>CM076575.1:1720519563-1721183489 GCA_034641835.2 Pinus albicaulis
GTGACGCAGACCATCGCAGTGATTGCGCAGAGACTGCCAGTAAGGCATCCTAGATTGTATGGATGGCCAGTACGGCATCCTAGATTGTATTCAAAACTACTGCTTAATAATACAAACCCTTAGTCATTGCACCGATCCCACATTGGGTTTTTCCAGGGACATTTGTCCAAAAATAACGGTGTCATATATCTGTTTGATTTCCTTCTTGGTCAATTCTTGTTTCCGCATTTTATTTATGTGGTGAAGGTTGTAATGTGATGTATTCAGTGTTTGTCGTAGAGAAACTGCAAATAAATTGTTTAGTAAAGATTAACAATTAGGTGAATATTTTCTAGTTGTTGCAATAGGATTATTGTTTAAGGAATTTTCACATGGTATCAGAGCAGCACAGGTAAAGCAAGAGAGCGAACCGGAAGAGCTCAGCGTTGAAGAGAAAGAGGGAGTTCGAATAGCAACGTAGGAAGCAGATCGAATCCTCAAGGGATTACGTAGTCTAGGCCAGGAGGGCAAGATTCTCGAGGAAAATCTCTCTCTGAGTGAGTCGACAAAGAGGTGAGATTTCCAATTCATGATTTTTCAAAGGCAGAGGGAGCAGCGCAACAGCAGATTTAGCATAGAGCAGTCTTCGGGTGGGATACATTTTTTTTTGCGGTAGTTGTTGGGGCAGAAAGCATTAGAAGAAGGAAGAAGAAGCACACTGAGGGAACTCTGACCTCAGAGAATTTCTTGCCCAAGAAATTTTGATTTCCCGTGCAGAAGCAGCAGAGATCGAGATTTATTTTGCTCACTCCAACAGGGAGTGCGTAGAGCTAGTTGCGCAAAGGGTTAGAGGAAGCATTCGACATTTGGTTGGGTGAAATGGCAGTTGATCAGTTGGAGGGTGCCTCTAACTATGTGATCTGGCAGGCAAGGATCAAGTGTCTGCTAAGATGAGCATGATCTAAGACCTTCATCGACAATGTGGTAGTTGTTCCCACAGATACAGATCCATTGAAGGCCAACAAGAAGGATATGGCAAGGGCCAAGCGTTTGATCCTCGACGAAGTGAGGGATCATGTAGTATGTCACATCGCTGGCAAAGGGACTACCAAAGAGATGTGGGATGCCTTGGAGACAATGTCTCGAGGATCTTCCGAGCAGCAGAACATGTTCTTATAGGAGAAGATGCGATCTATGAGGATGGAAAATGGAGAACGCGTTGATTCGTTCCTTGTGAAGCTTCAAGTAGTCTGAGAACAGTTGGCCGTTGTAGGATAAGCACCTCAAGGAACCGAGATGGTAAGACTGGCCCTAAATCAGTCTCAGAAGAATGGAAAGTCTTTGTCTAGAGCATCCTAGGCAAAGAAAGGTTTGCCTGATTGGTAATCGATGTGGGCTGCTCTTCAACAGGAAGAGATGAGGCGAGATATGATCAAGTGCAAACTTGTTGGCAGCAGCAGTAGTAAGATGAAGCCCAAGGAGGAGGAAGAGAATGTAGCCCTTGTTAAAATTTGACAGCTCAAAGATGAATTTCTACTAGAAGAAATCATATCTTTCTGTTCTATTTGAACCACCTATAATAAAATTTCATTTCTAGCAATTCTTATGACTTTTCAAAAATAGTAAGTCACATCCCAATTTGGAAGTGACTTTCCAAAACTAGAAAGTCATGTCTAAATGATTAGAGGCAGCATTTGACATTTGATTGGGTGAAATGGCAGCTAACGGGTTAAGAGATCAAGATCGGTTGGAGGGTGCCTCTAACTATGTGATCTGGCAGGCAAGGATCAAGTGTCTGCTTAGATGAGCATGATCTCAAGACCTTCATCGACAGTGTGGTAGCTATCCCCGCAGATGCGGATCCATTGAAGGCCTACAAGAAGGATATGGAAAAGGCCAAGCGTTTGATCCTCGACAGAGTGAGAGATCATGTACTATGTCACATCGCTGGCAAAGGGACTGCCAAAGAGATGTGGGATGCCTTGGAGACATTGTATCAAGGATCTTCCAAGCAGCGGAAGATGTTCTTGGAGGAGAAGATGTGATCTACGAGGATGCAGAAGGGAGAACGCATTGATTCGTTCCTTGTGAAGCTTCAGGAAGTCCGAGATAAGTTGGTAGTTGTAGGATCAGCGCCTCAAGGAACCGAGATGGTAAGACTAACCATAAATTCAGTCTCAGAAGAATGGCAAGTCTTTGTGCAAAGCATCCTGGGAAGAGAAAGGTTGCTTGATTGGGAATCGATGTGAGTCGCTCTTCAGCAAGAAGAGAAGAGGCGAGATATGATCAAGTGCAAACTTGATGGTAGCAGCAGCGGTGGGACGAAGCCCAAGGAGGAGGAAGAGAATGCAACCCTTGTTAAAATTTGACAGCTTAGGGATGAATTTCTCCTAAAAGAAATCATATATGTTTGTTCTGTTTGAACCACATATAATAAAATTTCATTTCTAACAATTCTAATATGACTTTCCAAAAAATAGTAAGTCACATCTGAATTTGGAATTGACTTTCCAAAAATAGAAAGTCATGTCTAAATGATCAAGGATGATCTCAATATATGGAATCCATTTTAAAATCAAATCAATCATGATTATACAAGTCAATAATTCATATTTTTTATCCTTACTAGTATTATTATTATTATTATACTATTATTTATAAAATAGTCTAAAGGCATTCACCTTTAATGGATTAATAAAAACGAATTCTCTCATGAAATAAGTAAATTAAATTGAAAATCTCTTACTTGGCAAACTGAACCTCTTTTGGAATAAAATAGCTCTCTCTCACTAATTCAATGTATGGCAAAAGTGTAACTCTTCATTAAATGCACTTGTAACTCTCTCATTCAATTCGATTTGTAACTTTCACCAAATATTCTCTCATGTCTAAGTGTAACTCTCTCTCCTTAATTCTAACTGTAACTCCTCAAGACAAGTGTACCTCTGTCTCTATTCTTGGGATGAGTTACACTTCTCCTCAAGTAACCCCTCCCTCATGGTATTCAATTCTCCTATTATTGGCTCAAGGAATGAATTCATTTTCTAACTCCTCTCCTTTCACATATATTTAAGCAAGAGCAAGTGAGAGTTGAGTGTAACATTATCATTGTGAAGGAGTATGAGAGCAAGTGAAGAGTAAGAAAAAGAGAAGAGCTGGAACAAGTGTGTCCGACAAGATCTAATCAAGAGAAGGAGGAGATCTTCAAGCAAAGAGCAAGAGCAATTTAGCTGCAAGTTGATCAAACATTGGTGACTTAAATTCATTCTCATTCTCTCTCTCTAAAATCTAATAGAATAAGAATCATTTACGTTTTCCCCGTGTGGGTTTTGCCTTAGTCATTGGACCTAACTCTCAGTGTCTCATATTTGTGTTTGTTTGTCTTCATATGATCCTTGAGTTGATGTTCTACCTACAATTGTTGATCTGAAAAGTTGTGAAGAAGAAATCTGCATTCTAAGTAATTGTAACAAAATCGTACATTTAATTTTCTGCAAAGTACATTCAGTTTTCCGCAAAATACATTCAGTTTTCTACAAAGTACATTCAACTTTCTGCAAAATACATTCAGTTTTCTGCAAAGTACATTCAGCTTTCTACTAAGTACATTCAGTTCCATTCAGTTTTTTGCAAAGTACATTCAATTTTCTGCAAGTACATTCAATTTTCCACATACAACTTTCAAGTCTCTGCAAAGAATTTTTAAATTTTTGCGTAGAACTTTCAAATAACATGGTATCAAAGCCTTGGTGAAGACAAGTCCAAGGAGATCAGAGATCACCTAAAGAGACCCCACTTGTTGTCAAATTTTTCTGATTAAGATGAGGTTTTCCTACTTCAACACAGAGGAGAAGTTGAATGATGCTTCAAACTTTGGTCCATGGAAAGCAAGGGTAGATATCACTCTTGAAGAACACGAAATTATGGAGCATGTTGAAGACACAATAGTTGATCCACCAAAAAATGCAAGCGTTGTTGTCAAATCCAAATATAAAAAAGCTGAAATCAAAGCTAGAAAATTTATTTTTGATTCTCTTAGTGATTATCTCATTACTTACATTTTTTGTTTGAAGAAAGCTAAAGAAATGTATGACAAACTAATTGACATGTTTGCAATTAATAACTTGAACCAAATTATTGTTTTGAAGAATCAGTGGAAGGACATCAAGATGAACAGAAAGAGACGATTCAAACATACTTCCTGAGAATGACTAAAATCAGAAATCGACTGTCAACAGTGGGTGAAGTTGTACCCTACAAAGAAATGGTGTTGATTGTGCTTGGAGGCTTTTCTCTTGTTTGGGAGACTTTTATCACCACCATTAGCAACATCAACATTATTCCCACATCTGATGAGCTCCTGGGAAAGTGTATGCAAGAAGAGACCTGAATTATCTCCAGAGGGAGACTTTCACATCATGAAGAAGGAGAACCTACTACATTTTCAACCTATCACAAGAAAAAGTAAGCTAATAAAAAGAAATATACTTTAAAATCAAATAAAGGGAATCTAGACCTATCAAAAGTTAGATGTTTTAACTGTCAAAAACATGGTTTTGCTTGTGACTGTAAAGAAAGAAGAAGAGCTCCTAGATTCAAAAATAAATCCGATTATAGAAAAGACTTTTCTGAAAATCAAAGAAAAGGGCATCCTAAAAAAACAAGAATGTTGAAACCCAAGATATAGAAATAATGCAGCGGAAACTCAATCAGAATACTTTCTTGTTTTCGCTCTTTCCAATTCTTCTTCTGCAGATTCATTTGATAGTTGGTTGGTTGATAGTGGTGCTTCCAAATATTTTAATGGTTACAAAAAGGCTTTCTCTAATCTAGTTGAGAGGGAGACCAATTTAAACGTTATTCTTGGAGATAATTCTACTCACCAAGTTAAAGGCTATGGTTGAGTCTCATTTCAGTTAGATGGTGGAAAATCTATTTTTCTGCAAGAAGTTTTGTATGTACTTGGTTTGAAAAAGAATCTTGTATCCATATCTGCTCTAGAAGATAAAAGAATGAAAGTTGCTTTTATTAATGGAAAAGTTCGAACTTGGCCTTTGAACTCAAGTATGAAAGAAGCCTTCACTCTTGGATCAAGATTTAAAGGGCTTTACAAAGTCAATGGTAAACCCATTCATGCATTGGTCCATGATACCGATCTTCAATGTGAGCTACGCACAGAAGATTTGCTCACTTACATTACAAAGTCTTACCTAGTGTAAGGAAGATGGTTTCTAGAATGCCTGAAATCAGAATGGATCATGAAGAGTTTGCCCAGAATGTGCTAGTGGAAAGCATATAAAGGGACCATTCCCTTCAAGCAGAAAAAAACTAGTAAAGTACTTCAGCTCATACACTATAATTTATGTGGACCTAAGTCTGTTACTTCTCTTGGTGGCTACTTGTATTCCATGATTTTTAATATTTATTGATGATTTTTCTCGCAAGACATGGATATTTTTTTTGAAAAAGAAAGGGAAAGCATTTGACATGTTCGGAGATTTCAAGGCTTTGATTGAAAATCAAATGGGAAAGTTGATCAAAGCTTTGCGATTTGATAATGAAGGAGAGTTCACCACCAATAATTTTAATGATCTTTGCAAAGACGCTAGAATAAAGAAATAAACCATTGTGTCGTACAATCCACAACAAAAATGGTGTCGTTGAGAGAAAGAATAGAACAATTACGGAAGCAGTCAGAGCCATGTTGCATCATCAAAAGCTACCGAAGTTTCTGTGGGGAGAAACTGCAAATATTGTTGTTTATGTGCAAAACATAACTCCTCATCAGGCCTTAGACAATAAAACTCCTGAAGAAGTCTTCACTGGTAAAAGGCCTGAGGTGAGTCACTTGAGAATCTTTGGTTGTCATGTGTACTTCCATGTGCCGAAAAAGAAAAGGAACAAACTGGAAGCTTTAGGTAAGAAAGGTACGTTTGTTGGTTATTGTGATAATTCAAAAGCTTATACAATTTATGCACCTGGTCAAAGAACTATTGAGTTTAGCAGAGACGTAACATTTGATGAAGATACAGCTCTTAGAAAAGCAAGAGACTCTCCTCCTCCTGCCATTCCTGAAAGACAAGCTAGTAATGAAAAATAGCCTGCATCTGAGTCTAAACCAAAACCTGAGAATGAGCTTGCTGATAATCCAACGAGTTACATGGATCATCTAGATCCTCCACCACATGATCCTCCTACCAGAAAGAAACCAATATGGCTGTGAGATACCTTGCAAGATGTTGAACAACATGTTGCCCCAAGAGGACCATTCAGAGAAAGTAAGAAGCTAAATCGGTTTCAAGGGTACGTTGTTTCCATGAGTAACATCATTCAGGCAGAACCATGCACCTTCGAAGAAGCTGCAAAAGAACAAGTCTGGAAAGATACCATGACTGAAGAATACGAGTCCATCTCCCAAAATGATATCTGGGAAGTGGTTCCCAGACCTCGAGGTAGATATGTTGTCACTTCCAAATGGTTGTTTAAGATTAAACATGGTACAGATGGTAGTATTGAAAAATATAAGGCTAGATTTGTAGCTAGAGGATTCTCTCTGAAAGAGGGAATAGATTATGATGAGATTTTTGCACCTGTAGCTCGATATACTACTATTCGATTTGTTGTTCCTTTAGTTGCTAGCCAAGGATAGACTCTTCACCAAATGGACGTGAAAACTGCTTTCTTTCATGGCTTCCTCAGGGAAGAGGTATTCGTGGAACAACCACAAGGCTTTGAAGAGCATGACAGGGAAACTCATGTATGCAAATTGAAGAAAGCCTTATATGGGTTGTAGCAAGCTCCAAGGGCTTGGTATGCTCGCATTGATAGCTACTTGATAAAGCTTGGTTTCACAAGAAACAGTGTAGACCCAAACCTCTACTTCAAGACATTCCAAGGTATACCTTTGATTTTGGTATTGTATGTTGATGATTTATTCTTGACAGGAGGAGAACCTCTTATCCTCCAATGTGAGAGCGAGTTGGCTTCTGAATTTGAAATGAAAGACCTTGGTTTGATGCATTACTTTCTGGGTTTAGAGGTCTAGCAAAGACCTAGAGAAATTTATCTTTCTTAAGGAAAATATGTTGTTAAGCTTCTTGAAAGATTTGTTATGGTAGAATGTAAGTCCATCCATACTCCTATGGAAATGAACTTTAAGAAATTATGTGGCAAAGTTGCAGGACCTAGCCTAGTGAATCCCACAGAGCATAGACAGCTCATTGGTGCTTTGATGTTTTTGGTAAACACTAGGCCTGATATATGCATTGTTGTAAACACTTTAAGTCAGCATATGGTTAATCCCTTTCATGCTCACTAGATTGTTGCAAAACATGTACTCAGATACTTGCATGGAACTATAAATCTAGGATTGAAATATACTACTAAAAATATAAGACTTCATAGTTATACTGATGTTGATTGGGCACGTAAATCTGCTGATAGAAAGAGCACTTTTGGGTGTTGCTTTAGCTTGGAATCTGCCATGATCCCTTTGATGAGTAGAAAATAGAAGTTTGTTACACTAAGTACAGCTGAAGTTGAGTACATTATTGCTAACATGGCTAGTTGTGAGGCAGTTTAGCAAAGAAAGCTTTTTGGGGAACTATTTGAGCAAATTCCAGACACAACAGTTATATATTGTGACAATAAGAGCGGGATTCGTCTTGCAAAAAATCATGTGTTTCATGACAAGTCCAAGCATATTGAGATCAAGTATCACTATATCCGAAATATAGTGCAGAGAGGAGCAATGAGGCTCCATCACATCTCCACTGATGATCAGATAGCTGACATTCTTACCAACCCTTTACTGAAAGGGAAGTTCTTGGTTTTTAGAGAGGAGCTTGGACTTATGAACATGACCCTTCCGGGAGGTGGTCACAGCTGATCGAGAACACTAAGCTACCTTTCCCCCCTATTAGAGCTCACAGGATTAGGGAATGATGTCAGAAAGCTCCTGAGGATGAGGGACCTCTTGTGTATTATGTGCCACAAGAGTAGGCCTCAGTATGCATCTAACCCACAGTCTAGGACATGGGAAGAGCCACCTATCTAGCCAATAGGTGTAGTGAGACTTGTCTGTGTGACTTGTCTAGTATGCAGGTGTTCCACCACTTATTTGCCCAGTTTGTGTTTGATTCTAGTACGTGTGACTTGTCTAGTATGCAGGTGTTCCACCACTTGACACTTGGTTGTGTTTGATTATGGTCTGTGTGACTTGCTTGAGTCTTGTCTATGAGATGTCTGTGTTCTATCACCTAATTTTTTGGGATGAAAATTGGTTGTGTATAAACCTTGTATATGTGAGATGTGACGGTTCTTTCCTTTCCAAATTTGTGTCAAGTGATGATTCTTCTTTACATTGCGACCTGACTGTTACAGATGTTACAGAGCAGAGTTGAACTGAAATGAATGAAAGAGTTCAGAGGAAGCAAAGATCTTTGATGCAGAAATAAATTCCTCCCTAGCTGAGAGGGAATGTTATAATTTGATAGCTGAGGGATGAATTTCTCATAGAAGAAATCATATCTTTCTGTTATGTTTGAACCACCTATAATAAAATTTCATTTCTAACAACTCTAATATGAATTTCCAAAAATAGTAAGTCACATCTCAATTTGGAAGTGACTTTCCAAAAATAGAAAGTCATGTCTAAATGATCAAGGATGATCTCGATATATGGAATCCACTTTAAAATCAAATCAATCATAATTATACAAGTCAAGAATTAATATGTTTATCCTTACTAATATTATTATTATTATGATATTATTATTTATAAAATAGTCTAAAGTCATTCGCCTTTAATGGATTAATAAAAATTAATTCTCCCATGAAATAATTAAATTAAATTGAGAATCTCTTACTTGGAAAATTGAACCTCTCTTGGAATAAAAATAGTAACTCCACATTTAAGAGAATGTAACTCTTCCTCACTAATTCAATGTATGGCAAAAGTTTAACTCCTCTTCCTTAAATGCGCGTGTAACTCCCTCATTCAATTTGATTTGTAACTCTCACCAAATATTCTCTCATGTCTAAGTGTAACTCTCTCTCCTTAATTCGAATTGTAACTCCTCAAGACAAGTGTACCTCTCTCTCTATTCTTGGGATGAGTTACACATCTCCTCAAGTAACTCCTCTCTCATGGAATTCAATTCTCCTATTATTGGCTTAAGGAATGAATTCATTTTCTAACTACTCTCCTTTCTCATCTATTTAAGCAAGGGCAAGTGAGAGTTGAGTGTAACATGTCCATTGTGAAGGAGTGTGAGAGCAAGTGAAGAGTAAGAGCAAGGGAAGAGTTGGAGCAAGTGTGTAGGACTGTTAAATTTGGACAACTAGGTCCAAACTCCATCTTGTGATGCTCAGAGGAAGATTCCAATATTTGTATTGGATTCCTCTTTCAAAGAGATGTAAAATCGATCTAAAATTGATTTTAATCTGATGAGCAGAACATTTATTTTGAATTTATTATTTATAATAAATTTAAGTGCAAGTCAACCTTAAGGTTTTTACCCCCAGCAGATGTGTCACACACCTCTCATGATTGGTATTTATAGGGTCAACATTGGAGCATTTTTCACTCATCTCAACACACATCTCCTCTTCTTATAAGAGCATCTAAGGAGCAAGAAGGACGAAGTTTACCGCAACAAGAAGGACGAAGTTTACCGTAGCAAGAAGGACGAAATTTACTGCAGCCAGAAATCTGCGGTTAGGGTTTCTGGGGAAGTTTTACCAGCGTTGACTTTGGTCAATGCATGGTCCGATTGGGCTGACTTTTGGAGGAGATTTCGATCTAAGGAGGCCGTACTCTTTGGCACAGAAATCGAGGTCAAAGGTTGACCAGAAGTTGAGCTACGTTGACTTTTAGTGCTGCTGCCTTGCGTTGACTTTTCTGGGCAGCATTGACTTTTCTGAGGTTGACTTCTAAGTTGACTGTGTGACTATTTTGAGGACTGTTGTGACACATGCTAGGTTGACTGGCCGTGAAGTCTTTGTTGGTTGAAGCATCCTGTTGACCGCCATAACGCACCATCACCTTTATCTGTTTCTGACTTGTCTTCTAAAGGATCACTGGTATGTTCTATTTGCATTTTACTTGTAAATTCATGTGATTGTTGTTGAGAAAAGTAAAGTTGCATCAAGCATAGAACATCTACATAAATTTACATGGTATCAGAGTTGAGGTGAAGACAAGCCCTAACTTATAGCAATCACCAAAAGAGAAAAATGGGCTCCACAAGTTATGGCTTCAAGGAGGATGACAAGCTGACTGGAAGGGATGACTTCTATGCTTGGAAGATGATATTAGATCTCAAATTAGAAGACCATGATCTCATGGACTATGTACTGGGTAAGATACAAGAACCTCCATCAACTGCTACTGTTGCTGCCAAAACCAATTATAAGAAGCGGGAGATCAAAGCAAAGCTAATGATCAAGAAATCCATACATAAAACTCTGGTTGCCTACATATCTGAGCTAGGCACATCCAAAGAGATGTATGATAAGCTGATACAAATGTTCAAAGTAAACAATGCAAACCAAGTGCTATTCTTCAAGAATCAATTGAAGAATATGAAGAAAGGCAGGGATAAGTCTGCCCAAACATACTTTCTGAAACTGACCGAGATCAGGAACAATCTGCTGGCTATTGGGGAGACAATAGCTTATCGTGAGATGGTACTCACCGCACTTGAAGGGATCCCATATGAATGGCAAGTATTCAACACTACCATTCTCAATAATAATACAATTCCTAACTTTGACAAGCTACTGTCAAGATGCATGCAAGAAGAGACAAGAATGAAGGAATACGAAAATGACAGAAACGCTGCTTACTTTGCTCATTCCAAGAAGAACTCTGGTGGTTCAAAGAACAAAGGAAGAGTAGGGGCCCAAGGAAAGAAGGGCAAGTGTTTCACTTGTCATAGGCCAGGTCATCATGCTTGAGAATGTCCTTTCAAGAAGGATTCTCCCGATAGTGATGACAACAACAACAACTGGAGGAATGGAAATCAAAGAAACAACAGGTCCAAAGGAAAGAGGAAGGCTCCCTCTGGCGGAAACAATCAACCTTTCAAAAGGTCTAGAAACTCCAGGTATGAGGAGTCAAATGTTGTTGATAAAAGAAATGAATACATTCTTGTATCTGCCCTCTCTGCTACATCTCCACCCGACACTATGGATGTCTAGTTGATAGATAGTGGTGCCTCAAGGCACATCACTGGGTTCAAAGAAGCACTTTTTGACATGGTTGAGAAGGATGTTAATCTGAAAATTATCCTTGGAGATAATGCCACATATCCTGTGAAAGGGATAGGGACTGTGACCCTCCACTTGTCTCAAGGTCAAGTCCTTCGCTTGCAAGATGTACTCTATGTACCTGATTTGAAGAAGAACCTTGTGTCTATTTCGACCATGGAAGACAAAGGTTTCAATGTGGCATTCATTGATGGGAAGGTGCGTATCTGGAAGAAGAGTTTCAAGGAAGCTATTGTGTATCGTGATTGGTTTAGAGTTGGAACACTCTACCAGGTTGAAGGAAGTCCCTTTAGGTATGACATGTGATACTGTCAAACAAACTATGTCGTGAATCGTGATTGGTTTTAGAGTTGGAACACTCTACCAGGTTTAACTTTGACGAGCTACTATCAAGATGCATGCAAGAAGAGACAAGAATGAAGGAATACGAAAATGACAGAAATGCTGCCTACGCTGCTCATTCTAGAAAGAACTCCTCTGGTGGTCCTAAGAACAAAGGAAGAGCAAGGGCCCAAGGAAAGAAGGGCAAGTGTTTCACTTGTCATAGGCCTGGTCACTATGCTAGAGAATGTCCTTTCAAGAAGGATTTTCCCGATAGTGATGACAACAACAACAACCGGAGGAATGGAAATCAAGAAACCGACAGGTCCAAAGGAAAGAGGAAGGCTCCCTCTGGCGGAAACAATCAACCTTTCAAAAGGTCTAGAAACTCCACGTATGAGGAGTCAAATGTTGTTGATAAAAGAAATGAATACATTCTTGTATCTGCCCTCTCTGCTACATCCCCGCCCGACACTATGGATGTCTGGCTGATAGATAGTGGTGCCTCAAGACACATCACTGGGTTCAAGGAAGCACTCTCTGACATGGTTGAGAAGGATACTAATCTGGAAATTATCCTTAGAGATAATGCCACATATCTCATGAAAGGGACAGGGACTGTGACCCTCCACTTATCTCAAGGACAAGTCCTACATTTGTGGGATGTACTCTATGTACCAAAATTAAAGAAGAACCTTGTGTCTATATCAGCCATGGAAGACAAAGGTTTCAATGTGGCATTCACTGATGGAAAGGTGCGCATTTGGAAGAAGAATATCAAGGAAGCTATCGTGATTGGTTTTAGAGTTGGAACACTCTACCAGGTTGGAGGAAGTCCACTGGGAGCTATGACATGTGATACTATCCAACAAACTGAACTATGGCACCGGAGGTTTGGACACCTTCATTACAAGGCCCTTCCTGAAGCAAGGAAGGTGGTGACAGGGATGCCCGAATTTGGAAATAATCATGAAGGTGTATGTAAGGGTTGTGCTGAAGGAAAGCATACAAGGGGACCTTTCCCCTCAAGTGTCACAAAGACATCTGATATTTTGCAACTGGTCCATTCTGATCTATCTGGTATGTTGCCTGTGACATCCCTAGGAGGATGTTCTTACTACATGACATTCACTGATGACTTCTCTCGCAAAACCTGGATATACTTCTTGAAGAAGAAGGATGAGGCTTTCATGTGGTTCCGTACCTTCAAAGCCTTGGTGGAAAATATGACCGGAAAGAAGATCAAGATTTTGAGGATCGACAATGGCACTGAATATGAGTCAAATGAGTTCAAAGACTTTTGCAAAGAAGCTGGCATTAAGAGGGAGACTACTACTGCATATACTCCTGAGCAGAATGGTGTTGCTGAACGCAAGAATAGGACTATTGTGGAAGCTGCCCGTGCCATGCTATGTGACTAGGGTCTACCGAAGTTTCTGTGGGGAGAAGCTGCAAATACTGCTGTGTACATTCAAAACCGATGCCCTCATTCCGCTCTGGACTCCAAAACTCTCGAAGAGGTTTTCTCTGGTAAGAAACCTGATGTCTCACATTTTAGAATTTTTGGATGTCCTGTCTATTTTCATGTGCCGAAAGAAAAGAGAAGTAAGCTAGATGCTTCTGGGAAGAAAGGAATGTTTGTGGGCTACAGTGAGACTTCTAAAGCCTATAGAGTCTATGTACCTGGTCAAAGGGAAGTAGAGATAAGCCATGATGTCACTTTTGATGAAGATGCTTCCCTGAAGAAAGTAGTAGATCTTCCAAGATCTGAAGAAAATCATGAAGAAAGGCCTGGAAATCAAGAAGAACCACAGGATGAGACAATGCCTGATATTGAAGGACCAATGGACCCTATTGATCCATCTCCTTCACTGGGAAAGAGACCATCATGGCTTAGGGACACCCTCGAAGATGCTGAGGGTCATGCTGCCCCAAGGGGGACATTCCGGGAAAGCAAGAAGCCATGTAGATACCAAGGGTATCTAGCTGCCATGAGTACTATTGTACAATCTGAACCTGGATCTTTTGAGGAAGCTGTAAAGCATCAAGTCTGGAAGGATGCTATGCACGAAGAATATGAGTCCATAATGAAGAATGATGTCTGGGATGTGGTTCCAAGACCGAAGGACAAATCAGTTGTCATCGCAAAATGGCTCTACAAGATCAAGCATGGATCTGATGGAAGTGCTGAAAAGTTCAAGGCAAGATTTGTTGCCCGTGGCTTCTCTCAAAAGGAAGGAATAGACTATGATGACATATTTGCACCTGTGGCACGATATACCACCATTCGATCAATCATAGCCCTTGCTGCTACGCAAGGATGGAGTCTTCATCAGATGGATGTCAAGATCGCTTTTCTGCATGGTGCAATAAAAGAAGAGGTGTATGTAGAACAACCTCTGGGGTTTGAAGTTCAGGATAGGGACACTCATGTCTGCAGGTTGAAGAAAGCCCTCTATGGGTTGAAGCAAGCACCCAGAGCTTGGTACGAGAGGATGGATAGCTACTTGATGAAGCTGGGCTTCACTCGAAGTAATGCTAATCTGAACCTTTACTTCAAGGTTGTCCAGGGGAAGCCTCTCATTCTGGTGCTGTATGTGGATGACCTCTTCCTGACAGGTGCTGACCCTCTCATTCATCAATGCAAGAGGGAGCTTGCTACTGAGTTCGAGATGAAGGACCTAGGACTGATGCACTACTTCCTAGGCCTGGAGGTCTGGCAGAGACCTAGCGAGATTTTCCTTTCTCAAGGAAAATACATTGTGAAACTTCTGGAAAGATTTGGTATGGTGGACTGCAAGTCCGTGTCAACACCAATGGAACTCAACTTCAAGAAGTTGAGTGGCAGCGCTGCTGGGCCCGTATTGGCAAATCCTACTGAGTATCGTCAACTCGTAGGGGCCTTGATGTTCTTAGTGAACACTCGTCCGGATATATGTTTTGCAGTGAACACCTTGAGTCAACAGATGGTTGAGCCTCATCACTTTCACTGGGTTGGTGCCAAGAATCTTCTGAGATATCTTCGGGGCACAATAAACCATGGGCTGAGATACACTGCCGGGAGTGTGACACTCCGTGGATATACTGATGCCGATTGGGCTGGCAGTGTGGTGGATCGTAAGAGCACATCGGGATGTTGCTTCAATCTTGGTTCTGCTTCGATCTCATGGATGAGCAGGAAGCAGAAGTCAGTGGCTTTGAGCACCGCAGAGGCCGAATACATTGCAGCGAGTATGGCCTGTTGTGAAGCAGTCTAGTTGCGAAGGCTCTTCAGTGAACTGTTCGAGCATGTGCTAGATACCACGGTGATACTCTGTGATAATCAGAGTGGGATTCGCTTGACCGAGAATCCTGTGTTCCACGACCGATCCAAGCATATTGATATCAGGTACCATTTCATCCAGGATATGGTACAGCGAGGTGCCGTAAGACTCGATCATATAGGAACTAATGAGCAGGTCGCAGATATTCTCACTAAGCCCCTGGGGAAGGTCAAGTTCCTAACCTTCCGTGAGAGACTTGGTATCGTGGAACGACCCTATGATGTGGGTCTTGTTGGACGATGAGCTCGAGGAGCTCTGGGGGGCTTTGGGGACAGCTTCTCGGAGCTATGAGCAACCACAAGGCTAGGCTTGCCAAACCTTATTGGTGTGCTTGGACCCCACCATTGTGATTATTGAGTTGGTTCACCTCTCATTATCTGTGCCCCGTATGCATCCTACCCATTGAGTTCAGGGCTCATGGGAAGTACCTCTCATTTGGCCAATGAGATGGGAAAAGCTAGAGACTAGTAGCAAAGACTGATGGACGCATTAGAGATTGTCGTACTCTCTATCTAGGATGGCACGGTCCAACCACTTGATCTGGGATCAAGTCTAGTGAGGTCTCGGACCTCCGCCTGACTTCGGGTCAGATGAACCAACTTCGGGTTGGTTGGAGACTCTTTGTGAGTCTGATGGAGGTTTCGGACCTCTGGGCTGAATTTGTCAGCCGGGGGATGATGTCTTTGTGACTGACCCACTTCTGTTCTGAAATAAAGAGGCCAACAAAGCAAGTTACGGTGGGATGACACACGATGTTTGATTGCACTAGTGGATGGAGTTCTCCCTAGTTGAGAGGGAGTGTTAAATTTGGACAACTAGGTCCAAACTCCATCTTGTGATGCTCAGATGAAGATTCCAATATTTGTATTAGATTCCTCTTTCAGAGAGGTGTAAAATCGATCTAAAATTGATTTTAATCTAATGAGCAGAACATTTATTTTGAATTTATTATTTATAATAAATTTAAGTGCAGGTCGGCCTTAAGGTTTTTACCCCCAGCAGATGTGTCACACACCTCTCATGATTGGTATTTATAGGGTCAATGTTGGAGCATTTTTCCACTCATCTCATCACACATCTCCTCCTCTTATACAAGCATCTGAGAAGCAGGTTCATTTCACACGTGGGAAAGAAGGTCGAAGTTTACCGCACCAAGAAGGTCGAAGTTTACCGCAGCAAGAAGGACGAAATTCATTGCAGCCAGAAATCTGCGGTTAGGGTTTCTAGAGAAGTTTGACCAGCGTTGACTTTGGTCAACGCATGGTCCGATTGGGCTGAATTTTGGAGGAGACTTCAATCTAAGGAGGACGTACTCTTTGGCATGGAAATCGAGGTCAAAGGTTGACAAGAAGTTGAGTTGCGTTGACTTTAAGTGTTGCTGCCCTGCGTTGATTTTTTTGGGCAGTATTGACTTTTTTGAGGTTGACTTCTGAGTTGACCGTGTGACTGTTTTGCGGACTATTGTGACATATGCTGGGTTGGCTGACCGTGAAGTCTTTGTTGGTTGAAGCATCATGTTGACCGCCATAATGCACCATCACCTTTATTTGTTTCTAACTTGTCTTCTAAAGGATCACTGGTATGTTCTATCTACATTTTACTTGTAAATTCATCTGTTTGTTGTTGATAAAAGTAAAGTTGCATCAAGCATAGAACATCTACATAAATTCTACGAGAATTTGTGCATTTTAAATTCCTTAGATGATTCTATTTTTCCTAAAATCACTGCTGCTAAGACTGCTAAGTCAATATTGGATATACTTAAGGTTGCTTATCAAGGAAATGATAAAGTAAAAATGGTAAAATTACAGACTCTCAGAACATAATTTGAAACACTTAAAATGATTGAATTAGAAACAGTTGATTATTTCATGACTAAAGTTATTGGTAATCTTAATCAGCTTCGAATTAGTGGTGAAGAACTTGATGACCAAAGAATTGTGGAAAAATTCTTAGATGTTTGCCTAAAAAAATCGACATGATAGTTACTGTTTTGAGTCGAGAGAATTAACAAAATTGTCTGTGGAAGAATTAACTGGTTCTTTGTTGGCTCATGAAGCAAGAATTAATTTAGATGACAGTAATTTAGAGCATGCTTTAAAGTCTAAAGCTTCTATGGATAGAGGTAGAGGTAGAGGTTTTCGTGGTAGGAGAGGAAAAGGTAGAGGACAGTCTCAGTCTGATGATAGATCATAGTTAACTCAAGTAAATTTAGAGCAGTCTCAAAGTGAACATGGTCGTAGGTGGATAGATAAATAAAAAATTCAATGTCACTATTGCAAAAAATATGGCCATTATAAGTCTGAATGTCAAAAATTACAATATGTTTTAAATAAAAACAAAGCCAATGTCATAGACACTGAATGCGAAACATCAGATGCTTTATTTCTGGCATGCCAAGTGACTGTGCAAGTACCTAATAAAGATGTTTGGTTGGTAGACAATGGATGTAGTAATCATATGACTGGTCATAGTGATTTGTTTTCACATCTTGATACATCTTTCAGTTCCTCTATTGGTTTGGGTGATGATCGCCAGGTTAAACCTTCAGGAAAAAGGTGTTGTACCTGTCTTAACTAAGCAAAATGTTGTGAAGAATATCTATGATGTTTATTATGTACCCAATTTCAAGCATAATTTGTTGAGTGTTGGTCAGTTAGATGCACATGGTTATGATGTTAGCTTTCACAACACTACTTGCACGATTGTTGATAAGCATAAGTCTCTTGTTGCAAAGATTCCAATGACAAAGAACAGGTTGTATCAGTTACAGTTAAAAAGTGAGAATTTGTATGCACATAATGTTTCAACGCCAACTAACTCTGATTTGTGGCATTTGCGATATGGTCATTTACCTATCAAAAGTATGAGTTTGTTGCAAAGTCAGTCCATGGTGAAAGGGTTGCCTTCTTTGTCTGATCATATCTCTTCCTGTACAAGTTGTATTATGGGTAAACATAAACGAGATAGTTTTGCTTCAGCCTCTAATAGAGCCAAAGAACAACTAGAGTTAGTGCATACAGATTTATGCGGTCCTATGCAAGAAAAATCAGTTGCTGGCAATCTCTATTTTCTTACTTTCATTGATGATTTTAGCAGGAAAATTTGGGTGTATTTCATCAAATATAAATCAGAAACATTTTCGAAGTTTAAAGAGTTCAAGGCCGAGGCTGAAAAAAAAAGTGGCAAGTTTATTAAAGTTCTGAGGTCTGATAAAGGAGGTGAGTATGAATCTAACGAATTCATTGATTTTTGCAAACAACATGGTATTAAAAAACAAATGACAACCAGCTATACTCCACAGCAGAACGGAGTCGCAGAAAGAAAGAATCAAACAATTATGAATATGGCTCGAAGTTTGCTTAAAACACGAAATTTGTCTAAATATCTATGGGCTGAAGCAGTTGCATGTTCGGTATATATTTTGAATAGATCGCCAACTTCCAGTGTTCAAAATTTTGTACCTGAAGAAGCATGGAGTGGACAAAAGGTAACAGTTTCACACTTTCGCGTATTTGGTTGTATTTCTTTCGCTCATGTTCCAGAAAAATTGAGAAAAAAGCTTGATGATAGGAGCGAAAAGTATATTTTTATAGGATATAGTGATCAATCTAAGGCATATAGATTGTTTAATCCTATAACTAAGAAATTTGTCGTAAGTCGAGATGTGAAATTCCTGGAAGACAAGTCTTGGAATGAAATGGAGAACAATACTTGTCCTAATCCTTTTATTCTGTTAGATGAACATCAGACACCTGCAACAAGCACTCCAAGATTACAGGTTCAAGACAAAACCAGCAGTAGTTCATCAAGCAGTAGCAGTTCATCATCTTTTGAGTCTGATTCTGATAATCCTAAGATGAGAAACTTAAGTGATATTTATGCACAAGATGATGTTGATGATATTGTAAATTTTGCATTTCTTTCATTTCAACCTACTTGTTTTGAAGAGGCTATAAAGGACAAAGTATGGGTAGATGCTATGAATATTGAAATCGATGCTATTGAAAGAAATAAAACTTGGGATTTGGTTGATCTACCTCATGATAAAAACTCTATAGGTGTCAAATGGGTTTTTAAAACAAAGTTAAATGAGAGAGGTGAAGTTGATAAGCACAAAGCAAGATTAGTTGCCAAAGGTTTTTCACAGCAACCTGGCATAGATTATGGTGAAACATTTGCACCTGTAGCAAGAATTGATACAGTTCGATTTGTATTAGCTATTGCGGCACAAAACAAGTGGCCTATTTACCAAATGGACGTAAAGTCTGCTTTTTTGAATGGTGTCTTGAATGAAGAAGTGTATGTTGAACAACCACCTGGTTTCGAAATAAAAAATCACGAACATAAAGTTTACAGGTTGAAGAAAGCGTTGTATGGCTTGAAGCAAGCTCCAAGAGCTTGGTACAGCCGAATAGACCATTACTTGTTAAATAATGGTTTCCGAAGGAGCGACCATGAGCCCACTTTGTATATCAAGAATGATCATCAAGGTAATATTTTGATATTGTGTCTTTATGTTGATGACATAATCTATACAGGTAACATGCAGTTAGATGAATTTAAATCTGCAATGAAAAATGAATTTGAAATGACAGATCTTGGATGAATGAGATACTTCTTAGGTATTGAAGTGAAACAAACACACGATGGTATCTTTATGAGTCAACAGAAGTATGCTACTGACATTCTGAAAAAGTTTAAGATGGACAGGTGTAAACCGGTAGATACTCCTATTGAAGTTGGTACAAAGTTAAGTAAAGATGATGTAGGTACTATTTTTAATGCAACTTTGTATAAGCAACTTGCTAGTAGTATTATGTATCTTACTGCTACTAGGCCTGATATAGCATTTGCAGCTAGTTATATCTCCAGGTTTATGGAATCTCCTAAAGATTGTCATTGGAAAGCTGGAAAAAGGGTGTTAAGATACATTGCAGGTACATCTACTTATGGTTTATCGTATGTAGCCTCTGCAGACAGTAAGCTTGTTGGTTATACAGATAGTGATTATGCAGGATGTATTGATGATCGGAAAAGCACTTCTGGCTATGCTTTTCTATTTGGCAGAAACTTGATCTCATGGTCATCCAAAAAGCAACCCATAGTTGCACTATCTTCAACAAAGGCCGAGTACATTGTAGAAAATTCCGCATCATGTCAAGCAGTGTGGCTAAAAAGACTTCTCTCTGACTTTGGATATACAGATAATGAACCAATTTCAATCCTTTGTGACAACACTTACGCTATTTCCTTGTCGAAGAACAATGTGTTTCATCAAAGAAGCAAACATATCGACACTCGTTTTCACTTCATTCGTGAACTCGTCAAGAATGGTGACATTGTTCTCAAATTTTGTGATTTCAAGGAGCAGTTAGAAGATATTTTCACCAAACCGCTAGGAAAAGTTAATTTTGAATTTCAATGTCAAAAGTTAGGAATAAAACAATGTAACCCTAAAAATTAAGGGGGGAGCGTTAAAGATTTGGATTTAGAATTAGTTAGTAATTAGTTCTAATTCGGTTTTTCTCCCATAACCGTCGATTGCATGTATAAATAATTTGTGTTAATAAATCTAGATGGTGTGTGCTTTTCCATAAATTCGTTCTCTGTGTTTTTACTTGCCTTCTCCTTTTGTCAATTTTTCACTTTCCGGTATGCATCCAATGTGAGAAAGTTGTTGCGAGAGAAGTGTTTGTTGAGAGTGTGAGTTCTTTAGTGGTGTGGAAAATGTCTTTGCAAAACATTTTTTTTGAGTTCTTTCTGTTGTTCTGTGTTGCGGAGAAATATGTTTACAACAAGTAAAGGCTCTGGTGAAGGGCGTACTAGCCAAAAGTTGAAGCTGATTCATTCTTGTGTAAGAGTTTCCTTGCTTCCCATAAAGGAATTTGTGTTCTCTTGTTGGTGCGATTGAGGTGTTCGAGCCACTTGTTAGCCACCTATAAATTTTTTGACAAGCAAATAGGCGGCTAAATTGTTCTTGAGCCTTCCGAATAAATTTCCTCACGAAAACGTGTCATCCTTGAAGCATCCTTGTGTCTTTTGTCCTTTGAAACAATACCTAGCTGTTGTTTCCATGAGAAAATACATACATTCGTGAAGAAGAATGCTCAAAAAGGCCTCCAATTTCATTCCCACTAAACCTCATTTTTCATCACCCTTTCCCATTTTGCAAATTCTCCAAAATACCTCTTTAATCTTCTAAATCATCCTAACTCCCATTTAAACCTTACAAACACCCTTTGTTTGGTTTAAAACCCTTTATTCCCTCTACCAAATCCCTCTTTTGGCCTTAAAAAGCACTAAAATTAAGCCAAAACCCACTTTTTCCATATGATAAGCTTAAGCCCCTTTCGGCCCGGCCAACTAACCACTTCCCCCCACATAACCCTCGCTGAGACCAAGCGCTTAAGCCATTGGTGCTTATCGTAATCAAAAGAATCACGATGAGCGCATTTTATTTGTTAACTTGATTTTCCCAGATGCGAGGTCTTTACTCTATAGACCGCGGGCGCGTTCTCGATTGTTGATCTTTCAAAGATCGGACGGTCGACGCTAATCTGCAGCCCCATCGCCGCTCTACGTTCACCCCTACGATTGCACATGAGCCATCGATTTGTCTCCAAATCCAATGGCTAGCGTAATCGCTCGCGCGTCAATCGCGTCGCATCTAACCCCTTCCGATTAGCGAGCCCCCGATTAAATCACGGCCGTCCATCCATTCGGATCCAACGATCCTAGATTTCATCGCTCCCCGCTCACGCACCCGCCTTTCTCCCCTTTCGATTGGATCCCTGACGCGTTAATCCCATTACATCCCAACGATCCCACCTTTCTCTTGCCAGTAAAGCTGACCCTCTACCTTCGCGTTCCCATCCCCGAAGATCCTTGGCCGCCATTCTTTCGTCAGGTGGCCGGGACCAGAGCCGCCTTTGACTATTCACCACTTCGCCCATTGCGCATCTTTCCATATCGAAAGCGCGCCACTTGCACCGTTCGATCTTTTACCCCTCCATCTAACGGTAGAGATCCATATCGCATGATTTTAGTGTCAAATTTAAACAATTTAAATTTACGCGATGTAAGCGGTTTTGTAGTGCCACGTGTCACGCGGCGAGGCATATCGCATTTTTTTGGAAAAATCTCAAAACTACCTTTAGGCCACGACACCGGTGGTTTTCCGTCGAAACCGCCTTCCTCCCTTTTGTTCTCGCACCTCCATAATCAATCTCGACCGTCGGAGTAGATCTAGATCAACGGTCTACATTGTATCGTGCATTTCCACCATATTTCTTCAACGGAACCTATTAACTTCAACATTCAATCTTTGTTGTTGATCTCCTCACGAGATCAACGATTCATAATCCATTGCCCTCCACCCATGCGGGTCCCACTACCTAATGGCCCACGCTTTCATTCTTCTCATGATTTTCTTGTATTTTTCCCAAAGTTAAAACTTTGGTGTTTAACACTAAAGTGTTATTTTTCCTCCCAATTCACTATTAACACCTCCATACGCGATCATTGATCATGATCGTCCCTCTAATCTAATGGTCTGGAAGCCTCCCTTTAAATCTTCAACAAGTCATTCCTTCCACCATCTTATGAGTGTTTTTCACTGTTTCACCGCATCCACCATTTACGCCACCGCCTCCGGAAGACCTCCACGACATTCCTCGACACCTCCCCGAGATTTTTTATAATGAGTTTTGTGCCATTGTGCGGGGTATACGAGTGGTAAATTCACTTTGTTTTCCATAATCACGACCACTATGATTCTAGCAGAGAGGCCATTACAACGGTACCAAGTGAAACAACAGAAATAGATTTAAGGGATTTGAATGTAATTGAATATTTAGGACCAAATCCCATGTTCAAAGGTAGAAGACGCGGTTTGAAGACTAATGCACATGAAACAAGCCATATACGTGTTTATCGTGAGAACATATTTTCTCGGAAAGTACACCTTAAACGAAGTCCCCCGCCTCCTCGAGCTCTTAAAATCCATTTCAACGACGAAGCTTCTTAAGAGGCTTGTCGGGACCACGATTATGGAAGTATGGAGACCTACGGACTTTCTATCCATGTCATTTATTCCGGAAGGCTAATCGAGTGCCAAACGGCGAAAAGAACTTCCACAGAACACATGCGAGGTCAAAATCGACATGACAAAGACACCTAGACCATACTACGAGTACATTCGGCGATGCGAGCCATTAGCGAGTGGGCTCGATCTTAAACCTCCACTCTGTCTTAATGAGTCAATTTAATTTACATCTACTTCCTATTGTCATTCATCCTCCTATAAGAATCCAAAGAACATATTTTTAAAGGTTGTTGTTGTTGTTAGTGTAAGGATTCATTCGGCTTGTTAGAACAATTGTTTTAGGGGAGGGTAGGCGGTAGTTGTAATTTGGCTAATTGGGAGGAGAAAGCTTGGGTAGTATCGGCTAGTGAGCTCGGTGTATGTATTTGGTTTTGCACATCAATTAATCGAGCAATTTTGAGTTAAGTGCATATTACGGGTGATGTTTCCCCTTATTGCATTGTTTTATTTCATTGAAATCACGCTGTCCATATTTCTATAATAAGGATCGGTAATCAGACTTAGGATATACTTTGCATGGTACCTAATGCTTACTTTGCTCTTCTTATCTTTGATTTTTTTTACGCGATAGTAAATGCGAGGCAAATTAATGTAATTTAACAGTTAAAGATGTTGTTAAGGCCCATGCTTACTGATGTGTAAGGTATGGGTTTGCTACTTAGATGTTCTAGTTGGGTTTGGTGGAGGAATTGGGATACCGAGGTTAGTGTGAGCCACAATCCACTAGGGTCATTTTCCAATAGATTATTTTGTCTAAGATCTCATGGTTGGTGTCAAAGCATTGAAGGTTCAAAGTCCTTCTCGATCATAGGGCCTAGTTACGTGTTTCAATCTTAAGTGTTTTCTCTTTGAGAGCATCTTTGAAAGCAGTCTGGAGTTAGATGACCTGCGACCGATCTTAAGAAATTTTTACCCCTTTGTCTTTCCTTTTCACTCCTTAATGTTCCATTTCACCATCTATCTTAAAGATCCTTTAGTATAGATGACTTTCCCTATGGAAAGCCTTGCTTGAATTGTATGCAAGTAATCCCCTTTCATGACTCCATAGCCCAATGGATGGCACATTCTTAACCTATCCTCTTTTGTGAAACATCATGTTGCATTGCTCCTTTCATTCCTTAACCTTCCTGAGTTAATGAACTCGGACCAACCCAACAACCAACAAAATCATTTAAAACCTCCCTTGTACTTCATAATTAGCCTCACCTCTCATCTTTGAGCTTTCAAAGATATATATTTCTTTGCCTTTTATGGAGAGATCCCACTCACAGGATCCGGGAGGGCTAGATCCTAGGATCCCAAAGTGGTTATGATGTTGTGATCTTTTGGTCTTGCCGTTGGCCAAAACAACGGAACCCCAACGTAATGGCGACTCCACTCGGGATCAACTCGGACCAAGGCCCTTGAATTCGAACATCTCATGGCTGATGGTGGACGAGCGGCTTGCTTCAAACATTCAAATTCATCCACACAGCGACTCCACACTCCATAACTCCTAACGAGACCAAATAGCTCACGGTAGAAGACTGCGGCGAAAGTTTGAGAGATACGGTGACCTCTTCTTACAAACATGGATCCAAGCATGGACAAAGAGGCAAAGCTAGATGCTTGTCGATAGATTAAACGAGAATAGTAAACATGTTTGGTGAAAGTAATAGTAAAGGTGTATGAGGCTAATTTAAATGAAAATTTTGATTATTTAGGCAGTTCATGCCTTTCCCAAACAAGAACAAACTCAAGATCTAGACAATGAGAAAGACATGTATGATGCTCAAGAATCTATAGAAAATGAAGAGAAAGTGATCAGAGCGGCTTGTTTTCTTACCCATGTCTTGTACTATGGCGATTAGAGAAAATCGGGGCTTAATGACAAAGGCTAATAGGAGTCTTTGCATTGAGGAAACAAGTGACCACATTGAAGACGTAGAATGCGAGGCGAGGAAGAGAACCGGCACGCATAGAGGCCCCCCCTGCGGTGATAATTCATCTCGGATTCCACTAGAAGAGTGGCACACGATCATAAAGAATTGCTTGAATTAGAAAGAGATCGACATCATAAATCCCTCAAGGTTTCCACCTTGACACAAGTGAAGACTCATGAAGAGGCTCAAGAAGATATCCGGCCTCCGGATCGGTTAGTACAAGAAACGGAGAGGATTGTTGTTCTTACACGTCTATGTTAAAGAAATCTCTCCGTTGACAGGGAAGAAGAGATGGTGAATATTAAACACGCGGTCCACCTCCCCCAGACTCACACATCGACAGACACTCTTGCTCCATTCATCTAATGAGTTTGATGATACGGGTCCGAGCTCCTCTGAGATCTTAATGAAGAAGGACTTACGCGAGAATCGACAGTTTTATTGGTGACATTGCTTACGATTATGATTTTCCTAGTTGTGATGTTTGATGATTGTTTCCAAAGGGAATCTAGGCACAAACGAGACCATCATCAATAGATTCATGGGAGGAAGAATAAAGCCAACAACTTCGAGAGAAGTAATGGACAAGTATTCTCCGCAATCACGATGGGGAAAGTTATGAAAGCATAGTAATAGATGAAGATTCATTGAATCTTCACTGCGTACACCTCGGATCATCGAGTAGAAATTTGCATACGATTGGAGATCGGTAGCCTTTGTCATCTTAAAGAATGAGGAGGAAAATGAGTAAAGAGATTTTTGAGCGAGATCGAAATTAAGGGACCTTCTCTTGAAAAAGAGGAAGCAATAGAACAAACCCTGCTCAAGGAATACGTTGATCACTGCAGGCTCCAACCCATCGGGAGAGCGGGAATATATCGAGCTCCAAGGACAAATTTGCAATATATGATGAGTCCTCAAATTCGAATGAAGAAGGTGAAGAGGTTCTCTTTCTCAAAGAGTCTTGTTCTTGATCCGATGGAAGAGGGAGAAATCTTGGTTGAAACTGCTACGCCAAATATTCATAACCAGGTATCATTTCATGATCCTTATGTTCATTGTCTGCAAACATTTGAAGAAGGATCAAAGGTATTTTTGAGCGGCATGTTGCGAGGCAACAAGAAAATTTTTAGAAACTCTTGTTAAACGGAGAGAGAATGGAGTGGCCCTACCTATCCGGCATGCTCGAGGAGATGGCTTGAGAAAGACCGGTCCGCGGATCCAACGTCATTGTGGTTGTATTGGGAAGAGAAGGTTCTCAATGGGCTTATAAATATTTCAAGTTAGAGTAAGGGTAGGTAGGAAATCTCAATAAAGCTCGGTACGTGAGCGTTCGATTGGTAGTTTTGAATTTACGAATTTTTCGGTCCATGGCTTGATTTTGTCTTTATGTCATGGATCCACGGCAAACACAGTTTGTCTAATCCTAGTTTATTTGTTTTTTTCAATTTGTTGTAGAATGTAGAGAAGAAATCTGCTAGGCAGTTCAATCTAGCGAGATATAGTTTAGGTAGAGAAAGTATGAGACCAACGGTTTAATGTTTGGTCTCGTGGAGAAATAAGGGTAGCAGGTAAGTGAGTTTTATTTTACGTTTGTAAAAATTGATAATGTAAAGGGTTTGCAAGGCTAAATGCACCCGAGAAGAAAAAATGTTAGGACTATAGTATGGGTAGGTAGTTGTTTGGGGGAGGAATTTCTCTTGATATAATGTCTTCATGATTTGTGGTGATCCAAGAAAGAAAATGGATGTGTCAAGTACTAGGCATGGCCTACTCCAAGGTATTTTACGAGATTCTTGACACCTTCAGAGAAAGATGCCATCCCCATGTGGAGCCAGCTTGTTAGCCACCTATAATTTTTTTTGACAAGCAAGCGAGTAGCTAAATTGTTCTTGAGCCTTCAAAGAATACATTTCCTGCGAAAACATATCATCCTTGAAGCCTCCTTGTGTCTTTTGTCCTTTGAAACAATCTTCATTGTTGTTTCCATGAAAAAACCATTGTTCCGTAAAGAAGAATGCTCAAAAAGGCCTCCATTCCCCCTATTTCATTCCCACTAAACCTCTGTTTCCTCACCTTTTCCCCTTCTAAAAAATTCCTTCAAAATCCCTCTTTAACCTTCTAAATCATCCTAACTCCCCTTTAAAGCTACAAACACCCTTTGTTTGGCTTAAAAACCCTTTATTCCCTCTCACAGAATCCCTCTTTTTGGCCTTAAAAAGCACTAAAATTAAGCCAAAAACCCACTTTTCCATATGATAGGCTTCGCTTCCTTTTCGGCCAGCCCTTAACCACTTCCCCTCCACACCCAACCCTCGCACGAGACCAAGTGCTTAAGCCACGGGTGCTTATTGCAATCAGAAGAATCACGATGAGTGCATTTTCTTTGTTAACTTGATTTTCCTTTGATGTGAGTCTTTTACTCTATAGACCACGGACGCGTTCTCGACCATTGATCTTTCAAAGATCGGATGGTCGGCGCGAAATCTGCGCGCCCCATCGCGCTCTACGTTCACCTCAGGTGCACATGAGCCATCGATGCAGTCTCCGGATCCAACGGCTAGCGCGTAATCGCTCGCCACCAATCGCGCCAATTGCGTCACCGCCCAGGCCCCTCTGATTGGCGAGCCCCGATTGAATCTGGCCATCCATCCATTCGGATCCAATAGTCTAAATTTCATCACTCCCCGCTCTTGCACCTAGCCTTTCTCCCCTTCCAATTGGATCTCCGTTGTTAATCTGATTAGATCAACGGTCCAACTTTCTCCCGCCCATTAAAGCTGACCCTCGCCGCCCGCGTTCCATACGAATATCTTGACCGCTCATTCTTTCGTCAAATGACTAGGACCAAACCCCGCCTTTGACTATTCACGCTTAGCGGCCGCGCATCTTTCCATATCGTCTTTGCCACACGCATCAGATCTTGCCTCCATCTAACGGTGAGATCCATATCGCGTGATTTTAGTGTCCGAGGGTTAACGGTTGCAAATTTACGCGATGTAAGTGGTTTTGTAGTGCCACGTGTCATGCGGTGAGGCATATCGAGTTTTTTTGGGCAAAATATCAAACACACCTTTAGGCCACGCAACACCGGTGGTTTTCCCCGCTCAGAAACCGCCTTCCTCCCTTTGTTCTGCCACCTCCATAATCAATCTCGGCCGTTCGATGATATAGATCAATGGTCTACATTGTATTGCGCATTTCCACCATATTTCATCGAAACCTCTATTAACTTCAACATCCAATCTCAGCCATTGATCTCCTCCTGAGATCCCAGCCGAGGTTCATAATCCATCGCCCTCCACCCATGCGCTGGGTCCCACTACTATTTTTGCTTTCATTCATTTCTCACGATTTTCTTTGTATTTGCCCAAAGTTAAAACTTTGGTGTTTTTTAACACTAAAGTGTTATTTTTTCTACCCAATTCACTATTAACACTCCATCTATGATCTGACCAGATTGATCATAGTATGTCCCTCTAATCCAACGATGCGACCTCCTTACCCCAAATCTTCAATAGGTCATTGCTTCCACCATCTTTATGATTTTCACATTTTCACCACATCCACCATTTCCGCCACTTGCCTCCACAGTCCTCCACAACATTCCTCCATACACTCGATTTTTTATAATGATTTTTATTGCATTGTGCGGGGTATACGGAGTGGTAAATTCCTCTTGTTTTCCATAATCACGGCCTTGTGATTCGAACGCGAGCCATTACGAGCGAGCGCCCAAGTGAAACGAAGAAATAGATTTAAGGGATTTGGAGCTGTAATTGAATATTTAGCACCTAATCCGTGTTCAAAGGTAGAAGACGCGAGTTTGAAGACTAATGCACATGAAACAAGCCATATGTTTGTGTTTATGTCGGCGGAAACGTATTTTCTCGAGAGAGTACACCTTCCGACGAAGTCCCCATGCCTCCTCGAGCTCTTAAAAGCCATTTTGCGACGGAAGCTTCTTAAGAAGCCTTCGGGATGCAGTTCATAGTATGGAGACTTACGGACTTTCTATCCATGTCATTTATTCCGGAAGGCTAATAAGAGTACCAAAAAGCCGAAGAACTACAAAACACATGCGAGGTCAAATATCGACTGACAAAGACGCCCAGGACCATACTACAAAGTACATTCAGCCAGTCACGAGCCATTAAGTAGAGTGGGCTTGATCTTCTGCCTCCACTTTGTCTTAATGAGTCAATTTCATTTACATCTACTTCTACGTCATTCATCCTCCTATAAGAATCCAAAGAACATATTGTAAAAGGTTGTTGTTAGTATTTGTTAGTGTAGGGATTCATTTAATTTACATTAGAATAGTTGTTTGGGGGAAAGGTCGGCGAGTAGTTTGTAATTTAGTGAGGTACAGGAGGAGAAAGCTGGATTGTATCAACTATTGAAAGCTCGAGTGTATGTATTTGGTTTGCATATCAATTAATCGAGCAATTTCACAAGATCCTGGTCTATATTACGGGTGATGTTTCTCTTATTACATTGTTTTATTTCATTGAAATCATGTTGTCCATATTTCTGCGATAAGGATCGGTAAATCGGGCTTAGGATATACCCCTGCATCGTACCTTAATGCCTTGCTCTTCTTGTCTTTGATGTTTTACATTTGATAGTGAACACGAGAGCAAATTCATGTAATTTAACTAGTTAAAGATGTTGGTCTGACCCATGCTAACGATGTGTGAGGTCAGGGTGTCTTTGCTTAGATGTTACGGGTTGGAGTTTGAGGCTGGAGGAATTGGGATACCAGAATTTAGTGTGAGCCATTTTGTCAACGGGGTCCTTTTCCAACATATTGGCATGTCTAAGATCTCATGAGGTAGTGTCAAAGCATTAAAGGTTCAAAGTCCTTCTACGATCTTAGGCCTAGTTCTATGTTTTAATCTTAAGTGTTTTCTCTTTGAGAACATGTTGAAGCAAATCTGAGTTAGATGACCTGCGGTCGATCTTAGAGCGCCTTTGTGTCTTTCCTTTTCACTCCTTAATGTTCCATTTCACCATCTATCTTAAAGATCCTTTAGTATAGATGACTTGCCCTATGCAAAGCCTTGCTTAGTTGTATGCAAGTGATCCCCTTTTCATGACTCCATAGCCCAATGGATGGCACATTCTTAACCTATCCTCTTTCATAGAAACATCATCTTGCATTGCTCCTTTCATTCCATAACCTTCCGGTTAATGATCTCGGACCAACCCAACAACCAACCAAATCATTTAAAACCTCCCTTGTGCTTCATAAATAGCCTCATATCTCATCTTGAGCTTTCAAAGATATATATTTCTTTGCCTTTTATGGAGAGATCCCTCTCTTGGATCTAGGAGGGCTAGATCTGAGATCCCCAAAGTGGTTATGATGTTGCCTAGTCTTTTGGTCTTCCCAATGCAGCCAAAATACTTGGAACCCCAACACCACCAAAGGAGGAAAAGATATCTTTAGATACGGAGCATTCTCAATCCTTCCAATGAGATCGAGTTGTTGCATATTGCCCCGAACACCATATGTTTCGTTTTGGATTGGAAAGACCTTGTTAGTAAACACGGTGAGCATAAAGAAAATTTGTAATATTTGGAAGGGTAAAACATAATATGTGAATGATTTTTTTAAATCAACCCTTTAAATAATATTTGGAATTAAGTTTAAAATTAAATTGGATATTTTACAAATTGGTGTTATTTAGTGTTAAAATAGTTTTCCTAAGTGAAAAAAACGAGTTTGTGGTCTTTGTTATAGGTTCCTAAATTTATGGAAGTTTCTAATTAAGTGAAAAGTGGTGTGTTGTTGATTAGTGATTGGTTTTTAGATTGGTGCTTTCGGTTTAGGAAAAATCTTCAAAAATTGATCAACCGGGTGCGGAGTGGTGAAATAAGAGTTTTTTTTTTGTGTTAAAATAAATCAAAAAAGGGGAAAGAGCCATATTGTCCAAGGAGTTTTTTTTTGAGTTGTGAAATTTGAATATAATCTTATGACTTGTGCTTGAGGTGTTATTATTTGTGACTAAGAAGCCATTAAAGTTATTGGTATTTAGATTGGTAATTGAATATTCATAAGTTTAATACCATGGCAAATGTATTGACATAGTCTTATCTATACGATTCTAGCCAGATTGGATGGTGAAAATTATGCAAATTGGAAGTTTAAGCTACGGACTTTGATGGAAGGCTACAATATATGAACGATTGTGTATGGAGATGAAGTGAAGCCGAGCCCACCACGCAAGCCACGGTCGTTGCAATTCAAGATTGGGAGCAACCCTGAAAACAAAGTGATGTACGGTAAGGACAATATTATTCCACACATCGAGAGAGTGCAAAACATCCAAAGAGACATGGGACACTAAAAAATTTGTATGAGACGAAGACTACAAATCGAATATTGTATTTAAAGAGTAGCTTCTTTACATTAAGATGGAAGAAAATGAAAATATCGGTCATTTATTTCTAGAATTAAGGATCTAAAAGATAAATTAGGTGACATTGGTGAAACAATATCTAGTACGAGACTTGGTTATTGTGACATTAAATGGAATGTTGGATGAGTATCAATCATGTATCAGGTCTTACTGACTAGAGAGAAGGCTCCTACATTTGATGAATTGGCGAGTATACTTATGCGGGGAAGAAGAGCAAAGGAAGAAGCTTTAGTCGAAATCTCTAAATTGGTTAGCATTAATAGCTAAAGGAAAGCATAGCATTAATCTCTATATATGTTGATGATCTAATAATAAAACAAAGTGTTGATAAAATGATTAATGATATAAAAGGAAGTTGTCACGGGAATTTGAAATTTGTGATAAGTTATGTGTTCTAGAAAATCCAAATTATTTTGTAATCCTAGGCGAGACTTAGACCACAAGGAATGTCAATTAAGAGTATGTTTGTGTGTTATGTATTGTCTTAGAGTGTCTCTGTCATATAGTTGGTCATATGGTTGGAATTAAAAGGGAGTGTTGGATATACATTAATTCCAACTAACCCGGGTGACATCATTAAATGTACCAAGGTTTGTATCGCTGGTCATATGGTTGGAATTAAAAGAGAGTATTGGATATACTTTAATTCCAACCAACCCAATTGATATCATTAAATGTATCAAGCTGTTTCGGAGTCTCTAGAAATTGGTCTAACTTCTTAAAAAAACGTATCTCCACCAACAACAGAGCCTCCAAAAGCTCACCTCCGCGCTATGTATAAATATTTGTTTTCTGAAATACAAATCACAAGTCTGTGTGAACGTGATGTACATACAAAAGCGAAGTAGCTTAGAAATTGTACACAATATTCATGTTTGCTATATCACAAACAATTGCAGAGTATTTATACTGCTCCATGCTTTTGTCCAACATTTTCTATCGTGGTTGGGAGAACTTTCTTTGGAGGTCACGATTACAATAAATGTTACTTCGTTGGAGGTCACGATTACAATAAATGTTACTTTTTATATGATAATGATTGCAAAACTTTCTTGCGCTTGGATTCTTGGAATAAATCAATGCACGAACTGTCATGTTATCTCGAAATACATAAAAGAAAACAAATATAGCAGGAAAGTGTTCGTGTTTTCCAGTAATGTTGTCGGAATATTATATGCTCCGAATAGCTGTAAACGTAAATTACTACCAAAAATAAAATATAAAATAAATAAGTTTATCGCGAAATAGATAAAAGAAAACAAATATGGTAGGCAAGTTTATTTACAGTCCAAAAATCTATCGAATAAATTAGAAATTCTTGTAATATTATGAAAAATTCAGGGAAAGATTGTTGAAAATTTAGGTTCCGTGGAAATGTCTCAATATTCTGGGTGTGCTAAATATTTTTTTTGATGGTGTTTTAATCTATTTCCACCATAAAAAATGCAATTCAAACATTCCAACTACTTGTTTTTGATGGTGCTAAATCCATTTCCACCATAAAAAAAAAAACAATTCAAACACTCCAACTACCTAATTTTTTGAAAAATATTCCCCATTCCAACAAAAAACTGTCCTCCAGGCTAATTTCTGTTATTGAAATATATACTCCGAATAGTTGTAAAAGCAAATTACTGCCAAAATATAAAAGATAAAAATAAGGAAAAAACAAATAAGAATATGACACGAAATTTTTGGTGTTTTTCTTGCCCATGTTGTTGAATATGTCTCAAGAATAACTGTAAAAGTAACTAACTGCCCCAAAAATAAGAGTTTATGGGGTAGTTTCGTGAGTTTGACGAGTGAAGGTTATAAAAATAATGTCATTTCGTTCATGACACGAAATTTTTGGTGTTTTCTTCCATGTTGTTGGGATATATGTTCAGAATAACTGTAAAAGTAAATAACTGCCCGAAAAAAAAAAAGTTTATGGGGTAATTTTGATGAGTGAAGGTTATAAAATAATGTCTTTCGTTCAAAGTTCAAATCCTCATTTATTTGTGAATTTGTATTAAAAAATATATAAATCTAAAATGTGTATTTATTTTTATAAGTATAATAATAATATTCCTATTAATCAAAATATATGTTTGAAAACAATTAAGGTTTCAAAATTATATAAATTTGTTTTTACTTATTTTAGATTTATTCATTATTCTAGTATTTTATCAAAATTGTTTCATAACTATAAGTCATAGTCTGTATATTTTATGCAAATTACTGCAAAAAATACAAGATAAAAATAAAGAGAACAAATAAGAATATGGCGGGAAAGTTTTGGTGTTTTCTTCAATGTTGTTGGAATATATTCTTCAAGAATAGTTGTAAAAGTAAATTACTACCAAAAATAAAAAGAAAACAAATAAGTTTGTGAGGTAGATAAAAACAAATAAGTTTTTTGGGTCATTTCGATGAGTAAAGGTTCAAAGTTCAAATCCTCATTTATTTATTTGTGAATTGGTAAAAGAAGCTTAATGGAAAACAAATTCTTATTTATTAAAATATATAAATTTAGAATGTGTATTCTATTTTTATAAGTGTAATAATAGTATTTCTATTAATCAAAATATATGTTTAGAAAACAATCGGGTTTTCAAAATTATATGATTGTTTTTTACTTATTTCGATTTACTCATTATTCTAGTAGTCTATCAAAATTGATTAGTAACTACAAGTCATAGTTTGTATCTTTTATGGAAAATTCTAACATGAATTTAGATTTGACCTACCACTATTTAGACGTGGCAAGAGCTTAAGTTTATAAAACTTAAGGCCTTATAGGTGAATCTTTTACAACTAAGTTAAAAAGGATAAAAGTAGGGTAATTCATAGAATTAACAAAGGAAAGGGAGAATGTTGTATCTTGAACAACCAATTGATGAATTTCTTCAATTAGAGTTTGAAGGATGTTGATTTCATCTTCGAGCTCTTTAAAATTGATGTCATTGAATTCAATTAGGAGATCCATGGTAGTTGTAGAATGTGATAAAATTTGATGGTATTGCATTTGGATATGGGTCATGCCATCCTCAAGCTTGATAAATATCCAAAGAAAGAAAGAACAAAAATTCCCTCCATCCCACACATGAAGAAGGTGCCATCCTCATAAAATTGAATTTAAGTGCCCTATTTGGAAATTCAATTTCCTATATAATCTTGACTAACTAGACTCATATATGTGGATAATAATGGTTACCAAGAACAAGGGGATGAATGCTTCATAACATAGGCTTACATCAACACTAAATTGAAAGTTGCATGGCATAATGGAGTTAATTACCATGGTTCTTCATTGCTACATAATAAGCTCACCTGGTGTTAAATGTACAAATCCAATAAGTTATCACCATGTACAATAGGGCTACACAAAAAGAGCTATGAATGCATTATGATGAAGAGTTATGAATACATGATGAAGAGGCCTGAAACCAAGTGACACCTTCGTGTGGACGCTACTGACTAGATGACACCACTACCATCACCTCTTATCAACATGATTATGGGGTAGGGAGTGGCATGGGTAGTCATTGATCCATAATTCTCTCTCTTCATGGTACGTGGCCTCATTGGCTAAGTTGTCTACCCTTTATTGTTTAATCACATAACATCATTTTAGACTAAACCCCTCCATGGAATCCAAACATACGTAAATTATTTTGAAGATTAGTTTAACCCATATATTTGAGGAGAGGAACCTAAATGCAATTGATTAGTGATAATAGAAGAATCTTCGACCATGATTAGCTTGTGAATGTGAGGGTGCTGGTAACTTCTTGTAGCATTGCATAGGCCTCGACCTCATTATTAGGATGGGTGCTCACTCTCTAATAATATGATAACTCAGCTTATCTATTAGATACATTGGCACCTCCAACACTTGCATCCCCTAAGAGGCATAGACATACCATGACTAAGGCCACAAAATTGAAACAAGATGCATAACCTTACATGCTAAAAGAAAAGAAATAAATATTTATCTGAGTCCTAAAGAGAAAGAAAAAAATTTAATATAGTGATTAATATAAGCATTTCTTAAAAGATAAATTAAAAACACTTGTAATGAAATTTATTTGAAAGAGAAAAACAAATATAATAATAAAAATAAATAAACATAATATGAAATTTATTTTTATAATGATGAATATAAAATTATATAAATTAATTTTATTAAATAACAAAAAAAAAACATATTTATTAAATAAAATATATAGAAATTAATAAATTTGAATTTTAAAATTTAAATAAAATAATTGATATATATTTATATAATAATTAAAAGTACATTAATATCACAACAAATTTCATTAAATGTGAAGCATTAAAGGCCAATGTTGAGTACAAGCGACCTCATGTGAATCACATTGAATTGCCTGGACTCCCATTATTTACGCACGAGGCATTATCTTTGCGGGCATGGGGTCGGCAAACCTTTGTTCACCCGAGCCAATCGCAAACTTTCCTTATTTCCCTTCTCACGAATAAAAAGGTTGACATGTGGATGAGTTTAAGTTGTTGGTTTAATCATTCTAGCCGTTCTCTATTTCTCCATCGTCCACATGTTGTGGACCGCAACGCGTAGAGTTCCGTCTACATGTCTCCACCGTACGCACCGCCTTGTGAGCTACGGCGTTGTTGAAATAGATGAAACCAAGCTTGCTATGTCTTTGGGAGCATAGGGATAATTTCCTTGATCCATGAACAAGAACAACACGATAATAAGCCAGGGCATGTTTTTATTGGTAAGGCCTTCTTCGGGGGTAAATAGATAGGGTAAAAAATGGACTTTTCTCATTTTACCCCACGGAAGTGACTTTCCGTCATCAAACTGCCAATGATAAAAGAATCTATAAACATGGCGAACATGGTGATGCCGCCAAAGTGGACGGCGATGGAAATGGAGGTATGTAGTAAACGGGGAGTTCAATTCCAACTATCATCAAAGATAAATCAAAATCAAATTGATATCGAAGAGGCGAGCAATTTTGCAGGTAGGTACATGAATGTCACACATTGAACTTGAACAAATGGAAACTCGAAGCGATTGAAATTGTCAATGACGTTTTTTCCAGTGGTGCTCCACGCGGGCTATCGAGGATGACGAAGTCAAATCGTACTTAATGACAAAAGAGACTTACTTAAAGCGACGAGAATGGGTGAAGAAGTGGGCACTAGTTCACTCTATCTTCTTCATGGCTAGAGAAATCATTTTAGCAGATAAGATTGGGCATGAGTACCATGGTAATCCAGTTTATGTCACAAAGAAAGTGTGTAGAAAAACCCAAGAGCTTATGAAACAAAGGTATGATGCATAAACATATATTCATATTCACCCCTCTCTCCATGTCGTCACGACCGCTTAGAACTCTTGGATATCATGGCAATGAGATTTCTATGCGTGGAGATGACTCACTAATTCTTGCCCATTGTCCCCGGCAAGTAGGGAATCGTAGCGGTGTCCTCTGTGATGTCCCTTTGAAGGGAAGAAGTTAATATTGGGCCACAATAGGAGGTTTAAAGTAGAAATACAATTAGTCCAAGCCTTCTCTGTGTTTCCCTCTATGAGAATGAATGGCAATCCGATTGCACGAACCTTGCTAATCGGATTTTCTAGTGTGAAGATAATTACCGGTTTTGAATCCTCTACACCTTCTTAATCTCGCCCTCTATTCTGATAATAAAACTAGTTGGACGGTACTAATATATTTGAAGCATTAAAATCACAAGGTATGAAAAATGAGTCGTACCCTAATCAAATTTTTTAGTGAATTTGAAATTCTAGGCCTCATGATGTTGAACTTCATTGTTAATGCCAAACTACTCTATATCCGTTTGATGCAAAAGATTCAAATGAAAATATCTGAAATCTATATTATATTCAAGTTCGATTAAATGCCAAACTACTCGATATTAGATTTTGATAAAGATTCTAATGAAAATATCCGAAATGTAACTTATATTCAAGTTCGATTAAAAGCAAGAAAACGACTCTTTCGATACGACGTCCCTCAACAAAATCGATTTGGTTCGGAAAATTCATCCCACGTATGGCTTGCACTTCAAAGTAGACTATTGAGGAATTGTATCTTGGGGTGGAAAAAAATAACCCACTAATTTCACTTTTCAATTCAATATCATTATCAACGCTACAACTTTTTGTCATTGATTTGATTCACACCATTGACTTGATTGATTCGATTCACAACTTTTAAAGCGAGAAAATGTTATCAAATCATTGCGTATATTGATTGTGGTGATACTTCTAAAGGGTATATTCGGAAAGACCTGTTTGCCTACAGTTGTTGGGACCTCAAGTCAAGGGGAAATTTTGCGGCCCACCATAAGAGCGACGGGGTGTTAGAAACGGATCTGTTGAAGAGTAATTTGAAGGTTATTTCTCCGTATGAGTGATTTAAAGGCTTAATGAAGTTCCCTCTAACTTTAATGCATTTCTTTAACGGTGGACTCCAATTAATTTCTCAATTGATCTTGGAACCACCAAATCTATTTGACATACTGACATGTGACACACACACACACATATATATAGCGTAGTCTAAAAAAGTAACGGAATGGCACGGAATTAGGCGGAGATTTTGAAAAATCCGTGAATTTTATCAAATCTTGTTTAAGTTAAAGTGTTCGGAAGGGTTTTTGATAGTGTTGAATCCATTTCCACTCTCAAAAATGGATTCCAAACAACTGCGACTACCTCATTTTTTGATTTTACGGGCAGTTGTAGACACCGTCGTCCGAGGCTATTCTTGTTGCACGGAAAGACAACTCCTATATATATATATAATTTCGGTACTTTATTAATTTATTATCAATGATTTCCATTCAAGAAGTTATCCATGTGCGTAACTAAACTATAAATATAACAAAATGGAAGCATTAATTTTAACAATTTATCCATTCATTATTAAAATAAGAAATAATCTACCAAAATCATGATAGAAATAACTAAAATCACTTAATTACTAAACACACTCATATATTATACACAAACGGTGTATGTGTAAACGCACACACACACATTGATTACATTGGATTACTCTATTAAATAGAGTTTACGAGATCCAACTTATTCCTAATTTAGAGAGAGAGGTTGAAGAATTTCTCAACCATCACAAACCAACTTCTCAAATATAGAATGTAAGCATTAACTCCAAATCCCCCTTAATGATTACATTACATGAATTCCCTATTGAAATCACTCATAAATAACAAAATAATCAATCATTCTTTAGATTATCGGTAGATACTCCATCAAATTTGCCTCACATAACCCTCGTAAAGGTGTAGTTGGCAAGTTGGATTCCCGGATTCGCTTCCTCAACTCCTGAATCAAGGACCTCCCCAAAGTCAATTCTTTGGGCCCGGCATCCCAATCATCCATGCATAACCTCATTAGAAGACCACTCTAAGTATTCAATGAACGAGGATCCTTCCCTAGATCCACACGCTTCTGCCATACTATACTCGACAACCATCCATATTGAGCCTTACGCCCTTGATCTCTTCAAAAAATTAGTTACATTTTCACAATACGGCGAACTCCTAGTCATTCTATGGACGAGCTCCCATCACGAGATACATAGGTGCTAAGCTGCTTTGTACTACGCCGGTTATCTACCCAAAGCCGTCTAAATACGGAAATGTATCTAGATTCATCTATTACATCATAACCTTTTTATCTAGTTTGAAAATTCATCCTCACTTGAATTTACAAATAATTTATAATACTACTAAACTACAAAGATTTCAACACTTGAGATTCAACCATAAAACTCGGCCACCGGCAAAGAGCTTTGATATTGTTGTGTGATACTTTGCGCTCTTATGAAGTTTAAGAATCGACACTATGTATACAAATGAACAAATCAATATGGAAATGCGAGTAATGACGGTTCTGTTCCGTTCGGGGCTAGCTGCAGAAGCGATACGAAGGCAGCCTACTTGAGATACCCTCTCTCCACGGGCTCAAATAGAGAGTGCGACCTTGAACACCCTCTCTTGTCATCACACAAAGAATGTCCATTTCTCCCCTTCGATTTTGGATCTACATGTACTAATTTTAACTTGTTATTCTTGCTCTTGCAAACCCCATGGTTGACGGTTTCTTAGTTTTTGTGTATAATCTCCTTCGTTGGGAAAATGGATGTGAATCTCGTCTTCCTTCCGGCGGCATCCTCTTCTTCAAATAAATCGGAGAGATCCGGAGCTCAGTGACATCGCTAATGCTTGAAAAGCATTCACTCAAAGCTGAGTCCGTTTCCTCCCTTACCATATGGTCACACGACTTTGTAAATGCAACAACCACGTCATCGAAGCAAGTGTCCTCCTCCACAACCTTCGCTAGAGAATAGCCTTGCTTAAACCACTCATATTTCATTATTTCGACTATACTTATGCGGGTCTTTGGATTGGGATCGAGTATTCGTTTGAGCAATTTGCGAGGAGCTCGCAAATAGCCATTTTGGTTTCTTGGAACTCGCTTTTGCAAATCTTCGATACGGGAGCGCAAGATTTTCGTCTTGAAGCGGGCGGCTAGTCAAGAGAAGAAATAGAATGACCTAGGAAGACCAAACATCGTGTTAGCACCGTCATATCCTTTGTTAACAATCACCTCGGTGCCACGCATAGTGGGGTTCCCACAAGTTGTATGCGACAAACCGTACGCCTAAATTGCTGCGTAAGGGCGGCGAGGCCAAAGTCGGATATCTTCACATTTCCTTTTGCATCCATTGAGTTCTCATGACTAATCATTTAATTTCAGCAATTTGATGAAAATAACTAAAAGTTGTGACAACACAGGCCTACGATCCATTGCTATGATACCATGATAGAAATAACTAAAATCACTTAATTATTAAACACACTCATATATTATACACAAATGGTGTATGTGTAAACACACTCACACACATTGATTACATTCACATTACTCTTTTTTAAATAGAGTTTATAAGATCAACTTATTCCTAATTTAGAGAGAGGTTGAAGAAATTTCTCAACCATCACAAGCCAACTTCTCAAATATAGAATGTAAGCATTAACTCCAACAAATCAAAATTATTGAAATGGCTTGTTATCACTTCATCTTATAAAAAATAGTAAGATATTGTATAAAATGATATGATATCTGATAGGTTAAGGTAAATCATAAGAGTAATTATGAATTTTTTTTTTTTCATTTTAATATTGTACAAATAACTTATTTTATTTCATACGTAACACGTTTTAACTTCATTGTGTATAATACAATTTGATATAATTATATTAGTTACTGGACTTATTTATATAACTTTATTGCGTATAATGTAGTTTGATATAAATAATATAATTAGATATTAATTTTTTTTATAAATTTATTATGTATATTAAGAAAATTAATAGCATAAAAGGGAAGTGCACCAAACTATGAGTGGAGGTGTCATAATGTTGTTACAGCGAGCCATGCATAAAACCATAAGCGGAGCTGTAATAATGGTTTTTAGGGTTGATTGAATCTGTTTTAGCGTTGTCCAATCAAATTCTCACTCCTTTCAACAAATATTGGATTTTCAATTCAAATGTGATAAAATTTAGTATAATTTAGTGTTCATTAAATGAAAAAAGCTATTATTGATTTATATGCAGATACACTAAAACCATGTTACAAAGTACATTAAAAAAAACATAAATTTTCACTAGATATTTTTTTAGTTTACATATTGTTTCATGTAAAAAGTAAATTTCGAGTTAGAAGAGATACTTATTTATTTTGGATGAGTTTATGATTATAAAAAAAAAAATTACTTATCATGTAATTCATTACATATTAATGTCATGAGTTTCTATATGGTGACGTGACCCAACTAGTATGACTTTTTACATAATGTCATGAGTTTCTATGAGGTGACGTGACCCAACTAAAGTATAACTTTTCAACAAAATAAAGCAGTGTAGAGATTAATTTCCCTTGGTTCTCTAAATTCGATTTCTTTTGATTCTCTAGAAATCAATTACAAGTCATAATATATTTTACATTCTTTAAAATATATATGGAAACTATAATTTCCATATATTTTACTTAATTATTGTTTTCCCCATTCCCCCACTCCCAACTTTTATTTTCCATTGCAAATGCTAGTATATTTTTCCTCAAACCTGCTATGACTAAAACTGTTGAATGGTCTAATCATGCAGCTTTTGATGGTGTCTTCCGAGAAGACTCACATGGTATGTACAACAAACCTTCAAACGAAAGATCGAGATTAAGCCAAGCCATTGCTGTAGCCACTATTAATGTACCTTTGCAGATTTAAGCCAGCCAAGCCATTACTGTAGCCATTAAAGGCCAATGTTGAGTACAAGCAGCCTCATGTGGATCACATTGAATTGACAGACCACATCATTAATTATTTATCTTCTAACCTGCTATGACTAGAACTGCTGAATGGTCTAATCATGCAGCTTTTGATGGTGTCTTCCCAGACGACTCACATGGTATGTACAACAAACCATGTGCAATCTTACAGCTTTTGATGGTGTCTTCCCCAGAAGACTCACATGTTATGTACAACAAACCTTCAAACGAAGAAAGATCGAGATTAGCCAAGCCATTGCTGTACCTTTGCAGATTTTTTCTTCGAACCTGCTATCATTAGAACTGCTGAATGGTCAACAATGGCTAGCCATATTTCCCGGATTTATACGCTCTTCAATGCACTGTCAGTACCCGTGAGAGGATATTGCCGGCCCTTGCCCTTTAAACTTTTGGAAAATCCGGCTTGCCAATTTTTTCTTTTCCGACCGTGGTGACAGCTCGCCTCCTCCGACTCCCATCTCGTCAGTCTCAGCACCCACCTCATGCCTTACCCTGATCTGTTGAACCATCATCGCATGACGCATGCATCATCCATTAATATTTAAATTTCGTTAATCCGCGTTTTAAGGAAATCTGTTATTATTTTGAATATTGACCATGGACAAAGGCTCATCCTCATCCTGCACTCCTTCCCCACACCACCAAAGCAGGGTTAAATGACTCATGTTTAAGCATCGTCGTGAGCAATTTGATTATACTTGGCAAGGTAACACATATTTTCTAGGTTATGGATTTCTTTAATGTTGGTAGGTAAAACATATGCGTATCATTAAATTTCAACAAATTTAAATTTAACAATAAATATATACTACATTAAATAATCTATATCCCTGAAAAATAATGATAACAGAATAAAAACAGATCAGATATTTAACGAGCCATTTAATCAACCGATCAGATATTTAACGAGCCATTTAATCATTTATGTAATTGACTGTAGGCATATACTGCTTACGAGCATTATTAAATAACCATAGCCTGGTAATCGAATAAGAACAGATCAGATATTTAACGAGCCATTTAATCATTTATGTGATTGACTATGGCTATTTAACGAGCAATTTGGTCATTTATGTGATTGAATGTGGACAGCAAAGTATCCGGTGCACAAATATTTCGAATTTCTCAAATTTTTTTTTCATCTGTTTCAATTTTAACATTGTAAATATCTTTGAATCACATTGAGGTGCACAAATATTTCCAGTTATTCATTTTTTGGTCATCTGTTTACTGTCAATATCTTTGAATGTCATTGAGGTATTTGTAATTCGTTTCTTTTGCAAAATAAATGTATCTCCAGCACTAAATGCCTAGCTGATCAGAAATTAGATTTTTTTGTAATATATGTTGCCCTGGTTGGATCTCAATCCCTTGGTAAGATATGTTGCCTTGGCTGGTTGCTTTGGTAAGATATGTTAAAAGTTAAACTTAATTTAACAAAGTTTATGAATCTGGAATTAAGATGTTTTTATATGCATACATGGTATTTACATGGCATCCAGATTCACAAGGATATTAGTTGCTTTCTGGTTTCCTTGCAAATAAGAATTTATGGAAAGCTTTGAATGCACACATATGACATATGTTTTTATTTTATTATAAATATTGAAAAAACTGAATACAATTGTCGGTACATATTTTTTTTAAGAAAATTGCTGCACCACATTTCTGCCGTTCAAATTCCAAACATGTTCTTCTAAATTTTTACTCTATCCAAATAACCATGATTGGCCTATATGGACTATCTAAACCATCTAGAAAATATTATAACAATGGAACTAGGGCACATTTATTTCTAGATTATGAGCTTATGAAAAATGTTAATGTAAATATACTTTGTAATTTTTGACACAGTAAATATTAGTTATATATATATTTTTATGTGTAAAAGTTCTATTTTCGTGATTTTATTTTTTACTTTTTATTGAAAATGTGATCTAATCTTTCAAATGGGGTAAGAATATTTTGAAACAAACAACTAATATATTTTAGAATTTTGGCTTAAATGATCCGGTGTACATATTTAAATTCTTTTGGTAATAATCACATGACAGTAACATAACAGAAAACGTTGCCAACACCTTTGTTAAACCTACCAATTGACAAGCTATATAAAATATCTAATAAAAAATTAATAAGCTACATAAATATCTCATAAAAAAGAAAATAATTATAATTCTTTTATAATTATACTAAAAATAGAAACAATTTAACTATACAAAAAAAAAAGGAAACAAATACATAAATAAAATCAATCAAATATAGTTTGAAAATTATTGTGTTTTAATTTTAAAAAAAAAGTCGATATTAAAAGGTTATTATTTTCTTAATAAAATTATATTTTTAATTTATAATTTACTAATAATTGTTTTGGTAATAAAAAATAGAATAAATAATATTTTATAATTTTTAATTTTATTTCTAGTTTTCAAAAAAATAATTTAATAAATTATTTTGTAAAACATTAAAGTTAATAAAAAATTATAAATAAACTTATATAAATAAAAACACATTATGACTTGCAAATAAGAAAAATATTCTCTATTTTAATGATGGTTAATAATTATTTTATTTTTAAAACTTTAATAAAAAAATTATTGTTGATATCCATTTCCTCTAATAGATCTAGAATTTTTGTCCATAGAATGGTAGGGCAAAGCATAGATTCCTTTAAACACCATATTGTACACCCTTGTTTTAAAAAGAATGGTTGAGAATCAATCATCCTAATTGCTCATATTTATTGTTATCATCCTAATCCCTTCAAATTATGGTTTTGAAAATTTCGCCCACAGAAAAAGTCCTTGAAATATGTTTCACAAAATCAATTCAAATAGGTGAGGTTCAAAAGTTTCTCACTATGGCACCATGTAGTGGCAAGATGTGCTTAAATTGTAGCATTGATTATCGCCACAAATCCTAGTTATATTCCTAACTCCTTGATTTCCTTGATAATATTGAACTTGAGTGCTAGATAAGGCTAGTTGCTCCATGTGAGATAAAATTTTCCTAAGTCACTCCATGTATGTTTTCACCAATTTCACATAATCTCAAAGAAGAAACACAAATCACCAACCTATTATGAAATAATTAACCAAAATGCACAACCTCACAAGTGGAATAGACAATGGACACAACTCATAAAATGACTAAAATAGCAAAACCAATTTATGTAACTCGTGGGTGCAAAATTTGACTCGTTTAAATATTAAAATTATAAAAATAAAAATAATAAATGAAGAACCATGAATTTTATTCCCCACCCATAAGTGCACAATAATATCCTAGAAATCATTATACTAAAACAATTTCCAATTCATCTATTACAAATTTCATGTCAAATAAGGTTGATGCCCATAAGTGCACAATATTATCCTAAAATCCTTATACTAAAACAATTTCAATTCCATCCAATTACAAATTTCATGTCAAATAATGTTGATTTAATAAGGCATCATTGATTTTTTTAATAAACTAAGCATGAATGGTAGCTAATTGTATACTCCTACGCCTTGGCTTACATATAAGGTGTAAAGTATGATGTCATACTTAGATCTTTGTTCAAATATCACCTAATATTGTACATCAACTATAGACAACTCACTTGTTCACTTAATAAAATCTAGCCAACAAATACATACAAACTTATAAACCACCATGTATAACAAAATAAGGTTGTGTTATAGAAAGTATCATTTGAGCTTAACCAATGGTGATCCAATATCATAGTAAGTTGCTAGCATCTATTCTTTTCCCGGAAGACAAACGAACAACAAAAAGAAAATCTTGGGGTTGGAATGCAAGAAATAAAACATTTGGAATGAACACACATAATGCATCCCTCGGTGAGGGGTTTGTTTCACTACAACCTTTCAGCTGAATTAGAGTTTAAGATAAGATGCGTATTTGTCTAAATTAGGAAAATCACTTGGTATGACGTCTAGGATGCCTCATTTGCACCTAAATTAGGAAAATCCCTTGATCCTAATATCTTAGATCTTGATTTCTTTGGCACAATAGGATTGCTTACCTCTAATTGAGTGATTTTTATTAAGAAAATCTATTTCCAACGACAAAAATTAAAAAGAGATGTTAGGTCAATCAAAGAGATGTTAGTTAAGTCAAAGCATCTAACTTGTGACCTTTCTCATGTTAGGTACACTACTTTGGTCTTCTCTCTTTGTCATTAGTTCTAATGATCTAATATTTTTCATATTTTTCAATCATCATTTAGCAATTACACAAAGAGATAATTAGTAACATTTGTGAAAGTAGGATATAAAGAGATAACCAAACAAGAGACACCAATATTTTGACCCTCGGAGAAACCCCATCAACCTTTTCCTTAAAGAAATTGTTTAGTTCAATAAGAGATATATATAGGCACACAACAAAGTCAAATTGTCCATAACCAAATCTAGGGGCGACTGGTCAAACAGAGATACATATCCTCGAGAAATTTCGTCCAATTTTTTGACAAGAATCTTTTGACCTTCCTCATAAATTTGATTTGCCTCGAAGTACTTGGTTTGCTTAGAGATTCAACCTTATGCCACATAGAGAAGTTTCCTAAGATATTTAGTATTCTTCCTGGGGAATTCGGTATTCGCACTCAAAAGAATAAATTTTTCTAGAAATTCGGTTTACCCCGGAGAATGAACCTCAATCTGTTACCTTTAGATAACCTTCCATGAGTATAGAAGATAAGAAGAGTTGTTAAAAATTCGTCTTATTGTAGGCGAACAAAAGGACCAGTGACCCAAATTCTTCCTACTAATTGATGAGGTTGAATGGGCATATAGATAGATATTGAATGAACCAAAGTGGTATGTCTACAATGTAGGTTGTAGTCCTTCTTGGAGGGACGACTTTACATTTAGAGGCTAAAATTCAAATTTATATTTTGAAGCTAGGCATGAAGAACATGGTTGAATTCATTATTACATTTATTTAAAAGGCTAAAACATTAATTATAAAGACTGACCATAGCTACAAAATTAGATACTCGCTCTTAGTTAGGGACATATTCATAAACGGAATTATCCAGTTAGCAGAAATTATACAACATGCATGTATATCTTGATTCCACCAGATCCTACAATGTACTAAAGTTAAATGCGAATCGCTTCTACAAATCTTTTGGGGAATTAAAAACACGATCGCTAATCACATGAAGTAAAGAAAGAATCAAATCAAACACAACACGAGATAATTTCCTAGGGAAATCTTACGCACTCAAAAAACCCCTATCTTCTATTGTATATTCGGCATGGATCATGAAACAATTACATACAAAAATCTTCTCACAAGAGCCCTCCGGTGCTCGGCTAATTATCTCACACTATCATACAAAAATTGACCTACTTAGCCAATTTACTACCTCTCCGGACATGCGCCTTGCTTGCACAATCCACGATGAATGCAATCCCTAAAAGATAGGAATTATGGCCTTCCTTAGTGCTCAAGTATCATGGTCACTCCAATGGGTTTTTGGTTGCATGTGTGCAACCCAATAATCCTACAAGGCGATAGTCAACTTCCCTTTCACCTAGATCTCAACTAGGTCTCCATTGGATCTAACATGCATGCAAATAACAATAGTAAATCCTCGATTGCATGTGAGATCACTAATTGTGAATTAATTAATATTTAAATCACTTGATCTCTTACTAGTGTCTTCGATTACAACCTAGCACAAGCCAAGAGTTAAGCGATTACAACTTTGCCATTAACTAATGCACCATTGCACTTCGAACTCTATTACAACTAGAATTACTTTCTACACTGTGCCTCTGCTTCACACTCTAACTCAAAAACCACTAGCTAGCGATTTTATCGATCTCAATTAACTATTACAAGTCATCATTGAGAATAGATTACAATTATTGTCCATCTTAATTGAGGATAACTAAAATAGACATGCGAGAAAAAATAGCCTTTGTGGGCCCCACTTTGGTGTAGGTGCTTAATGCGCTAGGCGTGGGTGCTAAAATTTTCTTGTTGAATCTCAACAATAGATGTTCTCTTGTTGACAAATTTATCTAAGAAAGTTTATAGCAATTCATAATTAGCATCAAAATTATCTAATTACCATAATATTGGTTAGAAACTATAGAACTATGGTAAATAAAAAAAATTTGGGGCCTTCGTTTTTCGAATAAAGAAAATTTTTGAGACAAGCTGGAGGGAAAACGGGTGGCGGGACAACTTTCATGGAGTCCTTGAGAAGAAACAAGGAGTAATATAGAGTACACTCTGAGTGGCGGAAGGAAAATGAGAAAGAACAAGGACAACAAAGTTACGGAGGCAACCAAATGGAAGGATAGTGGAGATTGGAAGTTTGGTTGGACACCCGAGAAGGATAAGAAGGAAAACTAGGAAGGGAGGAGAGGACGAGTCACGAAAATGAGGAGAGCCACTATAGGGATGTGGTTTTCTCGTAACTCTGTATTATTAGTTCTATTTGTTCTCTAAGAGAGATGACTCTATTATTGTGAAGTAATGTCTTGTGATGAATCTAATATAAAGAGATGTTGTTGGGCGATATTTTGTGTGTATATGCTACGAATTATTGTTAGTATCTTAATGTTTGGCAATTAAAACTTTTTTTGGATATTATGTATCTTTCAATCCTTTCCACTTAATGGGTATGGTTAGCACTTGCGGAAGGATTCCTCGGTTGCGATGCTTATGTATTAACAAGTAATGGTTAATGGTGTTCATGATCTCCCATTTACTACTCTCTTACCTTATTAAGGTCACCGCACGCCTCGGGTGACACGCCTTACTCAGTATTTGGTAAGGTGAAAATGTTGGCGTTGTCCTAGACTATAGAAGAGCCTTGTTATTTTTGTGCTTGAACTTGGGTCTTCACCCGATTATTATTTTCAACCAACAACAACATCAACTAGTCACCATAACTTGGTCGGTACCTTTGACTATAATTCTAGTCGATATCTTTGACACATGGTGCATTATTTAGCATCAAATAGTCACCATAATTCAGGTTGGTGTCTTTGACCCATTGTATATATATTAATATTTAGTTCCCATAGCCCATTCGGGTCAACATATTTAACCCATGGTGAAAATCCAAATACCTTGTTGTAGCCTCGAGATTTTTACATCTCCTAAAAAAATAAAAAATAAAAAATAAAAAAATACATATGTAAAATAAAAATTGCGAAAAAACTAGATCAAGTTTATATTCTTATTATTATAGATTCCTAACCCTTTCGAGGCTCAACAATTATTAATGGCAATTATATATATATGTGGGTCCACAATATTAAATACGAAAGAGTTGATTTCATGCAACTTCAAAGGCGTTAGATCGTATTACTTTATATTGACGACATATCACACAATGTTGTGATAGGTTAAAGCACTCAAAAAGTTAAAAATGACTAGAGGTGGCGGAAAGTGGTTTGAAAACTTTTGATCATCAAATTAATGACAAAGATCAATTGTGACACCCCTCCACCATGTTTTCCAAAATCGGCTATCGGGGGGTGATGCAAAGTGGTTAGCCTATTTTCCGAAATCGCTTCTATTAAACAACATGTGGTCATTTCATTTTCGGGGGATCTTGCCAAGTGAGCGATACAAGTGAGTCGGTATCAGAAACCACCTTCCACCTTCCCAATTAGAAAACCCCGACTTTCACTAGATATTGTAGGTATCCATTTTTCATTAACATTTTTTATAACCCTTTATATTTTTCCCATTAACTTTGAGCTCCATTTTTATACATAACATGTAAAACCCTTTACCCCCCTATTATATACTCAATATATTTGTTTCATTTTTTTCTCAATATATATCTCGCAATATGAATCCATGTGGGTATGGTATTTCTCCCCCGGTCAACACCACGTGGTTGCACCTCACATCCATATAACATTATCTCTATGAATTCTAAAAATGCAGTCTCCAACCCTAGTACCCTTCTAAGTTGTAACAAGTTGCTTTTACGGTGGTAGAATCCTTGGGGGTGGTGAATTATTCCAAATAGTATAAAGAATTTCCATGTATCATCTTCACCCGAAATGATAAGATTGTGGCAGGATCATTTGTACATCTTGAGAAAACAAATACATTGGCTAGTTTTTAGTTATTTTGGAGAAATTTGTGACCCTGGAGGAAGAATTGATTGAATATAGACCTTTTATTTTCTTGAGAAAATTTGAGTAAAATTCAAGAGTAATGAAGTATCGGTGAATTGGTGATAATTTTGAAAAATGGGAAAATATAATGCACTATGTATAAGGTCAAATGTAGCTAGAACATTTTTCTCATGTAGAAGAAACAACATAATTTTTTGGGGAAACATACGCGAGATACTAGCCGGAGTTACAAATTTGGGAAATGATAGGTAGTGGGAGATATAATATAGTACAAACTAGGCGGAACAACCCTAAAATTATCGTTTTTGTCAAAGAAATGGAAAAAAAAGTGTCAAAATTGATTTCTTCAAAGTTAAGGGGGAAATGAAGCATGAATTTCATCCTTAGTATCCATTAAGGGTTCTTGAGTGGTATGATTAGGATTTACGGGCTTGGGGGGTGACTGGGACTCTTTTCAATATAATCATTGTGAAAAACTAGAGTCTAACACATAATTTATAAATACCTAGTAATTGTGCAAAATTAAGAGAGTGAGGTGGAATTGTTGGTTGATGACTTGGATGGTAGGTAATAGAAACTTTCAAACTATGGAGAATGATAGAAAAGAAAAAAAAATGAGTTGTTTTTAACCCTTTTGCTAAGTGGGAAAGTGAATTTTAATGGCCAGTACGAGTGTAGATGGATATTGTGGCGAGAAGGATGAAGTGGATGATGATGTGGGAGGATGAGGTGGCATGTGACTTGAATCTTGACTCACTTGTGTCTTACTCGCTTGGCAAGTCACCTTGCAAATGAAATGCAACCACATGTTGTTTAATAAAAGTGGTTTGAGAAAATATTTTTATCTTTTGTGACACCCCTTGCAATGATTTTAGAGAAAATGGTGGAGGGATGTCGCAAGAAATCCTTGTCGTTGATTTGACGATCAACGGTCTTTCAAACTAATTTGCACCACCCCTATCCATTTTTAACATTCGAATGCTTTAACTTGTCGCAACACAGTGTGATATCACTTCCAATATAAAATTCTAATCGATGCCTTTGATGTTTCAAGAAACCTAACCCTTTCGTATTTAATATTGTGGTCCCACATATATATATAATTGGCATTAATAATTTTTTAGCCTAAAGGTTAGGACTATGTAATAATAAAAATATAAACTTGATCTCGTCCTTTTGCAATTATATATATATATATATATATATATTAAAGTAAAAATTTGAGCCACAACAAGGCCGTTGGAGTTTCACCATAGGTCAAAGACGTTGACCTAAATAATAGTGAACCAAGACTAGTCTATATATCATGGCTCAAAGGCACCAAATTTAATTATGGTGATTATTTGATGCTAAATAATGCACCACATGTTAGATATATCAACTACTAGAATTATGGTCAAAGGTTCTCACCAAAATTGGCTTGAATATGGAGCAAACTAGTTTTGATGTTCTAGCTCCTCATCAGTTAAATAAAAATGTGTATAGGATCATCTCAAGTTATCCATTCATGTGAGGGTTTATGTGTCAGGATTATGTGTTTTTTTAATAAACAATTTATAAGTTAATTAGCTTTTAAAAAATCATGTACAACAAATTAAATGCGAGAAATAACACACGACATACACATACTACAATAGGCGATAACGAGTTCAACCCTCTACAGGCTACATCTCCACGGACCTAATTGCTTCAGCTACAGGAACTCTTGGAATTAATGGTCAAATTTATGGTTACATGCACCTACAATGCTCTAATGGCTTTGCAAAATGCTCCATTGGCAACCCAGAAGACCCAAAAACCCCAAAAATGTTGACCTAAATGATGGTGATGATGAGAATTTTCATGTTTATCATAATCAAAAGCGACTTGATTGAAGGCGATTTATACCTTGAACATTCACCTTTGTCGCCTTCTTGAGGAGATTAATTTGATGAGGTAGTGGCTCTCTTTTGAACACCAACAATGCCTTCAATGACTTTAGAGCTTTCAACATCCTCTTGTTCGTCATTCTCATCGGCTACATGTACGAGCATCTTCTTGCAAAGTTGGTGTAAAACTTTTGCATTCATCATAGACACAATCTTCACAAGTTTGAGGTAATGAACATGAAATGAAAGTCTTTCTTGGAACACTAATTCATGTGCCTCATTGGCTTTAGAGCATTCTCCATCATGTTGTCCATAACCAAGACCCAAATACACGGGCCTTTCCTCAACAACAATTTGACTCCTTCATATGCCTTGTGAAAGTTTTCCTAATCCTTTATCTTCATAACCCATTTTCGTCAATAATTTTGACCCTATTCCTCTAGTGTGTATTTCAAAATCACTTACACATTCATCTTGAGAGGAAATTGAAAATAAAATTTATTTACATACCTCTTTTCATGCACATACTTGGCAGAGTGTTTCCTTTGCATCATGGAGATGAGTCCCATCTCCATCACATCCTTGCTAGGTTCTCATTTACTTGATATGGAGTTGAGTCTCCATCTCATGCATATTTTCAAGAAGTTCTTGCTTCTCCTCCTTCATGGAAATCAACTACTCTTGAATTTTTATGCTCTCCCTCTTATCTTCATACATCTCTTGCACCATATCATTACGTGATGTAGACTTGCAACATCTCTTTATCAAGAGTTTTTCTAAGGAAGATTGACTAAGAGACATCACTTAATGAAGGAAATTTTGTCATCACACTTGCAATGCATACAAAGCTTCTTTCTTTGTGATTTGAAGCTGGTCCCTCAATCTTGACCTTCTCCTTCACACATAAATTTGCACACAGTTAAATTCTCCTTGCACAATTACAAAAACCAATAGCTAATTCTTCTAGCTAACTTTAGCTAAAATGAGCTAAAATGTGCTTTGATACCAACTTGATATGAATATGGGCAAACTAGTTTTGTTGTGCTATATTTTGCCTCATCGAGTTAAATAAACGTGTGTTTAGGATCATCTCAAGTTAGCCATTCATGTGAGGGTTTATGTGTCAAGTTATGTGTTGTTTAATGAATATTTATGAGTTAATTAGATTTTAAAAAATCATGTACAACAAATGAAATGAAAATAAATAACACACATCATACACATAATACGATAACTTATAACGAGTTCACCCCTCGGAGGCTACATCTCCATGCACAGCTTCAACTAGTTAGGCCCTCTTGGAATTAATGGTCAAATTTTTGGTTACATGCACCTCCGTAGCCAATGACTTTTCAACTGCACCATTGGCTTCGAGAAGACCCAAAAATCCCAAAAATGACTATTCAATCTCTAAAAATGGTTTCCGAACGATCTAGGCTTGACCTCCTCCCCGGAGTGGCCCTAGGCTTCTTTAATCTTCAAAGTGGAAAAAAACACTTTCAAAAGTGCTCCAACGCCTCTACAACTGTTCCATTATGTTCATAATATCAAATTATCCAAGAATGACTTTTCTTTCTCTCAATTCGGTCGAAAAATACTCTAGTTATGGTTCATTTACTTTTTCCATAGAATCCTCCTCCAAAACTAGAGAGAACTCTAGTTAACACGGTTAAAATAGGGAGTCCGCCAAACTGCTTTGCTATTTAAATGATGGTTTAATTAGCATTGAAAGCACTAACGAGAGGATAAACCCGTATTAACGGCGCATAAAGCGCGTTTCAGAGTAAATGAGGTATAACAACCTTAAACCTGGATTATATTAATTAATCTACAACTAAAATAAATCTTCGTCATTAATCTTAAGAGTGCCTACCGGTGGTTTTGGTAGCATGGTTGTATAGGTTTAGACATGGGTTTAAATATATGTCGTGGGCTAGTATTGTTAAGTTGGCGGTGGTATGTTGGTAGGAGTGGAAGTAGTGTGGGGAGGTCTCGGGGTCGAGCCCGACCTGCGCTTTTCCGCCCATTATATGTTTTGCCATACCAAATATTGATACTGCCACCATATAGTTTCAAACTTTGTAATATTTAAAATATTTCGACCATAATTAATATTTTCCACCGCACCTTACTTGTAAAAGGTTTGCACCATATGCAAAATTTAATTCGAACTTTGGCCTAAACCCGGTAAAAACACGCCACATCACCCAGTATGAACCACTAGAAACATGAAACATTATCCCGAATTCAAAACTAGTCACGAGAAGGACAAGTGTAACAATGTCATTGGCTCGGAGGGCCTTTGACCATGGTTGACCCTGCATTGACTCCTTTGACCTTTTTTTTTTAAATTCGCTTTCTATGAACGACGGTGGAGACGGGCTATAACCTCTTCATGCAGGTCGATGAAAGGAAGTGCGTTGGATTCTGGCGACGGGCCGAATCCGGTCATTCTATTTTGGTGCAATTCGAGCACTTTGAATGATCAAGTGATCATGTCTAAGTTGAAAAAATGCTCAAAAATGGAGCTGCTAAAAATTAGTTTGCAACTTGAATGATTAGAAAGGCCTCGTCGGCTGCAATTCTAGCGCCGTGGCCGGCACTCAAATTCGACGTCGACTGTGTTTGAAGTTTTAGTATCCTTCAAAAATCCGAGTTGACCAAAGTTGAATTTTGACTTTGGAATTATTAAAAAAAAGAATATTCCTCGGGAATATTCCATTTCGTGATGGAGGATGGAAAAATGGCCAGGTTATCATTTAGGTAGTGGTTGGAATTTTATGGATTTGTGGCCAATACGGAGAGGGTGCCACGTGGCAAGCCCGGGTCGCCACGTGGCTCCGGCCGAGGAGGATTGGCAATGTAAAATTTTTATGTGTCTATGAGGTTTGAAACTGAGCCTCACCTCTGCGGGCTAGAGGAATATCTGGCGTCTCCGCTACACCATGTTACTTGGTCCTTAAGATGGCGGGTTTCATTTAAAGTTTAAACTTGTTTCGATGGAAAACGAAAGGGGGCTAGCGGAAGCTCTTCATGCAGCAGAGCGCGTGACCACGGCATAAGGCCCTTCGCCGGCGGGATCAACGATTATTAAATCGTCATGTGGCCAATGCGAGTTGGAAATTAATGCCACAAAAAGTTAACGGTTAAAATGGAGGTTTATGCGGCGGTTTATCCGCGGAGGTGCCACATGTGATAGCACGAGATCCCATTTATTGTAACGGTTATAAAACCGTTAGTGCCAACGTTAAGTGTGAGTTAAATGGAGGCGGTCATGCTCGGCCCGCCCCATCACCAAGCATTTAATTTAGCACTATCCACACGCAGTTTAGTGCCGATTAGCCATTTTTGGTCCGTCCATAGGTTTAGCGCTCCCTAACTAGAGTTAGCCCGCATTTAGTGGGGTTTTTCAAGTGACATTGGGAAGAAATTTGTTTTGATCATAACTTCTTCAATATTGAACCAATTGGGATGAAATTTTAGTCAATTTTGAATTACGAAGATTATGGAGAGTTTGGGATAGGTTGCGGGTGAACGGTGTTCTTCAGCCACTTTTTCTTCGGGGAAGCTTGGAGAGCCATCGGGGCCATCAGGAAATGGAGGCTGTATTGGGCTATACTTCAGCATTGTTTGAGGTGAAACGGGAAGTAATTTTTAGTTTATTTTGTCTTACGAGATTCAAATTCAATTTGGTTTTTTTCTGTTTAGGTATATTTCTCCTTTGTATAACCAATTTTAGCAACTTAATAGAGCAAGGACTGCCCATTGGGAGCCTTGGACCCGACGGATGTAGCCCGGGAGGGTGAAATGCCTCGTCATGTTGTTGTGTTATGTTATGGTGAAGTTTATTTGCTATGTATTTCGATTTAATATGTTAAACAATAAATTTATTTAACATTCCCTCACGAGATAAGACTCGAAACCTTATAAAAAACACTTTGTTTAACTTGCAGAAATGGAGAATACTTTGCACACTTAATTAAATGGAAATGGATACTGCATAGCATTAAAAATACTTCCATTTGAGATCGGATACGTATCGAGCTAAGGATTTGAGCCTTAGGAGCTAGATTTTTACTCGGCATTTGTTTTGTGCAAAGATATAATTGATTGTTTGCAAGTTTTTATGCTTACAAGGCTTAAACTCAAGAGAGGTGAAGGACACTTGGTTAATGCACAAAGTAATCTACAACCAAGAAGGTCCAGAGAGCCACCTCCAAGAGCCATTGAAGAAGCTTCAAGAATGTCTTCAATAGAAGTAGAAGCTCCTAAAGACATTGATCTCAAAGAAGAAGAACAGGTATTCTGAAAGGCTTTCCTAGACATGACAGAGATGGTGAGGATACTCTACCAAGAAAGGAATGATAGGCTTGCGAAGAAGGGGTCTAGACACCCGAGAAGAAGAAGGGTTCTTGAGAGGAAATAAAAGTGATGGCAAGTCAAAGAAAGGACACGGAGGAAACGGTGATCCACCATCCCCATCTTCATCTCTTCCCTCTTGTCGTCATCCTCAACTTCGGTGAATCAATCTCACAAGTCTAAAACCTTTGGTAAAAGTCCATTTTAAAGCTTGATGTTAAATTTGAGTTACCTATGGTACATTTATGATGAGGTCAATGCGAGCTTGACAATTGGATAAGACGGTTGGAAGTTTATTTGAGGATCTGAGAACCTTCATGAAGACTCCAAGATTCGGTTAGCCTCTTTAAGAATGGAAGGAGCGGCATTGGTATGGTGGGAAACCAAGACCAAGGATGAAATTAAAAAACATGGTAAGATCACTTTATCATGGGCTGAATTTATTTCCACAATTAAGCAACAATTTTATCCATTAGCTCATTTACAAAAGGCTATCATGAATTGACAAGTTTTAGACAACTTAAGGGACAAAGTGTTCAAGATTACACTCAAGAGTTTAGACGAAGGGCTTTATTACTTGGAATTGATTTGCATAGTCAAGATACTTTGCTGAAATATATAGGTGATTTACACATCTATCTTAAATACATACTATCCTTATGTTCAATCCTACTAGTCTAGACGAAGTTTGTGTACAAGCTATGCATTTAGAGGCTAGAGGTAAATAATCTTTTGATGGGAATGAGGGTAGGTGAATTTAAAGGCAAAGGTAGAAAAATAAATGCAAACTCTAGGAAAGAAAAAGGAAAATTATTTTGTAAATATTGTTCCAAAACAAGCCACGATGAAGACCATTCTTTGAAACTGCATCCGGAGCTGAAACCCCGGAAAAATTTAAAACCAAAGATAAGGCCAAAGAAAAGGAAAAAATGGTTGCAAGTTTGTTGAACAAGACTTAGAGGTCGAATCGGGTAATGAAACTAAAAGCATAGCCATAGTACTAAAGAAAATAAAGGGAAAGAGATTGTAAAGAAACAAATCCCGAGTTCTAGCACTCTAAAAGCTTGTCACATAAACTCCAAATGAAGAGAGGAGGATAGAGTTGTTTCATGTGAGGATAATAGCCAAACACACAGATAGTACCCTCTTTGACGGAGTGGGTCACAAGCGAATCTCATCTTAGAAGACTTAGTCAATAAGATGAAACTTGGTTTCATTCCACATCCAAAGCCATATCCACTTGGATGGATTTGCAAGGATGCTAAATTTACAAGTCTTAAGAAAGTGCATGTTGCGCTTCGCCATAACAACTCATTATGTTGATTTGGTTGAACTAGATGTGGTCTTAACATTACGGGTGTGGTGTTGGGTAGTCGGTATTCATATGATAGAAAAGCAATCTTCCATCGCCATGAGAACAAGTACCATTTGTTCAAGGATGGTAAGGAGTTTATTGTGAGAGCACATCGAGGAAAAGGCTAGAATCTTCTTTAGTGAATGCGGGGGCAATTGAAAAGGCTTGTCAATGCAAGTCAAAATTTGAATTTGTTGATGATTAAGAGAAAAAAGATTTGTACATAATCCTTTTCATGTTATTCTTGATTTAAATGATGATATGTTTCGGCCACAGTAGGTCGTCTTTAGAACAAAGATGACAAGATGTTGTAGAAAGTGCCTTTGGTGTCGATCGGTCTGAGAGAACAAAGTGGTGCAAGAATCCAAGAAAGGAAAAGCATGCAAGCAAAGAGGGCACAAAGTTCAACATGGGTCATTGCTAGTTTCGGGAGAATGGAAGATTGGTATGGAGAAAACTTGGTCGGGAAATAGGCAAGTACATGGCTCATTTGGAAAAAAATTCGCCATAAGGATGGTTGGCAAGGTGAATCTCAATTTCGGTTTCCTTTGAAGTTAGACCATTGTAGAAACAATATGTATTACGAGAACTGAGTTGTTTTTCGCAAATTTCAAAAATTTGCATCATGACTCGATTAAGGTTAGCAACAATCGGTTGTGATTCAAGGAAGAATTTATCTTTTTATGAGAAGCTCAATTTGATGAATTCGGGAAGATTTCGGTGGTTCAAGGTTGGAAGAGTGGAGAATCGGTCTCATCATCTTCAATTTATGTAATTGAGGAGAGCTTTGGGGTCAAAGCTTCCCATTTGGGAGGTGTGATCGGGTGATCATGTCTAAGTTGAAAAAATGCTCAAAACTAGAACTACTCGGAATTGGTTGCAACTTTGAACGACCAGAAGGCTGCTATTCGCTGCGATTGGCGCCGTGAGTGACACTCAAATCGACTTCGTATGTGAAAGTTATGCGGGTTTTGAAGTTTTTAGTATCCTTGAAATCTAGTTGACTGAGGAGATTGACTTTTGACTTTGGAATTATTAAAAAAAGAATATTCCATTTGGGCCAATGAAGGATGGATAAATGGCGGGCTATCATTTGTTAATGGTTGGAATTTTATGGATTTGTGGCCAATTACGGGGTGCCACATGGCAAGCACGGAGGCCACCACGTGGCCCCGGGCGAAAATGATTGGCAATGTAAAATTTTATGTGTCTACGGGGTTTGTACCCGACACCTTACCTACGCGGGCCCGAGAGCGTATACCGTCTTCGCTACACCATGTTACTTGACTTATTAAGATGGCGGGTTTCATTTAAAGTTTAAACTTGTTTTCGGCGGAAAAACAAAACCCTTCATGCAACGAGAGCGCGTGACCACGGCCTAAGGCCCTTAACCCACGGGATCAGCGGTATTAAACCGTCATGTGGCCAACGGGGTGGAAATTAATGCCATGAAATGTTAACGTTTAAAATGACGGTTTATTTGGCAGTTTATCTACGGAGGTGCCACATGTGACAACGCGAGATCCCATTTATTGTAACGATTATAAAGCCGTTAGAGCTAATGTTAAGCCGGCGGGTTAAATGGAGGCGATGCATGTGGCATACATATAAATCATTTAATTTAACACTATCCACCTGCCTAATTTAGTGCAGTCCATACATTTTCTGTCCGTCCACCATTTTAGTGCTCCTAACTAGAGTTAGCCCACATTTAGTGGGGTTTTTGAGTGACATTGAATGAGAGAATTTGTTTTGATCATAACTTCTTCAATATTGAACCAATTGGGACGAAATTTTAGTCAATTTTGGGTATTCGAGTATTATGGAGAGTTTGGGATAAGTTGTAGAGTGAACGAGAGGTGTTCTTCAGCCACTTTTCTTCGAAGCTTGGAGAGCCATTAGAGCCATCGGGAAATGGGCTTGTATTGGGCTATACTTCACTTTTTGAGATGAAACAAAAGCCATTTTTTAGCTTATTTATGTCTTACGATTCAACTTAGGAGAAATTTGGTTTTTTTCCTTTTTGTTTAGGCATATTTCTCACTTGTATTACCAATTTGAGCAACTTAATAAGAAGAGGACATGCCCATTGGGAGCCTTGGACCACAGATGTAGCCCGGGGAGGGATGAAATGCCTCATCATGTTCTTGTGTTATGTTATGGTGAAGTTTATCTACTATGTATTTCGATTTAATATGTTAAATAGTAAATTTATTTAACATTCCCTCACACATAAGACTCGAAACCTTATCAAAAACACTTTTTTAACTTGCAAGAAATGGAGAATACTTTGTACACTTAATTAAATGGAAATGGATACTTTGCATAGCATTACAAATACTTCCATTTTCGGATCATTGAATTTTAGCCAAGTTTTAGCCCCTAATCAGTTCGACCACAAAGTTATGGTGACTAGTTGATGTTGTCGATTTGCCATAGGTCAAGAGTTTCTAACCAATATTATGGTAATTAGATGATATTGATGTTAATGATGAATTGCTATAACCTTTTCTTAGAGAAATTTGTCAACGAGAGAATATCTGGATAGTCATTATGAATACCTCCCTAACTAAGAGGAGTGTCTAATTTTGAAGTTATGGCCGGTCTTTATAATTAATGTTTTAGCCTTTCAAATAAATGTAATCAATTCAAGCCATCTTTTTCGTGTCGACTTCAAAGATAAATTTTAATTTCGGCCACTAAATGTAAAGTCAACCCTCAAGAAGGACGAGTCATCCTACCTTGCAAACACGCCACTTGGGTTCATTCAACATCTCTCTTATATGCCCATTCGACCTCATCACTTGAGTAAGAAAATTTGGATCACTTGTTCTTTTGTTCATATAGTAAAGAAAAATTTCAACAACTCTTCTTATCTTCTATACTCATGGAAGGTTATCTAAAGGTAACATATTGAGGTTCAATCTACGGGAAAGTTTGGATTTTACAGGCAGATTTATTATCTTAGGCGAAGGGTGAATTCTCAAGGAAGAGGGCGAATCTCTAAGGCAAACTTCTCTATGTGAGGCGTAAGGTTGAATCTTTGAGCAAACCAAGTACTTTTGAGGTAGATCAAATTTATGAGGAAGGTCGAAATATTCTTGTCACAAAGTTGACCTAAATTTTTGAGGATACATATCTTTGTTTGACGGAGTCATCATTGGATTTGGTTATGGTCAGTTTGACTTTGTTTTTCGACTAGATGTATGTCTCTTATTGAACTAAACAATTTCTCTAAGGAAAATATTTGTGTCTCTTGTTTGGTTGTCTATTTGTATCCTATTTTCATAAAATTTACTAATTATGTCTTCTATGTAATTACTTAATGATAATTTACTAATTATGTCTTCTTATATTTGATGTGTAATTGCTTAAGCCGGCCAAGCCATTACTATAGCCATTAATACCACGTGTTGCAATATAGCCATCGAAATTGAATGCAACAACTCTATAAATAATATGTAATTGCCTTGTTGAGAAACTAATAATGGGTTCAATAGCTTCTTGTATTGTATACTTCTTTATTTAATGAATATATAATTAAAATTATAGAGAAGATTATACACACCTAATCTTATATTCCAACACGATAGATAATAGAAGAAAGCATATTCTAACACGATAGATAATAAAAGCTTCTTGTATTGTATATTTCTTTATTTGATAAATATATAATTAAAACTATAATTAGATTATAATTAAGGTAACTATATACATCAATTTATACCATGTTTACATAATTAATTATTTATTAAAATTTATATTTATATATTGTAATTTAAAAAAAATTCTACATTTTTATAATATATATATATATATATATATATATATATATATATATATATATATATATATATATATATATATATATATATATTCCATTTATTATACCTCTCTTGGTTTGCTTTAAATAAAAAAAATTAGACTCATCTTTATCTATATTTATCAATAAATACTCTCTCTCTTTATTAAAAAGTTTATGTTGTATCTTCAATCTTCATTTTCCAACATTGAAGTTCTTTTCTATTTTTATTTCATTTTAAATATTTTTATTTTTATTTATTTATTTATTTTTTGTTTTATAAATTTGAATTAAATGTTTTTATTATTGGAGTGTTTTTCAAATTTATATATTTGAATTAAATGTTTTTTACATTTCAAGTGTTTTTCAAATTATTAAATTCATTTATATTTTAAAAATGTTATTTAATAAAGAACAAAAATTACGAATTTCCTTAAAAATTTAAATTAATAGATTCCACTTAAAAAGGGAGTAGTCTATAATGAGACGTTTTGGAGCATGATATGACATTGTCATGAATGATTATATACATATTATTGATATTTTAGCAACCATTAAGAGTGTCTCGACGGCTAGGCCACTGCCTACTTGTTTCGGCAACCAATGTTTCCAAGGCTATACGCCCATTGTAATACATCCCAAGGACAATCTTGGGAAAAGGAATCCCCGACATTTGCATTAGCCGTGAATAGGTGTACCTAATTTCTACGGTGAAATGGGTTGATATCTCTATACTTATTTAACATACATTATCATGGCTTATGCTAATGGTAGATGATTGAGCATGGGCATGATGGATACTGACTACCCATATCAAATTTTCCCACCTATTTTTGATATTTTGAATTTGCCCACCCACTCGATTTGAATTTGAATCGCATGAAATAGTGGGAATTGCTAAATCCAAATGAAAGGCGAGGAGCAACTACTACATACTTGTCTTATTGCAGTCTCTCTTTCTTGAAGATTTGCATATGTTTGTAAACAACTTGCACAACTCTTAGGGCATCAACATTCCAAGCTCCAAGGCTTATGAATCCGTTGATATGCTTTTGTGGCCATGGTTACCTCGGAATCATTGAATATGGCACTAAATGTTTCTTTTGGTTCATTTTTCCCTTTTCACTTAAGCGTGGGATTGTCACCGCGATTTGGTGGAATAAAATCATAGTTTGTAGAAATTATACCAATGGGATTGAATCGGATCTTGTAATGTACTAAAACAAAATTTTGAATCCTTCTATAGTTGGAAACAAAACACGATGTTACAATCACATAGCAAGTAAGAGAAAAAGTAAATCAATCACACAACACAAGATGTATGCAGGGAAAACACACTACCTAAAACCTCGATATCCATATATTGTATAAGATACTATGAAACAATACAATGATTTCTCTCCATAAGAAACTCCTGCACTTTGACTATCTCTCCCTCTAGATCTAGGAAAAATAAGTTAAATACTTAACCAATTCTCGGTCTGCGTTGTTCGGTTGGCCTTTCTCACGCATTCTTGGAGGGAATTTCCGCCCTATTAAATAGGGAAATTCCTTCTAATTGATTTCCCAATGCATCATAGGCTTCCACATGACCCTATAACTAGCTTTTGTACGATGTTTTAATTATACAACCGATAGTTATCATCCCTTTAACCTCGGTCTCAGCTTAGGCCTTCCTTAGAACTCACATGCAACAACGATATATAATGAATTACCATTTAGCGATTGATCACTCATTGTGAATTAAATATGATTTAATTCACTCGACCTATATCTCTAACTCATCTCTAAGTTAGAACTAGTTAAAAAGCTGATTTTAACTCAATGAGTTTAACTCAATTGATTGAGTTAACTAACTACAACTCATACACAAGTGTACGCTTAAATCATGGTGACAACTCTACGTACCTCCTCTCTATCCCTCAACTCGAATTGCCTAAGTTATCTTGGTCTTTTGACTTAGTTAACTAATACAAGTTATTATCAAATGAAACTATAATTTCTTTTCCAATTTAATTAAGGAAAAATTAAATCAAAAGCCCCCTTTGGGCGCCATTCTTGTTTCCATTTCAAAATAGTTTGCTTCGTCAAAGTGGAGGTCCCATTCATTGACATCATGCATGTGACATTACCATGATTTGGGTTGTCTCCTAAATTTTTATTTCATCTAGTTCACCAGTTGTCTCTCATGTTTCAAATATTCAAGTTTCCTCTTTTTTAAGTCTTCTTGGCATGTACTCCACCTTCACAACCGAGAATCCAGAAGGTGAATTTGGATGAAGTGTTATTGACATCCAACACCCACAGATAAACCCTTCAAGTCCACAATGTTATGTTCGCCGAGCCCTTAAGAGGTATTGTAACTCATAATATTTACTTATTAAAAAAATTGGTTTAGAGAGTAATGAAATCACTAATGTAAATGATACTTTACTGATTATAAAAATAATTTATAATTCGAAATGTGAAAATTTAGAAAAGTGCCTGTAACTTATAACGTTTTACATACTATCACAGCTCTCTGACTAGTAGCTCGTAATTCAGTATCGATTATTTCTTAAACCAATGTTCTTTCAACAAAGCTCAAATATTGCTACCATACCATAACTTTCTGGTGTAAATCCAATGTTGGGCAATCTAAGGTCAAGGTTTCCAACAAATGCTGAAACAAAAACTGAAGCCGCATATTTCTACTTGCCCATTGAATTCAAGCTCATGTAAGTTTCTTTAATGGTAGTCGTTTCATCGAATATGCCAGGAACTTCAATCTGAATAATTCTTATTAATAAAATATAGTTAAAAATATAGTTAAATGATTAAATATGAATTTTCAATGTAATAAAAGATGGTTAAATGGTTAAATATGAGTTTTCAATGTAATACAGAATATGATATTTCCGCTTTATTTTATTTAAAATTTTGTACCGAATTTTTATTAAAATAATGCTTATTAAATTTTATATCATTTTTTAATAAAACAAAACTTATTAATATAACTAACAAAATTAATTTTAAATTAAATTCATATAATTAAGGGATGATTTTGAAGTTTTCCGGGTTTAATTTTTTTTTTTTTTCCTATATCAAAACTAATTCTATTATGTATAAAAAGTTACTAGTACAAAGCACTTGGCGTCAGCGAGAACGACTCTTGGGCTTGATGAACGGGCCCTAGTCATAGAGAGTCTGGAGCGCCTAGATGGGAAACCAATCCTTTTTTAACAAAAAAGTCTTGGCCGCCCTTGAAAGGGAAACCGGCCCTTGGGTTCATCATAACAAAGTAACATAGAAATAGGTGCGAAATTAACCATCAACCATTCCGAGTCGAGCCTTGAGACGAGAAAGCAAAAACTCAACGGTAATTGAACGAGAAAAACATGGAGAGTTTGAGAAGCTGAACGTGTCTTGTTCATGTGCGCCCGAAGACAAAGGTTCTCACGATCTGCCATCCATAATCATAATCATTCTTTGCTATCGTCCATTCCCGACAGCGCACGTCTTTCATGTCGGTGTGTTCCATCTCCTTGCTCGAGGCGCATCTTGTCGGAGAGGTGGAAGAGCACGGGGAAGGACCTCTCAGCGTGGAGAGCTTGGAACACGAGGGGCGGGGGGAAGGGCGAGCGGGACGGAGCGGGGTAGAGGAATCTCTTCACGGAGAGTGAAAGCGGTGACCAATGCGAAATAATGGACCTATTTGAGGAGCGGTCGAAACGAAGCTCGGCATGCTAGGAGGATTGTCGAATGAAGGTCCCCGGCAAAGCGCATTCTTGGAAGGGGAAGCAGAAGCCACCGAAGAGGAGGGGTTGACGGAGCGAGACGAGACGAGAATCCGGGAGGCACCCACGACCTCTTCCTGCGCTACGCGGAGGCTTGTGGGCGAACATGCTCCCTCATCGGCGGAGGATCCCAAGGCGGGCGAGAGAAGGGCGATGATTAGTGGCATGGCCCCGACTAGTCCTCGCCTGCATCACATCCTCACAGCGGAGACGAGGCATGGAGATGGGGGCGGGCGATGGGGGCTGGCGAGAAAACGGCCGGAGAACACGGGAGCCCTAAGAGAGGAGTGAATACCGCGGATAGCCAGCGAGCACGCGATAGGAGGGTCCGGACCGCCAAAATGATGCGCCGAGCGCTAGGAAGGGGATTAACAGCACGAGAGGGGAGTTTGTGAGGTAGTGATGCCCGGGGAGAGTCTCAAAACATGCAAGAAGGTTGCCTTAGACGACCGATGGTTCTCGCAGGTACGCAAGCCCGGAGGGCATTCACCACGGAGAGTCGGAGATGCACCACGGCAAACACAATCATGCGCACTATCCATATTGAATGCCAGAACCGAGAAGAACCACCATATGTAATGGCATAGCGAGACAATTAAGAGAATGATCGCCTACTAGAGTTGGCGAGTTAGTGAGCTCATTAATGCGAGTACGGGGAGCCATATGGGCTTCCCATGCGGCTCCTTTGGGAGGCTGCGTAGGGACCCATGTCCCATCAAGCAACTCCGGCATCCGCATCGGAAAAAAACATTATTTTAAATACTTGGTAACTTTTAATTAAATTATATATGAAACTTATTTGATAAAAAAATTGGAAAAAAAATAATTTATATCTAGCTTATATATATACATATACAAGAAAAAAAATATCTCAAATTTTTCATTTAAAATTTTGTATAGATGTATTTTTGTTTTGTTAAAATTGTGTCGGTTTTGATATTATTGCACTTTTAAATTTTGGCTTGAGTAAATGTAACCGAACGTATATAAGTACCGATCACACCATTTCTTAACATAGTTGAATTTTTTCTTGCTAAGTTTTAATTGGTAACCTTCACATAATGGAGTGCCTTAATAGTACATCTATCACCCTCTATTCTATACTCCACTAAATTTTATATTGAATGATATGAAAAATACATTAATGTAATAAATCAATCAATTTAAAGATTTAACTATTCCTTTCAATAAAAGTATATATATTTTTAATAATAAAAAAATTCTCCCTACTTTTGTTTAAGCTTATGGATAAAAAATGTGATTAGAGTTTTATCCTTTATGAAAATGAAATTTAATCCACATAATTTGTTTGGTTACTATGTAAAATTTAGTAATTAGTTTTTTAAAAAAAGTTTAAACAAAATTCAGATTATAGAATTTTTTGAAGATTGCAATTTTCACTTGGATGACATGTTCTTCCTTTACATGAAGAAAGAAACTTTTCATTCTTTTATTCCTCCAAAAATAGTTAAACTTCAAGATAGTATGACTCAATTCCAAATGCAATACCAACCACTTACAATACATTGACAATTATAATGGATGATTAAACAACTTAGCAATAACTTTAGAGAGGAAAAAAAAAAAAAATGAAATCAACAACATCCAGTTTGCAGAGAATTATCAATTAAATATTTATGATACAATATTTCTCCCTTCCTTTATTAATTTTGTGAATTCGCTTTTTTTATTATACTTATGTAAAAACTGAAGCTAAGTTTTAGGATTTTTCTATAAAAGATACACTATTAAAACTTTCAATTGAGAAGCAATTTCAATATTATATTGTAATGATCATAAAGCTATTAAAATAATAAATAACCATGAAATAAGTGAAACAAATCTTATGTAATTTTGAAGCATGGGTTGTTGTATTCTCAAATACAAATTTTGATTAATACAAATGTATATATAACTTTTCAATTTCCCAAATGAAAGAGAAAAATAATAAAATATTTTAACTCTATATCTGCTGATTCTTTACTTTACCTATAACTTTTCAATTTTCCAAATGAGAGAGAAAAAATAATAAAATATTTTTAACTCTACTATATCTGCTGATTCTTTACTCTACCTATAGTATGCTTCTTGCTTTACTATAAATACAACTTATACTCATCTGTATACAACTCAATAAATACCATTCTCTTCATCTTTGTTAAAAAGGTTATGCTCATCTTCTCACCTTTATATTCTATTATTCCAACATCGGACACGAGATTCCTGAAGCTTCTGTACCATATTTATTTTCTTTATGTATTCCTAGATGACATGACAAAAGTTAATTGAATGATTTACTTTCTCTATCTATTCAAGATAACATGACAGAAAGTTTGAAAGTTTCTCTATCTATTCCAACCGTGACAGAAAATGTTAGAAAAAAATAGCATGAAGCTTTTTTTGAAGTAGCGCAACAGCAGTAAAAATAATCTGCAAAGCTAGGTTGCTTGTAATGTAGCAGATAGTTCTGGTTGCGTGGGGCTTTTGTATGTGCTGTTAGTATTGCTTCAAGGAGTCCAGTGAAGCGAAGGAAAATTATTGTGATTTTGGAAACATTTCAAATATATTTTCGCTTCTACTGATTCGGTTGAGTTTAAAAAGGATTGTGTATATTGCTGTTCTAGCAAATCATATCATGGGGGATGCTGGAATCCTCTCTGGATTTGTTGGTAAGGGCATCGACATGTTGATCAGCAGATTCTTCACCACGCTGGCATTGCGCTCCGCTGCAAGAAGAATTGAACGATTTGAGAGTTCTGGTAAGGCGCATAGAGCCTATGGCAACGCACGTATCCGTCAATATCGTCTGGAATTGAGTAGAAACAGAGGAACTAGGGATAACAATGCTTCTCAATGGGTTAAAAAGCTGCGACTGCCTAGACAAGCACTGCCACTGGTGCAAAAGTGCACAATACAGGATTTCAATGTTTTTGCTCGTTACCAGATGAGCAAGAGATATCAGTAGCTTGATTTCAGAGATCAAAGGCTATCTGGAAGTGGTTCCTTTAATCCTACTAGAGCAGCAGACAGAGATATACCTGGAGATGCGGAGAGAAAGCGCCCAGGCTTCAAGCAGTAGTACTTGTAGTGCATCCACCTCTCAAGCTCCAACTGGGACCTTCTTTATCGAGGAAGCCCTTATGGTCGGACAACCTGACAGCTTTTGTACAAATTTCTTGATCGATGCAGAGGTCAAGACTGTCTTCCGCACTGGCGTTGTTGGCAAAGGTGGATCTGGAAAAACTCTGCTTCTCAAGGGCTCTTCAACAGCCAAAAGGTGAGGGATCTCTTTCGTGATGACCTCTTGCTTTGGCTCACTGTTTCACTCTCTCCCTCTTTTTCAAGTCTTAGAAATGACCTCTCTAAACAAATAGCTTTGCAAACAAAGTCAGACTATGATCAAAATATGAACCAAGAGGATGTAAAAAGATGGTTGAGTGAAAGATTGCAAGAAAAGAGGTTTGCCCTCTTTTTGGATGATGTGTGGGGTGAGGGCGAGGAAATTGCAAGAGGAGTTGGTTCTCAGCAGGCTCTCCCAACATCAAAACTCAAATGTTGTAAGTTCAAGGGATCGTGAGGCACTGAGGAAATGGGAGTTGCAGATACGTCTGCATTAGCAGTGGGGGATTTAGTGAAGAAGAGAGCTGGGAGTTGTTTGCTCATCACGCTTTTCGATCTAATAATGGAATTCTGCCAGCAGATATCGACAGAGAAGGGCAAAGGTTGTGTGTGACAAGTGTGGAGGACTTCCCCTTCTGAGGAAATCAAAGTGATAGGAGGACGATGGCAGGCATTACTGATCCACAAGAGTGGGAGTTGGCAGGATTAAAGCTGCCAAACGCCAACGGGCAGATGTTCACGATTTCCATGATCGGTTAACGTGGAGCTACGACGCGCTAGGTAACTATGATGTCAATCTCCAGTTGTGCTTTCTGTGCTTAGCTGCCTTCCAGAGAAGATGATATTATTGATGTCGAGATGAAACTGATTCCTTTGTGGTTAGGAGGAAAGGTCTTCTTGAAGGGAATCAGAGTGGCCACGACCCGTATGTGATGGGAATCAGAGTGGCCAACATTTAGCAGATCCATTGTTTGATCGAGCCTCTTCTCAGAGACGTCCATGGCCGCGTGGTCTGTTGCGGGGATGCACGACATGCTGCGTGGTTTAGCAATACAAATTGGTGAGCAGGAAGAAAACTTCTACTGCCGCGCAGGTAATATTGACAGCGTTGGTTGAAAATGAGTATTTAGAATGCAGGCTTTTCTTGAATAACAACAAATTGTGTTCGCTTCCCAAGTCATTCAGAATCGAACAAAATATATTCTCACTGTTGATTGCTCAGAACAATTTTACAAAAATTCCAAGAAAGGCAATTGGGAATATGGCCTCCTCTCTAAAGGTTCACATGATTTGAGTGGCAACCCTATGGAGTCATTGCCAAAGAGTGTGGGGAGTTTGAAACAGCTAGTATCCATGCACTTACGATGGATGCCCATTAAAAGGTTGCCTGCAGCTCTTACAAATCTTGCAACTCTCCAAAGTCCTGGATCTGTCTTACATAGATACCAGAATTACCGTTTGGCATTCATAAGCTAGCATCCCTGCGGCGTCTGGACCTTTTTCGATGTGAGTTGCAATGCACCTTCCACGTAGTATCTCAAGCCTTACCTCTTTGCAGTACTTGAACACCTGGGGATCCGAGAATGTGTGGACAAAACATGACAAAGAAAGCTGCTTCGGTAAATGATTTGGCGTCTCTGAAGGCAACTGAAAAATTCAGGTTTATGGAACAGGGCAGAAACAATGAGTGAGGCGACACTGGGGAGTATGCTTCAAATGGAGGCACTCGACTTGGCAGATGAAGTAATGCCGAGTCTACCTGGTGACATGATGAACATGTCAAAGTTAAAAAGACTAAGGTTATTATGCCCCGAGATAGTTAAAATAGGTGGTTGGTTTTGTGAATTTCAAAATTTGACTCGTCTTCATTTACTGGGGTGTGTCAAGTTAGAAGAGCTTCCAAGTTTGCATAAAATGAAGAGTTTAAGGGAATTACAGCTTCATGGTTTGCTCTAAATTAAAGCTCCCCACACAGTTTGGTGAGAAGGGCATTTCCTTCATTGGAATATTTTTCATTGAGTGAGTTAGATGAGATTAGAGGAGTTACCAATAATAATGGCAAAGGAGGACGTAATGCCTTCACTTAAAATTTTCACAATGATGAAATGTGAGGCATTAAAGTTATTGCAAGAAAATTATTTGTATCTCAAAACACTCCAAAAAATAAGAGTGTTTGGTTGTTCAATGGTATTAGAGAATTTAGAAAAGAGTAAGATTGAAATAGGAAAGAAAGCAAAAAATGATAACAATGTCACTTGCAGAGGGAATTGTGGAAAGATATCTACAAAAGATGGAATCAAGAGAAGGATGGCTCTATAGTGACTTTAGGTGTAATGAGCTTGTCCTTTTCCTAGGGAACTTTATGTACTTAATATATGATTAATATCCATTTTGTTAATATATATATATATATATAGATATATATATATATTTTTTTTTTTCATTGATGAATAATTTTTTTTTTAATGGTTTTATTAAATTTTTTTTTCAAATTGAAATAATATATAATTTACTATTATAATTATTTTGATTTTTTTAATATTTTGAAATTTAGATGACTATTTTTTTATTGAAGTTTATAAATTTTTAGTGAATTTCACTAGACCCTAAACCTTAATATGAAAAATATAAAAAGTTTGTTGATATTTTTGTAAAGACAAATAAAATTTCTAATAGTTTTATATTTAGTCTCTATATAATTATGGCCTAAAATAATTTTATACTATAAAATTCAGGCATGGAAATTGACGATTTCTTTTTAGAAACCATGAAATATTAGCCCACTTGCCCATATTAACTCTTAAAATTTTCCATGGATTATTTTTAATTAAAATTTATTTGATAAAAAAATTAATAGTGAAATAAAAATGTTAGTATATATTATAATATATTGAAAAAACTCATTTATATTATTATTGTTGGATCTACAACCCAACATGAGGTAGATGTTGCCACAATTTATATTTAAAAATAACAAAATAATATTTACATTAACAAATTAAAAAATAGGCTTAACAAAAAAAAATCAATGTTGGCCATAAATAAAATACTTCATTTTTTAAGCCTAAAAATAATATAATGCTTTCACTAATTAATATAGAGTTCACAAATGACATGTAATAAGAAGTGCTACTAGATGCAACTTAGTCCCTTTATTACATATATATATATATATATATATATATATATAATCAAAAGTGAAACAAAATGGTCAAATATGATAACATTAAAATTTATTTAGTTGTGTTCTTTTCATTGTCTCAACCTAATTTTCAATATTTTTGTACATAAATTATGTATAAAAAAACATGTGACCATTAAGGGAATAATGGAACACATAAATTTGCATCTAGATTTATGTTTGTAAAGAAATGCAAAAGATTACTTGTTGCATTCAATGATTGATTATAGTTGTTGATTTCCATTCTAGTGAATACAATAATGCCCTACAACGGGAGGTTCCTTGATGATGTATACATGGCATAGTAAACAATACCTTTAATTTGTCTACATGTTGGAAAATACCTCTAAAAAACACATTATTTAGCCCCTTACCAATATCAACCCAATATACCTTCCCGGTTTAAAAATCCCTACTTTCACTAGATAGTGGAAGTATCCATTTTTTCATTAACACTTTTTATACCTACCAATATAAAAACCCTTTACCCCTATTATATATGCTCAATATATTATGTCATTTTTCCTCAATATATATTCCCCAATATGAAAGCGGATATGTTATTTCTCCTCCAATAAAGTCCCCCTAAACAACTTTCCACCCTGGTGTAGAATGCCAAGCTTAGTGGCATGCATACAACAACACTAATATAAAAAGTTTGTCTTTTGGATCAAAAGACATTTGACAAAATAAAGACGGTAATGTAATGAGTTAGAGGCCGGTAATAAGAAATAAATGTATCTTAGAATGTTAGGAAAAAGTATGTTAAATTTTTGAAAGATATTTCTTTTCATTACCATAAAAACCCTTAATGAGATACCGTAAACACGAAGAAAATCATGAACACACTATATTTACATAACCATAAAAATAAATGAAACATAAAAACCCCTTAATGAGATACACCATAAACACCAAAGAAAATCATGAACACACTATATTTACATAACCATAAAATAAATGAAACATAATGTGGGTTAACCCCACTAAAAACCCAAAAAAAAAACCAAATATAAAAGTATTACAATGCATACCCCGAAAAATAATTTAAAAAGTTTCAATAGCCACAAATAACTACTTCCATAATAATTATGACCCTCATTCCTAAAGAAAGAGTGGAAAATCTAAGAAAATATAACCATGAAATTAGCTACATTAAGTACCGGACTTCGTTTGTACTTGGTGAGCAAAAACTAATATTTGTGGAGCTATAGCTTTATTAATACATGGGGCGGTATATGCCACTCTTTGAATTTTGTACTTGGCAAAATGTAAGAGTTGGCATATCTTTTGCCATTCATTAATAAATTTATATCCACAAACAATAATAACAATAAACCAACATTAAAAATTCTACGACTAATAATAACAAATCCCCACGAAAAAGTTATATATAATGGTTGCACTCATAAATATAAATTTAAGTTTCTCGGTGACCATTGAGGCCACATGAAAAGCTCGTCAAAGCTCATATCATATTAGGATTGAGAGGATATGATCAAATAGAAGAGCCCAGGTAAAAGGTTATATTTCACACTTGGAGTCCCTCACTTGTCTCATCCATTTTATGAAAAAACACATCTTACATGCAATTAATAACAAAGTTGTTCCACATCAATTACCCAATATGGATATTTTGATTTGAGGTGTAGTAAACATAATTCTCCACCCCTTATTTTGGAGGATCGGTTAGATTTCGAAAAAGTTTCTACCTCTTCTTTCTTATATGCTATTCTTTCCTATACCACAACCTTACGGCATTTCCTTTACAACATGTGGTGCAATTTCTAGTATAATATTTGCATAATTAAGATACGAATATATATTGGTTGCACTCATAAATATAACTTTAAGTTTTTTCGGTGACCATTGAGGGCCACATGAAAAGCTTGTCAAAAACTCATATCATATTAGGATTAGGATATGATCAAATATAAAAAACTCGATAAAAGGTTATATTTTCACACTTGGAGTCCCTCAAGTGCCTCATCCATTATGAAAAAACACATCTTATGTTGAAAATGCAACAAGATGATGGAGCTTAGTGAAATGAAGTCGCCTTCACTAAGTGGGCCCACATATGAGACTATTTTTAGCGCAAAGTCTATTTTTAGACTATGTCTATTTTTAGACATATGGATCATGGTCTATAGTTGCGGGATGCTATTTATGGATGATTGGTGAGTTGGTAAAAATAGATGGACCTCTATTTTTAGACATTGGGCGGTTTTCTATTTTTAGACTATCGAGCTAAAAATAGAACGGTGAAATAATATTATTAACCCTTAATAATATTTAGACTATAAACATTATCTTTTTCCTCTTGGAGCACTTGATTTGAGCTACGGATGTGGCACATGCGTACAGCAAGAAAAGAAATACGCTTTTCCTATGGGTTAGTTGAGCTATTGCATGGTTGAATTCGGTTAGAACTCAAGTGGCGAGTTTGGTGGAGTTGAAGAGACGGTTGGTGGAGTTGTGTTCGGTTTAACTTAGTTGAACTAGTTGTATTTAGTCTAGCGACAAATACACTAGTGATGAGAAGTGGTGTGAATTAATTAGCAGGTAATTCACAAATTATTAACTCATAATTCAACTAAAGAACACATCGAGTTAAGCGCAATGCATGGATAGTTCGGTGGAGACCGAGTGTTAGAGGTGGGTGAAAGGGTGAGTGTGACTATCGGTGTGACCATAGTTGAGCATGAGATTTGCACACATGGATTAGGGCAGCACTGCCAATGAGGATTGCATAGTTGAAGCCGGTGGATTCGAACTTGGATCTCACCATTATTCATCTTGGATTGCACGGTAGAGGGCGGGCGAGACTTGTGGAGGAGATTTGAGCCTTGTGACTTGTTAGAAACTTCCATGCTAGTTTGTGTGTAGCATGTGAGATAGTGCTGAAGCTATGAGAGCTTTGTGCTATGTATTGTTACATGTTCTCTATCATTATATTATACAGATGTTCTGGGGGTTTTCGGCGATTGCTTTCCCCGGTACATCTTGTGTTTATGTGTATGTATTATTGTGTTTATGTACATCCATTGTTTCTATTTCTCGCATATTGATGATCAATTGTAGAAGAGGTTATGTATTATGCATGAAGCTTAAATAGTGTGTAATAAGGATAATCTCGGTGAATAATTTAGCAAATTATTCAAATTTCTACATGGTATCGGAGCGAGATTGATCATCGGATCTATTACGGTGATTACATTTTATTTCTATAGGTAGAGTACGTACGAGGGCCGAGGTAGCCTCTGGATCCATCCTTTCTTTGAAAGGTGATATATCCAGTAAATGCCCAGGACGGTCGATCTCTGTATTAGAAATAACTTGTTCTCAAGTTTAGATCGAAGCAATTGAGTTTTGAGCTTGGAATTCGAATTTTGCGCAATTTGTTTGTTTTCTTGGTGCGGAGTTGAAATGTCTTTCAACGGATTGCGGCAGGTAATACCTTGATTGCGGTTCGAATTATGTTGCATGGAAAGACCGGATGGAGGTGGTATTCAGATGATAACGAGTTTGAAGGAGTTCATAACGTCTTGAGATACCAAAGCCTACTCATGCTGCTCAAGTTGAGGCTTGGAAAAGAAGATGGCGAAATGTCGAAGGATTACGTTGGAGGCGTGAAAGGTCACATTGTATCCGGCACACATGGAAAGCTTCTCCATACTTGACCGTGGAAAGCGTTGACAGATCTATTCCGGAGCAAGACGACCGGAGGAAGTTGGCGCTCAAGGATAAACTCGAAACATTAAGATGGAGAAAGGCGACGGTATCGCCAAGTACCTCACGAAGTTCACTCAATGCGAGGAGATGAGGCTGGGAAGTGTGAGGTGGCCCCCATGATGATGAGGACTTGGTGGACTTGGCTCTCCTTGGTCTTCGAAGGTTAGCATTCCTATCGGGACTCTGTCAATGGTCGGGAGAAGTTCTTGAGATGGGAGCGACTTTGAGTCGGATCTCATGCAAGAGGAGATAAGGCGGACTACCGGGGACGGAACTTCATCAAAGGTATCGATGAAAGAATGGCTTTGGCTGCCAAATCAAAGAAAGGGAAGAGCAAGAAAGCTTCTCAGTCTGGTGCGAAAGGAAAGAAGCAAGACATGTCAAGGTGAAGTGTTTTCAACTGTCACCAACACGGACATTATGCCACAAATTGTCAGCGAGAGAAAAATAAGCATGCTATTTTGAATCTACTGTGGGGGAGAACGTAGCCTCACGGTTGTGGATTTTCCGGCGATCGCATGCTTGGTCTCAAGTGTGATGGGATCGGTATGGTTCTTAGACGGTGGTCGTCATTTCACATGTGACGGGAAGTCGGGATTTGTTTTCGAATCTGGATGAGAAGGTCTTGGAGTGCACATCGAGATGGGCGATGATGGTAGATACGGTGCGGCAGGTATCGGTACCACATTTCCTTTGAGAGGGAGTACGGTAAACCCTTCGTATTGAAGGATGTGATGCATGTTCCGAGATTGAAGAAGAATGCGATCTCTGTGGCGATGTTGGAATACAAGGGGTATGATGTGGTCTTCCGGCGAGGGAAAGGCTTTCTTGCACGGTAAGGCAATTTGGAGAAACCCGGAAGATGGCGTCGAATCAAAGGCCTTTATCGAGTTGCAAGTAGATGGCTGCACGGCAATGGTATGCGAGGCGGAAGGAGTGGTGAGCGAGGATGATGGCAGTACGTGGCACCGAGAGGGTGGGCCACCTTCACCATGGAGCTTTGAAGATCTTGCCAATGATTTCTCTTGGGCTTCCTAAGGGCACTCTTGGGTCATATCGGTGCAAGGGGTGTACCTTGAGAAAATTTGTGAAAGCCACCTTTCACGAGAAGGATAGTCACGCCACGACGATCCTTGAGAGAATTCACACGAACATGTGTGGACCTTTCTGTTAGCTTCGACTGACAAAGCACGGGTACTATCCATGAAAAAAACTAATATCCAAAAACAACTTACAATAACCTTAGTGGTGAAGTTACGGTATCTAGTTCATGTGATTTGATCTTGGGTATTGAGACGAGGATTTAAATATGGAGTCAACATCTCCTTAAGTCTCAGTTCTCGGTTGCATTTGTCAGTTGATGATTTAAAATTAGGTATTAGTTATGTTAAGCTATTTTATATAGGAAAATAATTTACGCTAATTCATATAAGAAAATAGTTTAGACCAATTGTTTTTATTATGTATATCAGAAGTAAAATAAAATAAAATAAAGAGTGTTTTTGACATGTATTAATTGTATTTATATTTAAAAATTATTGCAAAAAAAAAGTGAGATAGTTATCTACATGGTGTAAGCTGGATAGAAATAGAATAAGAGATCCAAGTTATGGTGTGGCCGGATAGAGATCTAGAATAAGAGATCCGGGTTTTCATATTCATTCAAATAGGTTGTAAATATTCATTCAATTTCCTTTGAATAAAGCTGAAGGATATTTTTGTTATTTAGCTTGTTTTTGACATAAACTTCTTTTATTTTTTTCAAAAATTAATCTTCATTTTGTCAAAACTAATCTTGAAGTTAAATGCTAGAATAGTAAAAAACGCGGCAAATCCCATGCGTAAAACGCGGTGAGCTTCCTCTTCATACTATATAATCAATGCTTGAATGTTGAATCTAAGACACTCAAAACTTTTCTCTTTCTATATAAAAATTAATTTCAAGAGGTTTGGAGTGAGTTAGAAGGTCAAATTCTTGTTGTGTGGAAGTGTTGCGCTACTTCCTTCTTCAACGGAAACACAACAAAAAATGTAGCAAGTGATGATTTGCAAGATTTTGATCATCCTTGTACTTCTTGATGTTACCAAAAGTATAAAGCAACTCATAAATCATCATATAACCATTGGAAAATGCTTATCTAAGCTGTAAACTTTCACCTAAAAATCATCACCTATAGCAGCGCAATGCCATAGCAAGCAAAATTTTCACACTGCATATGTTTGACTGATGTTGATACCTCTGAGAAGCCCAGAAAAATAGTTGATAGATGATGTTGGCAGAGCCTTAAAAACCTCCTTGCATCTCCATATAAAAAAATAGCACCAAAACCACGATCCTCTATCAAATTTTAATGCTTTGACGGTAGCGCAACAAAATGGAGAATCGCATCAGCGACTTGTGGTGAAAATGATATGATGGCGTATTTGATGTGACCTTGCAATGAATTGAAAATACACCACTTAACTCAGCTTTAATTGATGAAAAACAAAATCCTTTATTATCTTCATTCATGACTCGGTTGACACATTTTCCTAAACTTAATGAAACTAGACCTTTTAAGACTTTGACAACTTGATTTTCTTTCTTTGCTCAAACTTTAATATACCCTATTGACTTGATCTATATGAGATCATAGCAACTCTTTACAAATTGACCAAAATAATAAAATGACCTTCAGCGGAATTGACTACTATAACATAGGACACTATAAGGACCCACACCATTCTTTGGTTAAGCAATCCCCGAATTTACATACAGTTTTGCTAGCGCATTCTCCACCAACCTTAAACGATACTACTATGAATTCATCTTTGAAAGAAAATAAATAAGTCTCATGTGGCTTTTGTGTTGTATTTACATGTGTCACTTATTTTGGCCCACATAAGCCATCTTGCCACGTTTTAACAGTTTTGGTGATAATAATCATCTTTTCCCTTTGCCGTCAATTGTCATATCATTTGGAAACCACATTTCTTGAGTCTTTTTGGCATTTGACTGAGTGAGTCGACTCATTATTATTCATCATTCCCAGATTTCAATTGAATTCCTCTAAAATTATGTGTGCCACAGTTGTCAAACAAATCAAGAACTTGCCAATAGGTCACATAACCAATATGTCATGGAAAATTGCAATAGCGAGCTGTAGACATGTAAAACAAAATGTTCAACTTACATTTTAATTAAAAATTTTACAAGAATTTAATTCAGACTTTCATGCCACAAAACACTACTCTACTATAGTTTAATTTTAGTTTTAAATAGATATAATTTAATTTTATATTGTTCCATGCTATGCTAAAAATTGGCATTTCAAAACTAAATATATAACTTCTAGAACTAATCAAAAATTCTTTAAAATCAATATTATACTTGTGCATAAGAGCAATATTAATGGGGAAGAAGCATTCACCATTGCTTCTTCTCTTGTTCTCCTTATGGACACTTCTTCACACACTTCATGGGCACTAACATATGTAATACAGAAAATTTGAATGGTTAGATATTTTAATTATTAATCTTATAAATATACGTGTAGAAAATTGAAAGGATGTCTGGAAGAAGGTATCATTAATGAAACCTTTATTCCCCCACTTTTGCACCTGCACACATTCTCTCAAGTGAAACCACAGCACATTGAGAAAACATTTTGGAAACATGCCATATAAATTAAATCAATCTAGTTTTACCGCAATCAAAGGCATTTAAGCAGGCTTTCCACACCACAAAATACTACTTTGTTATAGTTTAATTTTAATTTTAAATAAATCATAATTTAAGTCATTTGCAGCCTATGTAATATTTCTCCAATGAAATCATTAATAATAAACAAGTAAACGTATCAGCATATAGAAATAAGTATAAGAAAATAATATTAAATATATAGATGACGATTAACGTAAAATTAAAATTATATTCATTTGTTATGTAATTCATGCTAAATATTTCTAACAAATCTATCAATAAACAAGTAAATGATTTGAACACAAACAAAGTATAATAAAAACGATATTAAATATAGATGATATAACTATAAAATAAAAATTCACATTTAAAAAAATAATCTTAGGATAAATTGATTGCATTTTAGTTAGTAAACAATAAGAAGATTAATATATCTACATACTATAATTTATATAATATAATTCATAAGTATAAATAAATTAATATATATTTATAAGTATATAATTATAAGTATATATTTATGAGTTTATATATTTTTTTTTCCCAAAAAATATAATTTTATTCAAGATAGAGAAAATTATATTCAACATATTAACATTTTATTTATCAAAAAATAGCCACTAGCATTAAGAGATTATTAGAAAGTCTTCCCCAAACTTTAATTAATATATCTCTCTTATTATTATTATAAAAATTGAATAATAAACCAATATTTGATTATTACTAACACATAAAATGGTTATATAATATACATTATAATGTTTATTAAAAAATATTAATATTATAACATAAATATGATATAAAGTATAGACTCTGTTTTATTTATATATCTTTATTAATACTACCTTTATTTTAACCTTAGTTATATTTATAGAATTAGTTATATATGTAATGTAAAAAAGTTAATATAAATTAAGGTGTTATATGAATTTTATTTTATTAGCATGTATCATATAAGCACAACATTCCAGTGAGAATAAAGTCTTCTTGCAACAAATATATGGTAAGAAGTTAGAGTAGTTTTTTCATTCTTCAACAATCATTAAATTGAAATCAATAGTAGTTCAAGTGTACACTATATGGAAAAGCTATTCATTCAGATAATATCTATCCAGTTCATATGAAAAATACATTAGTTATTACAATTGCATGCATTAGAAACAACATGAGAAACAAGCTAATCTACTCATACAAGCTCCGCCCAATGTCACTTGCACTCCATGTGATAGTTTTCAAGCCAAATCCTGGAAGTAACAGAAAATTGTATGAGCATATACAGAAAGTAAGTACAAGAAAAGCAATGTAACATAAAATATAAGATGATGACAAATGTAATTAAATTACAATTATTTTTTTCTATGAAATGCATACTTTTTGGAAATCATCCATGTACTTCCTCTCATTTTAGGATGGCATTCCATGTAAATAAATCAATTGCATTTTTTGGCTGCATAATTCAACAAATTTGCCATCAAGCCATGCCCAATAATCTCGTTTTACTTTAAAGAAAAAAAAGAAAAGAAAATATTCCACAAATGAAGAAAAGTATATGCACACATCAAACATCATTTATCCAAAAAGTTGGTCACTTTCGCCCTAAAGGATAATACTTATGTCTTCTTTCATAAAGGCTTTAAATTAATTAACTTGTACATACTTGTGATTCCAAAAATTGGATAAACAGACAATCCTTGTGATTCCCCTTAAATAGGAAAGGTCAGTTACACAAAGGGTTAATGCCCATCTCTCAAACTAACTTGATAAGGTAGTCAACTTCCCATATTTTGTTCTTTGAATATATGATGGAGAGTAATATCCTAGAAAATATCTTATGTATTTCCTTTAGCTATATTACCGAAGGAGCTAGGAATTATTAACAATATGTGTAGATTTTTTCATCCAATATATTGTAAAGAGTGAATCCACATTTACTTGTAAATAGATACATTGCGGGTTGGATGTAAGCTTTAAAAGACAAAACAATGCATTAGCTCCACAGTTGCTAGTTCCTTAACCGTGTAGCATGGAACTTAAAGTAATGGACCTTGGAGGTATAAATGAAAAACCCTAGACCAACCATCAATTCAAGTGATATTCTTTCTCATCAAAGAAATCAAATGGTTTTGGTTTTGTCCATATTTCGGGGGGGGGGGGGGAATTTTTTGGGGACCATTTCTTTTGGATTCATGAAATGTGGAACTAGAGCCCATATATGTGCTACATTTGGGAATTTAGACCAAAGAACATCTTCAAAATTGATGTGTTCCCATGTTAGACAAATCCCCCACAAAAAAGAAAAAAAAAAGGAAAGGACATAGTATTTTGGTTTCACTTCATTCTCAAACCAAATTTTAAGACTAACTTCAATTAAGTTTTCCTGATCACAAGTAGTAATATATATCAAAGATTCTAATTCTAACCAAAATCTTACTATATAGGGACAATGGAGAAAAATGTGTTGATTTGTTTCTGCTCCTTTTACACAAAATACACATACTTAGGCCTTCCCTCCCCCATTTTAATAGTTGATTTCGGGTTAAGAAATCACCTAGAAGGGAGTGTCGAATTGGTAATCTAGTTTTTAAAGGAGATATTGTTTTCGAAATTATTTTGTGGCACTAGGTCTTGTCTCTTGTGTGATCAATTAGTTATTGACTAACTATGTGTGTCTGCAAAGGTGTTATAGTCCAGCTATTTCAAGGGCTGAAATATATTCATTGAAGGTATTTTAGATTTTATCTTGACTGTATAAATATGTTGCTATTTTATTTCAAATATAGGCTACTCTACCAATTTCCATCCCTATGAATAGATAGTAGTCGTATTTGACTTGGCGAGTTTCCCTCACATGAACAACCAAAAATCATGTATATTTTCAATCATATCTTCGGGGAAAGAAGGAATTTTTAGTTACAACTCATTAAAACATCTTTTCCATCCCAGTGAGATCACCATCCCATTCTTGGACTTCTAGGATAAATTTTGGCCCCACAAGAGGGAAAAGGAATTCAGATCTTTCCGAATGATTTGATATTATTGATATTGTTTTGGTTCTCGATGGATCAATTATAAAAACTTCAAAGTATATAGTTTATGTTATAATTTTAGTGCATATGCTATTAGAAGTAGTAAATTTTCAAACTAACTTAGACACCATTGATTGGACAATTCAAGTCTCCTTGACTCCCATTGCCCCAATATATAGGCTTAACTATCATTTTCCTAGCTTGCCCAATGGTAGCCCTTATATTCATGACTTCCTTGTTATAAGAAGTTTTAGTAGAACCTTTTAAATTTCTCAAGTTCCTTTCAAGATCAAAGCCAAAGTGTGTCGGTACAATTGAATGGCTTCGAGAACCGATTTAATTAGGAAATGATAAAGCCTCCTTAAATCCATTTGTGGCATCCTTAAACTAATGTGATATTTCGTCTTTTCTAAAATCCACCTCTAATAATATTTACATAACATTTAGATTTAAATTGCAGCCCAAATATTTGAAACTAATGTCCGGATAATGGTGTCAAGAGGTAAAACCCTCAAAATCTCCATGGCAGCTATCTTACTCCAAAATGGTTATATTCAAGCTAATTTTTATTCTTTAATTCCAATACCAATGATTTTTTTAAAGGGCCACGCTTCCTTGAGCATGCAGATATTCATATATAATCCAAACCAAAAACATGGTAGATCATCAAAGAAAAAGGTGGGACCACTACAAAGTCACTTGTAACTAATTCTATGAACTATCACTTTCTTTTAGCTTTTGAAAGGTCCACTAAATCATTTAGCCATGAATAGAAAGAGATACGGGGATAAATTCAGGAAACCTAACCAAATTCCTTTAGTATCTACAAAGAAACCAAAAGTTGAGCCATTGATAAGAACAACAAAGTTTGTAGTAGACACACATCCCATAATCCAATTAACTAAAAAGAGTATGAAACCAAGATTTAGAAGTAGAGAATGTTGGAAAATCCACCAGTACCTACAATAGACTTTGATAGATCCACCTTAATTTACTATAGCCAAATGTGTTATTTTTTAATTGAATGTAAGAGCTCATGAAAAAACCTATGGCTTTGTGGATATGACAAGTTGTTATCACTCTAGTAATTTCTTAAGTTGTGGGATTTGAGTTTTTAGTCCAAAGAACACTAGAGGTAACTCAAAAACCTACTTGGGCTAATGTAGGATCGAGCCTTCCTAAAGTTCGAGAGGGCTCTCTCTTTAAGATTTATCTTTGTTTTTATTTATGTTTTTAGGCTAGTTATGATAGAATAATTGGTTTTGTTTTAAAAGGTTTTGGTGGAAAAAATAACTTAGAGGTAAACTGAGAGTAATCAACTTGTCCATTGGGCAATGGAGTCTAAATCTAGCTAACGAGCACTGAGGAAGTCAAGGCCAAAGGTACAAATATATTTAGGGCAAGTTAGATAACCCTCAAGATTTGGGAAAGTGGTTTTTGTGAAATTGGCATGATTAGGGATATAAAGGGCACTTAAGGATCCTTTTAATAGGAAAATGGAGAGTAGAAAGCAAAGGTCAAACGGGAGAAGGAGCAATTAAGGGTTCCTTGCAGTGTGAAAAACATTAAAATGAGGCTTCAGTTAGGAGACGAGAGGAGCCTTGGATAATCCTGTAGTAATATTCCTAGTTGCACATTCCGAGGATAGAACAAACATATAATGAATTTCATGAAACTGAAAAGAAAACAATGACAAGAAGGGAGTACTTCACTCTTGAGCATCCACGGGGATCTTGAATTATGATGCCGGTTGTAGCTTTTCCTGATGCAACTGCTTAAATCAACACACAATAGCCTCCAATGTTCAGAAAAAAGTCTATAATAAGTCCAAAATTTTATTCCACCTAAATACTTCAAAGAGTGAAGTATTTATACAAATTCTAAACTAGAATATCTTGAAAAAAAAATATCCGTTAGTTTCAATATCTCAAGCTACATTTTTTACATAAATAGAACTTAAGTAAAGACACTCAAAACTAATGCATCTATTTGGCACTATTTTTTATGGATAGGTGATGACAAAGAGGATAATTCGAATTTTATCTCAACTCTTATGATTAATTATGATGGTATCAAAGTCTGCTTGTTTCCTTTCTTTGTGCATTATTTTGCTCCGGCAATTCTACAAACTTGGGGTCCAATGATACCTTTGTATTTATTAATCTGAAATAGATATGTAAAAAGTGAAAGTATTGTAGATGCATATGTTGGTGAGATAAACCTCTCTCATTTCCATAAAATGCTGCACTCCAGTTGTTCACAATAGGCTCTGCAAAAATATGTGTAAAACAAAGTTTTACGAGTCTGAAAAATGAGGTACGTAAAGATGCGCATGTATATCTCTCATTCTGTAATACCTATGCACAACATGAGATAGGTTTTTATAGATGGGTCTCTTAGGAACACAAACCTCCTTCCATTTTGTAAGATCCATTTTACGTTGGTACAGTTCTATTGCAAAATGATGACTTAACGGGAATTTTCTGCAAAAAGTGCTTTCCAATATTGTTTAATATCTCCCAACCCTGTGCGTTGTTAAAAACGTGAGAGGTTTTTGTAGTTGGACATATTAAGAACATGAAACTTCTTGATTTTTCAAAATTCATCTTGGATTGGTTACAATAGTTTTTGCAAAACAATGACTTAAACGGAAATTTTTGCAAAAATGTTCCTTCTTGTTATGTTTTCATCTTTTAACCTTTTTGTTCCTTTAACTATTTTTACTTTCACTTTGGATAAACTTCATTGTTGTTGGTGAAAGTATTTTCATCTCTATTAACCATTATTAACTTTCTGTTTTTACTTTTACTTTTTTACCTTAGCGCTCTGTAACTTTGTTTTAACTTTCACTTTGACTTTACTACGATACACTTTAACTTTGATGCTCTTTGGTATGTTTTCTTGTCATTGTAGTCGATTTCACTTTTACCATTCACTGTGCACATTTCATCATTCGATCTATATCGACTTGATTTTATTATTTCTTTGTATACAAGCTTGTTTGTTGAATGAAGCTTTTTGAATTAATTTAGAATTTGGAGCAAACAATTTTGTCAACTAGTATTGAAGCTGTTGGCCCAATTCCATATTCGATAACTTGCAAAATCAAACAATTTGTACGAGAGGTCTGCAAGGAGGTGATTGAAGGCTTTTGAAAGACACCGTGGAATGAGGTAATACGTGGAGGTTTAACTGTTGTTTTTTAGGCATTCGGGATTCTTCGTAAGATTAAATGGTTTACGGAAGTATTTTTCACTTTAACGAGAGGATTATTTGAGAAAAATTTGGCCAAGGATAGTCTCTTTTTGGGTTTTTTGCTCAATTAGGTTATCAAAAGTTCGAGGTTTTGAAAATTGGTATAAAACGGAAAACAAGGGTTTTACGAGTTTCTTGTCGAATTGATGGTTTAAACAAATTTTCTGGAGCGGTGCACGGACTCCTCAATCAGTCTTCGGGGGTTGTTTTGGTAGCACAAAGGTTTTGGACGAAAAATGGCAATCGGGGCTTTAAAAGGCTTTATACAAAGCTTTTGAGCAGGTCGAGAGTCGGTGCAAAAGTTTTAAAACACGCAATAATGAAACAAAATGATTATTTTCAAAGGTTTTAGCATACGTTTTGGTCGCATTTACTTAGCATTGAATTCACATCGCATAAGGCGGGAGGTGGTTTTGGATTTAAACGCCATGATAGTGGTTATTTAGCAGGTTCAAGTGGTAAGCTATTTGGAACAAAATGCACGCGATCAAATGAATGAAGGCCAAGTGGAAGGGAATGGTTCGGCCAGCGCCCATTTCGCGTGCATATGGGCCTCGAGTAGTCAATGCCTTTTTCTATGTGATATCGATGTATCAGTAGTTGATTTTGGTAGATCAAAGCGAAGGGTCAAGATAAAATGGGAAGTTGCGCTAAAGGAAGAGGTGGGACCGAGGCTTTCATATGTGCGCGCATATGGGTAAAACATGGGTTTAAACCTTTATGAAATATCTACGGGTAAAAGGGTTACTGATTATATAAAGTGGGTATTATAGGTGGCATGGGTTGATTATATAAAGCGAAAAGGCTTATATAATATATGGTGGGGATAGGCATACGGGCAAGGGTTTAATTTATTTAAAACAAACCTTAGTTTATTTCAAAGAAAACCTTGGGTTATAAAGTATGCGGGGGTAGCATAATGTATAGTGTTTTTAAAACATTTGTGTGTTTTAATAAAACAAAATATGGGTGTGGTATATTATTATATAGCTTTTAAACTTCTTGAATAGTTTAAAGACCATAGGGTGGGATATTTGATTTAATGATAAGTTTTAGAAAAAGGGTGTATAATTGGGTTTTTTATTTAGCACATGGATAATAAACTTTGGTCTAAAACATTATGATAGTGGGTTTTTGGGGTATTTAGATATAGGGAATTAATAAGTAGGATAGGAGTCATTTTGTTAGGGATTTAATAAAATAGGTTAAAATTTAATATGAAAGAGAAATGGAATGTAACACAAAATACATAAAATCACTAAGTAAAGTGTAAAAGGTAAAGCATTGCTTATCTTTATATTATTTCACCATAATACTTGGGATAAATGTAGTTTTGAGGGTTTATGAATATTTCTAAAGGGATGAAGTTAATTATATATGGGATTTTAATCTTCACTAAGTAAGAATGTGTCTTTACTTAGGAAAAGGGGTTATAATGTATGAATGAAGGATGAATATAATAAATGGGGATTTAACATAAGAATTCAATATTTTCAACTAACCGGTCATTGAGCCTTGGGTCCCGATCCCAACAAAAAAGTCGGAGAAATGCTCACAGACTGTTTGGTGATAGCTTAGAATCTCTTGAATACTTACGGGGGTGGGAAATTAGTAAGTTTGTCCGATGATCATTATTACATGCTTTATCCACTTCTTTCTACCTACTTGACCTTATTCTAACATTTTTTTCTTCATTTTGTAGGTGCATTTAGGCTTGCAACCTTAAAACATTATTCTTTTAAAGCATAAACTCTCTAAATCTACCTTATTTTATGCGAGGAATCGAGATTAAACTGTTGAGCTCCTCATTATTCTAAACCTATCTTTTGATTTGTCGAAATTAAAAACGTACGACAAATCTTTATTCTATCTAAAACTTGAAATTGACAACATGACAAGTTAAGATTAAATAGTTTAACCTATCATGGATTATGGCATTTATTGACACTCTGCCATAATCATTTATTTTGCAAAAAATTAAAAGTAGTGGCATTTGGACTTGCTCGGTTTCGGGTCTTATTTTCATCTTTTTCTTTTAGGGTCTATATTTTCTAAGTCCTTTGATATTTCTTTTAGGACTTTTCACCCTCTTTGATTTTTATTATTTTTTATTTTTTCAAAATATAGGAAAAAAATTGCATAACAATGTATGTACATATTTACAAGACTATCAAAGTCAATTCCAAAAATTATGAATCCTATATTTATAGGACCCTAACAACAACCTTGTAGGAAGTCAAATTGTTCTTAGATATATAATCCAAGAGTGCTAGTTTTAGATGGAAAGAAAGTGTTTTAGCAACAAATTTGTATATACAATTGCAGAGATATGGATTGGAAATATGCAAAGGATGGAGACATGTCCAAAATAGGGATTAAGGTTATTAAGGTTTCATTCATGTTTGCAACACTTTAACACGAATAAGAAAGAACTTCTTTGACACTCATAGAAATCCCTTCTCCAATAAAATGAAGGAGCCATATAAATAATTCAACTGACCATTGGGACCTATGCTCTTGTCCTTTCTCAATATTAGAAATTAATACATGAAGGACTTACGCTTTGCTAGGCTAGTACAATTGAGCATTTAAATCTTCATTCACCATTTTTAGAAATGGCATGGAAAATTGCATAATATTACCAATATTACATTTTGCGGGACTTTAATGTAGTTGACCATTGTATTACATAACTAAAGTTGCCAAACCTTTGAGACTATGCCTTAGGGAAACTCATATTTAGTGTTTTGTCTCTCCCTCTGCTCTCTAGCTATGAAAAAATAGAATTATGCTATTTTCCCCAAGAGTGAGCCACGTGACTTGAATTTTTTGACACCAATCACTTTCTTGGTCCTATAACAATTTATAGTGTTCATTTTTCAATAACTTTGAACTCTCTAACTATCCTTGATCTAGGATATTTCTAGAATTTTTTTACAATACCCCCAACTTCTATGTTATTTCCTTTAGATAAATGAACCTCTTTTTCATCCTATCTAATGACCACTCCACCTCTTTTGACTTTAAATACTTCAATGAAAACACAAAATGACCACAAGTAGACTTCTCTCACTAAGGGTCGAAGGGATTCCAATTTTTTTAACAAATAAAGAAACTATGATACCTAGCTCCAACTTTGATAGTACTTGAATGAAGGACCAAGTTTTTTTCATTTAAGAGATGAGTCCTAATAAAATTTTATGATAAAATTAACATAATTCATGTACCCAATTATAAGTTAATGCTTAAAAAAGGATCTTGCTACTTAAAAGAAACCTATCCAACCATTTTGAGATGCCTTGTGGAATACCTTTCTTATTGTACCAACTTGACATCACTTCTAAATGTTCAACATCCAATATGCTATTAGATGCCAATAGGTTTTTGAAAACATCCTCGAAATTTGTCAACCCAAGCAATTTCCCCCAATTTTCAACCTAAAAAAGTGAAATTCAAGTCATCGCCAAACATCAAATTATCAACTTTGAAAAGTTGTGAATTGAAGAACATGTCTCAAAAAACCTACCGATCATTATTATGGCCCATATGTATTTAGCACTGAGATATTGTATTTGATTATACTAACAAAAAATTTGCATATTAGAAAGGCCCGGAAGAGAAATAAAGAAATAATTAATTAGTCTCAAACTATTATTGTACCTTGAAATCAATATTTCTCCTACATTATAAGAATCTAAAGCCAAAAATATCCAAACCTTCAACGGTTTATAACCTAAAGATAATAGACTCCCCAAAACCCATTGTTTCTTGAAAGGGTGCCACATCTAGCCTCTCCCTTTCCAATAATCACTTCAATGGAGCTGGGTTGGCTTACCCTTGTCCTTAAACATTCACTAAAAGGATATGCATTTGATAAACCCCAAGGAGGCTTTCCGTGCAAAATTTAAAAATAGATGTTGATTACCTTCATTTATCTCTTTGATTCCATGTTCTTATGATACCCAAAGTGAATTTTTTATCTTTGAGGTTGTGTATAGATGTAGAAATAAGTCCACTCCAAGACCCTTAGAAGGGGGGGGGGGGGGGGGGACTTGGAACCACTTCTTAAGGAGGAGGATTGAGCCAAAGCTTCTTTTAATAGTTTTTTTTTTTGTATTCAAATAAGGCCTAAACTATCTAGATCCATTGAGCCTTAAAAAACCCCTAATCTTCGATTCATTGTAATTTATCTTTCCTTACCTTTGCAAGCAAGGATTTCTCCATTCTTATGCTTCATATTATCCGAAGAAGGAGAGGAATGAAAGAACGCTAGTTAATACCTCTAGTTGCTTGATTGGCTCCATATCAAATGAAGGTGAGAAATAGTCTGACGACATCTCTTAGGGTGGTGGTTTGAATGTTAATTCCAAGTCTCCTCAATCCATGAAATCAAAATATCTTCCACTACAAAGCATGAAACCCTTGAGTCTCCTCTCAGTCAACATGATGACACTTCATTTCATGCGCCAAAGTCTCCCCACTTGCGACTTAAGAGAAATGGACACTCGGGATTTCTTGCATGTCCTTTCTTCGAATAACATTGTGTACAATCAACTACTATATGTTGGTAGAAATGACAATAAGAAAACTAATAATCTCTACAAATCAATATAAAATTACACAACCTATATAATATTCTATACTTATTTAAAGCGAATATTTTGTAAATTTACTTGTGAAGTGATACAACCAAAATACATATATAACAATGTTATCCTAGCCATAGTTACCAATTAGAATTATCACCATAAAAAATTTCATAATATAATTATAAAGATGAATATTTTTCCACCTTTTACCAATATCATAATTTTAACACAATTAAAAATATTAAAAAATAATAATAATGTGTAGAAAATACAAAATATAAATAACAACTTAAATACATAAAATATATTGTTCAATCCATCTATACACATTTATATCATTATCAACTCAAAGTTTAGTTTGATTAGCTTCTCCACCTTGTCACTGAAAGGATGAGACCACATTAGTTGGTTGAAAAGTTGACCAAATCCTAATGATGTGATTAATCACAAAAACATTCATCTACATTATGGATCACAAAAAGTCTTAAATCTAACTATAATGTTATATATTACTAGTGACAAAAATGACAACAATTTATCATAAAATAAAAAATGACAACAATTATCCATGAAATGGAAAGTTTATTAAATTGTTCATTCTTTCAAAACTTTAGAAATAAGCCCTTCAATGGAGAATGCATACTTACTGGCACCAAATCACAATGTGATATGAAAACAACAACCACAAAAAATATAAGCTTGTTTATTTTAAGGAAATCAACCTTAAAAATATTTTTTGGAATATTCTATTAGGAGCCGATTTTCTCCAAATCAGAATAGCCTTAAAAGATGTTTTTGGATAAGATAATAGAAGTGGTTTTTCTCCATCTAGCAAGCTAGTATGGAAGAGGTCTAGACATAAGATTCCCCTTCATGAATAGACTTAGAAACGACTACATGTTTACAATAACGCAACCAAAAAATCCTAATAAACACCAATTTGATATATCCTTTGCATTACGCTCTCAAATATCCTTCCACTTGGAAACAAAATCTCTCAATGAACACAAACTATAAGGTTGTTGATGGATTTGGTTCTTCTCCTTTGGAGATGTTTGTTAATTTACGAGAGAACATTCGGGTGGATTCTTGTATGAGGTTCGATTTGATATTCCCTATGTTATGTCGAGGGAGTCAAGATTCGGAAATGTTTTTAAGAAAGCGAAGATGGACTCTTTTAGATTGAATAAAGTGTTTTTTTGGCCCGGTCAGATGAGTTTGAAGGATTTTTTATCTTGAAAATAGTGTTTTTTTTAAGAATGTGGAAGTTTGTTAGATTACAAAACAAAGAGAGAAAGTGGTTGTTGTAGTATCTAAAGATAGTTGTTGCTTGGGTTCAATGGTAGTTGGGACAAATTTATTTAGAGTTTTTTCTAATTTTAAATAAGTTATAGTACTCATGAATATCATGACTTTGTGGAGCGAAAACCATGTTTAACTTAACCAAATCAAGTTTACTTGAACTAATATAACATGATTCTTCTTAACACATATGTAATATGTTGTTGAGGATGATGATTACGTAGGCGATACATTGTTAATGTAATTTTTCAATTTAATTTTGTAATAGCGAGGAGAAAATGATGGAAAGGCACTTTGATTTGTTTTTGTTAATGGAATATTAACATTTATCAACACACGAGAAAAATCACAACAATGAGAACACACATACAAACAATTATTTTACATTATATGCTTGAGAGGTTTTCTAGCATGTGTTAAGATGCTGAAATTATAATCCAACGGGGATTTTTTGAAATCACAAGTTTGAGTTGTGAAGTCTCCACAACTCTCCACAATTCGAGTGTCTAAAAATATTTCAAAATGTTGAATTCGTATGTAAAATAAAAAACCAATTTTAAACAAACAAAAATCATAATTTGATAAAAAAAAAATTCATATGATTCCAACCATAAACTCCAAAATATATAATGATTAAACCTCCATTCATTTCATTCAACATGGCTTTCGGCCAAAAATCCAAAAATTTAAATTCACGGTAGTAGAGTGTCTTTAGAAAGTTGTCTCCTGAAATAATTCGGGATGAAGAGAATGGTCATCATAACGTATTTAAAGAAAAACACAATTGATACCCACTTAAGAATAGTAAACATTCCTACAACAACATAGAGAACACACAACCTGCAACATCTTGAACAATTATAAAAAACAAACAACACAACAACAAATCATTATATTTATCCCTAAATATGACTCCAACGACATATTCCATCAAACAACCATATAAATAATCGACCAACACAACACGGACACGATCAAACTCCACGAGTTCCAAAAAAGACCACGATAATTTCCAAATACATGATGTGATTTCATCGACCTACGTTGCTCCTTCTTCAATTTTTGTTTACGATGATGTACATCAGGTATATACACATCATGAGATGAACAATCTCCAGCCAAATCACTTTCAACACTTAAAATGAAGATCGGTAGCCCTTTCATTTATTTCACCATGCTCGGTTTCCCCGCAAAGTAGGTGCTTGGCTCTTAAATCCCCTCGCCTCATTATTTATTTCTTCCAGTCCTCGATCCCTTAGTCTCTCTTCAACCCTAGTTATAGATAGAAAGAAGTGAGGCTCCCTTCACCCACAAGGGTCTCTTTGATAATTTTGATTTGAAGAAATGCAGTGCGAGTCAATTCTTTAGGCGATTTATTGTTCACGGGATATAGAACACCTAATATGTAAAGTCGGGAAATGTTTTTCTTAATTAATGGCTCGAGACACGGACACCTAATTGTGGTCATGTATGAGGTAAGTGGGTTGTCATCTCTAAGGAGGTAATTGGGTTGGCTCGAGACACAAATGCACTATTATGGTCAAATCCCTTATGGGCAAGCTTTTTGGGAGTATGATAGGGCGAGAAGAATCGGCACTTTGGTAGAAAGTGAGGGAAAATGACAAAAGGACAAAACATAATTCGTTGAGCGGTGTGTCAAGTTTAGACATTTGATAGAGAAAGTTTGTCATAAGTAAGGTGAAACAATATATTGTTGTTTTGTGGACTTCGGGAAAGCGTTTGACACAATTCCTAGATAAACTATGGAACATAATGGAAGAGTTGGGTATCCCAAATGAGTATAGAGTAGTTGTTCATATAATTTATGAGAAAGTTAGAGCTAAAATCAGAACAAGTGAATGAATGCTCTGAATGTTTTTGTAGTGATATTGGTGCTAAACGGGGATGTCCTATAACCCCCACTTCCTTCGTGTTATATATTGATAAGATTGAAGATTGGTTAAACAAAGCGGATGGAGAAGGGGTTCATCTAACAAGGTATGTGGTAAAGTTCCTTTTATACTTAGATGATCTTATTCTATCTCAAAAGCAGTGCATAGATGATCTTATTCTATCTCAAAAAAAATGTGTAGATGATCTTATTCTATCGTGAACATAAACAATACCAAAATCATGATTTCTCTTTAAGTGAAAAGACAAACCAATAAATTTTATTTTCAAAGGAGTAGTCCTTTGGAGATAGTGAAAACAGAATATTTGGGATTGACTTCCACCATAAGCTCACTTGGAATGCAAGTGAACATTAACAAGACCAAAATGTGATTTTCTATTTAATTAGAAAGACAAACCAAACACTTTAATTTTAAAGGTTGTCCTTTGGAGATGCGAAAAGAAGAATAAAAATAAAAATATCTTGGGATTGAATTCCACCGAGACTTCCACCATAAGCTGGAGTTAGGGAGACATGTGTGAAAATAATTCGGTACAGGGATGGAGGCATATGGCTTGCTCCAAAATAGGTGTAGAAAAGAGTTGAATTTTGAGTTGGAAACCAAGAAAAACCCTTTCTAGTTTGTTGATTGTCTGTTGCTACTCTTGTTGTGAAGTATGGGGAAGTAGCATGACAACTTGCGGTAGGCAGTTAGAAAGAATACATAAACAACTAATTACTAGCAATATCAAAGTTTAAACGAGAGTCTTCGTACAAAATCCTTTTGGATGAAGTAAGTCCTTTTCCATTGGAGGCAACAATGATAACTAGGTTAATAAGCTATTTAAAGAAGGCTAAAAGAATGGATAACCAACATTGCTTCCCAAAGATAAATATGGAAGAGGAATTAGACCGTAGGAAAACTTGAATGAAGAAAAACAAAAAGTGGTTGAGTAATTGGAATATCAAGTTGCATGAATCTCCTAGCACCAACAAAAAATTTAAAATATTGTGATGGGAAAATTTAGGAGAATCACCATGTGGACCAATCACAATGGAGGTAAAAAAACATACTACATCAAGAGTTCAATCTGACTTGTGACCATGGTGAAAACATATTTAGGGACAACTATTAAAGGAAAATCCGGGGTATTGGTGGCACAATTGAGTACAAGGTCACATAACCTTAGATGTGAGCGAGCATGTGGAATATTCCAAGGAAGTTTGGAATGAGAGAACTTGCATTTTGCGATAAGGGTGCAATGGATACGAATGGAACTTTTTCATAGGGTGTGCAACTTGTAGGATATCCACATTCAATATGAAAACAATTTAAAGGTTAATAACATGCACCATCTATTTGACAAGACTAAGATCATTAAGGTGCTAGCCTTCTAGTCAGAGACTCATAACAAAAGATCTAACATTGAAAGGAATATGAAGATGAGTTACGGTTATTATTCTCTTGGTACCAAGGAATATGAAGATGAGTTAAGGCTATTATTTTTAGTCCATAAATTATTAGGACCATTGGTTTAGTGTATTTATCTTTTTAAACCTTTGTTAGATTTGTTTTAACATATAATATAATTTTATGGTCGCTTCTAGGTGAAATGTTAGACGAGGATGTCACGATCTCTTCTCTCTTTAAGTATAGCTCTTGTTGGAGAATGAGAATGAGAATGGTAGACGAGGATATGATGAAGAATACATGCCCACTAGCAGCAACTCATAACCATTTTCTAAGGAAATCGACAATAAACGCTTTTTCTTGAATATTATATTAGGAGTCGCTTTTCTCCATCCTGAAATCAAGATAGTAAAGCTATTTTTGGGATAAGATAATAGAAGTTGCTTTTCTCCACCTATCAAGTGAGGATGGAAGAGGACTACACATAAGATTCCCGCTTCAATAAATAGACTTAGAAACGACTACATATTTGCAATAATAAAACTACATATTGGAAAAATCAGCAGAATCCCAAGCAATCGATTGAGGGACAAATGTTCCACCACCACATTCTTGGGATAGGAATTCTATACAGGTAATATTATTAAATATAAATTGCTATAATTTATCCTATAAAAAATTGCGAGGTCAAAATTTTTAGTTGCTTTGTAGGCACTTATACATATTATAGATATTTTGGTCGTAGTTTAAAAAAAATCATAGAATAATCTAGAAATTCCGGTAAGATTATGAAAAATTTTTGGCAATTGTTTTTAAAAAGCTTGGGTTATAATTAATTTTAAACTTCATTATTTTGGATGTCCTAAGTGTTTTTGATGGTCTTGAATCTATTTCCACCATAAAAAATGCAATTCAAACACTCCAATCGCCTAATTTTTTGAATTTTTTGAATAAAAAGTTGTCATCAGGGCTATTCTATTGGATCGATAGACAACTCCAATATTTTGTATGAATTTTTTAATTTATTTGTAGAGAAATATTGTTATAGAAGAAAAATGTTCTGCAATGTTATGTGGTGTGGGTGTTGGTTGTGAGCTGAGTTGTTCTATAATTTGATTTTTACGTAAGGATTGGTGTTAATCATGTTAACTTGAGTTAATCCCCTCGGCAAGCCTTAATTATGAGATTTTGGTTTTTTCTTTTGGTAAGTGGATATACAGTCATAATCACAACATAACCTTAGTAATTACTCATAATCTTGATTAATTGCGAGTAATTGATGATTAGAATAATAATGACATTTTGGCAACCAATTATTAAGAGATTGTAATCATTAATTATATCAATTTAAATTCCATAATTCGGATTATGAAAATTTAAATTGATTACGAAATATCATTATTATCTTGTTTCATTATCAACTAATAATACCTAGAAATTGCCCCAAAATGTGTAAAGAAGAGGTAATAGGTTTGTTAATTTGGAAAATTTGTATGAGAGACATTTGTAGACATGTATGTCATATTTTGCATTTCCAAAGGTAGCAAGGTCACCTTTGAAGATAACTATTACATACACCCTAATTGAAAACTATAAAACATTTGTTTTAATGTTTAATGTTTGTGAATTTTAATTTAAAATAAAACTATCGTTGAGTGGTGTTATAAATTATTTTATTTTATGTAAAATAGTGTACGTGTTCAATTTTTTTTTTTCCACTTTCTAACTTTTATCATAAAATTTAAGTTTTATATTATAATAAATATAAAATATACTTTAAGAAAAACATTTAAATATCATCCTTCTAAAAATTTTTATGGAACATTTGTTGAGATTTATTATTATTATAATAATTAGCTAATGAACATAATTTATAATTATTATTTAAGTTGTATAACAATAATAATTTTAAATAAGCCTGGTTATTGTTTAAATATGAATCTAATATATGAATAAAATTTGGACGATAAAAACTATTATATATATATATATATATATATATATATATATATATATATATATATATATATATATATATATATATATATATATATATATATATATATATATATATATATATATATATATATATATATATATATATAATTTTATTAACACACACAATTCTCATATCCCATATTATTTCATTAAGCCACAGTGACACTAATAAAGATTGATTCATTGAAACTTCTTATCATAATTTTCATAGTGCATGTATGACATGTTAATATATATTTTTTATGTTAATTATAAAATACAATTAAAAAACTTGAATGCATAAAGCTAACTACCTAACTACGGTATGTGGTCAAAGGTAAGCTAACCTTGAGCTATCCATGTGGTCAAAAATATGTAAATCATGATTACAAACTCAATACTTCACTAAAAATTATAGTTAAAAAAAATATATATTCTTAAAAAATTATATGTTAAGGAAGTAGTGAATTGAAATATTAAAATAAAAAACAAACATAAAAATATGATTTTTAATTTACGTTGTGATAATTTGTGTTTTCTGCCGGTCCATTGATCAATAATCACCCAAGAAGCCCAGCCCACACTACACCTTAATTTTAGCTTATATTTAACTTTAATTTTAATTTATGTTGTGATAACTTGTGTTTTCAGCCAATCCATTGATCAATAATCTTGACAACCCACACTCCACGTTAATTTTAGTTTTTTTTTTTAAAATTTTAATTTTAGCATCTAAGATTAAAATAATTTTTTTCTTAAAATCCATTATCTTTCTACTTCTTTTCTTTGGTTATTATTTTTGTCTATCCCGGACTCCACCTTAAAATCCATTTCATCGGTGAAACTACTTATTGAAAAGAGATAAAGAGAATAGAAGAGAAGAGAAGGCGCTATAAACATGAAAGGAGACACATTGCAAAAAATTTTTCCACCCTTTCGAGGAAGAGGAGAAACCAAGGTGTTTAATTCCTCTTCTTGGGAAAACTCTTTCAAAGAATAGGGTCAGCTCAGCCCCGGCTCCCCAATACACTCCCAACCTCATGCATCGACAAAGCACACTGCCTACAACTCATATTTTCAAAGTAGCATTTCATAAGCAATTTCAAAACCATGATCCTTACAAAGAAATAAGAAAGAGCATTCAAAAATAATCTCGGAGGAGTTTTCAATCGTAGCTCATATTTCCAATGTAGCATTTTAGAACCAATTTCAAAACCATTATCCTTACACAAAATTATAGAAGAGAATTCCAAAAAATCATCTCAAAATAGAGGTTTCAATTAAAGAACATTAAGGTTATTTAGGAACCCAAACCATGACAAACGTATTGACTCAACCACTTCATATCTATAACCTTTTTAGTCAATGGCCACACACCCTTATGCTACGCCTTACACAAAATTATAGAAGAGAATTCCAAAAATCATCTTCAAGCTCGGGTTTCAATTAAAGAAAATTAAGGTTATTTTGGAACCCAAACCACTATTGACAAACCACTTCATATCTATAACCTTTTTAGTCAATGGCCACAAGCCCTTTTGCGTACAAATATTTGGTACCCACATTCTCCCAAATTTTCATAGCGAATTTTATAGTCAACGTTAATTTTGAATCTAGATTTTCATCAAATTGAAGGGTGATTGAAGTATCCCAGGATGCTTTTTATCGATTTTTACATGTTTCATCAAACAAAATCATAAATAATTCAATCAAAATAAAATTTCATAGATCATTAAAAAGTCATCCAAATTTACATGCAGGCGATATCCACTAGTGTCTTTCCAAGTTAGCGAAAACCGATATATACTTGTAAATCTTGAATAATTATGTATAAATATAGATATTAACTACATCACTCAACTATTCTTCTACCATAGAAGAATCCACCGACAAATTTGAAACGGATATTGAATAATGTAAGTATGAATTTTACGGAGTCCTAGGTGTAATTGGATTATATGTCTTTATTGAAATTTGGTAAGAAAAACAAGCGTTATATTCCATGATCACACAAAGTTCTTCCCAATATGTGGATTTCGAGAAGATTAAGAGACAAATTATCAAAATATTGATTAATATTAAAACCTAACACGATCTTGAGGGATATGCTCCAAAATTTTCGTAGGACTACTATCGATGATGGAGAGGGTGTCGACAATTTTTTTGGCGAGCTCTCGGGGTACTCAAGGTTTTCTGGGATTCTTGACAAGTTAAGGGTGAAAAACCAAGTAGTAGTGACAAATGTACCATGGAAAACAAAATGCCGGACTTCATAGAGAAAATGCCGAGTTGCGCCTAATCTTTGTTGTGTGGGGTTGTTTGCTTGGTGAAATGTCTTGATAATGTGCGGTAATGAAAGGTACTATCACACAGTGTATAGACAATGTATCTGGGATGGATTTCGCGGAATGTATAGAGTCTATATCGATATATTTATATAAGATATAAATTTATTTACTTTCGTCCCCTCCTTTGACCGGGAAATACGGGGGTAGAATTTGAATCGATCAAATGCAAGACCTACTTACGGGAAGTGGAGATGATCGGTGCTTTGAACTATCTATTTTGATTTGAATGGAGACGAACTTCAAAGTTTGTACCGTAACAACCATACCTTCGAGATTTAGATTAACAACTATAGGATGCTCAGGTGGAGGAGCGATTATACTCAACTAATGCGATAACTAATCTGCTTTATAATTCCCCCTTGTTGCCAAACGAGTTGGGTACTTGACAAAATACGAGCCGTCAACGAGTGGAAGTGGAGCACTCCATTATTACAGCATGTGGTAATGGAATAAATTGTTGATAATTCCCAACATGAATGCACAATTCGAGTTTATTTTCTACCACTTAGACAATTCTTGTGGACAATGTCGAGCATATATATACATAGATACGTGGACATATGTCAAGAATATATATAGATGCGTTGTGGACGAGATGACACCCTTAAATAAAAAATGTCGACTAAAATCTCGGATAAGCTGATTCAAAGGAAAGGCTTGTCGACCTAATTAATCTCATTTATGTGCGGCTTGTTTGTTTGTTATTCAAAAGGAAGGCTTATCGACCTAATTAATCTCATTTATACACTATTTTTTGTTTGTGATTGTGATGGTATCCTTTGGTCACGACCAAAACTTCTACTAAAAGAGATTAATTTTAGGAGGATTAAATCCACCTATCATATGTACATGCGGCTACCTGATCCTAAAAACCCAAAGAATTAAATTTAGAACCAGCCTCCTCTTATCATATAGCCACACAACCATAATAAATATTTTCAATTACAAATATTTAAAAATTTTATTCAAATTCAAATATATTTTATCAACCGAGGAAATCCATAGTCTCACCTTAGAGTATGCGGAAAATGCCAAAAGAAAACGAGCTATTTCCCGAACTAAAAGCCTACTATTTAAAAACCATAAATGTGAAGTGACATGGTTTTGATTGAATAATTCAATTTACATTTTAAAATAACAAGTAGTGATGGATATCCCACTATTATTAGAATATTAACATTAATCAACACCTGGAAAATAAAAATAGCGAACATACATACACACTATTCCTTTTAGCCTAGTCTATACATTTATATGTTTTGGAGGTTTTTTTGCTTATGTTCCCGGGTAATTAGAATCTAACAAATATTTTTTGGAATCACAAGTTTAGGTTGAAAACACTCGAGAATTTGAGTATCCAAAGGAGTTTTCAAGACATTGAACTCATATATGCAATGAAAAACCAATTTTAAACAACAAAAATCATGATTTGACCCAAAAATATATTTCATGTGATTCCAACATGGCTTTCGACCAAAAATTTAAATTCAAAATACTTGAGTGTCTTTGGAAAATTTCTACAAATAATTCGGGATGAGGACAATGGTCATGATATATTAGATGAAAAAAAAATTGATACCATCGACCAAGTAAAAACATTCCTACAACAACATACAGCACTGTACAACATCTGAACAATTATAAGAAGACAAACAACACAACAATGAATCATTATATTTATCCCTGATATGACTCCATAGACATATTCCATCAAACAACCATATACATAAGCGACCAACACAAACCTAATCAACCTCCATAGAGTTAAAAAAAAACCGGGATAATTTCCAAATAAATGATACGATTCCATTGACCTACGATGCTCCGCTTCTTCCAATTCTTTCTTACAACGATCATGTTCTGCATGGTCATATATACTTGTCGTAGACGAAAAGCCTCTGTTGAATGCTTCAACACTTACGGAATGAAGATCATTAGCCATAACAAAAAACCAAACAAGCCCACGCATTTCTTTCACCACGCTCCCGCTCGGCCCTACAAAAGAAAGTGCCTTGGCTCTTAAATCTCCTTGCCCCATTTATTTCTTCTTGACCCTAAATCCCTTAGTCTATCTAGAACATTAAATTGAAGAGTTGGGTATCCTAAATGAGTATAGAGCAAAAATTCATAGACTTTATGAGAAGGTTAGAGCTAAAATCGAACAAGCGAAGGAATGTATGAATGTTTTGGTAGCGAGAGTGGTGTTAAACATGGATTTCCTCTATCCCCCACTTTGGTCATTTTATATATTGATAAGTTGGAAGCTTGGTTAAGAAAAGTTGATGCAGAATAGGTTCATCTAACAAGATATGTGGTAAAGCTTCTTCTATACACGGACCAGTCTTATTCTAATGCGAAAAACAACACATGGATTAAGAAAACCCTTAAAGGACTTGGAACACTTTTGTGAGAGGTTGGGATACAAGTGAACATTAACAAGACCCAAATCCGATTTTTTCTCCTTAAGTATAAAATACAAGCCCAACACTTTCTTTTTGAAAGTAGTCCTCTAGAGATAGTGAAAGGAATACAAATATCTTGGGATTGAATTCCACCATAAACTCGGTTAGGAGGCTGTGCGGTGAAAATAATTTGAGGAGGATGGAGGCGTCATACTTACTCCAAAATAGGTGAAAAAATTTGAACTTTTGGGATTGGAAAACCACGAAAACCATATTTGGTTTTCGGCTACAATGGTTGTTCTCTTTACCTGGTGAAGTATGGGGAAGTAGCATGTCAACTTGTAAACTGCCAAAAGTTATAAAGGAGGCATAGAAACAACTAATTACTAGCAATATTAAATTTAAATCCATAGTCTGTCTGATATCCTTTTTTTATGTTTGGAATAGGTACTTTTCCATTGGAGGAAACAATGATAACTAGGTTAATAAGTTTTTTTTTTTTTTGTTAAGTTAGGCTAAACTATATTAACTTGAAGTAAAACATTACATAGGCTACATAATGAGTTGGTAAGATGTGCTTAGCCAATCCCGACCTTCATTTCTTTCAAAGTAGCGTAGTTATGGGGTCGCCTCCTTGGAGGAAACCAAGCACAGCAATAACATCGGACAAAAATTTACAAAATGTGGCGTGGCACTTGTGCAAGTAAAAGTTCTATAATATGAAATTTGAAATAACGAGAAAACTAAAAAATTTGAGCGATCACATAGTCATGGTGTTTCTGCATCGTCCTCGTTTTGGGTCCTCCTCCACGATACGACAACCGTACTCTTGCACTATGGCCTCCTCCTCCAACGGGAGGTTGGCGTTGAGGCCGGAGCGAGGTGCGCACCGGAGCGGCCAGGGTACTCGGCTCCCCGGTACTCGCATCAACGCCCTCGGAGTCCATAATCCATACATCGATGTCTTCCCCACGGCCCTCACGAACCGGAAAGAGGCTTGGTTTTTCGGGGCATGGGCTATTCCTGGTGTGCAATGGTGGATTTCCTGGGTCTACTTTTGCCTCTCTACATTTTCTACGGCGGGGGCCTCCTCATCTTGGTCGCACATAGGGCACCGTGGAGCATCCATAGAAGATGAGCCCTCAAAGGGATTCCAAACGATTAGTAGGCCCTTGTTGGTAGTGTCGGGGAGAATGTGCCTGTTGCTTGCTTATTGTCCTTTGGCGTAGACGCGGAGCCATGGGAGAATTGAAGCAACAAAGGCATAGGGGGTTGAAGGGTATTGGAAATTTCTCTTTGGGGGGGGTGTTTGATATACGAGAAGAGTCGGAAGTGCGCAGCGAGTGCTATTGGGAAGGGTGTCACGCGGTGGGGGGGTGCGCAATAGGGGGAGCTTGTTGCGGGGAGCACACAATCGGTAAAAACTAGTTAGGCGAGGGGGAAGCTAGGGGAGGCGCGCGGTCGAAGGTGCGCAAGCGGGGAGACTGACCATGACCCGAGGAGCGGGGAGGCACAACGTGTTGGTGGAGCGTGCAAGAGGGATGTGACTAAATCCCGCAGATTGGCTAAAGGGCGAGGAGGGCTTTGCATACCGAAGGAACAAACTATGAATGACACAAATGCGAGAGGGCTTTCCTTTGTAGGCACGTGGCACAAGCTCGGATGTTGTGCATTATTGTGACATGCTCTCGGGTGCATGCTACGACATTTCTCATGTGGTAGCACGTGCTTGATTATGTGATGAATCATGTTCATTGGGAGCTCATTCAAATGATTGCGAGTAGGAGTTACACTGGAGTGGTTCTTTGGCATTGCGTATCTTCGTCATCCAAATTGCGGATCCCTAGATCTTCGTAAAGGTAAAAGTGAAAGGCTAAATCATGATGAGAAAGTGGGTCCCCTTGACGGTTAAAAGGGAAAAGTGAAGGCTAAATCATGATGTCACTTTATTTTCATCAAAATCAATTTCTTCCAGCACTGGTCGTTTTAATGTAAGGGATAAGTAGAAAATCAATAGGAACGCTAAGGAACATTAGAACGACAATAAATCCAAGGATTTATTTATTGTATGGGAAGTACTTCAAGAGGTTATGAAAGGACATCTCGTATTGCTGAATCGAGCTCTATTTAGGTTGTAAATGTAACCTACCCGCTATTAAAATATGACGAGAGAAAATAGCAAGAAAAAGAGAAAAACCAAATCATTAGAGATAAAAATGGCGAATAAGTGAAACAAGGCAATAATTAGATTCACACTATAATTGATGATGAAATAATGAGAGCTCGTAAACATTAAAATTGAGCTTGATAGGACAATATTCAACGTAACTCTTAAGATTATATTTGTTGTAGCTCCTAGAGACAACCTTGGATTGCAAAAGACAGAGTGCCTAGGACATCTTAAAATCAAAGGTTAAATGGACAATTGTATAAATACCTCGACGGAATGTGGAATAAGAGAACAAAGGTTTTGGTGGTTCATGGACGGAGAAGAAGTTGAGTAAATTCATGAATTCCCTATACTTGTGAGAGGGCTCAAGAGACTACGAGTGATCGAGAGTTCATAAATTTTTCTTAAAATTAAAAGTTACGGGATTGGGTTGAAAATAGGATGGTTGCGTAGATCTTGTCTTCACGATTACAGTGCCGTGAACGGTTGAAAAAAAATGTTGTATGAGGAAGATATTGCGTTGCGATCGAAATGCCAAACGGGTAAATTACGACGAGTTCAACGAGGTTTTATTTGGGATGCACGATCGACAAATTGGATGGATGTACATTCGGAAAAAGAAATATTCCTCGAAATATTCCTTTCCACGAGACTAATCCTTTGGTTGACAAGTGTCGATTTTCTATTGGTTGTATGAGTTTGGGAGGGCCAATCATAACGCACGTGGCCAGCCACAGGCGCGCCATGTGGCCTGCAACATCATATCAAAATTTTATGGGAGGCCACGGGAATCGACCCCCGGATGCGCTGCGGGCACATGCATGTCTTACGGTATGATCTCCGCATTAGTTCTTAACTTCTATGGGCGACGGGTTTTATTTTATTGTTTGTTGAAATGTCACATGGGGGTTGGGCAATACCGGTCCCAGAAACGGCCGGTGGTTCGTGTTGTATGATATCACATGGAAACGTTAACACAACCAAACCGTGCGAGATAAAACATTAACCCGCCATCTCCATTGTAGTTCAACCGTTGTCAACCGGGTCTAGTGGGTTCTACCTAAACTCCAACAATTACAATTACCCACGGTTTTGGGGGTGTGCATGTAGCCGGCCGCAAATTTATTGCAGTGGTCAAGTCGGTGGGCAGTTAGTGGAGCACACCATTTTTGGCGGCTATGCCACTTTTAACTCCGATTAAGTGGATTTCTTCACTTTTAATTGGAGCTGCAAATTAAACATAGGAAAAAGTATAGAGGAGGCCCAATTTGCCCATTCAGAAGGAGTGAATGAAGAGTCATTTTTGACTAATTGGAAATTTTGGAGCCATTGGTGCGGATAAAACAACCATTGGGAAACCTTTGTGAATACATGTAATAACAAAATTTTGAGCATAATGAAAGATGGACATGCCATTGGAAGTTGGACCAACGAGATGTAGCCCACGAGGGTGAAGCTTGCTTCATCATGCACAACATTGTAAATTTCATGTGGTGACCTTATTTTTAAATTTTTACAGGTTGTTGTTCGGTGTTATTTAAGATTGATTTATGATTCTAATTCACTAAAAATCATCTACAAATCATGGACAAACACCTTAAACCTCATGCAAACTAATGAATGATTATGCACATGTTTTTAAAGCTGAAAAGACATTTAGCACAACAAAACTAATCTGATCATTTCGGTCAGTTGGTATCGAGGGGCTAGAGTTTATTCTGCGGGTGTTTTTTAGTGTAAATTATTTGCTTGTTTGTAAGAGTTTTAGATTCTTACAAGGCTCAATCTCAAGAGGAGAAGGAAAATTTGTGGAGACGAGAAGGGTATCAAAAAGAGCCAAAGCGAGAGGAGAGCAAGATTGCCACAATCTCGACCACCTAGTTCACCTCCTATAGACGAAGCTCCATTAAGCATGCCTCATGAGAGACGAAATCCATGAAGAAGTTGATCTAAGGAGGAAGAAAGAGTGTTCGGGGAAAGCATTCCTTGACATGAGCGAGATGTTTAGAATCCTTTATCAAGAAAGGAATGAGAGACTAGAAGGAGAAGGATCTAAACTTCAAAAGGAAAGACAAGGTTCTTCGGGAGGTCAACATGATGAAGATAAGTCAAAGAAGGGAAATGGAGGAAATGGAGGCAATGGAGAGCCATCATCCTCACACCCTCATCATCATCATCCTCTACTTCTTATTCATTACATCAACCACACAAGTCCAAGAGCATTGGTAAAAATAACTTTTTAAAACTTGATGTTAAGTTAGAATTTCCAATGTTTAATGGTGATGTCAATGTAGAAAAACTTGATAATTGGATTAGACAATTGGAGGTCTATTTGAGAATACGAGAACCTTCAAGATGATGATACAAAATTCAATTAGCTTCTTTGAGAATGGAAGGTGCGACACTTGTTTGGTGGGAAGCCGAAAAGGAAGACATCAGAAACATGGTAAGATTATTATATCGTGTTGATTTCATTACCTCTTGTTAAATAACGATTTTATCCATTAGCTCATATCGAAATCCATCATGGTAATGAGAACTTTAGGCAATTAAAGGTACAAAATGTGCAAGAATACACCCAAGAATTTAGGAGAGAGCTCTCTTAGTAGGGGTGGATTTGCGGACAAGATACTTTGCTAAATTACCTGGGGAGCTTACATAGCTACATAAAACATACTATTATCATGTTTAACCCCACCAACCTAGATGAAGTTTGTGTTCAAGCCACACATCTAGAAGCTAGAGGAAGAACATTTTGAAGAGGGTAGAAGAAACCTTTTAAGGGTAAAGCCAAGGAGAAGGACCTCAAAAGGTAAAAATAAAAGAATGCATATGTTAATAAAGAGGGATAAAAAGTGGTTTGTAAACATTGTTGGAAAGAAGGCCATGATGAAACTCATTGTTGGAAATTACATCTTGAATTGAGGCCAAAGAAACCCAATAAAAAATGGAAACAAAAAAATGTTGCTATAGCTCAACATGATTTAGGATCTGATTTAGGCGGTGAATCAAAAATTACAGCCACGCAATTTAAGAACATGAAGGGAAAAGAAATTGAAACTAAATCCAGTACCAGTACATAGAAATGTCACATAAACACTCCAAATGAAGAAGAAATAATATAATTGTTTCATGTGATGGTCATATCCAAACATACCAAGATTGACACAATGTTTGACAGTGGGTCACAAGCAAACTTAATCTCTGAAGATTTGGTCAAGAAAAGTTACTCTTGAGACCATACCATATCCAAAACCATATCCATTGGGTTGGATTTTTAAGGATGCAAATCTATAGGTTTCAAAGAAATGTATATTCCGATTTCCAATCACTGCAAATTTTGTTGACACAGTTGAATTAGATATGGTTCCGCTTGACATCACTAGTATTGTATTAGGGAGTCCTTATTTTTATGAAAGGAAATAGATATTCCATATCCATGAGAATAAGTATCATTTATTCAAATATGGTAAGGAGTTCATTGTTAGAGCATATTGCAAGAAGAAAAAAATTGATATGGTAAGTGCTGAACAGCTAAAGAGGCTGGTAAATTCAAGTAAGAATTTTGTTCTTCTTATGATTAAGCATAAAGCTGGTATTAATCATGAATCATTTTAGGGATGTGATCCTAAGTTGAAATCAGATCTATATGATGTAGTTAATGGGCATCATGAGATGTTTCAAGAGGCAACGGGATTGCCTCCAAACAGGGAAATTCAACATGAGATTGAGTTGTAGCAAGATTTTCCTCTTCCAAATATCGGTATGTATCGCATGTTGATAATGAAAAATGATGAAATAAATAGGAAAATCAAAGAGATGTTGGATAAAGGAATCATAAGGCCAAGCACCTCACCATGTGGTTCACCCATAGTCTTGATACCAAAGAAATATGGGACTTGGCATGTGTGTGTAGATTTTCGAGATTTGAACAAGATTACGATAAAAAATAATTACCCACTCCCAAGAATGGATGATTTTCTTGATCAACTGAAAGAAACAAAGTTTTTCACTAAGTTATATTTACGAAGTGGATATCATCAAGTAAGAATTGTAGAAAGTGATATATGGAAAAATGCATTCAAAACCAAACAAGGATTCTTTGAGTGGCTAATTATGCCATTTGGGTTGTGTAATGCACCAGAAAATTTCATGCGAGTTATGTATAGTGTTTTGCATCCATTCCTTGATGACTTTGTGATTGTGTACTTAGATGAAATTTTAATTTTCAGAAAAACAAGAGAAGATCATGTCTTGCATCTGAATAGAGTGCTTGATATTTTGAAGAAAGAGAAATTGTTTCTTACGATATCAAAGTGTGAGTGTGGAAAGACTTATTTGGTCTATTTGGGACATATTGTAAGAGGAGGAGAATTGAGGATTGATCCTTCTAAAGTGAGGCCATTGTGAATTGGCCCACACCCAAAACAATAACCGAGGTAATAATTATCTTAGGTGCAGCTCAATATTGAAGAAATTTTATTGCTAACCACTCTTCCATCGCAGCTCCTATGCATGCAGTGACAAGTGTGAAGAAAGGCTTCCAATGGGGAGGAAAACAACATCAAGCTTTCAAATTTTTAAAAGAAAATATCAGTTCAGCTCCAGTCCTTTCATTACCAAATTTGAGACAACCATTCGCGATTCAAATCAATGCTAGTGATTATGCCATGGGCGCATTACTTTTGTAGCATGGTAAGCCTATCGCTTTTCATTCTGAAAATTTTAATGGTGCCGTGACTAATTATCGTACATATTACAAAGAACTATATGTGTTGGTACAAAGTGTCAGGAAGTGCAAACACTATCTGATGGGTAAAGATACTATTGTACATACCAATCACCAACCATTACAGTACTTGCAGCCGCAAACAAAATTGCAGCAATAAAGACATTTTAGGTGGATGGGATTTCTCCAACAGTTTCACTTGGTTATAAGGTTAAAGAAAGGTATTTTAAATAAAGTTATAGATATGCTTTCAAGACCAATCGTTAGTGCTTATTCTTTACTAAAAGATGATTCTTTTGTACATGAGAGTTACATAAAAAAATATGCACATGACATTGATTTTCAAGATGTGTATACTAGTTTGAGTGAAGGGAATCAAGTTGAAGAAAAATATTTTCACATGAATAAAAATTTCCTGTTTCATTTGGGCAAGCTATGTATTCCACAAGGAGAGAGGCTAAGTGTCATGAGAGAAGATCATTCATCTCTTATTGCTGGACACTTTGGGGTAAGAAAAATAGTGGCACATATATAGAGGTATTGCTATTGGCCTCGCATGATAGATAATGTGTTGTGTTTTATAAGATATTGTTCTATGTGTGCAACAAAGCCTACTTATAGGAAGCTTGTATTGTAAATGCCGCTACAAGTACCATCAAGGCTATGGGAGAGTGTCTTCATGGGATTTGTTGGAGGTCTAACTATGTCAAGAAAGAAACATGATTATCTTTATGTAGTTGTGGATAGATTCAGTAAAATGTGTATAATTATGCCATGTAAGAAAACCATTACTGTTGAACAAACTGTTGAACTTTATTTTCAAAATGTTTGGGTTCATTTTGGATTGCCAACTTATATTGCTAGAGACAGGGATTCCAGGTTCATTGGGAATTATTGGTCAAATCTATGGAGAATGATGGACACAAAGTTGAAAAAGAGTACCGCTTTTCATCCACAAATAGATGGAAAAACCGAGGTGGTGGACAAAACCATTGTGCATCTATTGAGAGGATATTTCAGCAAACATCCCAAGTTGTGGGATGAACAACTACATTACATTCGACATGCTTACAACTGTGCAAAGCACTCTTGAACACAAACCTCACCTTTTGAAGTATTCTTTGGGTATTTGCCAAAATCACCATTAGACTTCATCTTTGGGAATGATGTTGCAATTGATGGCCATAGTGACATTGATAAGGCTCGAAATCTCATTGAGAAAATTTAGATTATACATCAACAAGATCAAGAACAACTTGAAAAATGTCAAAGAAAATACAAAGAGAGGCATGACAAACATTGGGTTGATCACAAGTTTCAAGAGGGAGATGAGGTATGGTTTCACATTATCAAAGAAAGGATGCAAGGGGAAGGTAAAAATCTCAAACCCATTCGCTATCCATTCAATATCATAAAACAAGTTGGTAATAATGCATTCCAACTTGACTTGCCTTCTTACATGCAAATTTTTTCAATTGTTAATGTTCAAAAAATACACTTGTATGAGCCACCTTTGATCGATGATCAAGTAATTTATGTTCAACTACCTTCTATTTAATATTTCTCACCAGAATTTCTGGATGAGCTCAAAGAAGATATAATTCTTGACAAGAGGACAAGAGCATCTAAGAGGGGAAGTGTTGACTACCTTTGAGTTGGGCTCAAAGGAACTAAACTAAGCAAGGAAAAATGGATGGAGGTTGTAAAGGTGAGGCAGTTGTACCCTCATCTGCTGAACAGGTAATCAAGTCTTTTGGGGTCCAAAAGCTTCTCAATGGGGAGGAATGATTAGGAGTTCATAAATTTTTCTCATAATTCAAAGTTATAGGCTTGGGTTGAAAGTAGGATGGTTGCATAGATCTCGTCTTCTTAACTCTGGCAACGTGAACAGTTCGAAAAACCAATGTCGTATGAGGAAGATATCGCGTTCTAATTGAAATACCAAACGGGTAAATTTTCGATAGTTTGACCAGGGTTGACTGGGATGCACAATCAGCAAGTGGGTGGATGTATAGTCAGAAAAAGGAATATTCCTCAGAATATTCCTTTCCACCGAAAAAATCACAGGTTGAAAAGTGTCGAAATTATATTGGCTGTACATTTTTGAAGGGCCAATTATAGCGCACCACGTGAATGGCCCTGAGGCGGCCACGTGTCCCTACAACTACACACTAAAATTTTGGTTGGGTCCACAGGAATCGACGTTGCGACCTCCCGCTAGGCATGCACTAGCCTTACCGTCCACACTATACGAGTAATTATTAACCTTTATTCTTGTGGCTTGTATTCAAGGTTTTTTGAAATCATATGTGGGGGGTTGGGAGCTGTTAACGGTCCCAACCCGCCAGAGGTTCCTCGTAGTATTCACATGGCACGTTACATTAAAAAAATGTCATAGTAAGAGTTAACCCCCAACATTCTGTCATGTTGTGTCACATGGTAAATAGTTAGACGTAGTCATCCTCTGTGTGGTTAGCGTTAAACCCGCCATCCTTACCGCAGTTCAAGTTTCCAACTGGAGTTCCAACGCAGGTTCCACCTAATGGTTATGTAACCCAGGGTTTGGGGGTTACACATGTGGCCACCCCCAACCACTAAATATTATTTCACAGTCGGGTAGGCAGGTGGTTTGGTGGGCGCGCCAAACTTGGCAGGCTATGCCTAATTTATCTCCAGTTAAGTGGAGTTCTCCACTTTTACTAGAGCTTTTCTAGGTGAAACCGGGCAAAAGAGTAAGAGACTCAATTTTCGCCCATTCTGAGTGAATGAAGATTCATTTTTGACTAATTGGAGCATTATGGAGCCATTGGCATAGATAAAAGAACCATTAGAGAATTGTAACTACATGTAATAGAAAAATTTTGAGCATAATGAAATATGGACAAGCCATTGGGAGCTGGACCAGTAGATGTACCCCAGGAGTGGTGAACTGCTTCATCATGTATTGTGTTTAAATTTCATGTGGTGACTTATTTCTCTATTTTACATTGTTGTTTAGTGTTATTTAAGCTTGTTTTATGCTTCTAACAAACTAAAAATCATCTACAATTCATGGACAAACACCTTAATCCTTATGAAAACTAGTGAGACAGGTATGCACATGTTTTTAAACTGAAAAGACACTTACAAAACAAAACTAATACACTCATTTCATATTATTAAGATAATAATAGTTTTTTTTTTTTTTCATTTTTCTCATTTCAACCTACTTTTTTTGAAGAAACTATAAAGGAAAAGGAATGGGTAGATGTAATAAATAGTGAAATTGATTTTATTGAAACAAATAAAACTTGGGATTTGATTGATTTACCAGGGAATAAAAACTTTATAGGTGTTAAAAAACAAAGTTGAATGAGAAAGGTGAAATTGAGAAACACAATGCAGAGCTATTTGGCAAAGTTTTTTCACAACAACCTAACACGGGTTATGGTGAAAATTTTGCACATGTAGCAAGAATAGATACTATTCAATTTGTATTGGATATTGTGGCACAAAAAAGGTGGCCTAATTAAAAAATGGATGTAAAGTATGCATTCTTGAATGGTGTATTGAATGAATAATTGTAAGCAGATCAACCATCTATATTTAGATTCAAAGGAAAATAACATAAATTGTACAAGTTAAAGAAAGTGGTGTATGACTTGAAGAAAGCTCCAAGTTCTTGGAAAAATAGAATTCATCTTTACTTATTGAATGATTTTTCAGAAAGAGTGAACATGACCCATCTTTACATATCAAGGAATATCATCAAGGTAATATCCTTATATTATGTCTTTATGTTGATGAAATGATGTATACAAGGAATATGTAGTTATATGAATTTATAACAACAATGAAAAATGAATTTGAAATGATAGATATTAGATTGATGGAATATTTGCTACGCATTGAAGTGGAACAATCAGGTAATATTATCTTTATTAGTCAACAAAAGTATTCTATTGGTGTTTAAAAAAAGTTTAACATAGACAAGAGTAAACTAGTAGATGCTCTTATTGAGCTTGGTACAAATTTAAGCAAAGATGATGTGGTTACTGATATTAATTCCACTTTCTACAAGCATCTTGTTGGTAGTATTATGTATCTCGCTGCTACTAGACCCAATATAGCATATGCAACAAGTTATATTTCCAATTTTATGGAATCTCCTAAGGATTGTCATTGGAAAGTTGGAGAATGAGTTTTAAGCTACATTTCATGTACAACCACTTATGGTTTGTGGTACACATATTCATTAGGCAATAAGCTCATAGGTTATCTAGACATGATTTTATAGATTGTATTAATGCCAAGAAGAGCACTTATGGTTATTATTTTCTATTTGGAAAGAATTTGATTTCATGGACATCCAAAAAGAAACCCATAATTGTTTTCTTATATTCCATAGAAGCTGAGTATGTTGTAACAAATATAACAACATGCCAAATAGTATGGTTGAAAGGACTTCTATTAGACTTTGGCTATACAAAAAAGGAGTCTACTTCAATATTATGTGATAATAAATTTTCTATTTCCTTGTCAAAGAATAATTTGTTTCATAAGAAAAACAAACATATTGATACTCGGTCCCACTTCATTCGTGAACTTGTTAAAAATTGTGATGTAACTCTAAAATTTTGGGATTACATGGAATAGTTGTCAAATAAGTTCACCAAAAAATTGGGGAGAGTCAATTTTCAATTTTAGTGTAAAAAAATAGGAATTAAAAGAATGTAACCCTCAAGATTAAGGGGGAGTGTTAAGAATAATCTTGAGTTTACTTACATGCTTACGTAGGTCATTAGTTGTTTCTAGTTATTGAGTTAGTTCTGATGATTAGTCAGTTTCTGGATTTCTAACTATAAAACAAAAGTATATATTACTCTCTAATAAAGTATTTTTTGTGTTATTTGATATCATACTTTGTGTCTTATTTCTCTATCCATATTTTTAATATTTAATAATCACATAAATTTTATTTTTAAGTTATTTAAGAGGGAATTTGAGGTGTAAGAATAAATTAAGTTATTACTATGGATCTTCTTTTTCCTTAAATTTTTATAGTAGTAGAAAGAAAAGACATTTGGGTTGCACTAGATGTAGCAACTCTAAAAAAACCAAATAATGATGAACTAGTCATTGATGCAGTTGTTATTTTCGATGAAGTAGTTGGATATGTCTATGTCATTAATGGTGAAGATAAGGAGAATCTAGGTAATGTGCTATATGTGCCAATAGAACTCGTCCCTTCCGAATATAGCTTCCAAAAATATTGCATTATTATAAAATTAGGAGCAACAATAATAAACAATTGGATGGACCGAGAAAAGGAAACAATATGCCTGTAGAAGAGGCGGATAAACTAAAACCTCCAAAAAATGAATGCATTTTTGACAAGGCCACAAAATTTTCAAAAATGGAACCCACATTGCAAATCCAAATGAAGGATGAGATGAGATAGACCTAAAGAATGAAAAATTCAGGGTTCCAAAAGCTATGTCAGATTTCAAAATGAAAAACTTGGGGTAGAAGCATACACACATGGGACAATTAGTGTCACTTCATTCTTCTCTGGAAAGGCATAAATGTAATCATAATTTTTTTTCTATCTATGGTCAGTAAAACATGCATAGCATGAAGTCCCTTCCCCAACTGTCTCTAATAGAAAACTGACTTCTCCTACCATATGTTAAATTTATAGCAAGAAAGGCTTCATTTGACTTTTTCCTTAGTAAAAGGGAGAAATTCAATTTTACACATCAATTAGATGACTTGAGTTGCAATTTTCAAGAGTGACATGGCCAAATCACCCAGTTAAATTAGTAAATTTGAGTTTATATGCCATAATTAGAGTTGTGCATGGGTTGATTGCTAAGATCTAGCAATCTAGTGGAGTTATTGTTAGTTACACTCAATTATCTGATCTCTAGTCATTATTAGAGTTAAAAGGAGTTCCGTTGAGTAGTTTTAAACGTTGTTAACTCATTGTTCTCTCATTTAACTAATAAATTTACTAAAAATAGTCCCAATCAAGCATGGAATTTGAATTTCCTAGTAAAATGGAGGGAAACGACATAATTTTATATATTGTTGTATACTATTTGAGTGTACACGTCTTGCATTGAAGCATGTGGTAAATTTCTTTAGGATTTGCACAAGGAAATAGGTAATTGTCCTATTCTTTTAGGAGTTAATTTTCTCAAGTATTGCGTAACAAAACAAGAGGAATTTTGAGGGCTGTTTTGGATAAAAAAATTTCAAAGAAAGTCAGTTAGAAGGAGATCAAAATTGTAGTGTAGGGTGCGCTTCATGTGTGAAGAAGTCATTGTAATTGATCCATATTCTCATCTAAATTAATGAAAAGAAGAGAGGTGGTTTTTCCTAGTTGGGATCCCTTGTAAATTCATTGTTTTCCTTGTGTTTTGATGGTTGCAAATTATTTCATGTGTTTTTGTCATGTGTTTTCCTTTCCACAAAGTAGTAGAAGAAATTTTTGTCTGTTGTTTTCAGTTCGAATTTGTTAGCAGTAGAAAAATTATTTCCATTTCTATATGGTATTATATCTATATAAGAATACATAGAAACCTTGTTCCAGATCTTCTCTTAGAGAAATTTCTATTTTCATATTTTTTGGTGCAAATTCTCTTCAGTGCATATTAAATGTCTTTATGGATTGGGGCTTGAGTGAAAATTCTCTTCAGTGCATATTAAATTGGAGGGAAACTCTAATTTTTGTGCTTGGAAATACATGGTGGAAGTTTTATTGGATGGAAATGGAATATGGGAAACACAAAAACTGATATTCCAAAACCAAAAACATCATATGCACAAGCACTTTCTATGGAATAAAGATAGAACAAAAGGTAGAAGGGTTATTCTAGAGGGTGTCAGAAATCATGTGTCTTCAAACTTGCATGGAAAGGAGACTCATTTTGTAGAGTGTAAAACTCTCAGAGATATATTAGAGAGTAGCAGTGATTCTAGGAAATTGGAATTGAGAGAAAATCTCAAGAACATTCACATACAGAAAAAAGAAACCATTTCGCAATACCTATCTAGATGCACTTAGGTTCAAGATGAACTTGGAGGAGTAGGAGAAAATTTGGCATCATATAAAATTTTGAGCCTGAAACACGTCCTTCCAAAGTTTTGGAACAACTATAAGGATTTAGTTAATGGAAGAGACAATCTTACAGACTGGGAGAGACTCTTATGATTTGGTGTAGGAGGAGATTAGAAGAAACACTAGAGATGGTGTCACATCCATATATGATGAGGAAGAATAATGTTCTCTAGTTGGAAAATGAAAGAATTCTAGAGGAAAGAAGTGCTAAGGCAAGGAAAAATCCAACCAAAACCATGGAAATAAGAAAGACTTCCATTTGTATGGACACTACGTAACCAAGTGTCCACACAAGAAATCTAATAAGGAGCCTGAAGAAAGAGTAGGAGGATATTTTCACACATAAAAATTTAATTTTATTTCACCCTCGTTGCTTGCATGGAAAGCAGAATAAGGGGGAGTGAGTGGTACCTAGACTCTAGTGCCTCATAGCATATGACAGGAAGTAAGGAGTTCTTCAACAACCTAGAGGAGAGAGACTTGAAATTACACATAGATATTGGATATTATGAAAGGTATAGTACGAAAGGTATTGGAACTATCACCTTTAAGAGGGAGTTGGGCTCCTATATTAACCTAGATGATGTAATGTATGTTCTGGGCCCGAAGAATTTCTGTAGAAGAACATGGATATGATGTATTGTTCAATAAGGGGAAATATTGTTTGAAGCATGTTTCTACTAGAAAAAAAAAAACAAATTGGTAGTGTTTGAGTCAAAAATATCTACAAGCTAGAGGTAGATTTTACCATGCATATAGCTATACCTCCAGGGGTGAGGTGGGGTGATATAGAGCCTTAGTCCAATAGTTGCAAATATTTGGGAAAGGTCCATATGAGAGAAACAATAGTTGCAATATACTCTTCTCACATATCATTACACATGCTACAAATGCACACAATAGTCAGTATAAGAAGGATCCATGATAGGTTATGCAATTAGATCTTGAGCGAAAATTGCAGGCTAGTAGTAGTTAGAGACGCATGAGACAAATACAACTCAGAGCCAATTGATTCAGTATTTTAGATGCTTCTTAGTTGAAGTTGTTGCATTAGCAACAACAACAACGAGAGGGAGTTTTTGTTACACTACATTCCTCCACAAGAGCAGGATTGGGGTTGTGCAGAACCATTTTCTTGATAAGAGGGAGTGTTAAAATTATATCGAGAAAATTATTTGAATTGCACCTTAATCAAATGGAGAAATTCAATTTTCCACATTACGAGGATGACTTAAGTTTTAGTTAGTAGGAGTGACATTGCCAAATCACTTAGTTAAATCAATAAATTTGAGTTTATAGGATATAAGTAGAGTTGTTCATGGGTTGATTACTAAGATATAGAATTATAATGGAGTGTTTGTTAGTTAAAATTAGTTATCTAATCTCTATTCATTAGTAGAGTTAGTAGGATTTCAATTTACTAGTTTTAACTATTGTTAACTCGCCGATCTTTCAGTTAACTGACTCATTTACTAAAAATAGTCCCAATCATGTGTGAAGTTTTTATTTCCTAGTTGAGTGGAGGGGAAATTCATAATTATGTATATTTTTCTATACTAGTTGAGTGTAGAGGTCTTGCATTGGAGAAGGTGGTGAAATCCTTCAATACTTGTGCAAGAAAAAAGAAAATTCTCCTATTTTTTAGGAGATAATTTCCTCAAGGATTGCGCAAGGAAATAGGAGGAAGGATGAGGCCTATTTTGGCTAAGTTTTGGTTAGAGAAAGTAAGTGAGAAGGAGATCAATATTACAATCTACAGTGTGCTTCATGTGCAAAGGAGTCATTGTAATTGATCCATATTCTCATCTAAATTAATGAAAAATAACGAAGGGGTTTTTCCCAGTTGGGTTTCACTATAAGACCATTGTGTTCCTAGTGTTTTTATGGTTGCATGTGTTTCTATTATTTTTTTTCCTTTCTACATAATAGTATAAGAAATTTGTGTTCTTGTTTTCAATTTGAAGTTATTAACAATAATAAATTTCTCTTCATTTCTACACCATCTTTAGTGGCAGTCAACATGTAGATTTTAGGTATATTATGAAAGATGAAATAAACAATATTGGTGTTTAATTAATAAATAATGCTAAACAATGAACTATTTATGGTGTTTTTAAGTCTCATGCCATTATTGGTGACTATGGTATGGATATTTCTCATCAATATCTACTAGAAATGCATCATATACGATGGTTTATTCAGGTGAGAAAAAAATCCAATTTCATAACCAAAGTTAATAGTAGAAACACCAACCACTTATGCAACATTTAATGTAACTTCCCTATGAAAATACCTCTAGGGGAATTCATTTTTCCCTATGGCCTCTCACATAATCCCTTGGCCTTAAATATAATTCAAATAGATCATCATCAATAATTTTGACACCATCATCAAGCATGATAGAATTTACAACAACATATTATGTTGAGGACCAACTCCTTAGATGTTCCACCTGAGTTTGGTAATGGTTCACGTGTAAAAAATGGTTCTTTCTAAAGTGTTTCCAAGAAGAGTTAAACCTATTTCTTGGTTGTCATATACAAGGTTTATTATATCTTAACTTTTTCATCTTGGATTGTTATCAATTCTATCCCATATACACCAAATTATTTAATAACTACCTTCACCAAATATTCTATTGTCTCCATCCATCCACTCAAGATTCAAATTTATTACTTATCCTTTGCATAAGTACACAAATATATAGGCTTACCTTATACATGACTACGAAAAATTAGTTTCTTATATTACTCATTGGTATACTTCCCATAAGGATTCACCTTTCCTTTCAACCTTCTTCTCATTCTTTTTATAATGCTTCTATCATAGAACATCCTTAACTAACCTTTTAACACCATTCCTACAACATTATATTAAAATATAATTATTTATATGATGATGGTTGCAACAAGGTTTGCATGTTTTGGCGTCATATGTCACTTTATGCCCAAGGTCGCAATCCATTCAAGAAGTGGAACAACCTATATTATTTATACATGTTTTTTATTTCTAAAATGAGGCATGGAAAACCTTAATGTATGCTTAAATTCTGCTTGTATACTTAAGAGCCAATGATTGATTCTATGTAATCAAATATTGATTCCCTAGACCAAACTAATCCGTTAAGATTATTTTCATCTATAGTCAGTTTTAAATATTTTGACTACTACATACAACTGCAAAGCCCTCTACATAGTTTCCCCACCAAATATTTGTGTTACATGTAAATAATATTGTTGCAACTTTCACCATGACTTCATATGAATCTCCATTCATTTGTTCCATGTAGTGTTTAATATCCCAATCGAAGTTTCCTAGTAACATATCATTTCTTATGCTATCATACCATTATAGCTCTTTAATATTTATTCTTAAAGTAAAAAATGCACTATGACAATTGGAAATATATTGTTTCAACATGTTAATTCTATCTCATGGTACTTGAGTTGTGTCGCATTAGATTTGAACAAATCTTCCACCATTCTTAACCATTCATCAACATCAATATTCAAGGTTGCAACAATCATATTTTCATTCTTTGGACATGTGTCTTCAACATTATTAAAATTATAGCACATGTGGATCACTTCCTCTTCCAAATATTTTTCCTTTCATCCATTCTTATAAAGCAAGGTTTTCAAATTCTCAACATTCATATAAAAACCTATAAGCTTATTTCTCGTCATCAGATTCGTTAGATTCTATCCACCTCATTGTCATCTACATTCTAATACAACCATTAGAACTCACTCAAATGTTTATCAAGACATCTCAAGGTTTGTTTCTTTGCTTCAATTTCTTTCACTTATTATAGTAGACGACATCCAAAATATCACAATATCAACTCTTAAGCCACCTTACTTTAGAATGTGTGGAAGAGTATAATCTAATACCTCTTATGATGGACTCACAATCCACCCATATTCATTTAAAAAAAAATTAAGTTCCTCCTCAGTGCATATTGGAACATAAGGTCATGTGTCACTAGATTTCCATCATTGTATGGGCTTGGCTATCCTATGCCTACTAAAACTAGACTATGCTATTTCACTTAAGATCTACTTGTAATATTGCCTTGAGATATGAAATTTCAATGAAACCACGTCCTACTCAACCAAGTTCATTCAATAATAGGCACACATCCAACCATGTCCTTGAAAACATCACAAAAATACTTTACACAACCAATATTAGCACTAAGCACAAGGAAAAGAGAAATAATATCTAGAAATCTTATTGAATCTACAACATACATATATGGGAAACACTCAAGGAAAGTCCCTTAACTTTATTTATAGGAAAATTTTTACAATGTGAAATAAATGAATGCAACCAATTTCCTATATCTCATTTACAAACTAAAATTACAGAAGACATAATAGTATACAAGAATTATTAAGCCAACCCTTAAGAAATTATGTACCTACCTCTTATAGGGGCTATAATATTCTTTTTTTCACCTAGTTAGTGAATTTACCTCTATTGCGCTTAACCCTAAACTAAGAAAAAACATAGAGATCCTTTACACTTTTGTAGTGCACCTCCTAAAAGTCAGCTCATGATTCCCGTTCTTCCAACCATTAAGCTCTTCTTCTCAATCACTATCAAATGGGTGGATTTCGCATGGCCTCTTCCACTTATGAATTAACACTTTTGAGGCTTACTCATTTTATATGGGACTTTACTTTCACTTTAAATCCCTTTCATTATGTGGACTCGCATGCCCTCACAACCAACCTTATTCCCTTAGTGACTTTTTTTTTACCATCCATGTCCTACAATTAAGCCTCTTAGTGTACCAAGTCCACCTAAGTTCACTAAATTTGTCTCATGTATTACCAATATATGTGTATAAATCATCTAAATTCCACCAATTCATTCCTCCAATGCACCTCAATCATTCTTGGTCTCCTTGAGTCCAGTAAGCTTGGCCCAAAATTTTCCAACTACACTCAAAGTATCCAAGTTCGTGTGACTACATCCAAGTGTATAAAATGGTGCACCCAAGTTGATTTCCACCTAATGGGTTTGTTCACAATGTTTGTGTGTCATCATTGTGATCCATGGATACTTGTGCTTAAAACAATTTTGGTCATCCATGGAAATCCCCAAGGATGGATCACCTAACCTTCTTAATCCATATATAATCCAAGCACCCAAACTAGTTAATAATTCTATCCCAACTTTGTCCATCGCTTGTCCATCATATGAAGTGCTTTTGTCTAGATGAGGTTACTCTATGGGGACTTCACCTTGTTGATCAATTTCTTATCCATGGATAATTTTAGGGAATTTTTTATTAAATTTTAGTAACTTTTGGCAAGTCTTTCTAGTCCCTAATAGAAAATTGTAAAATTTTTGGTAATATTTTTGTAAAAATATTGAAATTTTTAATGATTTTATATAGTATCTATAAAATTTTAGAAACTTTTTAGGTTAAATAATTCTATCTTTTAAACTTTGGTTGAATCATTTAAAAAATGGAAAGTAGTGAATATTTATTTTAGAAAAAGAATGGATAATTAGCCCACCTAAGAATATTAGCCCCTAAATTTTCTTTGTTCTTATCATGTTTTCATAAAGGGATATTTTAAATTGTGGAAAATAAGGTAAATATTATAGGTGTTGAGGTAAGGTAAATGTGGGGATTGTGAGGTTTATAGGTATTGGGGCTATAAGAAATATATTTAATAAAAATAGAGGTTTCTTATATTTAAAATATGTGTTGGGAGGGTGGGAGAAACAAAAGGATTTCAAGAGATATTTGTCAATATCTAGTGAAAACAAAGGTATTCTTTAATATCCCAAAAATGCAGGTGTTATGAATTAGTTTTATTGACTAAAGACCCTATGGGTTATACATTGCAACCTCTATCTTTATTTACCAAGTGCTCTTCCACTCTTTTCTTAATATGTCTAAGTAGTGTAAGATGCCACTATCTACAATTTCCCTAGTCTATGAACAAAATTAATCAATGTATTTATCACATTCCTTCAATAAATCATGGTACCTAAACCTAGCTCTTATAAAAATCACCAATTCATCATATCCATCAATACAATCGATTAATATGAAAAAGCTATGACCAAGATAATAATGAAACGAAAGCGTTTAAAGCGAATGAGATTGATGACCTTACACTCAAATTTTATGGGTTATATTTGACGTAAGTTGCTAATAATCCCTATTATAGTGATGTTTTAGTTACTGTGGATTGTAATATGAATGTGGAAATTCACCGAAATTTTCATAACAACATTAAGTGGTTGGTTATAAATATATAAACATATTTTTCCCAAATCAAGAAGTTTATTCGAAATGAACTAGTTCCATTGGGGGAATATGTTATTTTTAAAATCACCAATTGAAAGATACAACTCACTATAAATTGTATCGAGTGCTAAACTATTTCATATTGAATTAAATACACATTATTACATATGCAATGGTGGCCATGGAAAAACAAAAATAGTTGGAGATAGAAAAGAAGTATCTAGACATCATTAGTGGAGAATTTGCTTATGATGAAGTACAATTAATGTTGGAGAAAGATCCCACCCATCTACAATTGAATCATCCTATAGACTATTTGGGTAATTGAAAAATAGAAACATGCTACATACCATTTGGGAAAGTGAAAATCATTCCTGAAATCCTCTTACTTGATAGTGGTTTGACATTAAAATTACCACCCCTAAACAAAATTGAGAAATGAAATGAAGCATTATGTTAAAATTTGTAAACTTCCTTCAAATTTTATGATTTCCAAGTTTCAAAAGTTCTGGACGATAGAGAGGTGAAGAAATCCTTAATGAGGTTGTGTAAATATATTGAAGGGATATAGATAACATGGAAGTAATGGGTGAAAATATGGAAGAGAATGAATATATTTCATTTTTATTTTCAGTTTCATTATGAGAACATAAAAAAATTCATCTTTGTATATGGATTAAGATATTTTAAAAAACTAATTGGAAAAATATTACGAGAAAAGGAAGCCAAATAAATTGATTTGAATTTTCTTCGATTTTAAAGACATGACTATTTTTAGACTATTGTGATTATTGTTTGAACCTAATCACTGTGGAGGCTAGGATTTGATTTGGTTGATTATGTAATTAAATTTTATGTTATTAACATATGTTTTTCTTTTCGAAAACTATGGAATGGAGCATATGACTAATACAAAATTATAGTTATTCTAGAAAGTTGTTAGATGATCGAGTACATATGGTGGACCTAAGTTATTAGGTGCCCAAGTCCATGTGGTCGACACTCCCAAATCTTCTCCTAAAAATATCAAGAGAAAAATGTTATTTCAAGAATAAAATTGTGGTACAAAAGGAATATACTAAGTAAAAATTAGATCTGAACTAGAGAGAAATGCTATGTTGGGTGAAAATCAAGAAAACAACATAGTTGGAGAGAAAGATGTACTTTTAAGAAAAAATGAAAGACCTTTTCCTAAGAAAAAATAAAACGCCTGGGTAATTTAAGGGGTGCAGACCCTAAAAGAAGAATGTTGCTAGGTAAAATATGTTGAGAATAAATTATAATAATACCAATAAGGAGCACATACAGATATGTTATTCCTGGAGACAAGAAGCCTAAGCTCAAAGGGAGTTGCTCGTGTCAGCTTTTTGTTTGGAAGGAAAATGTTCTCTCTCCCATAATTTCCATAGGAATTGTGATATTTGAATGTCTATGAAGTTATGTGAAATATTCTTTTATTATGTGCACACACACACACACAGTTATATATATATATATATATATATATATATATAGAGAGAGAGAGAGAGAGAGAGAGAGAGAGAGAGAGAGAGAGAGAGAGAGAGAGAGAGAGAGATATGTAGAGAGAGAGAGAGAGAGAGAGAGAGAGAGAGAGAGAGTTGTGGTTATATGACTAGATATATTATAGAAAGTATGCAGAACAATGTTTGTTATATTGAAACATAAGGAATATATTATTAGTATGTAAAGTTCTAGATTAAAATAAAAGGGCTTATATTAAGGGAAGTTTGGCTTGTTCTATAGAGATGTAATACCGAGGTATGGAAAAATATTGTTGTATGTTATTGACTAAATGAACTGAAATGTGTTTCTAGTTAGAGTGTTCAAATATTAGGAAGTAATGAGTAGAATGAAAATCCCAAAAGAAAACATGGTAAGTTTATATCCAAGTTTAAAGAAATAAAATTGAGTACAAATTTGTACTAGCTATATTTAAGCAAAAAAAATTCAATAACTAAGTAAGGAAGCATTTTTTTTTTGTAAGTTTAGTAGTAGCTCTCTATTAATTGATTTAAAAAACACAATAGGTTACATCATCAAATTAAATACTTGGTAGCCTCAACTTTCCCATAGGAAACTAGGTCTGTTGGCCACCTCAACGAGTTAAAAGCCAACCAAAATTGAAATAGCTTAATCCTGTGTCTAAATGCCTTATAATGTATATTGTCTATTGTATATTGTAACATGCTATTATAAACGTAAATGCTATACACCCACTTCATAATTCAAAAAAAATCTGAACTTTTGTGACTACCCACTTGATCCAGGCATGTCTACTTGATGTAGGTTTAGGAGCCAACATTCAATGCAAATAAGACACACATTCTGGTGATGTCCCTGTAGTTTTATTTATTAGATGTCTCTGGGCATATCAGCCAAATTCAAGGCTAAATTTGGGTCTCCTCCTCCCTCATGGATTTTCACAATGGCCTTTTCCATTATACACTTCATAGTCCAGTAGAGGTGGATTGCATGTTTAAACAGGGTCAATCGCTCTCTTGTGTTTCCCGGATCTATCACCATGGGCTCCATTTCATTGTTTGGAATGTCATCCTCAAATTTAGTAAAGAGGTCTCGCTCCCAACCTGATATCAAACCTTTTACTTGAGCAAGTGTCCCAACAACATAAGTATGTAGTACATTCTACATGTTCTCCTTGTCAGATTTCTGTCCTCGCTTCCTTTGAGTTAGCTTGCTATTTCTTGCCTTCTCTTTTCCTTTAACCTTTTCTGCCTTTCCAGCTTGGTTAATCTTCCCTGTGTTTCCCCTACTTGTCTATTCTTTCACCATTTTCTTTTTTTTAGGGGTATCCCAACAACTGTACCTTCACCCGAATCGACACCAGGGTTCCGACCATCCGTGTAGAGACTAGAGAGATAGAGAGGCTAGCAAGACCTATACAAACAAAAAAATGAATATCATTGTCCAATATCTGAAAAACCAATTCCTTCCCTTTTTATTGACTACCACAACTTTCTAGCCCACCACCTCATCATTAATTTCATTCCTTTATTTGCATTCCAATCTTTTGTTGACTATGTTGGAGTTTCTCTCCCTAGCGCCCAACCTAGTTTGATCCCCTGAAATTATAAGACTCATAATAATTTTCCATGAGCTTGACACCCTCAAGGCTAGAGTGTTTAATAGAAAAAACCATGCTTCCATTGATTGGGCTAGATGTTTCCTTCCCCGCAAAAATCAATTGAGCACCCCAAACCATAAATAAAAAATGAATAAATTCACATGCACTACCATCCTGACAGTCAATGTTGGGATGCAGAATCCATACCCAAATCCTTTGAGCACCATCTCATGCAATCACCCCAAGAATTATCTCTGACAAAGAGTGAAGGATGTTTCGATTCATAGTAGTACCTACTTGACACTTAGGGGAAAAACCTAGAGGCATAGTCGCCTCATTTGGGACCTATCTCTCACCCTTTCCCCAAGGAATTAAAATAACTAGAAAACTCTAGAGATAAATTGAATTTGGAAAATCATACTACCGCATTGATACATTTCCTAGACTTAGAACCCTTTCCCTCCCTCCGAACCTCTCTCTCTCTTTCAACACAATGATTGACATAGACATAGAACAGATACATATGAACAAATTCACGTAGACTTCCCCCTCCCTCGGCTTACGGATTTGCAATGGCTTCTGATTACTCACAGAAATGATAACAAGTGCTATACCACAAGGGATGAGGATACATACCAGTTGCACCATTGCTCGAACGTAGAACCTTCCAACTTCATCTACATCCTTGACCCTAATTCTAGGTCTATCAGCTCCACATGCATTACCTTTCTATCTCACATTCCAATGAAAAAATTCATTTTTTCCCTGTTCATTTCCCCCTGGCTCTAGTTGTGGTTATCTTCCCCATTCTTCTCTAACAACTTATGCCGACATTAACTCTGAGCTTAAGGTGGTGTGCGACGAGACACAACTAAGGAAACATGAAATAGAAAGGAAGCATATTTAAACTTAATAATATGTTCATGCAAAATTTTTTTGGGGAAATTATTATACTCTAATATCAATCCAATATTACGGTCAAATAAGAGTTTAAGGATTTTAAATCGAGTATATGTTTTTTGTAAAATCTTAGTCTTAACTACAATTGTTAAGATGTGTATTATTTTGCAAACAAAGAGAATTTTTTGGACACACATACATATTGACAATAAATTCAAGGGATGTTCATGAACATTTTGAATTTGTACTAGTAGTTATAACGATAAATGGTTTACTAAAACAAAGGATGAAACTAAATAAAGAAAGATCATTTATCTAAATAACTATATGGAAAAAAGGAGGGTTTACTCCTCTAGAAAGAAAGGCATATCCACAACCTAAATAGGAAATGGAAATTATAATGATAGTGACTGACCACAAGGGCTTTTCCCATAGGACACTAAACTGGGAAGTAACAAAAAAAGAAAAGAGAAGTTTCTTTATGTTTTTTTTGAAGCTAATATTATTGATATAAATCATTGTTACATTGAAATTACACAAATATCTAGCATTAATATTTCATACTAGAAGTAGACAATCTAAAATATTGTCTTAATTAGAATAATGCATTACAATATTCCATTATCTATTATGTCCAATTGACCATACAATGAAACAATTATAAAAAGAAGGTAAGAGCAAAGTGTCAACTAAAGATTTTGAGAATTGAAATAAAGAGAACTTCTATTATAAAAAATCATTTTATAATCTAGAAAAATGTATGAGTGGCTATTATTCCACTAGGAAAGATAAGTAAATAAAAGAATCATGATGGTCTATATAGAAACCTCTAAATGATAAAATATTTAAACTATGCAATACATGGTACTAATGGATTAAATACCATAAAATTATCAGTACACAAAGGAGACTAATAAAAAAAGGTAAAGGATAAATTTGATTGGGTGTGCAAGTCCCAACTTGTGTAGTGAGGTTTTCAGAAGTCAAGTTGCACAAAAAAAATGGAAAAATTAATTCAATGAACAAAATATAGGAAAAGTAGCCTCTACCTATAAAAACCAAAACCATAATTTGTTAGTAAATGAATAAAAAAATGAATGAGAAAATTAAGGATATTGTGCCATAAGAAAGAGTTGTTTTGTTTATACCTAAGAAGATAAGGTTGTTAAGGATTTTTACCAGCTACAAATGGAAAATATGATATGTTAACCTTGGGGAAATATACATAAAAAAAAAATTGACTATCAATATCACTATTTTATAGAGAGGTGAGGGTTAAACCCTAAGCACAAAATTGTTTAGGTGAGCCTTAAAACCATGGTAGGGGTTGAAACCCAATACTAGAATCAAACAAGATGGTCCAGTTCTTGGCTAATGAAAGAAAAATTAAATTATAAATTAAAAACTAGTACATGTATTGTGAAAACCCCATAAAGGTTTAAATTCAGAACCCTAAAACATAGAGGATAAATCTCTAATTTTTCCCCTAAGAATATCAATGGAAATATAATGAATTTAATCAAAGAAATGAAGCAGAAATGACCTGGAGTATTCATGATGAAAATTAGGAAGGAAATCCACTCCTTTTATTTACCATTAAAAAGGTCACAAGGGGCGATAAAAATTAGAACCATAACCCTATCAAAAGAAAGAAGGTATCAAAAACAATTTAAATCACAAAATTCAAAAATTGAAAGGATAACATTTTATGGAAATACTTGAAGGACAAACGCCTGGGTAAACCCCTCATACTCCATTAGAACATAAAAACAACCACTTAGAAAAAATGAATAGAAACCCTGAAAAAGGTCTCCATTGGTTTATAAATCATTAATCCTCACATGAATTAGAAGGGGGAAATACTAGAACAAATTATAAAGCTACAATGGTGGAAAATAAAACCATAATTTAAAATCTTGGCGAAATAGAAAAGAGTGAATTGTGTATCTTACCTTTGGTTCTCATTGTAATCAGTCACATAGAGGAGAAATACCTGAATAGACGGAAGCAATAAAAGGCCACAAATATCTTGTAGTCATACATAAGACATGTATAAGAGTAAAGGTTGAGGTTTGAAACCTCCACCCTTTTCTCCATATAGTAAAACCCCTGCAGTGGCAGAAAGAGCAACAAAGGAAAATGAACATAGAAAATGGAAGCAACCATAGATGTATTTCTATCATGACAGTTCGATTTCCTTGAGAAATCATCAATGCAAAAAATGAATGCCATGTGATTAAGGTGTGTTGGCATGCAGTTAAATTTCCAAGTGGAATGAGCGACATTGGAATTGGGACCCAAAGGTTTATGCACAATGCGAGCATACTTATATGAATGGTCAATGTATAATGTTTAAAAAAATAATATGTACCCTATTTCAAAGTGTTTCCCTTCCACCATAATTTGAATTGGGGCCACAAACATAGGTCAATCCCTTTGTTAGAATAAATGGGGCCACACATAGATATTAATCCTTGCGGTAGGATTGGGGTAAAAAACCTCATGGTATATCATGGTATATAATATAAACAAGTAAACCAACTTTACATGAATGAAATGATGGCACATTGAAAACTATGACCAAACTTCATTCATGAGGAAACATGTCACTAGTTATGAGGCATGGTGAGAGAAGGTCCTCCTCGCAAACTTATGGGCATTATGTTTAAATATGTCCTGAAATTATAGACATGAATTAAGTATGAATAAAATAAAATAAGAGGGAATATAAGTTCTTAGAATAGACTCAGAGTTCATTGAAAAAGGATTAAGTGTAACCATCACATTCATGAATTCAAAGGATAAATGTGGTTAGTGTTCAAATTATAACATGAATATATGCTTCATGATGATAAAAAACTTACTATGGAACTGTGTTTATGGAAACAGACAAAAATTATTTTTCTATGTGATTGAGGCACATTATAAAGCCATCAACATCATAATAAATGGAGTGATATCACACAAGGAATGCAAAGAAAATCCAACGAAATTCTTAGAAATATTACAGAAAATTTAAAGAGAGATGTTATCATTTCAAGTGTAATGAGCATTCTCGACCATGAATATAGGAATAATGAAGGCTATATGAAAATAAAATCATCTATTTTGTGAGTGTTTTCTAAATTATTTGATGATATTTCAACAGAGGCTAACATCTTGATGTGAAAACCTAGGCAGACCTTGTTGTTGGGATATCCTTGTGGTATCAAGATTCTATGTTAGACAATGCAATGAATATCAAGAGTGGAGACTTGAATCACGAGATTGCAATTCTAAGAAGAGTGAGCCTTTCACTTTGATATTTCAAAAGGACGTAGAGGATATCACTTTGTAATGCTGTAATCATTTTCATTTATATAGAAACTGAACCATCAAAGGAGATGAGTGGTCTTAAGATGTGACAAATTGTTGAAGCTTAGGTGAAGGCATAACATAATTCTGAAGCCCCTAAAAGGTGTGTTTAACTTCTTAAGGACATACTCATGGAAGAATGTCAATTAGTTTCTTGTATTCTTGGACGAGATTTAAACGTACGGATAGAGATGATTCATATTTTTGAATGTCTAAATGAGAACATGAATGAAGCTGAGGATGAGGTGGGATATGGAAAGTTTGGCGACCCCATTTGTGTAAAAAACAGTGAAATGATTTAGTTTTTTCATTACGGAATCACAAAAGATGGATTGGACATTAATGAAGCCATGAGCAAGAAACAAGTTATATTGTTGGAAGTCCTCTATAAATTTTTTAGTGGTGGAACTTGCAATTGAATGAATCCTTCTCACAGAAATATCATTTGCATCATTCCTAGATAAATGATATTTGGTAATTTTCATGTGAATTAGTGTTATTGACCACATCTTTCTCAATTTTTTGAATGCTAGATGCTTATGCAAAACTTTTGATATTGTTCTTAGATGATCCATTCCTTAGCCTATTTTATAATTAGTTGAATGTAATAATTGTTCCACTAAAGGAGATATTTCAATCAGTATCCATGAAAAATTGAAACATGTTATTAGAAAAAAGATGTTATAATTAAGTGTTATTGATTTATATTTTTTAATTAAAAAAGTTGTAATTTGAAAAGATCTCAACTTGTGTTAAGTTTTACTAGCACAACCAGTTGAGGATGGGCCTCGTGAGAAGAGTGAGAAGGATGACTCAGGATCAAACCTTAAGAAGGCTATTGGGTCCGTGCTAGTGGGAGGAGACAAGTTAAACCTAGTTTTATTATTGATGGTGTGGCCGAGGCCGGGTGCGATCCCCAAGTGATTTTGACAACTTAAATGCCCTTGAGACAAGGTTTCTCAAGCCACAGATCAAGCCTGATGTAATCTCTAGTAAACTCAAACAACTTGACAAAAAAAAAAAAAATCTCAAGTTATCATCCTACAAAATATTTTAGATCTACATTTTATTTTCATATGAAGAAGACAAATACCTAACTAATTATACATATTATAAAATTTTATTTTAAATTTTAATAAAATGTTAAAATTTAAATAGTGTTTACAAGAAAATTATTAAACTTTATAATGAAAAAATCTAAATATTTTAGAAACCTTTAAGGTGAATTTAATATAAAATCATTAAAAATTGTTTTAGATAAAAAATAATATTTTTAGTAGAATTTAATTTTAATTTAACTTCTAAAATTATTTTAAAAAAATATATTATAATTCTTTAAAATCATATTTTTAAAAATTCTAAATTAATATAAATTTTCAAAAATATATCAAATTAAGGCATTTGAAAAGGAATTTCCTATTTATATGTTTTTATATTTTTACCTTTTGTGTGGGGTGATCTTCTAATTCACTTTGATTGTATCTATTTTTCTCTTATAACTTCCTTATCAATATAAAAGTAAAATTATCATAATAATAACTCACATGTATAATGATAATTTAGTATTTACTAGCAATTGCACCAGATGTTGCAAAGGAAACGACGTAAATCGATAACATACTATGGAACTTGCATTAAGAATAAAATTGTGTTTTGCATTCGAGACAGGGTTTTACTCATCATTAATAAAATATGTATTAGAAATAATAACACCTCAATAAGGTTTTGTCAATTATTTTCTTAGAAATGTGAAACTTCTTTTTCCTTGTAGCAACTTGTTAAATGACATTCTTACCATAAATTGAATCCTTGGTAGAGGAATGGCCCTAAAAGAATGAGAATGAAAACTACATCTCGTTTCTGGAGACTACACATGTACACATATTTTTCTTTTTCCTTGTAACAACTTGTTAACTGACATACTTACCATAAATTGAATCCTTGGCAGAGTGGCCCTAAAATAATGAGAATGAAAGCTACATTTCTCTCCCCCTTCCTCTCCTTCTCTCTATTTCTCTCTTCCCATAATTCTATCTTTCTATGTCTTCTTACAAATCTCACTCCTCGTCACAATCTCTCTATATTCATATATGTATAAATATGTATATTTCTCTCTAATCTTCCCTTTATCGATCCCCTCCATGTAAGTCTCTATCTCTCTCCATTTGTCACTTAGAAATTAAATAACCAAGAAATGAAACGGAAATATTGAAAACACAAAAAAACATTAAACAAAAGAGACAAAGATATAAGTGGAAGGAATTCAAGGGAAAAAAAAGGGGAAAGAAGAGCTACAATTACTAAATTTGAAGCAAGTAATATCACTCATTAAAATTACATCATTCATAATAATAATAATAATAACTTTAAATTCACTACCAAACCAATGTCAAATGCCAAATTTTTCTATGAGACCTCTTTGTTAATAATAATGATTACTTTAAAGTCACTACAAATCCAAATGTCAATTTTTTGTATAAGACCTCTTTGTTTGTGAGAAAGAAAATAAAGATTACCCATACACATAATTATCAAATATAAATCTATCATATTCTTGATTAAATAAAAAAATGTATATAAACAACTATGAAAGAAATGATCAAACTATTTCCATAAGGAATTTTATAGCAATGACTGTGTAGGGAGTGGGGGCCACTTTTTTCCTAAAGAAATTTAATGATAGGAGTGCTTGAATTTTTTTTATTTTTTATTTTTATGATGGAAATAGATTCAATAGAATAAAAAACTACCAAAGCACCCAAAATGTTGGAGCTTGACAATTCTTAACACAATATAACTCAGATTTCTAAAAATAAATTAGCTTAATTTTACCAAAATCTTAGAGGAATTTCCATTGTTTTTCTTCCTTACACTACACTTCAAAAAAATATATATATTAAAATTAAAATATATTATTTCTTTAATAATTAATTAATACAACCTCATCATTAGAAAAAAATTAAAATAGACCGACAAACATGGTTAAATTAAAACAGAAAGAAAGATTACATATTCTAAAATAGACCGACAAACATGGTTAAATTAAAACAGAAAGAAAGATTGCATATTCTTGATCTAACGCATGTTACTAAGGTTTAGTGAGTTAATTAATTAGTCTAGACTGCATTTGTATTAGTAAAACTATGCCACTTCATCCAGTGACAGTGACAACCATATTATTAAATAAATAATATCAAATTATACAGTAATTTTCAAAGGTCGTTCACAGATTTTGGATAAACGATCCAAACGATCATAACTGCACGGTTAAAAGGTTATTTTCATAGAAAATACACAGCACATGATGTAATAGCAGAGAGAAAATAAATTGATATACTTCCAATCTAAAAAAAAATGCATGGTTTGTTACTTATAAATTATAATGGCCTTTCGTTATCTATGGATTCTACATTAATCTTGCGTCTACCAAATTGCAAAATTAGTGTAGTGGGCATGATCCCAGAAACGAGTAATTCATCTTCAACCCTTCAAAATTGCCCGTAACATTTTCAGCGGAAATTGTAATGTTGCCCTTAGTGTTTTAATCTAAAGTATGTTACATATTTTTCTGCCAAACTGTCTCCTCAGCTCAAATAAAAGTGTGCTATTTCTGGTCTGCTTGTCTCACATTGATCAAGAAAGCCGATAACAAAGACCTGAAATTTTTTAACGAACAAATAACAAAAAGTCTACATACCTGCAATAGGGCTTAATATTTCACCACATGAATATGGAAATGTTGAGATCATGGCTGGTCCACCAACGTAGCCTGGTCCAATTGTTACAACCTCCATTTGCCCACTGTTTAACACATACTCAATGGCTGCTTTCTCTGCCAACGTCCTGGATATGTAATAGAACTGCACACATGATGAGCACGACCTGTAAGTTAAACCATGTTTGAGATGCAAATTCAATGATACTACTCACACTCTATATACGTACACTAATAGGGCAAGCTTTCCTGCGCATGAATTCCACTGTAGTCTAGTTTGACTCGTTGAGAGTGGAGCCAGTAATAAGCTCCCCTTCTCAGACCTAATTTGTAAACAAAGTGATTAATTAATGAATAAGAGCGAGCAGAATCTAGTACTACGTATTACATACTAGGGTTTCTGAGGGTGGCGTTAACAGTGTAGCCTCTGTGGAGAAGATTCTTGATGAGGCATGATCCGATATACCCTCCTGCTTCTGTAACCGTTTCAATTTCAATTTCTGTAACTGGTTTCTGTAACTGTTTCAACCCGACGGCAGAGAATGGTTTAATCGTCTAACATGTGATCGGACGCTGCAGACAAGTCCACGGTGGAAAACAGGTATGTTGTTTTCAAATAGGTACGACTTACGTCGTAAATATGTCTATTTATGTTATTAATATATTTTATTTTATAGTGGTAAGAGGTATTATTGTAGAGTTTTTTGTATTTGGAAGTTTTTTTGAAACCAAGTCTACTTAAGTTTATCAAGTCATTCCATGTCTACAAGTCTATGCATCCAAATCAACTCAAGTCTATCAAATCATTCCTTGAATTAAACTCAAATGTGCCTAAAGTATATGAGTTCCTCCAAGCCCATTTTCCCTTGAGTCCATTTCATTCACCCCATATTTTTCCAACTATGGATGAACTATCTAAGTCACCCCCATGACAACCAAGTGCACCTAACAATTCACCTAAGTGCGGCACCTAAATATTTGACCCATATGCGATGTATGGATGTGTGCCCAATGTGTGTGCACTAATTTCCATCCATGGATATCTATGCTAGAAAACATTTTTGTCATCCATGGAAACACCAAAATGGATGAGTGTACTAATTGTGATCCATAGATACTTGTGCAAGAAAACACTTTTGTCGTAAGTGACACCACAAAAATGTGGACCACCTAACTCTGTTACTCCATATATTCCAAGCACCCAAACTAGTGAACATTATATCTCAACCTCGTCCATCATGGAAAGTGCTTGTTTGTGTATGTGGTTACTTGGTGAGTTATGCACCTTGTTGATCAATAACTTATCATGTTCATTTATAAAGGAGGGTTTTAAATTGTAAAAAATAAAATCAATATATTATAAGTATTAAGGCCACACTGATGCGGGGTATTAATGAGTTTATAAGTCTTGAAGGTATAAATAAAAATATCTAGTAATCATAGAAATTTTTTTATATTCTAAAGATATATTGAGTTGAACAAAAATATTTTAGAAAATATATATCAATATCTAATGAAATTAATGATATCTTTAATATCCTATATAAGTTTATTGAGTGAATACCCCTCGTTTTCCTTTATTTACAAAGTTCCCATCCACTCTTCTCTTATTATATACAAGTTCCCACTCAATTTGTTTATGGTATGCCTTAGATGACTAAAGCTACGCAAAACTAACTCTTATAGCGATTATGGGTCCACCATGTCCATCAATACTAATGAATAACCAAAACGGTAATGCAACGAGTGTCTAAAGCCCTTACACACAAATTCAATGTGTTGGTTTATAAACAATGATGCAACGAGCTGTCTAAGGGTCACAAATTCTATGAATTGCGTGATATTCAATGTGAGTGCCTAACATTTCCTACTAGAGTATTTTTTCGTTACGACGATTTGGAAGATGAATATGGAGATGGGTGACACGTCGACCACAATTTTCATATAAGAATGAAGTAGTTGATTATAAATATATAAACGTATTCCTCCTAAATCAAGAAGTTTGTGCTAAACAAACTCGTTCCAAAGGAGGATTATGTTATTTCTGAAATCACCGTTTCAATACTGCGAGGCACTATAATTTATATCCAGTAGCACCGAACAATTTTATTTTGAATTAAATACGCATGGCTACGAATCCATCGGCCATGGAAATGGAGATGGAAACGGTACCTGAGAAGTATATCGACATCATCAGTGGAGAATTTGCTTATGACCCAGTACGATTACCGTTGGAGCAAGATCCCACCCAGCTTCTCTACGACAGGAACACGCTACACACCATTTGGGAAATTGAACAGCATGCCCGGAATCCTCTTACTCGACAGTGGTTTGACATTAAAAGCGCCATCTCCCAAAGGGAATTGAGAAAAGAAATGAAACAGTACATTAAACTTCACGGACTGCCTTCAAATACTGTAATCACCAACTATTCAAAATTTCTGGACGAAGGAGAGATGAATCGATGTTTAATGAGGTTGCGTAAATCTGTTGCAGGGAAGCGGGTAACAGAGAAGCAATGGGTGAAAATATGGAAGAAAGTGAATATAGTTCGCTTGTTTTGTGAGTTTCATTCTCAGAACATTAAAACCTTCATCTCCGTACATGGCTTCAAATGTTTCAAGAAACTGATTGACAAAATATTAAGAGAAAAGGAAGCCAAAGAAGCTGCCCTGAACGTGGGTAAGGAAATAGTGAGGTCTATCGACGTCATAATAAACGGAGTGAGATCACGCAGAGAAAGTCCGAACGGAATTCTTGGGAATCTTAAAGAAAATTCAAAGCGACATGTTGTGGTTTCAAGTTTAATGAGTATTCTAGGCCATGTTTATAGGAATAATGATGGCTATATGAAAATCAAGTCCTTGATTCTGCGAGTATTTTCTAAAGTATTTGATGAGATTACTGCGCTGGCTTACAATGTGGTTAGAAACCCTAGCTCAGCCTTGCTGCTAGGATATCCTTGTGCGCTAAAGATACTGTGTCAAACGAATGCAGCGGATATCAGCAGCGAAGACTTGAATCACGGTATTTCTATTCTGAGAAGCGCGAGGGTTTCACTTCTATGTTTCAAAAGGATGTACTGTAGAGCACTGTACAATGCTCTAGTCATTTGCATTTCTAGAGAAATTGATCAGCAATCGAAGGAGATGAGTGTGCTTAAGGAGGGACAACTTGTTGAAGCTCAGGTGCAGGCGCAGCATAATTCTGAAGCCCTTGAAAGGGGTGTACGGCTTCTTAGGGATATAGTCATGGAAGAAAGCCAATTAGCTGCTTGCATTCTCGGACGTGGTTTGGACGTACTGAAGGAGCTGGTTCATATGTTTGAATATCTCAGTGAGACCCAGAATGAAGTGGATGATGGAAAATTTGGCAGCCCCATTTGTGTGAAGGACTGCGAAATGGTTGACTGCGTTCATTACAGAATCGCAAAAGATGGTTTGGCCATCAGCGAAGCCATAAGCAGGAAACAAATTATAACGTTGGATGTTGAAGTTCTCCGGAAATTTGTTACTGGTCGAAGCTACAAATAAATGGATCCTTCTGTAGAAATAAATTTGGTAATTTTAATGCGAGTTGGCATTACAAACGGCATCTTTCTCATTTTTGTGAACGCCTCATACTTATGCAAACCTTCCGAATATTGTTCTTAGATGCTTCATTCCTTAATCTGTTTTATGATCCGTTGGATGTCACAATTGTTCCACTCAGAGTGATATTTCAATGAGTATTATGAAAAAATATTCCAAAACATGTTATTCAAATCATCATGTGGTTTGTCATCATAAAAATCATTTGAATAATCAGGACACTTATACCTCTGATGGTTGTCCTTTTACCCGAGCAACATGAATGGCCAGAAGAACTTATCTTAGTCTCTTCTAAAACTTTCTCATCTTTCTTTGGAAATGTTTTGCAGCTAATGTCCTCCTTTTTCTTTAAAAACCGAGATGGTACCAATTTGGGATGCAAATCCCAACATTTTGCTTCCTCATATCTTCTCTTATGAAAAAAGAACAAGATACACAAGAGCACAAGAGCTATGGCAGGAAGACCATTCTTCCCTTTTGATATAGCCCAAACCTTCATATTGAGGTCCCTCCTTTGCCTCAATAAGATGGATAATGCCTTGATTTTTCACTCCTAGGCCTCCTCCCTTGAAACCCATTTCGGACCAGAGATTTTTTCCTATGCATTTACTATTCTTTTCAAAGGATGAAAAAGAGCTTAAATCAATATTTTAATGTAAAGAAAATACACTTAAATGCTTACCATTTTCCTCATTTTTGAGTGAGGGACAAAGATGCTCTTAAACTATTTCCTGATTCTTGAGGTGTCCTCTTGGATTATTGGTATTTCTTCTTTCGGCTCTTTGGACTTTGGTGCTGATAGATCCTCACCCTCATCATCATGTGGACAAAAGGTGTAGACTTGGCCATCTTCCTTCTTTGAGGGACTTTCTGCACTAGCCTCTTTTATAAGATTTGTTGTGGAAAAGGATCATGATGGTGGAGAGTATGGTGGTTTATCACCATTCTCATTACCTCCTCCTCGTGTAGAACACTCTCCTCTTGGAAAGGCTTCCTAAAAGCCTTCACATCCTCTAACATACTTCTAGGCTCTTCTCCATGTGACATGCTTAATGAACTCTCAAGTACCACAAGAGGTGAAAATTGTGGTGGATATTGTGGCAACTATGCCCTCCTCCTTGGTCCAATTTGAGAACTTGCACCCACAAGCTTGCCTTCTCCTCTCTTGAGATTCAACATTATAAGTATTTAAACACTTGCAAAAGAAATTATTCCTCCTTGCATAAGTAAAACTAAAGCTCTGATACTAAATTGATTTCAATGGGAATACTAGTTTTTTTGTGCTAAGATGAAATTTAGAATATAAATAAAGTTCTTGAGGATTGAGACATTAATTGCAATTTTAATATGAGTTTTTATTTGAATTTCATGAGAAAATTAACATAAATAAAACATTGAAAAAAAAAATCTACTCGACATGAACATCAGCATAAACAATCACAAAAAAACACATGATGAAGGAGTTCACTGCACCTGGGCTATGTCTCCTTGGTCTAGCTTCCAATGGCTTGGCCCTCTTCTATTATGCTCAAAAGTGTGATTACATGTGTTTGTAATGCTCAAACAACTCTGAAACCTATTGAATCGGCTCCATAATGCCCAAAAATGCCTATGTAGCCTCTTTCTGCATCGAATTTGGACAAAACCTGGAGAAGTTATGACTTCCCCTAGTTCCTCCACCATTTGTTCCACATTTTCCCCAAAATGTGGCACCGAACCAACAATTTCACCCCAAAAACTGTTGTCGAAGTGCCAATTTGGCCAAAAATAGGGAGAAATTTTCAAGGCATTAATTTTTTCTCTAACACCTAAAAATAGGATTTTCAACCATATCCAATATGGTTAAATAATTTTTTTTTTAATATAAAGCGACGACGGTTAGTGTCAACTGTCGGACTTGACATTGTTGTGGGCATATTTGGCGGTGCTGTCATGTTTAGGGATGGCGGTTTACATTGGTGATTAGGGCTCCACGGTTCTCGCTCCGTGGTGGTCACACTGCAAATTTCCAGGTTAATTGTTATGGTTACAGTGAAGAGCGGTAGCATCCCACTCGCGATCCCACCTCTAGGGGTGACTAGGGCTCGGGCTAGACCCTAATCCCCTTCCCCAAATGCACCATTTGAATTTAAACATAACTATATAGAGTACATAATTTATTAAGACTCATATGCAATAGCATGACAATGGCTCTTGGTGTTTTTTCCTCGATGGTCACGGGTTCGAGCCTCACTTGCTCCATTTATAATTGAACCAAAATTTTGTGGCCTCCCGTGCTGCCACGTGGTGGTAGCTTGTAGTTGGCCACATGCCCAACCAATTAAATTCAACCAAAAATGAAGCAATGACATCATGCCATTTGGAATCACCTCATTTGATGAAAAAAATCCTTTGACCAAGTCAACCTGCCACTGTGCATGCCCAGTCAACAATACAAACTACTAACTAGGCTATCCTTGCAATGTTTTTCCAATTTTTTATCTGTTTTGAGAAGTGGATAGAACGCATGTATGTTGGCCACATGCCCAACCAATTAAATTCAACCAAAAACGAAGCAATGACATCATGCCATTTGAAATCACCTCATTCGATGAAAAAAAATCCTTTGACCAAGTCAACCTACCACTGTGCATGCCGAGTCAATAGTACAGACTACTAACTGGGCTATCCTTGCAATGTTTTTTCCAAATTTTTATCTGTTTGGAAAAGTGGACAGAACGCATGTATGGAAGCATATGCTGTTGGTTTTCCATGAAATAATTTGTGTGAGATTTAGAAAGATGATATCTACATGGTCATTATGGTTCCAGACTGATCTTACAACTTTGGATTTTGAGCATAATTTTGAGCATCTAATCACAACTCATAAACCACCTTAATTTAGAATGTGTGGAAGAGTATAATATAATACCTCTTACGATGGGCTCACAATCCAGCCATATTCCTTTTTTGAAAAATTAAGTTTTTTTCGAAGTCCATATTGGAACATAAGGTCATGTGTCACTATCTTTCCATCATTTTATGGGCTTGGCTATCCTATTCCTACTATAACTAGAGTATGCCACTTCTCTTAATATCTACTTGTAATCTTGCCTTAAGCTACGAATTTTCAATGCAACCATGTCTTACTCCACCAAGTTCATTCAATAATAGGCACACATCCAAAAATGTCCTTGAAAACATCACAAAAATACTTGACACAACCAATATTAGCACTTAACACAATGAAAGGAGAAATAATATATATAAATCTTATTGAATCTACAACACACATATATGGGAAAGCCAAAAAAAAGTACATTAACTTTATTTATAGGAACATTGTTACAATGTGAAATAAATTAATGCCACCAATTCCATATATCTCTTTTACAAACTACAATTACACAAGACACAATAGTCTACAAGAATTATCAATCCAACCCCTTAAGAAATTGTGGAACTACCTCTTATATGTGCTATATTATTCTTTTTTTCACGTAGTTAGTGCATTTCCCCCTTTTTCTCTTAACCCAAAATTGATAGAAAACATAGAGATCCTTTACACTTTTGTAGCAGACTTCCTAGAAGTCAGCTCATGATTCTTGTTCTTCCAACCATTAATCTCTTCTTCTCAATCACTATCAAATGAGTTGATTGTGAATGGAATCTTCCACTTATGAATTAACACTTTTGAGGCTTACTCATTTTATATGGGAGTTTCCTTGAATTTTCAATCACCTTAATTATGTGGACATGCATGCCCTCATAACCAATCTGCTTCCCTTAGTGACTTATTTTCTGGCCATCCTTATCCTACAATTGAGCCTCTTAGTGTATTAAGCCCACCTAAGTTGACAGAAGTCGTCGCATGTATTCCCGGTATATGTGTCTAAATAATCTAAAGTCCACAAATTCATTCCTCCAATTCACCTCAACTGTGCTTGGTCTACTTGAGTCCATTAAGCTTGGCCCAAATTTTTCCAAATAAACTCAAAGTATCCAACTTAGTGTGAATGCATTCAAGTTCATAAAATGGTGCACCCAAGTTGATTTCCTCCTGATGGGTTTGTTTACAATGTGTGTGTGTCATCACTATGTTCCATGGATAATTGTTCTTAAAAAAACTTTGGTCATCCATGGAAATCCCCAAGGATGGATCACCTAACTTTTCTAATCCATATATAATCCAAGCACCGAAACTAGTGAAGCATTCTATCACAACTTTTTACATCCCTTGTCCATCATGTGAGGTGCTTTTTTTGGATGAGGTTACTCTGTGGGGGCTTCACCTTGTTGATCAATATCTTATCCAAGGAAAATTTTAGGAAATTTTTTAATTAAAGTTTAGTAACCTTGGCATGTCTTGCTAGTTCGTAATATGAAAATTGTAAAATGTTTGGTGATATTTTTATAAAAAGATTCAAATTTCTAATGATTTTATATATTATCTATAAAATTTTAGCAACTTATAAGGTTAAATAATTCTATATTATAAACTTTGGTCGAATAATTTTAAAAAAATGGAAAGTGGTGAATATTTCTTTTGGAAAAAAAAATGGCTAATTAGCCAACCTAAGAATATTAACCCCTAAAATTTCTTTGTTCTTATCTTGTTTTCGTAAAGAGAGATTTTAAATTGTGAAAAATAAGGTAAATATTATAGGTTTTGGAGTAGGGGAAATGTGGGCATTGTGAAATTTATACGTATTCGGGGTATAAAAAGATATTTAATAAAAATAGAGATTTATTATATTTAGAAGATGTTTTGGGAGGGCCGGAGCAACAAAAAGATTTTGAAAAACATTTTTCAAAATCTAATGAAATCAAGGATATTATTTAATATCCCACAAATACAAGTGTTATGATATAATTTTATTGACTAAAAATCTCATGAGTTATACATTGCAACCTCTATCTTTATTTACCATGTTCTCTTCCACTCCTTTCTTTATATGTCTTAGTGTAAGCTTCCACTATCTACAATTTCTCTAGTCTATGAACAAAACCAAAAAATTTATTTACGACATGCCTTCGGTAAATCCTCGAATTAAATGGTTGGTTATAAATATATAAACGTATTCTTCCGAAATCAACAAGTTTATGCGAAACAAACTAGTTCCATCGGAGGAATATGTTATTGTAGCCTCGAGGTTTAGTATGTCGAAAGCCAAAAAAAAAAAAAAAAACTATAGAAAATTTAAAAAAAAAATCTAAATAATTTCAACTTAAACAATAGCTTACATAAACATATAAACGAATAATTAAAAATTCATTAAAAATAAATTTAAATGATATAAACTTAAAATATGAAAAGGTTTACTAACAATAAAAAAAGAGGTATGGTAAATAAATAAAAATAAAAATAAATGATAAATAAATAAAATGACTTTTTATATTTACTCAATAAACCACTTTATATTTACAAAAACTCTAAAAGAGGTTTTATTTAGGTGAATCCTATGGAAAAATTATTATTAATACCATGGGTCAAATTATTAATAATACCATGGGACAAATACCATGAGCCGAATAACATATTTATAAAATAGGTATAAAGAGGTAAGGTAAATAAATAAAAATATACCAAGTAGGATTAGAAATCAACATCTAATTTTATATGAAGTATATGGGTCAAATAACATGGACCAAATTATTGTTAATACCATGCCAAAAAAATATTATTAACACTAACATTAATTTTAAAATATTAATATTATTAAATTTAATAAATTTAGATTAATACAATATTAAATTTGTTATATTATAATATATATTAATATATCATGATATATGATAGAGGTGGAGAAATAGCGTGACTGACAAGGGAGAGATGGAGATAGTAAATTGAAGGAAAGGGGAGAAGAGCAATGAAGAGAGAGAGAGGGCGAAGAGTCAGAGAGTTAGAGAAGGGTAAGTGAGGGAGAGGGAGACATAAAGATGGAGGTGGGAGAGAGATAAGGAGAGAGAGAGGGATAAGGACAGAGGATTGGAGGGTAGAGAGAGAGGGATAAGGACAGAGGATTGGAGGGTAGAGAGAGAGACATTGATAAGGTGGAAGCGAGAGGGAGGTAGGAGAGAAATCGAGAGAAAGGAAGGATGAGAGGAGGAGGAGAGAAGGAGGGATAGAGAGATGCATTTGGAGGCAAAGAGAAGAAGGGAAGAAGAAATACATAGAGAGAGAGTGACAAGGGAGATATGGAGATAGAGTGTATATGCTTAGGGGTGAGATAAAGATACATAAGAGTAATTGAGAGAAGGGGGGAGAGAAGGAGAAAGGGAGGGATATAGTAACTATTTGAGAGTGAGATAGAGTGATGGGGGAAGAGAGAGGATTGGAGGGCAGAGAGATAGAGAGAAAGAGAGAGCTGGGGGGAAATAGAAGGAGGTGAGAGAGAAAATGAGAGAGAGGAATAGGGTGATTGGGGAAGAGAGAGGATTGTAAGAGAGAGAGAGTTATGGGGGAAGAGAAAGGGAGAGAGAGGAAGGAAAAGAGAGGGGACTTGAAAGAGAGGGGGAGAGAGGGAGGGAAGAAGAATGCCATAGAGAGTTAGTAGTGGAGAGAGATGGGGAGTGACAAGGGAGATATTGAGAGGGAGTGTGTATGTTTGGGTGAGATAAAGAGGCAAATAAGGAGATATGGAGAGTGAGTAGTGGAGAGAGATGGGGAAGGGAGATATTGAGAGGGAGTGTGTATGTTTGGGTGAGATAAAGAGGCAAATAAGGAGATATGGAGAGAAGGGGAGAGAGAGGCATATGGTGACAAAGTTGGAAGGTGAAGATGGAGAGAGAGGGGGGGGGAGAGAAAGGAAGAGAGAGAGTGAAGAGAGGTAGGGAAAGAGAGATGGAGATGGAGAGGGGGGGAGGGGGAGGTAAGAATAAATACATAGGGGGTGAGAGGTGGAGAGAGAGAGAGAGATAGATAGAGAGAGAGAGAGAGAGAGAGAGAGAGAGGGAGTGATAAAGAAGATGGAGAGAGAGGGAGAAAGGGTAGCAGGAGGGAAGAGAGATAGAAGTGAGGGAGAGAGAGGGAAGGGGAAGAGAAAGAGAGGAGGAGGGAGTGATATATAGATAGATTGGAGAAAGAGAGTTTATGTTTTGGGGATGATATAGAGAGATAAAGGGAGATAAAGATATATATGCAAGGTGAAGAGAAAAAGAGATAGATGGAGAGAAGAAGGGAGAGACAAAGAAATTGATATATATGGAGTGAGAGATAGTGTGTGTTTGGTGGGGTGAGATAAATAGAAAAAGGAGAGATGGAGGGATATATAAATACTGATGGGGGGATATAGGGAAGAAGATTTTTTGCAGTGTATGCATTGATTTCACTGTAGATGGTGATTTCTAATCCTATTTGATTGCTTGCACTAGATGCATTGATTTTGGTGTAGATGTTGATATCTAATTATATTTCATTACTTGCACTAGATGGATTGATTTCAAGGTAGATGATTTCTAATCCTATTTCATTACTTGCACTAAATGCATTGATTTCAGTATAGATGATGATTTTTAATCCTATTTGTTTTCTTTTGCTAGATGCATTAATTTAAATGTAGATGTTGATTTCTGATTAAATTTTCTTTGTTGCACTAGATGAATTGATTTCAATGGAGATCATTTTTAATACTATTTGATTTCTTGCACTGAATGCATTGGTTTCAATGTAGATGGTGATTTCCAATCCTATTTGATTGCTTTCAGTAAATGCATTGATTTTAGTGTAGATGGTGATTTCTAATCTTATTCGATGTATTGCAATAGATGCATTAATTTCAATGTAGATGTTGATTTCTAATTATATTTGATTTCTTGCACTAAATGTATTTATTTAAATGTAGATGATTTATAATCCTATTTGATTTCTTGTGCTAAATACATTTATTTTAGTGTAGATGGTGATTTATAATGCTATTTGATTACTTGCACTAGATGCATTGATTTCAGTGTAGATGTTGGTTTTTAATCCTATTTTCCTACTTGCACTAGACACATTTATTTGAGTGTAAATGTTGATTTCTAATCATGTTTGATTACTTTCATTAGATGCATTGATTTTAGGGTAGATGTTGTTTTCTATTATTATTTATTTCTTGCATTAGATGCATTGATTTCATTGTATATGTTTATTTATGATTTGATATAATTAAATGTATGATGGTACATTAATTTTAAAGTCATTGGATTAATAGTGTGCAATGATTTTAGTTTAAGCACAAAAAAGTTTTGACAATGTACATTGATTTTTGTGTTATAGTAATTAAACACATTAATATTGGAGAGCAAGAGAGGCAAGGTATGATGTTTACTACAACAAATCGAGTTAAATATTTAAATGGTTTATGATTCCAACTGTCCTTTTCAAATAATCAATATGAAAAGATGACAAAACTAACAAGGGTGAAAATAAGAATAGTAGAAGAAAATAGTTTGAAATCGATCACAATGAAGACAATGAAGACTATTTGTAATTGACTACATTCTTATTATTCACGGTTTCTATCATTCAATATTATTACATTGTCACTTTGCATTCAAAATTTTTATTTCATAATTAAAGATATTTTCCAATATTTATCATCTCAAAAGACTAAGGTAACTAATCAAATTTAAATTAAAATTAAAATGACTCAATAAATCTGAGACATATTTAACATATTTAAAATGGTTATATTAATATTAGATGTATTTATATATTATTGATAAAATTAAGCATATGTTCCTCATATTATCGATATATTTTCCTTGGTTGCACGTGACTGAAACCACCGTAGATCCATCTTAACTCCAGATCTATCAAGTGCCGAGGGGATCAAATTTCTCGAGGTGCAAACCTTTCCTCAAGTTTTGCACTAAAAAAAGAGGTTTTCACCTCTAGAAAATTGATCCCTCTTAGCGCTTGATAGATCCCTAGGAGGGATCAAATCTCGGGGATGCATTAATTTCAATGTAGATGTCTATTTTTGATTATATTTTCCTTGTTGCACTACATGAATTGATTTCAATGTAGATGATTTTTTATCCTATTTGATTTCTTTCACTAAATGCATTGATTTCAATGTAGAGGGTTATTTATAATCCTATTTGATTTCTTTCATTAAATATATTGATTTCAGTGTAGATAATGATTTCTAATCTTATTTGATTGATTGCACTAGATGCGTTAATTTCAATATAGATGTTGATTTCTAATTACATTTGATTGTTTGCACTAAATGCATTGATTTTAATGTAGATGATTTATAAGCCTATTTGATTTCCTTCACTAAATACATTTATTTCAGTGTAGATGGTGATTTCTAATGCTATTTGATTGCTTGTACTAGATGCATTGATTTCAGTGTAGATGTTGGTTTTTAATCCTATTTTCCAACTTGCACTAGACACATTTATTTGAGTGTAGATGTTGATTTCTAATCATATTTTATTACTTGCATTAGATGCATTGATTTTAGTGTAGATGTTGTTTTCTATTATTATTTGATTTCTTGCATTAGATGCATTGATTTCAGTGTATATGTTTATTTCTGATTTGATGTAATTAGATGTATGATGGTACATTAATTTTAAATTCATTGGATTAATAGTGTGCAATGATTTTAGTGTAAGCACAAAAAATTATTGACAATGTACATTGATTTTTGTGTTATAGTAATTAAACCTATTAATATTGGAGAGCAAGAGAGACAAGGTATGATGTTTACTACAAAAAATTGAGCTAAATGTTTATATGGTTTACAATTCCAACTATCCTTTTCAAATAATCAATACGAAAATATGACAAAGCTAAAAAGGGTGAAAATAAGAATAGTAGAAGAAAATAGTTTGAAATAAATCACAATGAAGACTATTCATAATTGACTACTTCCTTATTATTCATAGTTTCTATCATTCAATATTATTACATTTTCACTTTGCATTCAAAATTTTTAATTCATAATTCAAGTTATTTTACAATATTTATCGTCTCAAAAAACTAAGGTAACTAAGAAAATTTAAAATTAAAAGGACTCAATAAATCTCACACATATTTGACATATTTAAAATGGTTATATTAATGTTAGATGTATTTATATATTATTGATAAAATTAAGCATATGTTCCTCATATTATCGATAGATTTTCCTTGGCCTCATATGAATGAAACCAGCCTAGATCTATCTTAACTCTAGATCTATCAAGCGCCAAAGGGGATCAAATCTCTCAAGGTGCAAACCTTTCTTCAAGTTTTGCACTCAAAAAGGAGGTTTGCACCTCGAGATATTTGATCCCTCTTGGCGCTGATAGATCTGAAGTTAAGATGGATCTAGGCTACTTTCTAAAATCACTAATTGAAAGCTACAAGCCATTATACGTTGTATCGATTAGTGCTAGAGTATTTCATATTGAATTAAACATGCATTGCTACATATGCAATGGTGGCCATGGAAAAAAAAAATAATTGGAGATAGAAAAGAGGTATCTATACATCATTAGTGAAGAATTTTCTTATGATGAAGTGCAATTATTTTTGGAGCAAGATCCCACCCATCTACAATAGGAACATGTTATAAACCATTTAGGAAATTAAAAAATAGAAAAATGCTACAGACTATTTGGGAAAGTGAAAATCATGCTTCAAATCCTCTAACTTGATAGTGGTTTGACATTAAAAGTGTCACCCCTAAACAAAATTGAGAAAATAAATGAAGCATTATGTTAAACTTTGTAGACTTCCTTCAAATTATGTGATTTCCAAGTATTCAAAAGTTCTAGACGATAGAGAGGTGAAGCAATTCTTAATGAGGTTGCATAAATATATTGAAGGAATATAGATAGCATGGAAGTAATGGGTGAAAATATGGAATAAAATGAATATATTTCATTATGAGAAAATAAAAAAAAACTTCATATTTGTACATGGATTTAGATATTTTCAAAAATTTATTGGCAAAACATTAAGAGAAAAGGAAGCCAAAGAAATTTCTTTGAATTTTTGATTTTGTTTTAAAGACATGAATATTTTTAGACTATTGTGATTATTGTTTGAACTTAATGACTGTGGAGGCTAAGATTTGATTTGGTTGATTATGCAATTAAATTTTATATTATGAACATATTTTTTTGTTTTCGAAAACTATGGAAATGAGCATATGAGTTGTTATAGGTTAATTTGGGCACCATTCACAATGACCTGGTTAACTAGGCATCATCTCCAGGATCAATGAATAAGGGTCTATCTTTCCCTATCATTTCAGTTGCTACATGCTCTAACACAAATAAAAAGACAAATCATACATGACTTTCATCTACAAATTTTTCCAAGATTTGAAGTTTATAGTATATCATATGAGAGCTCATCAATGCTGCCTCAAAAGAGACTAAGTGCATTGCATATGCAGGTAGCCCCATTCAAGGTTGCTTTGCAAAGCACTTTTAGACACTCATAGGTGTGTTGGTCACATTGGGAGCGAAATTCTCATTGTTTCGGAATCTCCACTTGGCCAGTGCCTTCTAGAAGAGTTCACATGTGTCAAACTTTGAATCCATGTTTCCATTTGACATCTACAAGATTGGGAACATGTATTTCCTATTATTGGAAATTCATTGATTGTAAAACTACCTTCAGCTCCTCTATTATTTCAGCACAAATCTTAGTGTTTGAGAAAGAAGAATTTGAGTAGAAAAATGCTGGTGGAATTTCAATTGAGGAGTTGATTTAAGTAACATATTGTTGGATATATTTGCATTTTGATGAGGTTGGGATGCTGCTGAAGATGGTGACACTCAATCAATCACTGGATTGTAACCTCCCCTTCTATTCATTAATAAATATTGATGCTTAATTTCTCACATATGTATTTGTATAAGCTCATGTTTTCCATATTATGAATTCTTATTTGATGTATATGGTTTATGCTTCATTTATTTAACTAAATAACTTGAATAGACATCTATATTATTGCTATCTTTTGCTATTTAGTGTTCATCTTTGCAGGAAATATTTTCAGACATCTAGCTTGCATTTGAAGCTACAGCATGAGTGACAGAAGGATAATAGGAAGCACTTGGAATCCAAGTAAGTTCTTTGATCTATTATGTGTGTCTATTTACAGTTAGGAAACGTAGTCACAAATTCATTAACCTGTTGTTCTGGATAACCACCTGTCTAGGGAAGAATGTTTTATCCGTAACCCATAATTCCACATAACAAATTGGCGACTGCACTAGGGAATTTACCCTTCATCCTAGGAGTATTTGCCTCTGTTTATCTCTGTTTATTCACCCAATAGATTTTACTCATAAATATTAGGCTTTTTGAAATCCAAATTTGCATTAGAAGTGTATTAAATTGCTGTGTTTTTCATTATACATTGCGCCCAATGCACTGTTTGATAAGAAATAGTGCTTTGCATAGCACTGTCTCCCATTTAGGCCTACTTTACAGCACACTTTCTCCCCTTAGAGACTAAATTCCCCCCTTAAACCATCCAAATTCCATTGAGTTTTTCATTGCATTTCTGTTTTCAGTGTTCTCTGCTATGTTTTGAAAATCCTAAAGCCTCATATTGATCAGTGACCTTATCTACCTCTTCCTCCTTTGAAAGAAATTTTTTTTCAATGCTTATTTATATGGTTTATCTACCTCTTCCTCCTTCGAAAGAAATTTTTGTTCATTGTTGCATTAGATCCATTTTATTTTGAAAAAGGAAATTGTCATTAAATTATTCCTTTCCAAATAGGAGAAATTTTTGTTCTATTCCTCATTTTTCCTTCAAAAGAGAAATTTTTGTTTATATTCTTGATTTCTCTGAAGTAAAAGGCATTTGTTTTTATTGATTTGGTGCACTTAATTTCTTTTATGGATTCATAACATTAAAGGAACTGAAAAGAAAAACCTGCATTTGCATTTAGTGGATTGTGTGGTTTGCAAAAGGAACAATTAGGAAAGTTGCATTTTAGTTTGTGCTCTTTGATTTGTTTGCTCTCAAATTGATTGCTCTTTCCCTCTAGTAGCTAGGATTTTCATTGAAAAAACTAAAAGTGAAAAATCGCTTATCATTTTAGTTTTCATTTTAGGAATTTCGAATATATTATAGCGGTGAACCTTGAAATTCAAATTGATAAACAAGATCAACTTAAAATTTATCTCAATTTACCTAACAAAGCATTGGAACCATGACGATAACATTTAGAAGGTCTAGGCTAGAGGCGTGTTCCGATGTCGTAAAACATAGCGGATGTCGTTAATTGTCTGGGATACATTCCGAGTGTGATTTCTCACTCCATGTATGTAAATAAAATGCAAAATTTTTATTTAGGAAATTTTTTTCCCTCAATCCAGATTCCGATCATTGGACATGTAAGAGGAAGAAAGAGGGAATTCACTTTTCAAATTCTAGACCTTGTCTAAACCAAAATAAACTAGAGGTTTGGTTTTCAAATAAATTCACTTATTTGGAAAATTTCTAGCTACCAAAAGTCCATATGCCAATCTACCTCCCAAGAAATCCATTTAGTACACCATTGGTTAGTTTTTTGTCTTCCTATATTCTTTATCAACCTCTTCTAGTGATTCTTGAAAGGTGGACACTTAAATCCTTCCTAAAAATTTGAGCTCTAAAATGAGAAGACATACAAGGTCATTTTAAGTCATTCTTCTATCCAATTATAAAAACCAAGTGAATATTTCTAAATATTGATTTTTGTCCCATAAACTGTACAATATATGTGGAGTTGCCTCGCCCTAAGCAAGATGTTTAACAAACATAATAATAGAGAAACAATTAGTGACGTCACCAAAAGATGTAGCCTCTTCAAGGTATCATATCCTCTCATCAAGGTCAAGAATCTATTCACCAAAGATGTCCTATGGAAATGATGGTTTAAGAAACAAAACTAGACAAAAACCTTCAACGAGAACAAAAAAATCTAAAACCTCTTCAAGGTCTTCAATCTTCTCGTAAAGTTAAATTGTGTCTTGATGAAGTCCAACAACAAAGAAACATTCAGTGACAACACCAAAATCTACAACTTCTTCAACGTCTTCTAAACCATCTTCAAAGTCAATATTGTGTGCACCAAATTCTCCTCCAAAACCTTCTTCTATGAGAAAACCTTGCATGATGTCGTCGCGAAATTCAGTAATTCCATGAGGAAATTCTATCAAAGTTAAAACAAATCTTTTTCATCCATATTTAATGCCTACTTTTTCAGGTGTAAAACCTCCAAATTTAAGGACCACAATGCCATAAAATACAACTTTACCTAATAGGTGTAGACCTAGAACCCCCAACTTTGCGTGACATGTACAATTAAAGATCTTATGGTAAGCAGTGTGAGAAGAGAGTCATGGTCACTGAGTTGAGCAAGAGAAATAGTTTGGTATGACAACCTTACTTGTGATAGGTCTAGCTAGCAGACTACCAAATTACATGGTAATGGCATTCAAAATGTGAAAATTCCCATTTCACTTGGAAATAAGATGGTAGAGAAAGGTATAGATGAAAGGAGATATACATCTATGGTAAAGAATTCAAATAGTTCTATCAATTCCAACTTGCAACTCTAAGAAACATTGAATTAAATTTCATCTCAAGACACGGCTTTGGGAGGACACTCTCAAATCCAACCTTCGTTATGGCTTTGAAACACGTGGTAAGTATCAAGACTTAGCAACCTTATTTGCATAATTGTTTCTAGCATGGACCTTAATGTCATAGCCTTCTTTTGCCTAAAATGAATGCAAATTTCCTTACAATTTGGCTTGCGACATTCATAATTCATGCTCATGGAACATGATTGTGTTGCAATTGTGATAACATCTGTTGTATGCAGAAGCTAATAAAAAATGATCGAAAATGACATTTTTGCTCTATTTTTTTGAAGATTTAAGGAAAATTACACCAAGTAGCTTCCAACCTCATATGACCATCATGTCAAACTCATCTCAGGATATTGTCCAAGTAAGAGCCACTTAAGCAAGCAATCTAGTATACATGACTCTCCAATTTCAATTAGCAGCAATGACAATTCTAAGTATGGTGCAAACATTGCTCCAGATCCTCAATGGGGCATGTTTGATGACAATAATTTGGGGAGTGAGAAAGGGAGATGGTAGGAGAAAAAATTCAAGGAATCCACGAGAAATTGAAAAATATATAACTAGAATAAGGTGGAAGACATTTGTAACCTAAGAGAGAAACCTGTGAGGAAATGGGTGAAGTTGGTATTACACACCCAATTGGACAACCTCGAGGATAAAACATTTCTCCCACTTTATTTGTTGGCATAACCTAGTAAGTGTTATTCACTAGCATGTATTTTGTAAAGGCCTTGACCTAGTTCCCATTCAACTCCATCCACCAGGTTGTAGAGGATTCCAAGCCTAAATTCATGAAAAGTAAGTTGGGGATGATCACATTGACCTGCTTGATGACGTGTCTATGAAGATTAACTACCTTGAACTATTTTTTTGCGTAGGGAAAGAGACACATTCCCATGTCTGAGCATGAAAATGTTCTTTGATATTGTTAATGCCTCTAGTGTTTACTTCTACAAGTTCTATAGGCAGAGTCTATAAAGGGCCAGGTAGCCTCTGGATCTCATCTTTTATGAAAGGTGACATATCTAGTAAATGCCCCTACAGTCAATCTCTGGAATGCATCTAAATAGAAGTTCTTCATTTTAATATCCATAAAAAACAACAACTTTAAGGTAAACTATGTACATGTGTCATTTCTCCCACAAAATAAAGTGTATAAGTGGTAAATTTTATACCAAGTGTGCTCCCATCATGTAAAGCGCAATTTGGTGAACTTATCAATTTTATAATTTCTTTTTTCGATTAAATTTAGTTTCACACATGATCAATTATTACTTTGAAAGTTGTGTTCTACATAATTTGTGTACACTAAATTACAAATTGATTTTTTGCAATCTATTTTGTGTAAATTTCGACCAATAGATATATATCATGGAGGATGAACGACGAAGATTAGCCGAATCCCATATGGAGGTCCAGGGATCGGGGGATGTTCACAGTATTTAAATATAATCTTAAATTTCCATACATGTGTGTACATATAGAATTGATTTTTTATTAACTTTGTGAGTTAAATTAGTTGTTAATAAGTTTCATATTTTAATTTTTAGGAGGTAATAGGAGAAGGGTTTCTACTCCATCCATGGAGCGTGGCCATGGTTCAACCGGTCGAGGTATGAGTGGTAGCAGGTTGCATGAAGGGGGTGAGATTTATTCCCCTGAAGGCCAATCAACGACTGCTTGTTCTCAATAGGGTCATTTTGGGTATGGTTCTCAGCAGCGTCATTCTGGGTCTGGTTCTCAGCAGGTTCATGTTGGAGAAGATGTTAACTAAAAACGTCAAGGTTGCCATCAATTTCAATATTTTTTCATTAAATTTGTACAACTTTTTTTACACGTGTTTTTTCTAATATACGAAATTATATATATATTGATGTAGAGGCCGAAAATTTTCGAACTAGTGGTCAAAATAGACAAAGGGTAGCCCGCTACATTCAAGAAGAAGCTTGTCAACCCAACACAACTTATTCAGTCGAGATTACTGATATACCATGGGAAACCAACATGGCGGAATGCACCTTACAAAGGTGTCAAATACTTCATGAAAAATTGCAAAGATATCTCGTGGCTTTGTCTCTACCTGTTGAGAGTCGACAAAGCCTTGAAATAGTTACACATTCATTGGGTGAAATGGTGAATGTGTACAGAAATCTTGGGCCAATGATTGATTCATTTGTAGAAATGATGAGAAAGAGAAAAGAAACAGTGATGGGTCCTGATAAATGGGAGGACGTAAAACAAAAAGCTACAAAAGAAGTGGCCAAGTCAATTTTTAATTACAAGGAAGGGCCAAAAATAAAAATGTTGAAGGTGCAGTATTTCAGGCACCCAGACATAGCTCGTTATTTGTATGATAGGCACCTTGCAGCCTATGGAAGGCTTCCATGGAATGATGAGGTTCCTGTTTATTCTGCACAAATGTTTTATGCAGAATTTTTTTTCGGTATGAAACCCAATTACAATGATCTTCCTTTAGAATTGTTTGGCCCAGGGAAAGGTCGATTATATGACCGTAAGGGCGCTAAGCGAGATGTGGAGTTGCCTCACCCTGAGCCACCATTGGTGAGTTGACCGTTTCGAGTCGAAAATTTGCGATCAGAGATGGATGCGACTTCTCAAATAAGTCGAGAAGTAAGGGATATTATGATCGACAATGTTCATAGCGGATTGAGTGGAGTCGATATTTGTTTAAATCGACAAAGAGCACGTGAAAATGCACGTGCCAATTTTGTTTATTGTACAGATGAGGAGATTGACAACATGAGTGTTGAAGATCTCTGAACATATGCAAAAAATTGTCGCAATGGTTTGCAAGACCTAATTTTTCATGAGGAAGAGAGCACCGGAACGGTATGTGTTAGTGACCTTAGGGTTTGAAATTATTTTTAGATATACATGTGTACAATTTGTAATAAATACATGTGTATGTACATGTATACATTTATTTGTATGTGTACATTAATCTAACAAAAATGTATGATTATATGTTAAAACACCATTTGCAGTTCTCACACATGATGCATGACGAAAATGTTAATATCACGTTCGGGATCTCTGGTTCAAACAATGCAGATGGGTCTGACCATCAAGATATGTTGGCAAATGTTAGTGTTTTTTAAGTGACTTTAAAATAAATAATTGTTGCCACACATGTACATGTATGTATATATATAATTTGATAAAATGTTTTAACAGGTACTGATTTCGTCTGATGTTTTCGGGATGGCGATACCTTCTTCTTCCTTGGGAGATGTACCTTCTACTTCCTTGGGAGATGAGCCACAAGTATGAACAATTTTTCACAAGTTTAAAATTTATGTTTAAAAGTTATATATATATATATATATATATTCTACCTCAAAAAGTTCCATTAAAAATTGAGATATATATATATATAGAGAGAGAGAGAGAGAGAGAGAGAGAGAGAGAGAGAGAGAGAGAGATATTTTTAATTATTTAAAATTTTTGAATTTAGGTTCCTATAGAAGATTTCTTTAATCCGCGGACTCTAGCGACGGAGATAGGAACATCCACAACATTTGAACAAGTTGTCTTTAGTTCCTTTTTTTAATATTATTGAAAATAAGTTTATATATGTACACGTGCATTTTCATTTGAAATTTTTTAATATATATATATATATATATATTTAACTGTACATGTATATTGTACAGTTTACTGCTGCAGATGTTCCTATGGGAGAACTTGTTCATCAAATGGAGAGGGAACCTTATGAGGTATTGCATGATTTTTTTGTTATATTTTTTTTTTTACATGAAGTTCTAGATATATATATTCTCATTCATTTTTAAAACATCAAATTTTAATGTTCAAGTACATGTGCATTGTGTATGTAGGTTTCCCATTCACATGATAGGGCGCGGACTGAGACCCTAGTAGGGAAGACGCTAGATCCGTCTCTATTTGATGGACATGATTTATAGTAGATTTGATTTCAAAATTTAGATGGTCTTAAAATTTGTTAAACTTGATACAGTTTGATACTTGTGAGATTTACAATTTTTGGACATATTTTATTACATTGTTAATATAATTTGTTTTATTTAATTTTTGGATGGTTTTAGTACTTTTGGCATGTGAATGTGAAGTAATGTTGTCATATATAAATTAATGTTGTCATCTAAACTACATTTGGCATTTTATGTAATGACATGTGTTATAATTTGTTTTGTTTTTAAAATTTAAGTTTTGGATGCTTGGAGTACATTTGGCATGTGAAGTAATGTTGTGATCTATATTTTTTTGTTAAATTAAAAGTTAAAAGTTTTGGATGGTTTTAATCTACATTTGGCATGTGATATTTAATGTTAAATGTTTTTGTTGGATAGTTGAATTATAATTGGCATGGCATGTGAAGTTTTTAAAACTCAAGTTTTGGATGGTTTCAATCTACATTTTGCATGTGATATTTAATGAAATTTAAATGTTTAATGTTTTAATGTTGCACGATATATAATCAAAAGGTTTTTAAATTTTGGATGGTTTCAATCTACATTTGGCACATGTGGTATATAATGTTAAATGTTTCTATTGTCCATCTAGTTGAACTATAATTGGCATGGCATGTGAAGTAACGATCTATATATGATCAAAAAGTTTTTTAAACTCAAGTTTTGAACGGTTTCAATCTACATTTCGCATGTGATGTTTAATGTTTTAATGTTGCACGATATATTATCAAAAGTTTTTAAAATTTTAAAGTTTTGGATGGTTTCAATCTACATTTGGCACATGTGGTATATAATGTTAAATGTTTCTATTGGATAGTTGTTCACTATAATTGGCATGGAATGTCAAGTAATGTTGCACAAATCCATTTTGGATGGTTGAAGTACATTTGGAATTTTAAGTTTTCTTTTGATCTCTCCATGTAGTTTTGTTTGAATGAAAAAATTTCCAATAGGAAGAACATAGCTTTTCAATGCAACTAAACATGTATCAATTGAGCTCTAATTGAAAAAAGAGTTTAAAGAAGTAGATATGTACAAATTATCCCTTTAACTTTGATTGGAAATATAAGTCTAGTACATATATATATGTTTGTTGAATTTGGGTCAATGTCGTTAATGCACTTAAATAGGTAGCCTTGTCGATTTATTTACATTATGGAAACTTTTTACTAGAAAATCCAACTAGTTTTTCATCAATGCACATAGAAAAACTACTTGGAACAATTAATTGTGCATTCTAGAACATATCTATCCAAGACAAGTAACATTTTTCATCAATGCACATTGAACATATCCGACCATTGGGCAAGCAAATTTTGTACTAGATTTTCAATCAGGATTAGAGATGTGGGTCAAATCCCACCAAAAGTTGGAGAAGTGCTCCGAGTCTCTTGTCTGAAAGGAATTTTCGTACAAAACTATACTGCAGATGATTTATTTACATTGTGTCCATACTTTTTACCAGAAAATCCAACTAGTTTTTCATCAATGCACATAGAAAAAATAGTTCCAGTTAATTGCATTCTAGAACATATATATTGAGTACGTAAATAATTTTTCATCAATGCACATAGTAAAACTAGAACAATTAATATCATTCTAGAACATATATATATATATAACATTTTTCATCAATGCACATGTATAGAAAAGCTACTTTCAGTTGATACTAGAGCACGTGCTTGTACCAAAACAATTTGTACATGTGCAAACACTTGCAAAAATAACATAAGCAGCTCAATTTTTAGTTGAGTACTGGAAGTTCTAAAACATATTTAATCCAAAGAGAATAAATTGTTGGACAATTCACTCAAAAAAAATCTAATGGAATTCCATCTTCAATAATCCGTTCATGATCGGATTTTGACATTTTCCATCTCTTAATTTTTGATTTTTTCTTTGATTGAACTTCTATCAACTTTATGTGTGCTGCACACACCAAGTGACTATATTGACAACTTATGGAATCGGGTTCATAGTCTTCAAAGTAAACAAAGTCTCCACTTTGATGAGTTTGTCTGAAAAAATAACCTTTCAGTATAATAGACCCTCTGTCATATTGAAATCCGTGATCATTATAGTTTTGTAATAATTTAATTTTTCGTTCAGTGCAACGCATCAAATAATACTTCACATTTTCATCATTGTCAATAGGTGCAATTACAGCAAAAACATCTCCTGCACAATAAAATAAATTTAACAAAATTATGCATATTTAAATTTATTTCTAGATCTTTAAATCATTAGAAAGTAATTCAAATGTTACCTTCTCTAACAAGATCAGAAACTCGATCACCATCGGATGATATTGTAGTTTCCTCTGATTTCATTTCTTCAAACATTTCAACAAACATTTTTCCCTTTGTATTTAGCTCTGTATGTTTCCAATCGTTCACATACATTTTGTTTTCACAAACGTCATTGGATTTTGTGTTGTCTATGCAAACATCACAAAAACAAGAATATTTTCTTCTATCCAATGCAAACACATTTCTTGATGACTTTGTTTGAATTGAATGCAATTTTCGAGTCCCTTTTATTGTTTCAACGTCATTTCCAATTGATCTATCTATGTCTTCGATTCCAATATGCCATAAAAACCTTTATATGGAAAATTAGAAGAAGAATTTGTAAATATGATATCAAAATACAATCAAAGATAATCATTGCATGATAAATGTACAATGTTTAAAATTAGATTTCCAATATAAATTAAATTGAATGTACCTTCGCACTTCTCTTCATGGGTTTCTCTCATGGCTTAGAGCAGTGATGCACCATTGAAAAACTTCTTCAACATTCACAAGTCGGCTTGTAGAGTGGTTCATTTGATATCTTCTAAGTGCTAGTTTTATGCATGCTCCTGCACCGTCATGTTCTCCTTTTCCATGGCCAGTCTCAAAGAAATTCCAACAATGTTTAATGTAGGTTTTCTTATGAATACAACACAACCAAAAGAATGATCGTGTAGATTTGAATTGAGCTGCACATCCATCTAACCATATCCAATGTTCATTGAATGTTATTCCATGATTTTTCAATGAATCATAAATTTTTCCAAAACAATGTTGTACAAAACATGTATCATGTGTACGATCGTCACTGGTATAAAAGTGATATTCTTTAATGATATGTCGATTTTCACTCGTGCTTTCTATATGATCGACATTTTGTTCAACATTTCTATATAGAATATGGACGAGCATGGAGACTTGGTCAGAATGATAGTATTCACTCTGAATTTCTTTTTGTGGAACAAATGTGTAGTTTTCTGCAAAATCAATCATTGAAAAAATGGTCCCTGGTGGAAAAAATTCACGAGATTTTTTGAATTGCAAGTCTTGCCATCGAGCTCTATGGGAATGCTTGGTGTATTTGTAAATTTCTGCCTCAAACTTTCTCAAAAAGTCTATCAGAAAAATTTCGTCTTCTAGTAATTCAATTATTTTAACACTATTTGCACCTTGAATCGATGTATTGATATATTCATATCTCTTCCATTTCACTTTCATGTTGGAAAATGATTGGTCATTTATATCAATATGATACTTGTTTTGAAATTTAGTCAAATTTCCACAATCATCACATTTTTTACCACCAACACATTTCTTTTTGTAAAATAGTTCATCGCTTTCTCTTTCACATAGAATTTGAGATATAAAATCGTGGATAGTGGAAGGAGGAGGTGAATCCTTCCATAATGTTCTACCGAAATCAAGGAATGTGTCCTAATATAACTCAAATTCCACATGATAACGACAACAACAAGTGTTGCGTACAGTGATAGGTTTTACATACCATGGTTTTGTTGAACAAAATCATTGAGTGAAACATGAATTTAACGATTCTCTTCTTTCAACTTGTTGAATAACTCTATCTGAGTGGTTTCCAAGAGATATTTTTCATGTTATTCGTACTGATTTCATGCTATTCTTCTTCGCATCACATGTCTTGTAGTTGGTGAAACACGCGAATTGTTCTTCCAATATTCATATATTAATTTCTTAACATTTTCTCCAAGTCTATCTTTGTATGGTTTCCTACAAATAGCTCTCCAACAAGCGAGTTCCTCATTTACATCTATTTGCAGCCGAAATTTCTGATGTTTGTGCAAAGTTTTTCGCGAGGTTCCCAGTGCTCGTGCCATAGATGTTACCAAACGATTCTCTTGATTACTTGATGAAACCATTGTCATCTGTATTCCTCTACGTACAATTGAAACATCTTTCTCTCTAGATCTCTTAATTGACTTTATAGCACTACTCATATTTTTTATCACCTCTTCCTTCTTTTTTTTATCTTTGGTTAATTTTTGAATACCCAATAGTGTCGTAGCTTCTTTTAATTTCCTTGATGATAGGAAACCCTTCAATATTTGAGCCTGAACTGTCACCCGCTCATTTAAGAAATACTTTTCAAAAATGCAGTTAACACGATATCGTATAACATGGTCAGGTTTTTTATCTCCATATGTGTGAGTGTCAACATTTTCTAACATCTCATTATCGATAGTGATTTCATCTGTACATATTTGAAAAAATAATACATATTCAATAAATAACTAAATTAATAAATATATCTATAATTTCAAATATTTTTCAAATTAGTACATCAAATAAAAATTAAGCTTCACATTTTACATTAGGAAAATTGTAAATATATCAATAGATCATAATATTTACATTTACATACCTGCTTCAATTTTTGCTTGAGGTTGATTTTCTTCTTCAATATTTTGAGGAATATCTCTGTCTGTTTACATTAAACAAAATATTTTTCAAATTAGTTCATCAAATAAAAATTAAGCTTCACATTTTACATTAGGAAAATTGTAAATATATCAATAGATCATAATATTTACATCTACATACTTGCTTCAATTTCTTCTTGAGGTTGATTTTCTTCTTCAATATTTTAAGGAATATATCTGTCTGTTTACATTAAACAAAATATTTTTCAAATTAGTTCATCAAATAAAAATTAAGCTTCATATTTTACATTAGGAAAATTTTAAATATATCAATAGATCATAATATTTATATTTACGTACCTACTTCAATTTCTACTTGAGGTTGATTTTCCTCTTCAATATTTGAGAGGGATTCTAACTTTCTTTTGCGAGATTTTCTCGTCTCTTCTCTACGTTCCTTAGGGTCTCTTTTTCGATCATATTTTCTCGCACAAGTTCTTCGATTTCCCATGATAATAGGGTATGAAGTTCAAAAAATTTCCTTCAAAAAATTAGACAATAAATCGATTACAAAAAATATCACAAAAGATTTAATTTAAAAAAATTCAATTTAAATTTTTTGCAAAAAATACATACTCCAATCCAAAACACTTACTTGAAAAAATTTGAGAGAAAAATGTCCTATAAAAGTGAAACGAAGCTCAAAATAATTACTTAAACTCAAAACACGTACATACCTCCAAGAAATGTCTTTTGAATGTACGTCCAAGTAATTTTTTTAAGTTCAAAACAATTTTTTGCAAAATCAGGCCACCTCCAAGAAATGTCTTCCAAAAAAATTCTTTAAACCCAAAACAATTCTTTGTAAAATTATTTTTCTTCCAAGAAATGCTCTTAAATCCAAACTTTGAAGAAAATTTTTAAAACCCAAACCAAGATCTTTGTAAAATCAGATGAAACTTCCTTTCGAGCTCGTAAAATTAAATGAATTGATATCTACTCAGTATAAGTTTAACCCTTTTCCGGACTAAGATAGATTATTTACAAAAAAGAAATACGTTGGTCAAACATGTCCAAAGAGGTTCTCTCATATATTATTTAACACTTTTTTGAATCTAAGAGACAAATTTATGAAAAGGTACTTATGGAGTTTTCTTTCATCCTCTTTTTCAAACTCTCTAAATATGAAAAAGTACTGGACTATCATTGTTGTTAAGCTCATCAAAACATAAAATAACGACGAGCTTGCCAATCATGGAAAGAATCAAAGTTCATTCATCACTAGACTCATTAAATTATTAAATAGTGATAATTTATTTGCCCAAAGGGTTGAATTATAGATCAATAATATGTCATCCTACTCAATATTGTTAAAAAATAAAGAGGCACTCATCGACAAATGACCGACGAAAATTTGTGAAAGTGAGAAGAACTTTTTATGGTAGCCGGTCGCTCTTGAACATGAAACTTCACTACATGACCGTGACTGCTTGGGTTGGGTAATCTTCTTGAAGGTTCATTCATAACTATGGTTCATCATACCTTCACTTCTATTTTGGGTCAATGGTAACAACTCATCTCAGTGTTGCTAATACGTTCAAGAGAAGTCATCCAGTGTATAAATGATCCTTCTGCAATACTCATAAACCTTCATTCTCATGACTGTCATCCCTGAAAATTGTTATATCAAGTCATACCTTTATCTCTGAAATTAGTAACTCTCGTTTTTTAATAAGGTGGCTTCCTGTCGACGAAAAATCATTATTGAGGAAGTTCACTCAGAAACATCATATTCCAGTACCATGAGGCTTGTTGCAACATTGACAAGATCCTCGCTTCCGGACTTTTGATCGAAATATTTTGTTTGGCGTTCAACATCAAATCATCTATTCACACCTTACAAGATATACTGTAGTACCTTGAGGGCCATTGACATTAATGGTGGTTCTCTCGTGTTTATTAACAACTCACATCATTGGCTAGTAATCAAACAATTTCTTACCATGTTCGACTACAAATCATATATTCACATGGCTATACTTGTACCCGAATGATCGAGTGAATGAGATAAGAAGACCCCAAATATTTTTTCATCCATCGGGGATGCAATTTCAAGATTATTGTACACATCATCTGTATGGTGATCTTCAATATAGATCGTCATCTGAACATGGGCCTATATCTGTAGGCATGTCTGCATTGGAAAACATTCCAATGAAGACGACTTTCTGAATTATGTACATGTTATTATATTGTTTATGTGCTAAACATGGGAATTCCTACCCTCAGCAATTATGATCAGGAGGAGATATCATGATGTAATTTATTGTAAAATTGATGCAGGTCACCACTCCGCTTCATCTCCGGCCCATCACAGTGTAAATCATCTCAATCAAATTATAGTTATTATTATTCTGACTTCATGCTTTAGGGGGAAATTGTTATAGGTTAATTTGGGTACCATTCCCAATGACGTAGTTAACTAGGCATCATCTCCAGGAGCAATCAATAAGGGTCTATCTTTCCCTATAATTTTAGTTGATACATGCCCTAAGACAAACAACAAGACAAATCATACATGACTTTCATCTATAAAGGTTTCCAAGATTTGACGTTTATAATATATCATATGGGAGCTCATCAACGCCACCTCTAAAGAGACTAAGTGCATTTCATATGCAGGTAGCCCCATTTAAGGCTACTCTACAAAGCACTTCCTAACACTCACAGGTGCGTTGGTCACATTGCAAGCGAAATTCGCATTGTTCCAGAATCTCCACTTGTCCAGTACCTTATAGAAGAGTTCATATGTGTCAAAATTTGAATCCGTGTGTCCATTGGACATCTACAAGATTGGGAAAATGTCTTGCCTATTATTGGAAATTCATTGATTTTAAAACTACCTTCAGCTCCTCTATAAATTGAGCATAGATCTTAGTGTTTGAGAAGGAAGAATTTGAGTAGAGAAATGCTGGTGGAATTTCATTTGAGGATTTTTTTTTAGTAAGATTTTGCTGGATATATTTGCATTGTGATGAGGCTCAGATGTTGCTGGAGATGGTGACACTAAATCAATCACCGGGTTGTAACCTCCCCTTCTATCAATTAATAAATATTGCTGCTTAATTTCCCACATATGTATCTGTATAAGATGATGTTTTACATATTTTGAATTCTTATTTAATGTATATGGTTTATGTTTCATTGATTTAACCAAATAACTTGAATAGACATCTGTATTATTGCTATATTTTGTTGTTTAGTGTTCATCTTTGCAGGAAATATTTTCAGACATCTAGCTTTGATTTGAAGCTACAACAAGAGCGACAAAAGGAGAATAGGAAGTGCCTGGACTCCAAGTATGTCCTTTGATCTCTTCTGTGTGTCTATTTACAATTAGGAAAAGTAGTCACAAAGTCTTTAACCTGTTGTTTTAGATAAGCACCTGTCTAGGGAAGAATGTTTTATCTGTAATCCATAGTTCCACATAACATGAGTAATAAAAAATTCTGGTTATTTTAGAGTTTTGTTAGATGGTAAATTCCATATGGTGGACCTAAGTTATTAGGTGGAAAATTCCATATGGTTTACCCTTCCAAATATTCTCCTAAAAGTATTAAGAGAAAAATGTCATTTCAATAATAGCATAATGGTATAGAAGGAATATACTAGGTGGAAATTAGAAATGAACTAGAGAGAAATGCTAATTTTGGAAAAAAAAAAAGAAAACAACATAGTTGGATAGAAATGCATAATTTTAAGGAAATATGAAAGACCTTTTCCTAAGAAAAAATAAAAATCTTAGGTAATTAAATGGGTGTATACCCTAAAAGAAGAATGTTGCTATGTAAAATATGTTGGGAATAAAATATAATAATACCAATAAGGATTACATAAGGATATGCTATTCCCGGAGATAAGAATCCTAAGATGAAGGGGAGTTGTTGGTGGCATCTTGTTGTTTGGAAGGAACATGTTCTCTCTCCAATATTTTTTGTAGGAATTGTGATATTTGAATGTCTATGAAGTTATGTGAAATCTTCTTTTATTATGTGCACTTGTGATATATATATATATATATATATATATATATATATATAGAGAGAGAGAGAGAGAGAGAGAGAGAGAGAGAGAGAGGAATGCATAAGAAATATTGTAGTAGTGTGTAAAGTTCTGGATTAAAATAAAAAGGGGTTATATTAAGGGAATGTTGGCTTGTTCCATAGAGATATAATACCAATGTATGGAAGAATATTGTTGTATGTTATTGACATGATGAACTAAAATGTGTTTCTAGGTAGAGTGTTCAAATATCAAGAAGTAATGAGTAGAATGAAAACCCCAAAAGAAAACATGGTAAGTTTATATCCAAGTGAGTACAAATTAGTACTAACTATATTTAATAAGAAAAATATTCAATAACTAAGTAAGGAGACATGAAATATAAAGGAAATCTATTTAAAATTATTAATATGTGCAATGAGATTGTTTTTTGGGAATTTTTTATACTCTAATATCAATCCCATCTTATGGTCAAATAATACTTCAAGGATTTGAAATATAGTATATGTATTTTGTAAAACCTTAGTGGTAAACTTAATTGTTATGATGTTTATTATTTTGCAAACAAAGGGAATTTCTTGGACACACATACTTATTGAAACATGGAATTCAAGGGATGCCAATGACCACTATGAGTTTGTATTAATTTTTATAACGATGAATGGTTTAAAAAAAAAGATGAAACTAAAGAAATAAAAATCAGTTATCTAAATAGATATATGACAAAAAGAGGGCTTATTCCTCTAGAAATAAAGGCATATCCACAACCTAAATAGGAAATGAAAATTATAACAATAGTGATTAACCACAAGGACTTTTCCCATGTCTTTAAAGACACTAAACTAGGAAGTAACAAAATTAAAATAAAATAGAAGTTTATTTATGTTTATTGTTGTAGCTAATACTATCCATAGAAATCATTGATACATTGAAATTACACAAATATCTAGTGTTAATATTTCATATGAGAAGTAGAAAATCCAATATATATGGCTAATTAGAATAATGCATTACAAGATTCCATTATAGCCAATTGACCATACAATGAGACAATTGTAAAAATAAGGTAACAACAACATGTCAACTAAAGATTTTGAGAACTAAAATAAAGAGAATTTCTATTATAAAAAAATGTTTTATTTTCTAGAAAAAAGTGTGAGTGGACATTATTCCACTATGAAAGATAAGTAAATCAAAGAATCATGATGGTATATATAGAGACCTCTAAATGTTAAAATAATTAAACTATGCAATACATGGCACTAATGGATTAAATACCATAAAATTCCCAATACACAAGGGAGACTAACAACCAAAAGGTAAAGGATAAATTTGATTGAGTTTCCAATTCCCAAATTTTATAGTGAGGTTGTCAGAAGTAAAGTTTCCTGAAAAAAATGACAAAATTAATTCAATGAACGAGATATAGGAAAAACTAGCCTATGCCTATAAGAACACAAAACATAATTTGCTAGTAAATGAATAAAAAAATTAATGAGAACATTAAGGATATTGTACCATAAGAAAAAGTTGTGTTTCTTATACTCGAGAAGAGATAAGGTTGTTAAGAATTTTTACCAACTACAAATGGAAAAGATGATAGGTTAACCTTGGGACAGTATAAAGAAAAAGAAAAAAAATGATTATCAATATCGCCATGTTATAGAGATGAGCGTTAAACCCTAAGAAAAAAATTTCTTAGGTAAGCCTTAAAACCATGGAAAGGGAACCATGTAAAGGGTTGAAAGCCAATATTATAAACAAACAAGATGACCCAGTTCTAGGTCAATCATAGAAAAATTAAATTATAAATTAAAAACTAGTACAAGTATTATGAAAAACTGAGAAGGGTTTCAATTGATAACCCTAAACATAGAGGAGAAATTTCTATATTTTCCCTAAGAATATAAATGGAAATAAAATGAATTTATTCAAAGAAATGAAGCAGAAATGACCTTGAGTATTCACAATGAAAATCAGGAAGGAAATCCACCCCTTTTTTTTAGTAGTAAAAAGGTCACAATGATAAAAATTAGAAGCATAACCCTGTCAAAATAAGAATGTATAGAAAACAATTTAAATCAAAAAATTCAAAAATTGAAAGGATAATGTTTTATGTAAATATTCAAAGGAAAAAAACATGTGTAAAACCCTCATACCCCATTAGAAAATACAAACAAACGCTTATAAAACATAAATATAAACCCTAAAAAGGGTCTCCATTGGTGTAGAAATCATTAATCCTCACATGAATTACAAGGGAAAAATGTTGGAACATTTTAGAAAGATACAATGGTGGAAAATAAAACAATAATTTAAAACCTTGGTGAAATAGAAAAGACGGAAATGTGTATCTTACCTTTGGTTCTCATTTTAATCGGTCACATAGAGGAGAAATCCCTAAATAGACTGGAGAAATAGAAGGCCACAAATATCTTATAGTAATACATAACACCTGTATAAGAGTAAAGGTTGAGGTTTGAAACCTCCACTCTTTTCTCCATACAGTAAAACCCTATCAGTGGCACAAAGAGCGACAAATGAAAATGAATAGAGAAAAGGGAAATAACCATAGTCGTGTTTCCATCAATTACCCATGACCATTGGATTTCCTTAATCAATCATCAATGTAAAACATTAATTACATGTGATTAAGGTGTGTTGGCATGCAATTAAATTTCCAACTGCAATGAGCCACATGGGATTTGGGGCCCAAAGGTTTATGCACCATGCAAGCTTACTTATATAAATGGTGTATGTATAATGTTAAAAAAAAAAAAAATGTACCCTGCTTCAAAGTTTTTCCCTTTCACCGTAATTGGAATTGGGGCCACAAACATATATCAATCCCTTTGTTAGAATAAATGGAGGTCAAGCATAGATATTAATCCTTGTGGTAGGATTGGGGTGCAAAACCTCATGGCATATCATGGTATATAATATAAATAAGTAAACCAACTTTACAGGAATTAAATGATGTCACATTGAAAACTATGACCAGACTTCATTCATAAGGTAACATGTATAGTTATGAGGTATGGTGAGAGAAGGTCCTCCTAGTGAACTTATGGGCATTATGTTTAAATATGTCTCGAATTAAAATTATAGACATGGATTAAGTATGAATAATATAAAAGAAGTGGGAATCTAAGTGCTTAGATTAGACTCAGAGTTCACTGCAAAACGGTTAAGTGTAACCATCACATTCCTAAATTCAAAGGATAAATGTGGTTAGTGTTCAAATTATAACACGAATATATAATTCAAGATGATAAAAACTTACTATGGAACTATATTTATGGGAACAAAGAAAAATATTTTTGTATGTGATTGGGGCGCATTACAGAGCCATCAATGTCATAATAAATGGAGTGAGATCACACAAGAAACACAGAGAAAATCCAACAAAATTCTTAGAAATATTAGAGAAAATTTTAAGAGAGATGTTATCATTTCAAGTGTAATGATAATTCTTGACCATGACAATAGGAATAGTCAAGGCTATATGAAACCACGATCCTCTATTTTGAAATTATTTTCTAAAGTATTTGATGATATTTTAGTAGAGGCTAACATCGTGATGGGAAACCTAGCCAAACAGTGTTGTTGGGATATCCCTGTGGTCTCAGGATACTATGTTAGATGAGTGCAACAAATATCAAGAGTGGAGACTTGAATCAAGAGATTGTTATTCTAAGAAGAGTGAGCCTTTCACTTTGATATTTCAAAAAGATGTAGAGGAGGGCACTCTATAATGCTACAATCATTTTCATTTCTATAGAAATTGAGCCATCAAAGGAGATGAGTGGGCCTAATATGTGACAATTTTTTGAAGCTTAGGTGAAGGCATAGCATAATTCTGAAGCCACTAAAAGGGGTGTTTAACTTCTTAGGGCCATATTCATGGAAGAAAGTCAATTAGTTGCTTGCATTCTTGGAGAAGATTGAAATGTATTGAGGGAGATAATTTATATGTTTGAATGTCTCAATGAGAACATGACTAAAGCTGAGGATAAGGTGGGATATGGATAGTTTCATGACCCCATTTGTGTAAATGACAGTGAAATGATTGATTTTTTTCATTACGGAATCATAAAAGATGGATTGTCTATTAATGAAGCCATGAGCAAGAAACAATTAATATCGTTGGATTTTTAATTTCTCTATAAAATTTATAGTGGTGGAACCTGCAATTCAATAAATCCTTCTTATAGAAATATCATTTGCATCATTCCTAGATAATTGATATTTGGTAATTTCCATGTGAGTTAGTGTTACCGACGACATCTTTCTCAATTTTTTGAATGCTAGATGCTTATGCAAAACTTATAATGTTGTTTCTAGATGATCCATTTCTTAATTTATTTTATAATTAGTTGAATGTAATAATTGTTCCACTAAAGGAAATATTTCAATAAGTATCGATGAAAAATTGAAACATGTTATGTAAAAAAAGTCATTAATTAATTCTTATTGATTTATATTTTTTAATTAAAAAAAATGTAATTTAAAAGTATCTCATGTTGTCTCAATTCCCACTCACATAACCAATTGAGGATTGGCTTCGTCAGAAGGGCCAGAAGGGCAACCCAGGATCAAACCTCACAGAGGCTATTGCGCCTGGGCTAGGGCAAGGAGACAAGTTAAACCCAATTTTCTTAGTGATGGTGTGGCTGAGGCCGGGTGCGATCCCCAGGTGATTTTTACATATTTGATGGCCCTTAAATGTGGTTTCTCAAGCCACATGTCAAGCCACATGTAATCTCTAGTGAACTTAGACTACTTGACAAAAAAAAAGAGATCTCAATTTATTATCGTACAAAATATTTTAGGTCTATATTTTATTTACATGTGAAGAAAACTAACACTTAATCAATTATTCATATTTCAAAGTTTTATTTTAAATTTTCATAGGATGTTATTTTAAAATGTTAAAATTTAAATAGTGTTTACAAGGAAATTAGTAAACTTTGTAATGAAGGAAAATATATATTTTAAAAACCTTTAACATAAATTTAAAGTTGTTTTACATTTAAAAAAATAAATAATAATAATAATAATAATAATAATAATAATTATTATTATTATTATTTTAATAGAATTTAATTTTAATTAAATGCCTAAAATTATCAAAAATATATATTATAACTCTTTAAGATATATAATAATATGACATTCAAAAAAATTTAAATAAAATTTTTAAATTAACATAAATTATCAAAAATAAATAAAATTAAGACATTTGAAAAGGAATTTTCTATTTATATGTTATTATATTTTTTTCGTTTATGGTGGGGTGATTTTCTAATTCACTTTGATTCTCGCATCTTTTTTGCATGTACAACTATTTCCTTATCAATATAAAAGTAAAATAATAATTGTAATTGAGATGTATAATGATAATTTAATAATGAATATCTGTATTTATGTTATTAATATATTTTATTTTATAGTGGTAAGAGGTATTATTATATGGCTTTTTTGTACGTTTTTTTAATTTTTATTGTGGATTTAAGTGTCTATATAGCTAGTTTGTTTTTTTGGTGATTTATTTTTAAATCATTAATGTCCTACAATTGAGCCTCTTAGTGAAACCAATTCTACTTAAGTTCATTAAGTCATACCATGTCTACAAGTCTATTCATCCAAATCAACTCAAGTCCATCAAATCATTCCTTTAATTCAACTCAAATGTGCCTAAAGTATATGAGTGCTTCCAAGTCCATTTGATCTTGAGTCCATCTCATTCACCCCATATTTTTACAACTATGGATGAACTATTTAATTCGCCCTAATGACACCCAAGTGCACCTAACAATTTACCCAGGTGAGCAACCGAAAAATTGGCCCATGTGCAATTTATGGATGTGTGCCCAATGTGTGCGTGAACGAATTTCTATTCATGGATATCTATGCTAGAATATATTTTTTTTCATCCATGGCAACACCAAAATGGATGAGTGTGCTAATTTTGATCCATGGATACTTGTGCTAGAAATTTTTTTTGTCATAATTGACACCACAAAAATGTGAACCACCTAACTCTGTTACTCCATATATTCCAAGCACCCAAACTAGTGAACCTTTAATTCCAACCTTGCCCATCATGGCCAGTGCTTGTTTGTGTATGAGGTTACTTTGTGAGTTATGCACCTTGTTGATCAATAAATTATCATGTTCACTTATAAAAGAGGGTTTTAAATTGTAAAAAATAAAGTCAATATATTGTAAGTATTGGGACTGGAGTGATGTGGGGTATTAGTGGGTTTATAGGTCTTAGAGGTATAAATAAGGATATCTGGTATCATAGAGGTTTTTTATATTCTAAAGATGTATTGGGAGAGGGTTGAACAAAAAAAAATTTAGGACGTATATGTCAGTATCTAAATAAATTAAGGATATCTTTAATATCCCACAAATACATATATTATGTTATTAGTTTATTGAATGAAAACCCCTCATTTACCTTTCCCATAAATTCTTCTCTTATTATATACATGTTCCAATTCAATTTGCCTATGGTATGCCTTAGATCACTCAAGCTACACAAAAATAACTCTTATAATCGTTATGCGTCGACCATGTCCATAATTACTAATGAATAACCAAAACGGTAATGCAACAAGGTGTCTAAAGCCCTTACACACAAATTCAATCTTTTGGGTTATAAAAAATGATGCAACGAGGTGTCTAAAGCCACTGAAGGTAAGGGCCACAAATTCTATGAATTGTGTGATATTCAATGTGAGTGCCTAACATTTACTACTAGAGTGATTTTTTCATTAGGATGACTTCAAAGATGAATGTGGAGATGGGTGACGCATCGACCACAATTTTCATATAAGAATTAAGTAGCTCATTATAAATATATAAAAGTATTCTTCCCAAATCCAGAAGTTTATATGAAACTAACTCATTCCAATGGAGCATTATGTTATTTATGAATTCGTTGTAGCCCTACATTATTGTATTTTTAATTAAATAATTATGGCTACGAATCCATTGGACATGGAAATGGAAAAGGAAATGAATATGGAAATAGTACCTGAGAAGTATATGTACATCATCTGTGGAGAATTTTTTTATGACCCAATGTGATTACTGTTGGAGCAAGATCCCACCCAGCTTCACTACAATAGAAACACTCTACACACCATTTGGTAAATTGAATAACATGCCCGGAATGCTCTTACTTGATAGTGGTTTGACATTAAAAGGACCATCTCTCAAAGGGAATTGAAGTAAGAGATAAAGAAATACATTAAACTTCAAGGATTTCCTTCAAATATTGTAATCACCAACTATTCAAAAATTCTGGATGAAGGTGAGATGAATCAATGTTTAATGAGCTTGTGTAAATTTGTTGTAGGGAAGATGATAACATAGAAGAAATGGGTGAAAATATGGAAGAAAGTGAATATATTTCACTTGTTTTGTGATTTTCATTCTCATAACATAAAAACCTTCATGTCTATACATAGCTTCAAATGTTTCAAGAAACTCATTTGTTAAGAGATAATGGAGAATCCTTAATTTGTGAGAGTTGGTTCATAGAACCTTAGGATAGGAATTAGTTTCTATTTCTTAGGGTATGGTTCTAACTTCCCTATATCTATGCATGCTATATATTTATTGAGTTGTATTGAGAATGTAGAGTGTTTTGCAGAGTCAAAATCTCCTAGTTCAGTCTCTCCATTGTAGAGCTAACTAGGTTTTTATTAATGAATTAGATCCATTATATTTATCATGGTATCAGAGCTCCAAGGATGAACCATAGCCGGGGTTCTATAATTCCTGTGAGTATCCAGGAGGTAGAGGAGAAGCCCCTAATGACTGAGTGAATTTTGTTTCCTCAGCAATTGATCAATCAACACATTTTTCGGAGGAGGATTCATGCCAATCAGCACAAACCCGTGGAGGTTATCTATGCAGATAATCATGGATATATGCAAGAGAAATGTGAGGATAGGAAAAAACCTTATGCAGTTCCATTCCTAGTGTGATCAGCGTGAAAATTGGTTCAAAAATCATGTCGATGCAGGCAGAGGAGATCTGAAAAACAGATATATGCCATTGTTCGCCCACTAATGGAGGGAAGACATTGAAGACAAATCTATTACCAGAGAAATTTCACCAATGAAGGAAGAGATCTGAGGCATATATGTTGCCGGTGAAAGTTTGTTGTTGAAGGAATATATTTTAAAGGAGATCTATTGCCCGTTTCAACTTGCCGATGAAGGAAGAGATCTGAGGCAGATATGTTTCTGGTGTAAGATTGGTGTAGACGAGCTAGAGAGCCTCTACTGAAGAAAGAAAGGTGGTGGAGCCGGAGATCTCGTCCTAAGAAACAGAAGAGGTCGTGGAACAGGAGCTGAGAACCTGTGGCGTAGTGTGCATGCTCAGATTTATCGTGATATTTCTTTCTGTGATGATCTGGTGTAGATCTATTTTTTTCCTTTCAATTACTCGAAGTTGTTTTTTTTAGAATCGCCAAGATGAACAATCAAATAATTGAAGCATACTTCAAAGAGAGCTATAATCTTAATGGTTCCAATTACTCTAATTGGAAGTTCAATATGCATACTATGCTAGAATCACATAGTGCCTGAATGATTGCAAATGGGGATGAGCAAAAGCCAGGAGCAGGAGTCGGTCCAGCCACAATGATTCAAGACTGGAAGAAGAGAGAGAGTAGGGCAAAGACGACATTGAATATGTTAGTGAAATAATGCATCATACTTCATATGAGAGAATGCAAATCTGAAAGTGACATCTGGACAGTGTTGAAGGATTTGTATGAGATCAGGAATAAAAATCGTATCTTCTTCTTGAAGAGCAAGATTCTCTCCATAAAGATGGAGGAGAATGAAAAATGTGTTGCTTTTATATCGCGGATCAAGGATCTTAAGAACAAATTGGCAGATATCTATGAGATAGTTGTAGACACATATTTTTTCATGATTACCATGAATGGTATGACTGACTATTACCAAATTTTTATCATTGGGATAAATGCAAGAGAGAAAGCCCCAAAGTTTGAACAACTGACAGGAATATTAATGCAAGAAGAATAAAGAAGATTGACTCTAAAACCCTAGAGTGTAGATCTTGCGTTAATGGAAAAGAATAATTCCATCAGAGCAAAAGGAAATTCATCACATCAAAACAGAGGAAATCCATAGAAAAGACCAAATCAATATCAAGGTATGTAATCAACTAGAAATGACTCTGTATTAGAATGTTTTCATTGTGGTAAAGTTAGTCATATGGCTAAGCATTGAAAAAAGAATAAATTTGATGAAGGACATCAGAGACATAAAAGGCATGCAGGTCATTTCACAGATGATGACCATGTTCAAGATTTTAGATTGTTCATGGAAAACACTGATGAAAATGTCAAAGTAGAAATTTGGTATGTGGATTTGGAAGTGTCCACACACATGAGAGGGAACAGAAAATTGTTCGATGATTTCAAATAAACTAACAATGGATCTCAAATCTACCTTGGCAATGATACATGTTATTAGATCAAAGGGTACAAGAAAATTTCTATTATTTTACCTAATGGTAATATTAGACATATTCAAAATGTAATGTACGTACCTGAAGTTACAAATAATATGATTTTTTTATCCATGATTACATATAAGAACCTTAAGGTAGAATTCTTTAAATCTAATTGTTATGTTAAATATTTTTGGATGGTATGAAGACTATTTATTCAAGAATTTGAACAGGAGGTCTGTACAAATTAAATGTGAGGACAACAACACATCGAAATTTGACGTCATCGAGTTTAATCGCAGAAAAGCTATGGCACCAGAGACTTGGTCGCATCAACTTCAACAATCTATTTTTACTTCATAAAAAGGAAATGGTAAGAGGTATTCCTTCTTTAAAACAAGTTCATAATGATTGTGAAGTTTGTGCATTAGAAAATATGCATAGAGAAGAATTCCCTATTCGAGTAGAAAAGAAAAAGAGATAAATACTTGAATTAGTGCATACTGACCTATGTGGACCTATGCAAACAAGGTAATTATAAGGTGCACTATATTTTCTATTATTTCATGATGATTGTACAAATTTCTATTGGGTATATTTTCTTAGTAAGAAAATCCATACATTTCAATACTTTAAGTAGTTCAGAACTATGATTGAAAATAAAATGTGGAAGTATATAAATATTCTTCGCTCTGATCAAGGGGGATAATACGAGAAGGCTAAACTTACCAAGTATTGTAAAAATCATGGAATATTCCAGAAATTCACAGTACCCCATACTCCTCAGAAAAACATAGTAGCGTAAAGGAAGAAAATAACATTGGTGGAGTGTGCTCAGAGCATGTTGAAAGATAAGGATCTTTCAAATGGTTTCTGGGCTGAAGCGTTGAATACTGCAGTTTATTTGAAAAATAGGATTCCTACAAAAATTATTGAGTTTAAAACTACTTTTGAAGCATTGCATGGATTGAAACTTGCAATAAAACATTTGAGAGTATTTGGGTCTAAGGCCTTTGCCCATATTATAATGGAAGACAAAATAAAATTAGATTCAGAAGCCATCATATGCACCTTTGTAGGGTATTGTTCACAATATAAAACCTATGGATTGTTTAATCCCTCTACTCATAAATTTTTTTTTTTTCAGTAGAGATGTCATGTTCCATGAGGAGGTTTATGATGAATCTAATAAAAGAAATGAGGAATGGGATATTCCATTGTTGGTGGAAGGAAATGAAGAATCAAGTGACAACCATGAGAAGCAGAAAAAGGCAGAAGCAAAAAATTCAAATAAAAAAATCGAGTTGAGGCCTTCAAAGGGAAATCATAACAGGTTAGAAGCCACACCATCACTCCGAAGATCAAGTATAAAGACTCATTTTCCTGCTAGATATAGGTGAAATGTCTTTATAACTAGTATGATGAACATTGTAGAAGCTTCTAGTTATAGAGAAGCGAACCAATGTAGTGAATGGAAATAAGTTATGGAATGAGAATATGAATCAATTCTCAAAGGTAAAACTTGGGAGCTAGTTGAGCTAACCAAAGGGAAACAAGCCATAGGTTGTAAATGGTTGTATAAACCCAATTTTAATGGAGACAGAAGCATAGATAAATTAAAAGCTAGATTGGTAGAAAATGGGTTTTCACCTAAAGAAGGTATTGATTATGAGGAAACCTCTACCCCCATATCTAAACTAAATACTATTAGAATGATGATTTCTTTAGCTACTATAAATCACTAAATGATTTACCAACTAGATGTAAAGTCTGCATTTTTAAATGGGGAGTTGAAAGAGGAGGTTTATTTAGAGCAACCTGAGGGGTTTTTCTAGAAAGGGAAAGAATTTTTAGTTTTCATATTAAAGAAAGATTTATATGGACTAAAACAAGCACCTAGGTCATGGTATGAAAATATAGTTTCATGTTTTCTGCAACACGGTTATGATAGAATTAAAAACGACCCTAATTTGTATACTGTGAATGATGAAAATCGTTGTATAGTTTTGATTTCTTTGTATGTAGATGATCTAATTATTACATGAGATGTTGTTGATCTAACGAAAGAAATCAAGGAGAAAATTTCACCAATGTTTGAAATGAAATACCTTCGTGAACTAAGAAATTGCTTGGGTCTTGAGGTCAACAGAGATTGAGAGAAAACTTTTCTATCCTAGGGTAAGTATGTCAGGGGTATATTGGAAAGATTCAGGATGGATCAATGTAAGGCTACAACAATTTCATTACAACAAAACCCCAAACTTCAGAGTGAGGATGACTCTAAAGAGGCAGATGCGACACTATATCGAGAGTTGGTTGGGATTTTAATCTACTTAACCACTACTAGACCAGATTTGGCTTATGAAGTTAGTGTGCTAAGTCAATTCATGTCCAAGCCACTTGAGAGTCACTATATTGTAGCAAAAGGTGCCCTAATTTATATACAAGGAGGCTTATATTATTGTATTATTTACACTGATTCATTTGATATTAGATTTACCGCGTTTACAGATTTCGACTCAGCTAGAAATGTAGATGAACAAAAATACATAACAGAATATGCGTTTAGCATTGGATTTGGGGTGCTTGCATGGAGAAGTAAGAAGAAGAACATAGTTTCATTGTCCTCAGCAGAAGTAGAATATAAAGATATGTGCACAACATCATGTGAGGAAGTTTTGCTGTGGAGACTTCTCCAGGATTTCAAGGAAGAATAAAAAGATGCAACAAAAATAATATGTGATAACCAGAGCTCAATCAAACTGGCTAATAATATCATGTTCCACAAGAACACTAAGCACATTGATACACAATTACACTTTGTCAAGGAGAAAGTTAAATCTAAGGAAATCCATCTTGTATATTGTAAAAGTTGTGATAATTTTGTTGAAGTTTTCACTAAGCCTCTTGGAAAAATAAATTTGAAATGTTTAGGGAGATGTTAGGTATATTTTTGAACCCCTTCTCTATTGAGTTGGAGTGTTAAAAGATAATGGAGAATCCTTGATTTTTGAGAGTTTGTTCAAAGAACCTTAGGATAGGAATTAGTTTCTATTTCTTAGGGTATGGTTTCAACTTCCGTACACCTATGTGTGATATATATTTATTGAGTTGTATTGAGAATGTAGAGCGTTCTGCAAAGTTAGACACTCATGGATCAATCTCTCCATTGTAGAGATGAATAGTTTTTTTATTAATGAATTCAATCCATCATATTTTATCATCATGACAAATTATTAAGAGAAAAGTAACCAAATAAGCTACCCTTAATGTGGGTAAGGAAACATTGAGGGTTATCAAATTCATAATAAATGGAGTGAGATCACGCTGAGAAAGTAAAAATGGAATTCTTTCGAATCTTAAATAAAATTCAAACGGACATGTGATTTCATGTTTAATGAGTATTCTCAGCGATGTTTATAGGAAAATAAAGGCTATATGAAAATGCAGTCCTCGATTATGCGAGTATTTTCAAAAGTATTTGATGATATCACTGCATAGGATAACATTCTGGTTAGAAACCCTAGCCCAGCCGTGCTGCTAGGACATCCTTGTGCGCTAAATATATCGTGTCAAATGAATGCAATGGATGCTAGTAGCAAATACTTGAATCACAGGATTGATATTCTGAGAGGCGCGAGGGTTTCACTTCTATGCTTCAAAAGTATGTATTGTAGAGGACTCTATAGTGTTTTATTCATTTGAATTTCTAGGGAAATTGATTAGAAACCGAAGGATATGTGTGGGCTTATGGAGGGAAAAATTATTGAATCTCAGGTGCAGGCGCATCATAATTTTGATGTCCTTGAAAGGGGTGTACAAATTGTTAGGGATATACTCATGGAGGAAAGCCAATTAGCTTCTTGCATTCTCGGAGGAGGTTTGGACATACTGAAGGAGTTGATTCCTATTTTTGAACATCCCAGTGAGACCCAAAATGAAGATGATGATGAGATGGGATATGGAAAAATCAGTAGCCTCATTTGTGTAATTAACAACAAAATGGTTGATTGTGTTTATTATAGAATCGAAAAATATGGTTTGGACATAAGTGAATTCATAAGCAAGAAACAAATTATAATGTTAGATGTTGAAGTTCTTCGAAATTCTTTTACTGATAGAAGCTACAAATAAGTGAATCCTTCTGTAGAAATGATTTTTGGTAATTTTACTGCGAGTTGGAATTACCAACGACATCTTCCTCAATTTTGTGAACGCTGCATACTTATGCAAACCTTCCGAATATTTCTCTTAGATGCTTCATTCCTTAATATATTTTATGATCCATTGAATGTCACAATTGTTCCAATCAGTGAGATATTTCAAAGAGTATTATGAAAATTTGAAGCAAGTGAGGTGAAAAAAATATTTATGCTTGATTTATGAATGTGATGGAAATGAACAACCCTGGGCTTGAGAAATAAAAATCGATGGGCTTGAGATATATGAATGGATGGTTTTACCACATTGCAAAAATTTTACTGCACCCGATAATTCTTTGCATAATTATCATTTCACTACAAGGAAAAGACCCTCTAGCGTAGGTTACAAAAGAGGTTTTTAGTGTTATAAAATTGGCCCAGATTGTCAAAAAAACATTTTCTACAACATCTGTTTTTGGTAACAGAGGTTTTGGCGGAGCTTTTAATAGAATTTGAACATAGCTAAAAAACTTGGGTGTTCAGAGGTTATTACGGATGTTTCTTTCATCAATGCGCTACTAAGGTGTGAACGCACTAGTGGGTGTCATATATACGGTCAGCCCATGGCAGTCGAAGATGCATGCACCGGGCCGTAAAGTTATACAACAGCACCTGACGCGCTGTAGGTGATACAACACAGTGGGCCGTTCTAATTCGTATTGGGATTTGTGCGTTGATCATATTTCATATCAATGCACTGGTACATAGTCTTATTGAAGTGAACCTGTGTGCACTATCAAACGAACGCACCAATTTTTCTAATTCACATTGGTATTTGTGCAATGCCCATAGGTCGGAGAAATGCACCAGTGCGTAGTCTCAGATAAATGCATCGATGCGTAGTATCACACAAACACATCGAGATCTATAATTAGTAAATTGGTATTTGTGTGGTGCCCATATGTCATAGAAATGCACCAGTGTGATGTATCATACAAATGCATCGGAGTGTTCCTTTTGTATTTTTTAGAAATGTCTACCTGTGACAGTGCAACTATTGTGATTTTTTAAAATTCATTATTCATCAAAATTCGACACATCTTATAACAGTATTCATATTAATTAAATTTTTATTAGTGCATTTGAATGTGATGTTTGTATAAATTTTTATATCATATCATAATTATTGTGATTTTTAAAAATTCATTATTCATCAAAAGATAATACATATCTTATAACAGTATTCATATCAATTAAATTTTTATTAGTGCATTTGAATGTGATGTTTAGACTATTTTTTTATATCATATCATCATATTTCACATCTCTTCATTATAATATTTAATCATCCATAAATTTAATCAATGATGTTACATTTCACAGTGACAATGGAGAACACAATAGAATAAATTAAAACATATTTTATTATATATATATATATATATATATATATATATATATATATATATATATATATATATATATATATAGATATATAAGACAATCTTTTTCAGAAAAAATGGGACACTTATTGGTATCCATTTGTCTTTTAATTGGGACACTATGTACATTACATTAAAGAAAATGTTTGATTTTATAGACAAATATTTCAAAAAATACAACGCCTTGCTCTGATATCCAAACATAATGATCATCATTCTTCGCTTGAAATATTTTCACTGCTCGAGCTAGTTCCATGACTTAGTTTATTTTTAGGAATGTTTTGTTCATAATGTTGATTGTTTTCTTCTTATTCGCCTTCCATCTACAAACATAAAAATAAATTGTAACGAGTATATATACATTTGTGATAGTAATGAAAATATCAATATTAAATAATATACATCAATGTAAATCGAAAGGAAATGACGTACCATAGCAACAATTGACTCATGAACTATACACATTCTTTCAAAACCATGTAATATGCCATCTTTTAAGATTTCATCTATTGGCACAGTTTCATACTTTGTTTCCTCCAAGTTTTATACCCCATAACAAGTCCTATATATAATATAAAAGATTTTTTTGTTCTATTAATTATAGATAGAGCTAAGTAAAAAAATATTGATAGATGCTTCGAAATTGCACAATTAATTTTTGATATGCCAACATATACTCACAACCCATATTTCACCCAATGTTAATCAATTCATCCGATGGTTCTTATTTTTATGTTAGCACCTGTTTGAAGACATTCAATGATGATTTTTGTAACACAACATAAAATATAAAAAAATGAAATATAGTTAAGTTGTTATAAGGAAGTAAAAATTACTCACAAACTTAGATATCAACCCTCTTCTTCCTTTTCATCATGTTTTATGTACTAAATGGGTTCCTTTCTTTCTTTCTACAAGAAAATACTTAAAAATTAATATTTAATGCTAAATTGTTTATTTATTGTACCTAACGATCGAAAAATTCAATGATTACATATTACATTTGAAGCACGTTGTTGTTGAGATGGCTCCTCCTACGATGCAATTTTGTCCATTTCTTTGACCATTTCCTTGTACACCTTTTTGGACATTCCTACAGGCATATTTTTTATATTAGCTCATTCATCTTTTGAGATTTTCATAATATTCTTGAAAATGTAACATGACAATAAAATATTTAATTTTTGTATTGATATATGAAAACTAAATATAACAAAAGTGATATTTATAAATAATTCTAGACAAACATTTAAAGGAATATTACTTTTTCATTCCTTCTTTTTTGTTGTTGTATGTTTTTGCTATTAAAAGTCTGACATGTCTCATTGACCAATTCTCTAGAAACTCTTCCTGTAGTTTAGATAAAATTTGGTTCTTAGAATCATTAAATTGGTTTTTGTATTGTAAGTAGGAAAAACGTCTATACATTCATTCCACTAGATCCCTCAAACTTTTGTAAAAGTTTTCCCCCCTTTTGTTAACCTCCAGCACCACTCCAGATGAGCTAAGGAGAAATTCATTTTCATTTGTATGTTCTATTTTTTTTCTTTTCTTAGAACAACATTCCTTTTCTGAGTTGTTGATCCCTGTAGAACATTAAACATATGTGAATTAATAGATTGTTTGACACATGTTATCTAATAATTTAAAGTATATTATTAATGAAAATTAAAAAAAGAAATTCATATTGGATCGATAGTATTTTTTCATTCACCTGATTCATCATTTTGCAATTTTTCCATCAAGATTTTACGCTCTTCTAGTCCTAGATCAGAAATAATCTTATCGAGCTTCGTCATTTTATGGCTCTGTATGATACAAAATAAACAATACATATTAGTTAAACTTACATATAGTTCAATAATAATATTTTTTGTAAAGAATTTACAAAGAACTTGCCTTTTTTGCTTTTCTTGATGTGTTATCAGTATTTTCGATACTTGATCTCTTTTCAACCATTTCTTTATCAATATGAAACATGTACCATAGCATTCATTAATATATTTTATAAATAGATTGTCAAATTTTCAGGTAAAAAATAAAACATCAAGAAACTGGTGCACTTTTCATGTTTTACGCAACAACGTTGGTGCGTGATGGTCTTCTAAACGCATCACCAAAACAGTATAAAACAGCGTACGGTGCTCTATGTCAACAAGGAGCATCGGTGTGTTACATGTTAACTATCACACTGATTAACACAAAAAAAATAAAAAATTGTCTAGTGCTATTTTTTGTAGCATATGGTATTGTGGAAGGGGCGGTGCAACCTATTATTATAAACACCCTGCGAGAACAAGGGACATTGTATGATGTTTTTTGTCAACTAGGAGACCTAGTGCGTTATATGTTACATGGTGCACCAATTAACAAAAAATAAAAATAAAAATTCGCCATAGTACGTGTGCGGTCCACTATAATGAAATAGCGCACCTATGCCCTATTTTACATATGGCGCACATTAAAAAAAAAAATGATTTTTTTTTTAAATAGTACATGCGCGATGTGCTAGAATAAGCTAGTGCACCGGTGTGCTAGGATACCCAAGGCACACCGATTAAAAAAAAAATTGTTTTTTTTTTTAATTCACACATAGGTTGACATGGATTGGGAGCTGAGTATGCAAGTCATCCTGTGGGTTGGATGTCATAGGCATATATATATAGAAATACAAACCTTATAAATCTAAAATGAAAATCCCTAATTCTTAAATCACTGAAACGGGAAGAAGTAAGGGCAGAAACAAAAATAATGAAGAGTTTAGAGTAAAAATGGATTTTTTTTTTCTTCTGAAAATGAACAACAAATTGAAATATTTTACTTATTGCATAAAAATACTATAGAAAATGTTAAAATAAAATAAAATTTAATCACGACATTGTTTGAAATTATATGATATAGGATTTGATTCACTAGAGGTTTGGAATTCTGATTCTCTGAATACTTCTATTCGAAAGTATTTCGCTACTCCATAGTGCTCTCGTGATCTCTCGCTCTAGGTATGTCTCCTGCAAATCTCTTACTAAACCTTTTTGCAAAAATAGTGAAATAATGAAAAGAGTTTACTATTTAAAGAATTGTTTAATGAAATTAGATTTTTGAAAATATTTTGCCACCCATTTTTCAATTTATTTCCTTTTTTTCACTTTAAAAAAATAAAGTTGCGTTTTTTTATTTGTGAGGCACTAGTGTTGATTGTCAATTAATAACACTACACTGGTGCATCCATTAATAACACAGCACTGGTGCGTAGTAACTAAAGCAACACCGGTGCAATTATCTGTACATAAGCACCGTTAGCAATAAGTCCATTTTTAAGGCACCAAAATTACTTTTAGGTGTGTGCGCTAAAATTTATTATTGATTTTGCCCAAATGTAGGGAGAAAATATCATAATTATATCGAATGGACAATTATTCAAAATCCAGATCCGTTGGAACACTTAATCCTACATGGGTAGGTGTGGAATGCGGAAAGTCACAATGGAATCCAAGTGACCTTGGAATATGAAACCAAGAGTCACACCATTGTACTATAAATGTACATCATGTATAATGGAAAAATAAGAAAGCCTCACACTTATACTTCATTGTGTTGAGTATCTTGTGTGTGTGTGTTCATCTTCCTCATACACCATGTGTGCACTTTAACATGGTGTTTAACATGGTATCAGAGCAGGCAATTACTAGCCTTGCTCCAAATTGAGTGAGCCATTTGTGTTTATGGCCTGTGAATATCTGCAAAAATTCTTGAAATTTTTTGCGGCACGTTTCTGGCCCGGCATTTTTCCGCATTTGAAGGTGGTTTGGAGAAAGACGGCCTACATTCGAACGTGGCTTTGAAAAAAAAAGTAGCACTGCACATCTGAAGGTTGATTTCTTCCTGCAATTTCTGCCCACTTTTTAATTTCTGCATTGAAGAGTTGCTGGAAAATAGTGTTTCAAAGTTGGTTTCTGAAAGAAAAATTCTGAGATTTCTGAGTTTTCTGCAAATCTCTAACTCTGCAAATTCTCCAATTTTCTGCTGCTATATGGCCCTTTGCAAAGAAAAGTTCTGGGTTTTTTAAGTAAATATTTCTGAGTTTTCTCTGCAATTTCTAAAGTTCTGCTGCTGTTTTAAAGTTAATTTCTCTACTCTCTGTTGTTTGAAAAAAATATATATATATATAATAAAAAAAAATTACTGAACTAGGCCCACAGCCTCCCCTAACCCTACTCTCATCACTCTACCCACAGCCATATGCACTCACAGCAATACAACATAAAACGCTACACCCCAACTCCATTCTTCATACCGCCACCCCTTTACCATACTGCCATATATAAATACCGCCCATTCACCATATATAAATACCGTCCCCTCACATCTTACGCTCCCCCTCCCTTGCGCTATTCCACTTTGCTCCCTCCCTTATAGCCTATTCTACTGTGCACCCTCCCAAATACTTACATCGAATCCCCTCTCCTACCCAGCTATCTCCTAAGCTACATCCCCTCTACCCACCTGCGGTTATCCAACGAGCTCCGCCGTCTTCCCAACACTCCCGCCTCCCTTTCAACAATCCTCCCATCTCAACTTGCACCCATACTTGCTACCCCTCGGCCCTTTCAACAAACCCCCTTACCCCCCTTCACACCCTACGACCTACACTACCCATCTCTCCCTCCCCACGGCATAGCCATCCCTCCCTTTTCCACACCCTGTCGCATTCCAAACGCCCCTCCCCTCTACCCACAGCAAAAGCTCCAAACGCCCCTCCCTTTTCCACGGGCTTTTAATTTCGTTTTTTAATTTTAAATTTTAAAATTTTTAAAATCCGCCCCCCACCCCCATTAATTCTTTTATTACAGTTGAAATTCCCTCCCTTTTTAAATTTTTAAATTTCAGTTTTTTTAATTTATTTAATAAAAAAAAAAAAAAAAAAACCTTAAACTTTCCCTTAGTTTTTAAACTCTCCACTCTCCCACCCTTTTTAAATTCCCCTTCCCATTTAAGTTCGACCTTTTAACTCCCCCCATTTTTAATTATTCCCATTTTTTTAATTAATTTTTAATTAATTAAAAAAAAAAAACAGCAGAGAGAGAGGAAAGAGAGAATATGAACAACGGAAAAAGAGGAAATGACATGTGAGCAGATGGATTGAATACATAGAGAAAATTTCATATTTACATTATATGATTTGTGGCATTGACATAAGGGTGATTTTTTGAAAAATTTCACATTTGAAGACAAGTTTGCCATCATTGAAAACAACTCTTTGAAGAAGAAATTTCAAGAGTTGCCTTAAAGACCTCACACTGCAGTGTTTTGCTACACATTTTTGCTACATATTGTATTGAACTGACACTATATTGCCTCTTCATTCATAGTTGGAATCAGTGAATTTGAGTTGTTGATGTAAGTCATTTTTGATTTCCCTCCATCATTTCAGGAGCAGATTTTGTACTTTGATAAATTCTTTGGAGTCATTTGTATTTGTTGTTGAATCACATTGTAAATGGGTGCATTTTCGGTTGTAGCTGACACCCTTTCATTTTTTGAGCCTAAGTTGTTGAGTGACCTCATTCATTCAAATGTTGATGAAATGATAAAAATGAGCAAGGATTCTCTTTGTAACATTCAAAGTTTTTTGCAAGATGCACAGAAAAGATTGAGTTTTTGCAGTTGGAATCTCTGCTTTAGCAAGATGAACTTCAGAAAAAGAGTCACCATTCTAAACCTATTTTTTTTCAGAATATTGAGAAGGACTCCCATTAGCAGCAAGTTATTAAAGTTGAAGTTGATTCCCATTCAGTTCCTTGCACAAGAGTAGATGTACACGCAGATGCAGCAGCTCAGCCTGCACTTCCTAAGCCCATCATCAAACCTTGGGAAGAGCTTGTCCACAAAAATCAAAAGACTGGTCTTGGATATGACAAGGATGTGTCCTTTCACATTCCAGACTACACCAAGCCCATCATATTTCAGAGTCTTTGGATTCACATGTGACGGTTCACTGTTGTTCCGGATCCTGTGCAGCCACAACAACGACGATTGTAACATGCCAACCTTTGTGATCGAGTTGGCCATATGAAAGATCAATGTTTTGATCTTCATCCATGCAAGCACTGTGGTCGGCACACTCATGCTTTAGACAGATGCTTCAGAAACAAGCCTCCTGCAAGAACAAAAATTCATCTTGGATGGATCGCTTCTTGGCAATGGGCATCAGCAGCCAAGAAGATGTTTAAGTCGCATGTCAGAACGTGTTCACGGATATTGAGCAAACTTGCAGTTGAGTTTTCGCCATCATCTCACCTTGTCCCTTACAGAAGGGAAAATGGTGGTCATGTACAAACTTCGAGTCGAATCAAGCGAGCCTGAGCCACAATCTCTCATTCCATGTTCAGAGTTGTAGCCAGAAGTTCAAGCGAGCCTGAGCCACAATTCATCATTCCGGATTCAGAGATGTAGCCAGAGACACGGATGCCCATGAGCATGCCTTCGGTTGGTGGATAACCTTAAACCATCATATTTGGTTGGTGGATAACCTAAAACCATCACAGGTAGTAGACCTCCCTTATTTTAGGTCGAATGTCTCCCTTTCATATATGAGGAACACTTCCTCTAGCAAAAGCCTTCAGCTTAACAGCCTTCAGCTTCTTGCCAGCTTTGGTTGAGTTCCAGGAAATGCTTCAAAGCATTCCAGAGTTGTTGGTAATCCTAAAACCATCACAGGTAGTAGACCTCCCTTCTTTTAGGTTGAAGGTCTCCCTTTTTATGAGGGACAATTCCTCTAGCGGAAGCTTTCAGCTTTTTGCCAGTTTTGGAAGAGTTCCGGGAACTGCAACAAGTATTGTGTTCCAGTGTTTGTGGTCATCCTAAAACCACCTCTTTTTTTCAACATTTCGAGTTGATTCGTAGTCTTTCATATGTATACTTTGCATATTTTTATTACAACTCTTTTCTTGGACTCACACATACCCCTTCGGATTAAGGGGGGAGTTTGGAACACCTAATCCTACATGGGTAGGTGTGGAATGCGAAAAGTCACAATGGAGTCCAAGTGACCTTGGAATATGAAACCAAGAGTCACACCATTGTACTATAAATGTACATCATGTATAATGGAAAAATAAGAAAGCCTCACGCTTATCCTTCATTGTGTTGAGTATCTTGTGTGTGTGTGCTCATCTTCCTCATACACCATGTGTGTGCTTTAACATGGTGTTTAACAAGATCGTTCCTTAATATTTCTCAAATTCCATCACAAAGTTCTCCCTATCCATCTCGTGAAGTAATATTTACTTCATATTTAATTTATATTTTCATTATCTAATTGAATTTATGTTGTTTATCCATGTCAATCAGCTTAACAAAATTTTTAATGTACACAAATTTGTAGGTTAATGCAGATTCATAATCGATTTTAGATGCACAAAATAATCAAACATCTCCAAAACGTTGGATGCTCTTATCAGGAGCAGCATACCGCAAGGTGCATTTGGTAGATGAAAATGGACAGCTGCTTCACCCTACCAATTGTAACAATATTGGATCCTCTAGCCATAATCTTGGGACAATGATGCTAATAATCATTGTTTGGTATATTAATTTAATTATTAATTTCCATGTCAAACAAATTAATCATGCATTTTCAATGTTCTTACTAATTGATATCATAGATTTTGTACTAATCATGTTCAAATATATTTTTTGAAATTATTAGGATTTTAGTGATGATGAGCGACCTACCTACCATCTTCCATTGCACCCCATGACAATTTCAAATCAAGAGAATTATGAATTAAGAGAAAAAATAGGAGAGGAACAATACCAAGAATGGTTGAATCAACCACCGATTCAATTCCCGCTACGTCCAGATTCACCAAATAGGAATAGCTACAACTATTGTAGTTCTTCACAAGCTAGCAATGGAGGCAATCAAATAGAGGTTGTTTCAGATGATTACTTAAGGGATATGACTGCTATGGAGACAATGTTGTTAGATGCATTCCAAAATGATGATCAGCTAAGGGATGATGCTCATATCACTGACACCTTATTAAAAATCCTTCAATTTTCTTCCACCACCCCTCTCTTTGGACCTGGCAGTTAGTCAAAGTCTACCCAGTTGGGGACAACGATGTTACTATACAACTTGAAATGAAATTTTTTAGCTTGTCGAATGCATGTTTCTCAGAAATTTTGAGGTAAGTTACCATAAAGTCCTCCCTATATAATTTGAGAAATATAATCACACAATGAACATTACAAATGGAAAATTTTATGAAAATTAATAATTATATCGGAATTAATGTATATTTAATATTTTCCATGATGATCACCAACTACAGGTTATTCAAAGATAAGGTTCTTCGAGTTATAATGTCTTGCCCGGTAACTGCGAAGAGGCAAAGAAATTTTCGAAAGTGTTGGGTGTTGAGTACATATCAGATCATGCATGTCCAAATGATTGTATTGTATATAGAGAAGAATATTAAGACAAAGAGATATGTCTTAAATGTGGGCATGGAAGGTATGATAAATCAAAAAATAAGGGTAAATTATGTGGTCCTCCTTTTAAGATATTGAGGCACATGCCTGTAATCCCACGGATTCAAAGGATATTTCATTGTAAATAAATAGCTATGTTTTAGGGATGGCACAACTCACACAAAAGTGAGTTGGGAGTTATGCGAATCCCAACTGTTTCAATAGCCATGAAGCATATAGAGGATATATGGCCTGAAAAATTCAAGGATGAAGTACAAAGTCTACGACTCAGCATAGCCATGGATGGCGTTAACCCATGTTCCCCCCAGAACACCAAATATTTTGTTTTGCCTATTTTAGTGATCAATAACAATATCCCCCCATGGTTTTCTATGAATAATGAACATTTTATGTTGGCTCTCATAGTCCCTAGTAGAAGACAGGTGAAGAATATGGATGTCTACTTACAACCACTGGTAGATGAATTGAAGGAATTAAGGGATAGGATAAATCTATACGATGTATCAAGACCCATCGTAGCAGAGAGGAGTTTTATGTTTTATGGCATATGTGCTTACACGACACATGATTATTGAGGCTTAGGAATTTCCTATGGTAAATTACATGTTTATTGATTTCTTTATATATGTAACAATATTGTTTCGCATATTAGCTATTTAATTCATTGTAATTGTTCTTCTCTTCATGATATTATCTAATGTGCCATGCATATAAATTGTATACAATAATATCGCAAGTCTTGTAACAAAAGGGTATTTTGGATGTAAATATTGTGGACCTTCTCTAAAAGCTAGATGGTCCAAGGACCTACGAAAGCTAGTGTATGAATTCTCCAGGGTATTCCTCCCAGAGGAACACCCTTATAGAAGAGCAACATCCACTTTCAATGGTAAATGAGAGAGAACCCAAATACCTCCAATAATGACACCAGCTGAATGGCTTAGAGCATATGAGAGAGAGAAGGATAAGAAGTTCATAGAAATGTTCGATTCAAATGGGGAGCCTATGTTCGATGATCCAGAATTCTTTGACACCTATGTTGAGAAATTTCCCATTGGGATGAAAAGGAAATCTATATTTTACAACCTCCCATATTGGGTGCATCTTAAGATTATCCACTTATTAGATCCCATGCATATATTTAAAAAAAAATCATCTTATTTATGGAGGCACATATCATCGAAACAAAGTGACACATTATCTCTTAGGAAAGATATTTTTACTTCAAAAACTAAAAAGAAACATTGTCCAAGAAGATTAGAAAGTACAGGATCAGAGGTAGGCACTGGTCCCTCTAATTCATGGTATTTCAAATAAGGTGATGTCCCACGGATTTTTAAAAAAGATGATATTTATTTGGCAAAGGAAGTTATAATGGGTGTGATGGTGCCATCTTTATATGGGTCTTCACTATGGTGCTGCTTCACCGTGGATGACCATTTGTTGGGGTTGAAAACGCATGACCAGTTGAATCTTCTAAGAGTATGTATCATTTCAAAAGCATGATTTCATTATTGTTTATATTAATAAATTTTATCCGATGGACGGATCATAAAACATAACTAGTTTTATATATTATTGCATGTGTTTGTAACTTTGCAGTGTCATTACCCTTTGTTCATGTGTGGGTGTGTGAAACATTAGTTCCCTCAAGACCTAGGATGTGCCATATCTAAATTAATCTACATTTTTATGTTGGATCATGTGAAAGGAGATTCATGTGGCTAGAATTCCATGGTGGTGTCAAGATATAGTTGAGATTGTTTGTATGTTTGAGAAGGAATTGCAACGTGTTTCATGGACTTGCAGGTTCATCTTCTAATCCACCTAGTAGATGAGCTTGAATTAGTTAGGGTGGTTTCTTGTTGTTGGATGTTCCTATTAGAGAGGTACATGATGAAATTGAAAGGTTTTGTTCGACAAAGGGAAAAGTCTGAGGGGTCTATGGTAGAGGGGTACATATTGTATGAGTATTTCTACTATTCTAGTGAGTACATCAAGCAGATTGAAAAAAGACAAGGTGCAGTGATTTGGGACGATGAAAGGGATGAAGAGAGAGGAGAAGGGAAGTTGCTCCAAATGAATGGAAAGAAGCACTTGATAAAGAGTACAAGCGACTTATAATTTTTCAAATTTACACAAAGTAAATATTCATGTTGAAGTTCGATATAATGTATATTTTGATCTCTATGTACTATACAATGTCGATTTGATTTCATCACCGAATGCAGAAATTGAAGCAATCAATAAATTCATTATTTACAATTACGAAGTGACACAACCATGGGTCGCATTGTACGAACAAAAGAGGATGAAATGGGATAGTGAAAGGAAAGAATTCAGATGGTTGAATGGCATAATTATGCCTTATTCCAATCATTTAAAAGAAAATATGCAAAAAATATGACCCAACAGTTGGGTTGTTGATGAATTCAGAGAGAAATGCGGTGCAAATGGTTGTTACCCGCGTGCTGAAGAGGATGCGTTAAACGTAGGGATTGGGTGCAACAATTTGGTAATAATCTATTTACATTATATGTACATTTGAAACTTAATAATGAGCCTTTCAATTGTAATTACGGCTATATTTCATATTTTAAATGTTGGGTTATTGTAATACACATGACACTATGATTTTTTAACTTTTTTATAGGTGCATTTGTTCCCATCTATGTGTGCATATGGACACGATTTTCGCACAGAAAATGTCGATGATGGACACATCACACAAGATTGTGGAGTGGAAGTCAAGTTTGATCGATCTAGTCGATCTAGCCACCATGATCAAAACCTAGTATGAGGGATGTTAGGTTACGTCGAAAAGATACAAGAGACCGTTGAAGTGGATTTATCATCTTTCCAATTTGTTATTTTTAGGTGCAAGTGGTGGGACACCTTTGATTGAAATAATGTAAAGGAATATCACAATAGTAGGCCGATATGTATCAACTCTAGAAAGTTGTGGGATGAAGCTAAGGAGCCCTATGTTTTCCCCAAACACTGCAACAAGGTGTTTTTTTACCCAGATGTGTTGGATAGGGATTGGTGATTTGTATTGAGACATGACACTAGATCAAAACATATTTTTGAGAACAATAGTGTTATCATGCCATGAAATCTGGAAGATAATGAGGGTGAGCATGAGAACCACAAGTGTTACACAACAATTTTTCATCGTCCCTGCAATTCCTTGTCCCACACATTGGAGGGCTTATTCCGTGATCTGTGAGCAGTGACATGATCTGAAAACACTTTCATGACATTCCCCTAGACATGGACTTTCATTCCTATGAAGTCAACTCCTTGTGAAAAACCCTAACAATAGCCTTTTTATCCTTGGCGCAACTAGCCAATGTTATACTCGCGCCAATGGGGGAAATCCTCCAAAGAGGGCGGGCCAACTGGCGCACTGTCTCAGTGTTGTACCCATGCCAGGCTTAATAAGGAGTGTTTTTTTAAAATAAATGGCGGAAGATTGACTCCAACAAACTCTTGAACTGGACTCTAAATCGAGTTGGGACATTTGGCTCTGGTTCCCCATGTAGCGGAAGTAGTTTTCCACCTGTCATGGAAGCTTTCTTGAGGATAGGGAAAATCCCATGATTGTAGGGATCCCAACTCCCCTTCCACCATCTATATAATCTTGCCATTTCCATTTGTAAGCTAGTATCCAAGAGCCTTCATATCCCAGAATGTTGCAAGAGCTTTGATAGTCCTCATAGTGCCAAATCAGTAGCAAGCAGATTGACGATCGAAGAGAGAGGCTTGTCCCCATTCCCGACAAGCTTTACCGAGATGTATTCCGTTGAAAACCCGCCGAAGGAAGGTCCACCGTCAGAGCCAGGTTGTATTTTCCTTTGTATGAATTAATGATAAGCGAATATTGGTTATGGTTCCACTCATATTGTTCATTATGATCATGAGTTGTGTCTTATCAGACTGATACATAATTGCATATATATCGGGTTTTACGCTTTTGTTTGTCGTGTTTCTTGTGTGTGCAGGTGTTCGATCGCAGCAAGCGAGAGGATTGTGATCTGCTGGAGCAAGGAAACGGGAGCGCCATCTTCCCTACAAACAACAACGTTGGACTTTAGGTAGGCCTTCATCACAAGTTGGTCTATTGCAATTAGGAACTTGTACCTTAGCGTGATACGATTGTTGCTAGACCCAATCTAGGCTAGTAGGGATTGCCTCTGTCCGCAGAGGGGATTTACCTCTACAACAAATTGGCGACTCCACTGGGGAGTTGGATTTTTGTTTGTTTTATAAACTACTGACGGAGCCTAAGGTTAGCCAGATAGCCTTCGAAACGCTCTTGCTCTGCATTAGCGAAAGTAGATGAATGCTGCTTCAGTCAATCTCCGGTCTAGTTTATGAACTAAACACTTGGAGTATTGTCTCATATTTCGGTCGATTCTGGACTTTTCTTTCTTTATCAGCTCTTTTGGCTGGCTCTTTTCATGTCTTTGGCTTTTGGTTTGAGCTCCAACATCACTGTTCTACTTCTTGGATTGCTTCTTTTTATTTTTTCATAGTGAACTTGACTAGTGCGCTTAATAGTCTGATAGTCGCGCCAATTGGTGCTAGTTGCCAGTTTACTACCCACGCCAATCCTGTTATGGTGCTAGTTTAGGCCTGACAGTGGCGCCAATGTTGTAAGGTGCTAGGTTTTTCTTGGTTTTGAGCTTTCTAAGCTTGATCTGTGATTTTGGTTTCATTTCTTCGACTGCCTAAGTGTTCTGGAGCCTTGTTTGACTAACTGCGACCTTCATCCTTTGGTTTTTTCCCGTTTCTATCGATTTTACATTCTAGCCCTAGGGCATCTAGGTCCTATTGTGTGTCGAGCCTCCCTTGGGAGTTTCTGGTTTCTTTCTGTTCAGTCAGCTTTGTGATTGCTTCTCTACATTCATTTGGTGGTTGTCTATCATTTTATTGCGTTATTTGAGTGATTGGCTTCTTCTTCATTCGAATTCCACCTTGTCTCATTTTGGGCCTAGATTACATGGTTCATTTGAGTCTTTGGATGTTTTTTGATTTGAGGGACTTTTTGTCAATTTGAGGTCTGATTGTGCATTTGAATTGAGTGAAATTTGATTGTTTTTTCTCTTTTGCTATCACTTCTCAAATTGCTTGTCTCATTAGTTTTTCATTTTTTTTAGTGCACTTTGCTCTTAAACATTGAAAATACAAAAAAAAATTCTCTTTTGCTTTTGATTAGTTAGTGTGAATTAAATCTTCTTGGTGTTATTAGTGATTAGCAACTTTGGATGAAATTTTTTTAGTATCCATTAGTTGCATTAGAGATATCATTGGTTGTTGTCTCATCATTTTTTTATTGTGTGAAAAGCTCTTAACTCTCTCGTAATTAGCTTTCATCGAATGAAATGATATACTGTGGCATGTAGTGTGCATTTAGGATATTTTGAGACATAACACTCACTAGGGCCTAAAAACTGAAACATAATTGAAGATAAACATTAAAATTTATTCAATTTACACTAAGGCAGCATTGAAACATTAACAAAATATTTAGAGTTCTAGGCTAGAGACGTGTTCCAGCATCTTTAAACCTAGTAGCTGTCATTCACCTCTTGGCTTTAGACAGCACTAGTATGGACTTGTGCTCCCCATAACGTCGCGTATATAAAGGGAGACCCCACTAGGTTTCTATCCTTTATCCATAGGAAGCTGAGTCTATCGTCCTATACCCATGATACACTAGACACAACATTCGGGGAGGTTGCCTGCACGTACGTTAAGTCCTTGGTTGATTTCTCTTTCATTTTGAAACCAAGGTGTATATTGTAGTTCATGGTTATTTGGTACACCCTTTGCTTAGCATTCCTGAGCAGTCATTTTGATCTTATCTGACTTCTTAAATTTGAAAAGATCACCAAGTGCTTGTCCTTTCACGCTTGCTTCAAAACTGAAAGAGATAGAGTCATCTTTCATCTGTTTCTCGACTCTTAAAACATGAAATGGTGAAGTTTCTAAGTTTCAATGTTGTAAAATAAATCACCCGCGATCACACGCCCTCTTAGATCTTGCTTGTTGGCCATTTGATTGTGTGCCTTGATTCTTTTTCAGCCCATGTGTTGTGTTTGATTTTCCCCTTTGGTCATTATTGTCATAGTGGCGGAACCCTCAGTTTCGTCTACTGGTAGTCCATATACGGACAATTCATCAGAGGTATCGCAATCCTCAGTAGCCCATTGTTTCTGAGTTTCTCGACAGGGGACCATTTCTGTCTGAGCTTCCCTTTGAAGGACTAGTTGAGTTCAATTGGCCCTTATCTGACCCGTGGTCTAGATTTGGAGCAGGGGAACATTTCCCTCCTCTTACATCAGGATCACCTTTTCTAGCTGCTATTATTCCTCCTAGTCCTCGCCGTCTATTACGAGATCTAGCGGCAGGTTCAAATATGAGTGCATCCATCCATTCTCCTAGAAAGGAAATCCCCATGTCTGGTGAATATTACCAGTTATTCCCAGAAGACAACCCCGAATTATCTGTTATGTCTTCGCCCAGTCCCTCACTACTAGCAGGGTATAGATCCTTAGGTCAGATTATCGCTGCTGTTGCCTCTATGGGGCTATCAGATCCTTCTATGAGGTCGGTTATTCCTTCACTGGGGATGTCTCCTAGGACACCCATTACGTCATCCCCTTAGGTCACTTCTGTGCCCATCCGGCCCACTGTTTGTGTGGCTGCATCTACACCTGATGTTACTAATCAGTTCGTAAGGACCACATCGCTTCTCGAAGACATCTATATAGCTTATGCTATGCTGGAGAACATCTATGTTGAGGAGTATCGATTGTCCTTACAATAATCGAACCTCGAGGTCGGACAATCCTCTCAAGATCCCAACCGCCTGTATTTTTCGCATTATGCACAGGACGGTAAGCCCATGTACGTTTTTCCATATCAGTATGATGAGTACGGGAATCCTTTACATTTACCCGCTCCTGAGGCTCACCTTCATGCTCAGGGTTTTCCATCTAACCAGGCTGGGTAGTCTTATAACCTGCAAGGACAACCTCTTCAAGGCCAACCTACGGGCTAGCCTGGCTATCCTTATGACCTGCAAGGAAAACCCTTACAGGGCTACCCTTCGGGCTAGCAAGGGCCATTACATGGTCCACAAGGAAAGTACTACAACCCTTCAGGTCAACCTATGCAACCTCTTCCTGGAGTCCAACCTGGGCAACCTCAAGGACTCACAGGACCACTGGGGTACCAACCAGGGCTCGTATATGGTCCTGGGGGGCAATTCCAACCTTCCCAACCCATGCAACCTCAGTATCCTCTTGGTCCAAGCATTGCACACCAGCCAGGATCATCTTATGGTCCTACTACAAGTCAAACCCGTTACTAGCTACCACCTGGCTCCATTCCTCCACCAGGCCAACCGGTCCATCCGGCACAACCTGGTGTTCCACAACAGCCAGGTCAACTTGTACAACCGACACAACCTGTTCATCTGGTTCAACCTGTTCAACTAGGGCAGCCTGTTCAACCAGGTCAGCCTGTCCAGCCAGGCCAGTCTGCACATTCTGTCAACCCTGCCCAGCAGCCGATTTATTCCATGCCGCAACCGAATCAATTGGTGCACCCTATTTATCGTGCTTAGCAGGGTCCCACCTATCAGCAACCTGCTCAACTTCAAGGCAGTTACTACTCGCACGGTCAATATCGACTGATTTATAATCCGCCCCAAGGTTTCCATTATTACACTCAACAACCCGGCTACACCTATACTCAACAGCCAAATCCACAGACTGCTCAAACGGGATCGACATATAATCAGGGTCCATACTCTGGTTATCAACCCCCGTATGCTAGTTACCAGCAGCCATATTAGACTGGTTATACGCCCTATCCCCCCTACGGTCAGAATCCTTCAAGACAAAACACATGGGGCAGGGATATTCTCAACCAGCATGGAGTACAGGTACCGGTCCTTATCGAGGGCATGTTATGTTTTTCAATCAGCAATTTCCGTTCTTGGCTACCTTGGAGTTACCGAACGTTTCTATATTAACCAATGATCCAATTCTTCACAATCCTTATTGGCCTTTGGTTCCAACCAAGGTACCCAACGACTGCCCTAAGTTTGAAGGTAAAGCTGGAGAAGACCCCCAAGCTCATGTAATGACATACCATTTGTGGTGTTCGTCTGATTCTTGGGTTGATGATTCAATTTGTCTACGTCTCTTCCAGTGCACTCTTACTGGTGTTGCCTCTAAGTGGTATATTGAATTACCCTATGGCATCTTTCAGGATTTCAATACTTTAGCAATGGCTTTTATGACTCACTTTCAGTTACCGGTTCGCTATGAAGCCGGGATGCATCTCCTGACTTCATTGAAGCAGGATAAAGCCACCCACATATCCGATCATATTCATGAGTGGCGACGTCGTCGTAGGCTGATCAAGTTTGATATACCTTATCAACTACTAACTCACTGGTTAACCACATCCTTCGTTAACAAAATCGCTCAAGATATTGCTATGGGGGCATGTGTGACTAAAGAACAAGCCATAGCGAATGCCCAGTATCTTGATCTGGTATACTCTCAATCCAGCATGCTTTATGATTTTTTGACTAATGCTCCATGCCCAGGAACTTCTAAAGCTCCACCTACCCCAGTGGTGGATGGTGTTATTGGTTCCGTATCTCAAAATTCTCGAAAATCTTCAAACAGGAAGCAGAAGGCTAATTATTCCAATAATCCTGCTCTTCCCACCCCTCCAGATTCTGGCAAAACTGTAGAGGTCAACGCTGTTCAGGCTAATCCTATGGAAAAAGCCTCCAAAGGAAAAAATAAGGGCAAAGGTAAATCTAAACCCGATGCCCCAAAACCAGAGTCTTCCAAACCTTGTGCTGATGATGGTTCCCAATGTAAACCGAAGTACCCCTACCTTATTTGTGAAGGAGATCATTATACTAAATATTGTCCACGACGATTTGAAATTAGTCAACTTCTCAAAGGCTCCAAAGGGACTCTGGCAATTCTCAAAGAATCATTCCCATCTCAGTAGACCCAGATGGTTGAACAACCTTCACCATCTGCACCATTTGGGTCCCAGGTCTTTATGATGAATGGTGTTGCACTTGTCTCAATTTCTACACGTTCGAAGGATTATGTTGGATCGCGTCAGGCAGCTGGGAAGGAAGTTGTGGATGGCCCACCTCCTCCTCTTGTCCCTGGTCCTTTGGAAATTGAGAAGCCTACTGCTGAACCTATTGTGAGGCCACCTTTTAAAGGTGTTCTACAAAGGTCTTCCTACAATCCAAATGCCTGTGCCACTCAGCACTACAGTATTGTTGAGGATTTGGCACAGGCGCCTTCTGCTATGTCCGCATTGAAAGCACTTCAAAGTTTCCCTTCGCAACAGAAATATCTCTTATCTGTGATCGGTGGAATTGATCCCACTGATTCTGGTCTTCTCACCTTCGACCTAGAAAACTTTACCCCCCGACTTCCGCATCAAATTTCTCTTGTGATACAAGTCGGGATAACATCCATAGAGTTGTTGTGGATGAAGGTGCTTCTACCTGTGTCATGTCGTCTGCCTGCTGGAAGGCCATAGGCTCTCCGACACTTTCATCATCTCCCAATGCCTTAGAGGCATTCGATGGTTGAGAATCGAAACCCCTGGGTGTTCTCGAGAGTTTGGAAATTACATTACAGGGGAAGAAAATGAACGTAGAAGTATAAGTGGTTGATGCCAAGTGTAACTACAATCTGCTTCTCGGCCATAGTTGGACTCATGCCATATTATGCGTGTCGTCCACCCTCTTCTGAATTCTTAAGTTCCCTCAAGAGGGAAAAATCGTTACTGTCGATCAATTGTCTTTCTTCACCTCCACCTCTGAGAACAATGTTCCTTACATGGATTAGATCCCCAATCCCACTGACAGTGTAGGACCTGGTCTCTTCAAGGACCCCGTCCTCATGGGTATTTTTCCCGCGCCACCACCACACACCATTCAAGTTAATATGATCTCTAGGTCTGACGACCCATGGATCATCCCTTCGCCTGAACAGGTGAATGATTTTTGAGAATCGGTGCCCTTAACTCCAGTAGAGATTAATTACTGTGAAATTTTTGCCACATCCGATCCTCCCCCTCCTCGACATGCTCCTTCAAGCATGGATTTAGATATCTATTCCCAATCCCCCTGGCTTGGCGAGGCCGACTCAGCTGATCCTCTTAAAGAGATTTTCCCCTTTGACGAAGCCATTGTTGAAAAAATGTCTCTTGAGGAGCTGCCTTGGAGCGATGGACATCATCGTTCCTCCTTCATGCCTAGCCTAGGGGCAATGTATGATTTTCTAGAGCATTTTGCATCTCAGGTTCATACTCCCCCTCTCTAGATGCCTATATTAACACATGAGATCCTTTCGGAAGGAAACCTGAGCAACATTACTCAAACCACTCCGATCAAAATCTCCGTCAAACTGGGGATAGTCGATAACATACATGTGGGAGTGACTTTTTCTCCTGATGAGATACGATTTATACTGATCTTTTTCGTGAATTTAGAGATGTGTTCGCTTGGTCCTACGTGGAAATTTTTGGGATTGATCCCAGCATAGTAGTGCACAAGATTCCTTCCTATCCTGGTACAAAACCAGTGCGCCAATTCCTACGCCCAGTGCATCCTTGCAAAGCCGCTTCCATTAAAGTAGAAGTTGAAAAACTTCTGAACGCGGGCTTCATTTACCTGATTCCCCTCACAGAATGGGTCTCAAATATTGTCCCTGTAGATAAGAAACATGGTACTATAAGAGTCTGTGTCAATTATCGTGATATTAATCAGGCCTGTCCTAAGGACAACTACCCCACTCCCTTCATAGATCAAATCATTGACGAATGTGCTGGGAGTGAGATTTATTCCCTGATGGATGGCTTTTCCAGGTATAATCAGATAAATAGTTTACCTAACGATTAACACAAGACTGCATTCATCTGTCCGTGAGGTATCTTTGCTTATAAAACGCTCTCGTTCCACTTGAAGAACGTTGGAGCTACTTTCCAGCGTGTTACGTCTTACGCATTCCATGACATGCGCCATATCATTCAACCTTATCTGGACGATATGCCAGCTCACTCAGCCCGGCGAGAGGACCATCCTGAACACCTCCACCAGATTTTCCTTCGCTGTCGACGCTATAATATCCAGCTTAACCCTCATAAATGCATCTTTTGCGTGGATTCTGGCTGTCTTTTGGGGTTTATAGTCTCCAAGGATGGGATTCACCTCGACCCTCTAAAGGTCGAGGCTATTTTTAATCTTGCATCACCCTCCTTTTTACACCAATTGCAGAGTCTGCAGGGAAAAGCTAATTTCCTTCGACGCTTCATCCCGAACTACACGAAAGTAGCCAAAGGATTCACCCGTCTTTTAAAGCAAAACGTTCCCTTTCACTGGGACGAGATTGGTCAACGATCCTTTGAGAAGTTTAATACGTTACTTGTTAATTCTCCGTTGCTTCATCCTCCAAACTATCACCGTGCTTTCACTCTATATTTGGTCGCCGCGTTTAGCACCATAGCTAAGGTTTTGGTGCAGGATGACGATGATGGAAATGAACACGTTGTTTATTATCTATCACAGAATCTTCTCAACACAGAAACACATTACGCTCACATCGAGAAATTGGCATTAGCCGCAGTGCAAGCTGTGCAGCGTTTTTGCCACTACATCGTGCTGCGTACAGTAACCGTGGTTTCAGATTGCAACCCCATGACGTACATTCTATCTAAAAAATTACTGGGGGGGAAATACTCCAAATGGATCATTATCCTTCAAGATTTCAATTTAGAGTTTACCACTGCTAAGTCGACCAAATCACTGGTTTTTGCGGATCTCATTTGCTCCCTCCCAACAGACTCCACCCCATCTCACTTTGAGGAACATATCCAGAACGAAACCCTCTTTCTTATTAGTACTCGCGATCCATTGTATGGCGACATTATTGTATATTTTCAAACATCAACATTCTGGTCTAAGTTGACCAAAGATGCCCGACGTCGGATTCGGCATCAGTCTCAACCTTACCGCATTGTAGGAGATACGTTATATCGGGTTGGAGTGGATTCGGTGTTCCGCCAGTGCTTGACCCTGGAAGAGGCTGAAAGAGTCTTGAATGACTATCACAGTGGCACCTGTGGTGGTCACATGTCTGAATATGCTACCGCCCAGAAGATTATGCACGTGGGCTACTTCTGGTCATCGATATTCAAAGAATGTATTATTTCAATCTGAAAGTGTCATGTGTGCTAGGTTTTTCAGTGCAAGATGCGCGCGCCACCTCTCCCTCTGCATCCTGTCATTACTAGCAGCCCTTTTGAAAAATGGGGCATATATTTTATGACGTGTAACCCTCATTCAGCCAGGGGGAATGCATATATAACTGTCGCTGTCGACTACTTTACTAAGTGGGCCGAAGTGATGCCTACACTAGCCTCTGACGAGAAGACAGTTGACCAGTTTATTTTCAACCACATTATTGCACGTTTCAGGGTCCCTCGGGCCATTGTTACAGATCACTATACTCATTTTCGAGATTATATGATGGTCAAGCTGACATCAAGATTGGGCTTACGACATGATAGCTCAATTCCATATGACCCCCAGGAAAATGGCCAGGTTGAGGCTGTGAACAAATTTTTGGTCACAATGCTTCAATGGACAATTGGTATTCATAAGTCCAATTGGCATCTCCAATTATTCTCAGCTCTATGGGCCTACCGAACATCAGCAAAGAGTGCGACCGGATTCACACCATTCCAATTGGTGTATGGTCTGGAAGCAACCCTTCCAGTTGAGTGCGAAATTCCTTCCTTAATGTTGGCTCTGAAACTTTTTCCCAACACCTCTCCTGAAGAAGAGCATCTCTTGTATTTGGAACGGTTGGACGAAACCCGCCGCTTGGCTGCTTTAGTCATTGAAGCACATAAGAAGCAGGTCAAATCTCACTTTGATCAATCTGTATCTCCGCGTTCCTTTGTCGAAGGGGACCTCGTCCTCCTATATGACCAAGCACATGACAAGCTTGGAACAGGAAATTTCCACCCCATGTGGCATGGGCCTTACATAGTAAAATGAGTATTGAAAAATGGGGCTTATGAGCTCATTGATTACGAAGGAGTTCTGTTGGCACAGCCTAGAAATGGGTCGTACCTTAAAAAATACTACGCTTGAAGTTATTTTTTGGTGTGGTGTGTGTACATAGGTGTGTATATTCATTTGTGTGCATTTGTGGTGTGGTGTGCCATGTAAGCATCTTTCTGTTGATCGAGTCTTCCTGATTTTGTAGATTTCTATTACTCTGTTTGTTGGTTTCGTGGATGGTGCCTCCCGCAGTACCAGGAATCTGTCTTCTGCAGCCTGGGTAATCTATGATCCTATTGGTGAGTTGGTTAATTTTCAAGGTGTGTGTCTAGGGTCTACCACAAATAATGTTGTGGAATATAGTGCTATTTTAGAATTATTAACCGAGGCTGTTAACCTCAACATCCGTGCATTACTTGTGTGTCTGGACTCACAGCTTGTAGTATTACAACTTAACGGTCATTATTCAGTAAGAAACCCATCCATTTTACATCTGTATCTACGTATTCATTTACTGGAAAGAAATTTTGATTATATCACATATCAACACATACCTAGACATATGAATACATTAACAGATGCATTAGCTAATATGGTTCTAGAAAGGCATTTGCGCAACTTATAAAAAAAAACATCATCACATGTAAAAAGATCCATCCACAAATAGGTATATATATATATATGTGTGTGTGTCGAAATGTTTGCATAGTGTGCATCACATAAAATCAAAAAATATACATGTTTGTCTGATTACAGCCGGAGAAAACATGTCTCTCAAAAAATATGCATGAAAAATCCCTAAATAGCTAATTAGCATGGTGCTCATGGTAACACGCCACCGCACCCACCAATTGCCTCAACAGTCTGTGAAGGTGACTGGGCACCCCCACAGTGTGTCGCTGGTAAGCTAATGGGATGTCTGCTAGCCGTACATAGTCCGGGATCCGTTGGGCAATGCCCTGCAAGTTCTGGATTAGTTCGCTCCCTTCGCCACCCTCAGCCCGAGGGTCATGAATGAGATGGGTCCTCCACGCAATGAGCAACATTCTCACGGGCCTCTCTAGGCCAACGTCTGCATACACATAAATTTTTTGTTAGAACGTACATGTATTACCGAAAAATCATAAATACATAAAAAAAAAAGAGAGAATCATATCGAGCTCCTCGTTCCACTCCTCCCCCTCCGGGAGTGGAAGATCGAGATCTCCGGTGAAATCGGTCCCAGAATAAGGCCAATCCCTGACCACGATTAGTTGACATTGTAACCACCTAAAAAAATCGGGTCTCTAAGACATCTGTTGACCCCCTCCTGACCTGGGCATAAGTGCTGCCTATTGAGCCATCCTTGGCTCCCTCGGTATTGGCTCGGAAACTATTGCCCCTTGGCCTTGGAAAATGGGTAGTCGTTCCAGGATGAACAACACCAAAATCGAACCATAGCCAAACTTCTTTAGTTTTTCTTGCTTGCATCTTGTTAGCTGCCTCTTTATGTTGCTTTTCACTGCTGTAGCCTAATCGAATAAAGTAGGATTCATACACTCGGAGGCTAGTATGAGTTGGGCCTTGGTTGCCTCATGAAGAGCCTACGATCCTGCAACCCGTGTAATGGTATGAAGCACTACCCTGAGTGTTAGGTCGCAGACAGTGTGGATGTACACCTTCCCACTTCCCGATCCTGTTTGTGCCCCTAGGCACACTCTTGCCATTACCATGTCCATTTTCTCTCTGGAAGGTCTGCTGCCCATTATGATTGGAACTGGACCTCTGCACGACAATCCGGTTATAAAGTAAACATCAGATACCTCAACAGCTAATACTTGGTCTCGAAGTTTGAACACTTCCTCATTTTCATCGCATATGCTGACCAAGTACTGTAGCAGCTCAGGTTGAGCTCGTCAGCATGGCATAAGGAAGAATTTTTTTGAGTCCACAGTTCCTGAGTGCATTCATACATGCTTCGTTTTCCATAGTCATTTCATCTTCCTCCCCATGTTCCCTCTCCTTCCATTCAATAACCATTATGCCTGAATATCTGCATTAACATGAGTAAAAATGCCTTGTTAGATCTCTGGTGCATTTGAAAATCCACATGGGTAGCTCAAATTTTGAAAAATTTAAGAGGAAAATTGTGTCGCGCCATTGGTGCGACCCATTTGTGGGCAAATTTCCATTGGCGTGGGTCCGTGCCCAATACCCGCGCCAATGGAGCGAGCCCTAAAATTTTAAGAGGTTCCAACCAGAGGTCTAATGCATAATGAAAACGCATAAAAAATGGATTAAAATGGATAATAAGGGAGCACCTTTTACCTGGAACAAATGAGGAGCTGAATGATGTCTCAGATCAGTCACAATCACTGTCGCAAGTTTGTACACAAACAGACCACTGTTGCTCTCCAAGTGAGGTAAAAAGTAAAAGTAAATTGTTTTACCATTTAAAGCCTATTTATAACTTTTTAAGTCAAAAATTAGGTTTTAAATGTCATTTTTCTCAATATTTTAATATATTTTGTCAAAAATGGATTTTACACTTGATTTTATGTGTAGCGACATGTTTTTACACAACTTGAACGGTGATACGAGTTGTATTTTATACTTTTTCGGACTCGGTAAAAACATGAAAAAGTCATTTTGGAGTCATATTTCAGCTCTTTTCTGACTCTCTAAACATGAAAATATTGCCGAGTCCCTTGTCGTTTCGATCTCGTTAAAGTGGACACGAAATGACATCTACCCAGTATATGTTTACCCCTTTTTCGGGCTGGGATGGATTACTTACGAAAAAGGAATACCCTAGCCTATCGCGACTAGGAGGTTTTCTCAGACATAGTTTTCTACCTTTTCGGATCTGAGGAACTATATATGAAAAGGGACCATTGGAGTTTACTTTTATGCTGTCTTTTCAAACTCTCTAAACATGAAAAGATGTCGATTTCTTCCTTTGTTAGACTTGTTAAACCCTGATGACATCGGATCTAGTCATATTGACGATATTTGAGTTTCTCATTCCTAGGGCTCGTTAAATGTACTAATATGGATTCGTCCGAAGGACGGATTTATATTACAATCATATTCTATCCCCTTAAAGCTTGTTTTCAAAAATAATTGGGGTACTCGCTAGAAATGGTGGGGAAAAATGGAACCAACATCATTGTCATGTCAGCAGTATGTCGCTCTTGAACATGGCACTTGTCTGCATTCGTGTCGTGTTGGGGACATCACATCTCATTTTCCACTTTCCTCCGTGGGTTTGGGTGATCCATTTTGACCTCTCATCTGCTCTTTTCCTCATCATCATGAACTTTGACCTTTTGATGTCAAATACTTCCAAATCCACTGTCGTGCCACCGATATGTTCAAGAGAAGTTGACCTCTGCAAGTTTCAACCTTCCTCTGATTCTCATCTGATCTTGATTCACAAAGACATTATGTTCCTCTGTCTCATGTCGATGATGTGCGAAACCCTATGGCCCACCTTCGATCAAGGTCACTTCCTGTCGACTTCAGCTCATTATCTAGGAAGCTGATCTAGAGACTCCCTTCTGGTACCTTGGAGCCTGCATGCCTCAATGGTAGGTTCCTCGCATTCGACGTGAGGTTTTTATCATTGGCCTCCAATAGAGTGATTCTACGGGTGTTCGATGCCAACTCACTGATTCCCATCCTGTAGATTGTACCTACAGTACCTTGAGGGCCATTGTCATTATTGGTGGTACCTCTCGCATATGTTAACACCTTTCATCATTGGCTAGTAATCAGGTGATGTTCCTGCATGTTCAACTTTAGCTCACTTATTCACATGCTTGAACTTGTACTTTGTTTAGGTCGAGATGGAGTGCAAGACCCTGGATTTTGTCTGTTGGAATCCAGGCTGCGATTTTGTGGACTATTATGATTGGTTACATGACTCACTGATTGGATGGTTGCGACCATACCTGAGTCTCTTTATCGATCCTTATTGGATGGCTGTGTCCATGCCTTGGATCTGGATTCTTGTATACTCTGTTATGGATGGCTGCACCCATACCACATATATATCATGCATTTGAGATATCAGTTGTACTTCTCTATGCAGGTTTCCCGACGGTAGTGTTTTCAGTTGGATACGTTCTCGTAAAGCATTTCACCCCTCCCTCTCTTTCGGGCCTCATGCTTTAGGGGGCATCTGTTACACAAAAATTTGTCGCCGTCCCTGAAATTCTTCGTCCTGCACATTGGAGGGCTTATTCCATGACCTGTGAGTAGTGACATGATCTGAAAACACTTTCATGACATTCCCCTAGACATGGAATTTCATTCTTTTGAAGTCAACTCCTTGTGAAAAACCCTAAAAATAGCCTTTTTATCCTTGGCGTGACTAGATAGTGTTATACCCGCGCCAATGGGGGAAATCCTCCAAAGAGGGCGCACCAATTGGCACACTATCTCAGTGTTGTACCCGCGCCAGGCTTAATAAGGAGTGTTTTTAAAAAATAAATGGCGGAAGTTTGACTCCAACAAACTCCTAAACTGGACTCTAAATCAATTTGGGATGTTTGGCTCCAGTTCCCCATGTAAAGGAAGTAGTTTTCCACCTCTCATGGAAGCTTCCTTGAGGATAGGGCCAATCCCATGATTGTAGGGATCCTAACTCCCCTTCCACCATCTATATAAGCTTGTCATTTCACTTTTCAAGCTAGTCTCCAAGAGCCTTCATAGCCCAGAATGCTGCAAGAGATTTGATAGTCCTCATAGTGCCAAATCAGTAGCAAGGAGATTGACGATCGAAGAGAGAGGCTTGTCCCCATTCTCGACAAGCTTTACCGAGACATATTTCGCTGATGACCCGCCGAAGGAAGGTCCAGCATCAGAGCCAGGTTGTGTTTTCCTGTTTATGAATTAATGATAAGCAACTATTGGTTATGGTTCCACTCGTATTGTTCATTATGATCATGATTTGTGTCTTCTCTGACTGATACATAATTGCATATATATCAGTTTTTATGCTTGTGTTTGTCATGTTTCTTATCTGTGCAGGTGTTTGATCACGGCAAGTGAGAGGATTGTGATCTGCTGGAGCAAGGAAATGGGAGCGACATCTTCCCTACAAAAAACAACGTTGGACTTGAGGTAGGCCTTCATTGCAAGTTGGTCTATTGAAATTAGGAACTTGCACCTTAGCGTGATACGATTGTTGCTAGACCCGATCTGGGCTAGTAGGGATCGCATCTATCCACAGAGGGGATTTACCTCTGTCGCGATAGTAGGCCGATATGTATTAACTCTAGAAATTTCTGGGATGAAGCTAAGGAGCCCTATGTTTTCCCCAAACACTACAACAAGGTGTTTTTTTACCTAGATGCGTTGGATAGGGATCGGTGATTCGTATTGAGACATGAAACTAGATCAAAACATATTTTTGAGAAAAATAGTGTTATCATGCCATGCAAGCTGGAGGATACTGAGGGTGAGCATGAGAACTGCAAGTGATATGGTACATGTGTTATTTCATCAATATTTATACTTTTTAAGATGGGTTTTTATAAATAATATAACATAAATACCTTATAGCTTATAAGCTAACTCTTTTTTCGAAACATTATTATATGTATTTTGAATTAACTGGTAATTTGCATTGCGTTAATTTTAAAATCAATATTTCACTTGATAATTTGCAGTTATGTTGATCTCAAAACAATGTTGTACTATATAAAGTTCTTTTTTTTTGTATGTAAGATCATAATAAAATAATGATAATTCTAAAGTACATGAATTTATTTGTATTAATTTCTAAACTTTAATATGTTATAAAAATTCATATTATTCTAGATTTATTATTTTACAATTATTTAAAATTTTACAAATTTACAAATTTAAAATTTCTAATGAAATCATTTCAGATTAATACAATTAAAATTTTCACATTAATACAATTAAAATTTTAAAAATATTTCATATACAATTGTAATTCGAATTAGAATTAGAATTAGAATTTTATAATTTTACATATAATTACATATTACAATTTTAGAAATTTACATAAAATTTACAATTATAATTACAATTTTAGAAATTGATATATATACCATTACATCACAATTTTAGAATTTTACGTACAATTAAAATTTTATAATTTTACATACAATTACAATTACAATTACATTTAAAATTTTACAAATATTTTTCACACAATTAGAATTAAAATTACCATTATACAATTACAGTTTTAGATTTTTACATACAATTAGAATTACAATTACAATTTTACATATATACAATTACAATCATTTCACAAAAAATTAAATATTACAATTACATTTAAAGTTTTACAAATATTTTACATACAATTACAATTAAAATTACAATTACCAATACAATTACAATTTTAGATTTTTACATACAATTAGAATTAGAATTACAATTTTACAATTTGTCATATATACAATTACAACTAAAACTACAATTACAATCATTTGACAATAAATTAAATATTACAATTGCAATTAAAATTTTACAATTATTTTACATAAAATTACAATTGCAAATACAAATACAATTTTACAATTTTACATACAATTAAAATTAAAATTAAAATTACATTCATGACATGATATTTAATAAATATCATGATCATTTAATATTAGATTAATTAATACACATCACGATCATGATAAACATCATATAAACATCATATTTGACTAAAAAACACATTCAAATTTAGTAACATCATCGTGATCATGATCATCTAACAAAATAAAATTAGCATTGTATAACATCACCACAACACAAACATGAAATATACATCTCATGTCAAATAACTGCTACCACATACACATCTATCTGCAAGCTGCATATTAAATGAACATATCTAACATGACCTAACAATATATACATCATGTTGATCACCAACATGTAAATTAAGTACAACTACGACATGAACCATTAGGGGAATTTTGAAGGCTAAAATGGGCCTCCTAAGGAAATTATAAAATAATAGTGGAAATAATGAAATGAGATTTTATTACATCATCAAATTTTAGAGGGAAAAATGAAAAAAACTACTTTTTTAAACTCATATTTTCAACTTATTTCCCAATGTTTTTACTCAAATTTTGAGTGGGAGTACTCGTTGGATGTAAAATTTAATTCCTTTTCCAAGGAGTATTCATGTTGCCTACTTTCAATGGATCTTGCTACACGAAAAATCATAAATACATAAAAACGTGATTTCAATCACGTTTTCTCATGTGTTTGTCATTTTTCATGTACAGGGGTCCATCAAAAGTATGCAACATGGGTACTCCTTGGATGAGGAATTAAATTTTGCATCCAATGAGTACTCTCGCTTGAAATTTGAGTAAAAACTTCAGTAGGTAAGTGGAAAATAGGAGTTGAAAAATTAGTTTTATTATTTTATTACTTTTAATATTTTTACCCTTTTACTTAAAAAATGGTGAATTATCCCCCATGGTTGACATCATCATCTTGAATCTTATTGGTTCTTATAAAGTTTTTTTTTGTTATACATTTTTGTTAGGAGGCCCATTTTAGACCTTAAAAATTATAAAATACATGGACCATATATATATATATATATATATATATATATATATATATATATATATATATATATAATGCCGAAAATATACAACTATAATATAAATGTCAAATATCATCTGATGGTACATCATCAAGACCAGTAATAGTTAAGGCCTCCTCAGTCAATGATGCAGCCTCGACAAGCTCACATACATGTTTATCATCACGTGCCTACTGATCTGGTATTGTTGCCTCATGCTGATCAGGATCAACTATCGGTTGCTCATCGTGATGACTCGACATGGTTGATGGTCTAGCCTCCTCTTGATCATGAGTACTGTTGGATGCTGTAGGCTCCTGAATCGACGTGGCCGATGGTCCATCATGCTCTCCATCATGAATGCTGATGGATGCTATAGGCTTCTCATCAGGTACGACACGAGGTGAACGATGATCACTCCCTTGGTCTTGATCATCAGATGATGCATCACTACTCACGGATTATCGACGTACTACGTCTCAACCACTCCTATAATGTCGAAAGGCCATCCTCAGCTGCATAACTAAGAGCATATCTCCTACAACATGCCATATCAGGTTATACATGTCATGCGACATGCCTCTCCACATATGTACCAGCCTAGCATCGGCATGTATATCTCTCATGGTGGCGAGCCTGACTCCTGCCTCAACAAACAATGCATAGAGTTGGTTGCCAAATCCATCCTTAATCTACTATCAAGCCTACGCATAGAAAAAGGTGCTACCGGCGCACCAGCAGGAGCAGGCCTATCTGCCCTAGCCTCATGATCCTCAGCATCTGCCATATCCTGATCGTCATCAGGATCCACACCTAGATCATTTGGTGGCGCTAACATCACATCTCCATCAAAAGAACCAAAGTTTGTAAAATATATATAAGTAAAGAACAATAATTAGAAATTTTCATTAAACATTTTAATAAAAACAAGTTAAACAACATGTTAGAATAAATTTAAATAAAACCATAATATTGCCTCTATCATTCGATAACTCATCATATGTGAAGAGGATGTTGGCACACCCTCGCCAATCCAAACCACCATAAGGATAGGGGACCATAACGAAGGGATGGTCATCAACAATAGCAAGAAACTCCAGTGAATCATGCGATATCCCGGTGGAAAACTTAGTCTTGCCCCTCTTGGGCATCATCTGTCCCCACATGTGCATCCATACATGCATCATTAGCCTACGATTCTGTCGAAAAAAAGTAGCCCTTATCTATAGAAACATCACAAAAAATAAAAAAATAGCTCTGAATCAAAAGAAAAGTTGACCCTCCCTTGTGCATGAGCATGATATCTATAAAAATTTGTATAGAGCTACCACAAAAAATGGCAAACCACCTGAAAAGTCATGGCTCCTGTACTAAAGAATCAACATAATATAGAAGCGGGAAACTAATGGGTTTCCCATCATTGTTGTTGTGTGAAATGGTCAAAATTAGAAGTAAGAGGCACCTCACCTCCTCACTACCAAATGAATCAATGCGCAACTGACCTCCGGAGACCTAAAAATTTAAAGGAGACAATATATCTGCACTAATGTATCTCTGGGAGTACACCAACTTACTCCCTGCCGCATAGCCAAATGGAACCTCTGGGAATGAGAGAAAATCCACCCCTCTCCTTGATAGGCCAGTAATGAAATATATTTCCTTCTTAGTGGGCATGTACCACTGGTTAGGACCAACCCGAAAATCCTGTAGGTGGGAATTCCACCTATAGATAAGATGTCACAAAAACACACCATGGCTCTTTAGGGATGTAGCCTCCTCATAGAACTTGAGGAGGCCTACTTGGCTTAGGAGCCCCTGAGTAGCTATTGTAATAGGGAAAGGGTATGCATCTCTCTCCCTCTCTCGTGCCTCCCATAGGCGAACCATGTTATACTCGTCTCCTTGTTGTTGTTGTTGTTCCCTCTCTTCTCTTCTTTCACATTGTTCAATGATTGAAATATTAAATACAATTTTTTTATTAAATGAGACATGTATTTAGGAATATACATATAAAAAAAAAAAAAAAAAAAAAACAGTCGATGCACCACAAAAAACAGGCATGCATTGGTAATGGTGCATCTTTTTTTTTTATCGCGCACCGGAGGTGGTACACCAGAAAATTTCCAATGAACCGAAAACGGTGCACCTGAAAATTTTTAGTGCACTATCCTCCTGGAATTGTTCCAAATTAAACGGTGCGGTGGTATGACAGACTGCATCGTTGACTATGGACCAGTGTTAGGAGGGTGGTGCCCTGACCAAACTATATGCCTTGTGGCATATAGTTTAGTCAGTGCACCATCCTCTTGACATCACTATATAGTCAACGGTGCGGTATTTTACCAGACTGCACCATTAGCCCTCTCGAATTTCCGGAATGCGTTGCGCTAAAAAAATTACCCGCCCCAGGGTGGATATTTCTGTCAACACTTCGCATTCCCACTATTTGATAGGGTCAATGGTGCATCTAGGTAATCGACCACACCGCACTTTTTTTAAATTTTAAAAAATCACGGTGCACCTTTCGGTACTACCCTAGAACTGGTGTGGATACCATTAGCACCAGTGGGGGTGTGGTCTATAAATTTACAGGCAGCACCTCAAACCAATGCGACTCGAATGACTCGAGTTCACCGCATCGATTTTTTTTTTTAAAGAAGGTGAATTTTAAGCTAATTTACAAAAATAATTCGCTAAAAGGTTTAATTATGGAAAAAAATTAAAATATTTGTACATCTGGTCATCGAGGAGGTAGATTGGCTATATAATTTGCAAAACTAAATTTTCCCACAAGTTGCAAAATTCAAAATTGAGATGGTGGGCAATGGACAATAGTAGTGCGTGCAATGGGAGCACCGATGACAGGGCACCTCACACCAGGTAAAGTTGCACCAGTGCTTAAGAGCTCTGGAGCACTAAAAATTTAAAAATGAGGATTTTTGGCCATTATTTTTTCTTATTTAACCCTGTTCTGGTGCGTGGGTATTATAGGCACACCGGTGCAGTTTCTTAATACCGCACTGGGCTATTTGAATTTTGGTGTGGTGTTATTGGACACACCGGTGCGGAACTTTGTAAAGAACCAATGCACTATAGTAATAAGATGCATCATGAGGGTTTGTATGGAGTGCACGGTGTCCCGGTGTGCCAATGTTTTGTGTGCACCGACGCTTTCTCTAGTTGAATGCACTAGTGCGGTTTAGGATGATAGGTGCACCAGAAGAAAAACATCTACAAAAACCTCCACCTTCCAACCTCCTCTAATAACCTACGCTACAAATGGATGTCTGGGGTATTTTTATAAATGGTTCCTCAAAAAAATATGGTAGAGGGTCTTTTCCTTGTAGTGTTTGCACAAATCCACCCATAAATGCTTACATTTTCCCCTGGGCATATCAAGGTGCTTAGCCTTCTCCTTGCTAGATTTCTGATAAGGATTCACCTCCCTTTTTCCTTTCCTTTAGTTTTCCTCTCCTCTTTATTTTTTCTTTCCTCTTGTTATTTCATACTCATTTTTATAATATACTTAACATACCTTTCGACCAACATTTATCTCTACCTGATAATCTAATATATTTCTTGCTATGATGATGGTTACATAATTTGGTGTTACACGTCACTTTATTTCCAGTATGAGGCCTATGAGCTCCTTAATATATGCTCGAATCTACATGTATGTTCTAAAGCTAATTTATGTAATCCAAGGTTGATTCCTTAGCGCAAACAAAGCTTGCAAGGTTGTTTTCATCACTACCCAATTTTCAATTTTCTATGTATTTCATCTAGCTATCTCCTCTACTCAATTTCTCCACCAAAACATTGTCTTATTTTCAAAAACGTTGTTGCAAAATTCACCATGGCTTCATGTGAACTCCCTTCATTTGTTCCATGAACCGCTCAATATCTCAATTGAAGTTACCTAGTAACAATACATTGTGTGTGCCATCATACCATTTAGGTTCTTTGATATTTATTCAAATAGGCACAAATGAAGTATACCCACTGGAAATAGCTTGTTTGAACACACTAATTCCCTCTTAATGGTCTTTGACTTGTGTGACAATACATTTGAACAAGTCTTCCAACATTATTAACTATTCATCAACATGGCTGTTCAAGGTTTTAGTCATTATTTTTGCATTTTTTTGGCATTTTCCTTCATAATATTTAAAATTATAGCACATGTGGATCACTTCCTCCTCCAAAGACATTGTTTTCTATCACTCAAATGTGTAAATCATCTTAGTTTTTTTGGTTTGGTTCATGTTCCTTCACTTCTTATAAGAAAGAGCATCAAAGCTATCATAAAGCCAACTCTAAAATCTCCTTTCCCTTAGAATGTGTCATAGAGTATGATGTAATACCTCATGTGATGGACTCACAATCTACTCAAATTCGATTTTGAAAACTTAATTTCCTTTCAAGTCTATTTTGGAATTTCAATTCATGTGTTGTTATTTTCCCTTCACTCCAAGGGATTGACTATCCTATACCTACTACAATGAAAATATGCCACTTCACTTAAGGTCTACTAATAACCCTACTTTAAGATAAAATTTTCAATGAAACCAACTTCATTCAATAATAGGAACACACCCAACCATGGCCTTTAAAACATCACAACTATACACACAAACAATATTAACAGTTTTAACAAGATAAGAAAGAAAAAATAACTTGTGGATGATGTTACCCCATGAGGAGTTCACCTTGTTGATCAATTACTTATCATGTTCATTTATAAAATGGGAGATTTAAATTGTGAAAAATAAATTCAAGATATTGTAGGTATTAGGGCACCAAGTATGTGGGATGTTAGTGGGTTTATAGCTTTTGGGGTATAAATAGATATATCTAGTAATAATAGAGGTTTTTGTATTAGAAAGATGCATTTGGGGGACTGAACAATTTTTTTTTAGAATATTTGTCAGTGAAATTAAGAATATTCTTTCATATGCCACAAATGATATGTCAATTTTTTGGAGTATTTTTTAATGAAGTTAAGAATATTATTTCATATCCCACAAAATATTTGTTAGTGAAGTTATGAATATTCTTTCATATCCCGCAAAAACAAGTGATATATCAATGTTTATTAAGTGAAAATTCAATGTGCTACTCAAATTTTTCCTTTTTTTTTTATTCGCAAAATTATCATCAATCACTAAATTCTCATCTTCTCTTGTATTTCCAACTAGTGTGACCTGCCACCAGCTACCCTTCCCCTTGTCTGTGGGGATGGCTAATTTTTTCCCTGATATTAGGGGTACCCAAAACTCACTCATATGGTCATCATCACTCATCATGTACACCAATACTAATCCATGAAGACAAAGACATTCATGCAACCAAGGAGTCTTCACTTAGGGTCTTACTCTTGCACGAAAATTCTATGGGTTTATTAACTTCTATGGGTATATTCAATGTACATGGCTAAGACTACATGGTACACTACATGTGAGATGGGAGAGATGTACGTTAAAATAATTTAAGTGGTTGATTATAAATGTATAAATGTATTCTTTCCAAATCAATAAGTTTGTGCTAAACAAACTCTTTCATCAAATGAGAATGTTATTTCTGAAATCACCAATTCAAAGTTGCTAGCCACTATAATTTATATCGAGTAGAGTGAGGCTATTTTATATTGAATTAAATATGAATAATAACGATGAATCCAGTGGTGGCCATGGAAAAGAAAAAAGAAATGGAGATGGAAATAGTACCTTTGAGAAGCATATGGACATCATTGGTGGAGAATTTGATTATGATATAGTGTATTACAGCTCAAGCTACATTTCACCCAACAAGAAAAATATTTTTTTTTAGAGATAATATGTCTTTAATCCTAAAAAAAATGTCATAATACTAACTATTTTCTCTCTATACAATACAAAATTATATTTAAAGACAATATAATATCATTTTTGTCTAGTTAGAGACTATATAAAATAAGGAATCAAGAAAAATAGTTCACAATTGAAATAAATCAATATAAAGATATTTAATTAAAATAAACTAAAGTATCATTACTAATTCATGTGAGGGCATGATAGAATCAAACCACCAACCTCTTGTTTATAAGGAAGGTTTCGACAAGCTAGCACCCTCAAAAAATTATGTAAAGAGTTATGATAGTCCTTAAAATTACACATATAATTATTGAGTTTTAAGAAAATGCTCCACACATAATGGAAAAGTACATGTTGAATGGTGCATTACATGTACTGTTTATTGAGATTGATAGAAATAATGATAGTGCGGTCAATCTAAAAATTGATATAGAATCAGGAGTCATCCCAACAAATTCTGAAAGAAAGTTAAAAACAAAACCAGTTTTTGGAAGTCACGAGGAAATACAATGAGAAAATTTATGTTTCCACCTTTATCCAAGTCTTAAAATTGACTCACAAATAATATTCTATATAAATTTCTATACTAGAAGCCATACTTCTTAGTACACAAGGAAATCTCTTTAGGAATGTAAAGAGGGTGCTCTAGTCTTGGAAAATGAGGAAGCATCAATTGTAAACTACTATGTGCAGAATGCAACCTAAATTAATATGATTTGTATTTTGATAGGATAATAAGTGCAATGAAGAAAAAATAGAAAAACCAAGCATGTGTATCGTATATAAAGTGGCTCTAGAGTGCATCAAAAAAAAATGTACCAACATTTTCTAGATTGGATTTCTGCGCTTGGTAGAAACAAAATCCTTAATGAAAAGGGAAGAGAAAAAAAAATTATAGTGTAATCATATACGAAATGATTGGAAAGCACATCAAGACGAAATGTACTATAATTTTGTAGAATTAACATGTATGATTCATCAACATAATTTTATGTAAACAAGGAAACTAACAAGGATCGTATCATGGGAAACATAATGAAATTCCCACAAATGAAAATTATAAATACACCTTGAACTTCTCTAAAACATTAGCCTTATATTTTACCTCAATATCACTCGAGCACATTTCTTCTAAACCTTCTACTAGGCATTGAGGATCATCTCGACCTACAAATATAAGCTATCACAACTTGAGTAGTTCTTCAGAAGGTGAACTTTTGACACACTCCATACCTGCTTCCATCACAAAGTTAGAAGGCTTTCAAATAATAACATTTCATCAACATAATAAAGCTAATGAGCATAGCATTGAGGATCAAGAAAAGACGAGGTGCAATGGATTGAAGTGAAAATGGAGCATCAAAATCTGCACTATTTTGTCCTAAACCTCTTTCATATATATTTTTAAGCAGATTCTTTTTGTTGGAAAAATGCACAATGGTTTCATAAGTAACTAGATCAAGAACTCCAAGAAAGCATTCCTAGATTATTTTCCTAGAATGGATAGAAATCCATCTTAAGCCTTGGACATACAATTTCTAGCTTCAATGGAAGACTTGCAAAATTTACTTCTGGCTTCCACAACCAAAGGAAACAATTGAAAAATAATTGAGCACAATATTAAATCAAATCCAAAGGAAATGAATCCAAGATAGCCTTCAAATACATGCATTATACTTACAACTTGGGCATGCCATTTATTGTTGTATAGCGCCCATCTAAAACCATGCACATCTTTTCTTGAAAATTCTCAAACAAATCTATATGCCTCAAATAAACACTTAGAAATAAAAAATGAACACTTAAGTGTGCCTTTATTCAAGAAAAAATAAAAAATTCATCTCTTCAAACTCAATGTAAAGGATTTTATAGACAATACATGAACCCCAATAATTGGAACTACTATAACATATAATGGTTAGCATTAGCAACAAACCATTCATGCATTCCTTCAAATGATGCCAAGTTCAAAAGTTAGAATAAAAAAATACAAAAAATCAATTGTTCACATTCAAGAATATGGAAATAATTTGACATTCATCCAATTTCAAACCTCAAATCATTTCAAATGACTGTTAATATAAATTATTAGAAATATGTAAAACCTAGTGATCTTATGTACTATCTATTACTAATAGATTGAGTTCCAACCAAGATATCAAGCATTGTTATCAACGAAAAAGCATCCAAAATAAAGAAACCAAAAATAACACATTGCATGAAGAGGAAATTCTCACCTACTAGTGATTCATTAGTGATCCCTAAGCTATAATGGTTTAATGTCCTCCCTTGTATAAAGGTAGTCCATCAACTCTTTCAATTCCCACACCTACATAGCATATACTATAAATGGTGAGAAATCTAAACATGAAATACAATGCATACAAATTTTTGAAACACAAATAACTCATAGTACATAGAGATAATTATGGATATCATTAAAATATTACAACTTTCTCCTATAGATATTATAATAAAAATGAAATTGAAGTAACTGACATGAGAATGGAAAAAAGAAAATATGTGCTAGTGAAAAATAGAAAACAAAATAATAACCAGGTGATAATGGTTGGATTAAAATTACCTATAACGAACAATGAAAAATAATAATAAAATGAAAAATGACAACCTTGATTCAAGAGAAAGATGCATGCCTCAAAGCATTGAATAAGATATAATACTGCATTTAATAGGAGTTGCCTCACATTATAAATATAGGCAATTTATCGAAGATGAGTGGTGATGTATATGTGAGAATGAGGAAAGGATGCAATCATCACAAGGGGAGGAATAAGGAGAAAATTCATTTTGATTGGATGAGATAATATAATTCTAGGAGATGTCATGTGAGAAGATGTTATCAATAGAGTCACCAAGAGATAAAGGAGAAGAAAGAGAATGAATAGTTCATCTCCCTTGATTCTTGAAGAACTAAGAAAGTAAGTTTTCATGAGAGTTTCAAGTGGAATTAGTGTTCAACATGAGTGTTTCTATAGATACATGTAAGGCAGGTAGATAGGTAATCCATGTGAAAGAAGATTTGGAAGTTCAAGACCCCAAGGAATATACATCTTGTCAAAACATTTTCATTTTTGCATTTCCCATGAAGTGAAAGGTTCACCAATTTCTTGCAGGTTGGGGTGCCTTCCTAGAAGATAAGGAAAAGTATAAAGAAAAAAATTAGAGGAGCTTTCAAACAAAAGGGCTAAAGGATTTTGAGCTGTTAGTGATTATTTTTCTAAGAAGAAAATTCCAAAAATGAGAACTTCATCAAGGAGGTCATTAACATAGTGGAAGGTAGGTTGGAAACATGTTTGAAAGAGAGCATTAAAATCCTATTTACATTGAGGAAAATGGAATTGTTGAGTCTACAAATAGTCTTGCTGCTTGACCTTGGTCCTTGAGACTCTGATTTTCTAGTTTAGAATGTCTAGTTTGAAGATATTTTTTTGATCTTTACTTGTATGTCATGAAAAATGAAGTAGCCATTTTTTTTGGCTATTTTTTTTGTCATAAATGCATAGTAAATACAACATTAAATAGATAAATACTCTATTTTTCAGTCTATTCATAAATGATGGGACCGATATGCCAAGAGTTGTAGTCTATGTTAGAAAAAATATCATCTCAAGTTCTTATCTTAAAGTTCCCGACTATTTTTGTAAGTATGTACATCACCCAATTTGGTCTTGAATAACATAAACACTTATAAACAGACCGAAATTTTACTCAACATTAATGAAAATATCTGAATGCATATAATTGTAAGTTTGCAATAGAAACTACCACTCCACTAGATTCAAATTATATGGTTAAAATATTACACCCTTACTACAAATATCATAGTTTGAAAGAAAAACTACTAAACCAAAGTAGTGGTAAAAATCTTGAAAATATTTTGAATTCTAACTGCAAGGAAAGATTATTTCATAATTCTAAAGCATTTTAATTTAATGAAAAATGAAGAAGAGTTATAAAATTGTAGCCATATATGACTTTGTAGCAGGAAGAAGAAGAATCCCACTAGCTATCAGATACTAAAGCACTCACCATTCCACTGACAGTGAGCAGAGAAGGACAACATTCATTCCAACTAGCTTTTAATTTAGAGGAAATACTATGACGGTGCTAAAGAGGTAAATAACTTGGTTTACATATAAGTTTCCAACTCAAGAGGTTCAAGAATAATCCCTTTGTAATTTCCATTAACTAAAGTAAAGAAGCCCTGAGAGCATTCTATTGATGCCTATTTTCCCTTTGGTTTTCCATGATAAATCTGTGTTCATTGATGTATGTGAATATTGTTTTCTCTACACTGTATTACTGATTAATACATAATAGAACTAAGAGGCAAACAAATAACCATAGCTAATTTTCACACGAGCACCATAATAAAGAAAGAAGGAACAATATAAAATAAATTAGTATACATGTTAATGAATCATATAGGCCATAGACTGAGAAATTAAGGATCACTAGTCTAGCAGAAGAACAACATTAAAATATTATCCCTCTTGAACACACAAATCAAATATTAGATCCATGAGTGAAAGGAGAGATGCAAACCTTTTGGATCATATATATTTCTTCTATTTTGTTGTGTTTTTGTTCTCTATTAATTATGTCTTCATATATATCTATGTTGTTTGAGTGTTGTTTATGCTACTAGTTGATTGTGATTAAAGATCAATGATTGGTTTATTGAAAAATGATTAATGTTGCTAATATTATGAGGGCTCTATAAAACTGAAAAAATATGTCAGAATATCTTTGATCAATTCTGAGTCTCAATCAAAATTATAAACTTAATATATTGAGATCTATACGTAGGTTTCTCCATAGAAAAGCACGTATACACGCGGGTTGTCGTAAGTAAAGTAGTGTATGCATTTTGTCTTATGAATTATCAAGTTTGCAGTTGATTCAGTGTGTTGATGCAGAAGTATGGGTTCAATTCTATGTTCTAGTTACAGTGATATAACGATTTTGTTTGAATTGGGTTGATGTTTACTTCTATTGATATACAAGTTGTGACATGTTAAATCTGTTGGATCCAGTGTGAAAATTTATGAAAGATGGTCCACAGTGGTGCTAAGGATTGGAGTCTTCAATGAGGAAGTTGAAGCTTCCTGCCAGTAGGAGTTGGTGATTAGATCACGAAGTTGTAGCTCCCTTCTAGTGGTGGCTCGTAAACGAGATTAGGGGTTTGGAGCTCCCTTCCAATAGCAGCTATAGAACGAGTGAAGGTTGCAGCCTTTTGTAGGTGGGTGTCTGCGTACTGGTATGATTTTGTGCCATTACAATATTGTAAGAAGTTTTCTATATAATAAATATTGAATACAAATACAATAGTAGCGGTGGTTTTCCCCCAAATTGGGTTTCCACCTTAAATCCCAGTATTCATGTGTGTTGCTTATGTGATGATTTATTTTTTTCTTACTGAACATGTTTACTACTTACTAGATGTTTGATGAATCATTAATGCACTAGTCTAAGTAAAGTTTTGAAGATTTATCTGATATAAGTTGACTAGTCGTACACTAGTTTCCTGAATGAATGTTGCATACATACACATGTTGGCTTAAGTAAAATCCTATATAGAATTCAGTAAAGAGAATAAAAGGCTTGTGTGAGTTTTAAATATTGATTCACACCCCCCACCACCCCCCCCCCCTTAGTATTTTTCCAAATTTGAAATGTGTTCGCTGTTATTTAAATTCCTAGTGGGGTAATCCAAAATACAATAATAAATAGTAAGTAACTTACAAGAATCTCAAGTCCTAAGTCTAAATGGCTATGAAACTTGTGTTTTCCCTTATTGTTGTGATCTTGCAGATTCAACTCAAGCAATGCACTAAAATTGATGCCATTTGATCCTTTAGAAGCCTATCTTGAATGTTATTTTTAACTTGAGTGAGTTTCTAGCCTCCAAATACTCTTCTTTATTCCTAATTCACATAAACAAGTTAGCTAATATAAGTGTAATAATAACGCTAATCAAGTAATTTTCTTTCTACATAACATACGACTTTCATTACTAATAGATCGAGAAAGTAGGTAGTGTAATCATAGTAATTAGGGAAATTTTAGTGCAGTCATTATGGAACACAATGATCTATATGGATAAATGTACATTTCCTTGCCAAATTCCTTCATCTTATTCATATCTCATCTCATCATAGTTACAATATATTCCTTTACCAGAGTAAATAATGGATGAGATTGTGTAGGGCTCTCTCTTAATTGTGCAGGGACTACCATGACAAGCTAGAGTAGAAGGCAACATTGAAAGGTTGGAGGTGAAGGAAGTATGGGAAAAAATTACAATAAGGCCATGCCAGACAATAAATCTCAATATACCATCACAACATTGATTGATATGGATGTGGAGCCATGTAAAGAAATTAATTTGTTTTTATGTTAAAACACATGTTATGCATGAGAACACATATTACCAACAAGCTTATGTTTTCAAACATTACCGTTGCATGAGATACTCTTTCCATGGTTAAAGTTCCTTTTCCTATGTCTCGATCCTTGCTTTCTTACCATTTTCACTTTTACCATGCCTTGTTGCTTGCTTTGCTATCATATGAGATGGTGAAAAGTGGCTCTATATGTGCCTTAGTGCTTTCTTTGCTACCATATGCAATGGTGAAAGGTGGCTCTGCCTATGCCTTTGTTCTTGTTTTTTTACCGCATTCTATGGTAAAGGGTAGCTATACCCATACCTTTACTCCACAAACACCTACAATGTTAAAAAATGGCCCTCACCATGCTGCAAATTTTAATTCAATCTTCAACTCCTCGATCGCTCAAACTTACACCACTTTTGGCTTTGTCCATGCCGCAGGTTCTACAAAGATTCCACATGTTGTATATTCTTACTCGATTTACATCTCCTTGATCACCCAAGCTTACACCACCTCTTCTAGTAGTCTCGTTAATTCTTAGGCCTGGCCTATGGAGGACACATTTGTATAGTTTCATGTCAAAATTATTTTCAAATATATGCCAATGTGTTCAATTTGATTCACCATGATATCTAATACTATTTTAAACCCGTGTTTATCATTGGGGTACTAATAGCCATAGAAAGATTAAATTTAAAATGATAAATAACACTACATCATGGAGGTCTTTGTCAAATTTTGTTGTCTCCTCCATGGCCTTAAAAATCATGTAAATACTAAAGGAGTACGTTTATAGCTTTGAAGCATTTATATTCACATGTCACCAACATTTATATTCACATGTCACCAAGGAATTAAAAGTGGTCGGACGGGAAGAACCAAAAAAAAATGTAGTTACCGTATACATGTCCAATATGTGATTTTTGTACAGGTTAGGTGCATCAATAAATGGATAAAGTGTCCAATACAAGCCCATGAAGTAAATTTTATATGTCAAAGTCAACTTACATACTATAAAAACGACAAGAAAAGTTTATATTTTTAATCCATCTTTTTAATAATCATATACATAAAAGACGACAACAGACATAGTTCATTCATAATCAAACATAAATTACAGAGTGATAGTTTGTTGAAATTTCATGGTGCAATTTCGGTAACCTACAATATCTGAGCAAACATATAAGAATTTTAAAATCAGAAAAATAAAATATGATTTAAATAATAAAATTCGCAAATCAAACTGTATAATATTCTAAACTATAATTCTTTTCGTAATAAATTTTAGAAACTTTTATACAACATGAAAAAATTGAAAAAAAAAATTAAAACATTCAATGAGTATATTTTTCATATTCCCCTTTCAGTCATTATTCAATCCATAGTAGAATAAAATTTCAGACAAAAAATTGCAATTTCATGAGATATAATAAAGGATCTGCAACGTCATATATTTTTAGCTTTGATGAGAGTCAACTAAATTGAAGATTCACAATTTTTAATCCATCCAACAGTTAAAGTGGGACCTCGTACGTACTTCCAACAAATTTCTAATGGCGAGTTGGCCCACATAAAAATACAAAATATAAATAATATTTTGTCTCTGTCATATGCATTTCACTCCACATGTTCGTTTGGTAACTTTTGTTTTTGACAAAAATAATTTTAAAAATGCAACCACGTCAAGCAAAAGCACAGAGTATGGAATCAAAATAGACTTTAGCGTACTTAATTCTTAAAGGATTAAAACATGACAATTCGTTAAAGAAAATGCAAATCAGTGTATTACTTACACAGGTGTTCTAACTTCTAAAACAATAAAAAATTAATATGCTAATCATAACAATGGCAAATAGAATTTTCATGGCCTTGCCTTCAACAATTTTTCCAATGAGTAGGATATTTTGATTGATTTTTCGAAAACATAATTTCAATTAAATATATATTTAATTATATAAAAAATTGTTTATTTTTAAATTATAATTTTTTGAATAAAATGTTTATTTAAATCATTACATAAATGTTGCACTCATCCCTTAAATGCATTTCATCTCTCCAATTACCAAATAATTGAAGTTAAAATTCTACAGGAAAAAGAAAAGTCAATCATAATTTTATTGATGTTTAATAGAACATAACAAAAGAAATGAAAATTATCATGCGTTGCACAAGTCATATACAACAACCAAAGGATTGGATTCATCGTCCATTCAAAGCTTTTAATCAAATAATGATAATAAATGTTTTTAAAATATTTCATTAACTAAAGATACATTCAAATGTTAATGATGAAATTTAAGTAAATTTTCATTTTAAAAATATAATCTGAAGAACAATATAATTTTTTTTGCAAATATTTTTCAACGTATCGACATGTAATCAATACACTAACATTGATTCTCTCAATAAAAATTGCATCTATCTATCTTGGATACTATGATCATGTATCCATTGATCTATAAGAAAGTGTTATTAGAGAAAATTTGAGGTCTAAAAGGGACCTCCTAAGGAATATTATAAAATAGTAGTGGAAATAATAAAATAAGATTAGATTACATTATCAAATTTTGGAGGGAAAAAAGAAAAAAAAAATTCAACCAATATTTTCAACTTATCTCCTTATGATTTTACTCAAATTTTGAGCGGAAACACTCATTCGATGTAGAATTTAGTTCCTCATCTATGGAGTACCCATGTTGCATACTTTTGATGGACCTTACTACACGAAAAATGAGAAACACATGAAAAATGTTATTACAATCATTGATTTCATTAATTTCTCATTTTTTCGTGTAGCAGGGTATATAAAAAGTATACAACATGTGTAATACTTGGATAAAGAATTAAATTATGCATCCAATGAGTGCTCTCACTCAAAATTTAAGTAAAACCATAGGGAGATAAGTTGAAATAAAAGTTTAAAAAGTAGTGTTTTTTTTTTATGTTTTTATTTTGAAAATGGTGAATCAATCCCACTGGTTGACATCATCATCTTGAATCTTGTTGGTTCTTATAAAATTAATTTTTGTTGTAGATTTTTGTTTTGAGGCCCATTTTAGACCTCAAAATTTCTCTAATGAAAATGTTAGCAAACAAAGTTTAATAATGTGCATGTAGTACATAATGAACCCTACTACCCACATACAATGTTTTGTAGTTTGTTGATGAGAGATTACATGGGACAACAAACTTGTAACGCCCTCCTCCAACATTTACCCAAGTTAACTAGGTTGCTGGGGTAAACATGTGTCGAGGGGCTACTATGATGTGATTCAAACTCCTAGGTCACCTTAAAGAAGTAGAACTAACAAAAAACTACTAATTTTAACCTTCCACACATACTATAGAACCTTCACGAGGTAAACCAACCCTTCTAGGTGGTCAATCCTTGAGACAAATCATCATTTGACTAACCTGGACCCTTAGTTTCTCCCATGACAAGGCCTGCAAATGACTGAGGTCTTCCAGTCACTCCCAAAATAAGGCATGTTAGCCATTGTGGACTTTTCTAACAAGTTATGTGCCAAAGAACTTGGATTTTGTGCCACTTTTTAGGGTCAGGAATCAGGCCATTACCCAGAACTTCATGAAAACTTCAAAAATGATAAATAACATGGGAACAAAGATACTTATGAAAAATTTGATACAAGTATTTAATCTGACCTCTTCTATCCATGACATACATTTCGTCAAACATGTCACGAATATGCAATCTATAAGTCTTAACAACAAATCTGGGCATAGGGATCTTATACTTATATGAAAATAATTAAGAAGCATTAATTCCTTATCACAATAGCTTCATTATCAACTCCTAGGTCATAAATTCATTTTTCATTCATTTACTAATCAAAAAATTATGAGAGTCACACATCATCACTATTATAAAAAATCATCATAACCAACATATAACCAATAGAAATAACCAGGATATAACAACCATAAAAACCAGATATGAACAAGTATATTTACCCATCGAATACAAGAGGAAATGAGCTCTTACTAACATATAAAAAATATAACCAGGTTTGGTGTTTTCATGTAACATCTGATCATAGACTGGGTTAAACCAAATATTTCTTTCAGTGAGTCACCCTTGTGCCATATTCCAAGCATGAATGTGGGATCTCATGAAACAAATCAAACAAAACCAAAACAAGGCTTCTAGAGGCAAAAGCACCTCAACTATCAACCAGTGGTTCAACCTCACATTCACACATCACTACCCATAATTATATCGGTCTCTACCCAAGTTGTCCAAGGCTCTAGAACATTTGTTCCAACCAGTGCTTCGGGGACTAGTAACTCAACCCACAACTTCTATCGAAATTCCAGATAATTTGTCCAACCAGGGCCTCAAAAACTAGTAACATAACCCACCAAGGGATTCTAGAGCATTTTTCCAACTGAGGGTTCGAGGAATAGTAACTCAACTCAAGCTGTTACACAACTTCCAGAGCGTTTTTCAAACCAAGGGTTCCAGGAACTAACAACTCAACCCACAGCCATAAGGAACAAGGGAATCAACCAAAAAAAAGAGTAAACCCACAACATCATAGCTATCTAGGAAATGGAAAGGCTAGGAAAAACCACTGAAAATCCAAGAAATCCTCCATGCAAAGGAAAAATCATAACCAAGAAACCACATGCATATGCATTGCATGCCAAAACTAGCAAGGAAATCATACATGCAACTCCGTGCTTGCAAGAAAAATTTGTTGTAGCTGTTGATCTCGATGTCCTCTTACACTATCTTGATCTTCATTTTCCTTCTTACACCAAAACCCAAGTATGCCACAGTCCTCCAAGAGTGCTCCAAGAATGCTCTAAATGTCCAAGAGTATGAGAGAGAGAGATAATAGAAGAGAACTCCAAAACCAAATTGATCAAAAACCATGAACAGATCCGCATAAGCCTTTTTATTAATAAGACCTCTATTTTCTTCAATTTCCATTATTTTCCTTCATTTTCTTCCTCACATGCAATGCGTGACCATTCACCTTCTTTTCCTCTTATTTTCAATTATTTTCATAACAAAATGCCAATAAATGTCACTTTGTCTTTCCGAACCTTTTCCATTGTCTTTTCCAACTTCCATAGAAATTAATTAATCACAAGTGATCCCGAACACTATTTTTTTCACAACATTCAACTTCGAATGCGTGTGCCATGACCTAGATCTTAGTTTACCTTTATTAACTTCATTACATGTATTTTTAACTAGGGCTCTTATAGAACTAAACTAGTGGTCATTAAGACAAATAAACAAATTGATAGGTTGTAAGAATAAATTTCCAAATCCACCTGAGAGAAATAAACAAATCGGTGGGTTGTATTTTGTATTGTGCCTTCCAAGATAAGTTTCCAAATCCACCTGAGAGAGTATATGGGACTGGAACCCAATATTTCATCCAATTTATGAGGCTTAGAATAGTATCTTTATTTTATATAGCACACCAAGCTATGTTTTATGGCATAGAAGATTGTTTTATGGCATCCAATCTAGACATAGACCCCTCTACGATAAATTAATCAAATCTAATATATATGTTGCAAATATGAATTATTTTTGGGTACTTTTTTTCTATATAATTTATAAATATTTTCAGCCAAATGTAATATTCAAAAAAAGCATAGGATGATAAGAAAACAATATTGCAATGATACTCAAATAGTAACTAATATAAAAGTAAAATGTAAATGATACCATTAGTGAAAAAAACCTTATATAAATAAAACTCATTCCATTGAATAATAATAATAATAATAAGTTATATTAACAAATACCCATACCGATTACCCCTTAATAAAACTTAAAATTTCATATAATATACATAAAAAAATGTTAATGCTACTTATTAACAAATAATTTTGAAATAACACATCAACTTTCACGTAGACCATTAACTACCATCCTTTCACCTTCTCCTTCCATGCATGTGAAAAGACAGGTGTTTCGCGTGTCCATCCTAAATCACTAAATCATTCGCTCTTTTAGATCTTTTGTGTTAACGTTCGGCTTGAAATGTGCCCATGTTGTTCGTTCTCAAACGTTGCAATACCTGTATTTTCTTTGATTGGTTTTTTAATTTTAGTTTCCATGCATGCATTCCACCAATTTTATCTCTGCATATATTCTCTCTTCCACACAGAAAAAAAAAAAGACATGCACTAAATTCCTCATATCAAAATCTCATTTTCCAACTTTTTTGCATTACATTATAGAGCCAGTCCATTGTGCCCAACAATGAGAAAATCTATGAAAAAGTTCTATCAGGGTAATTCTGCAGGGACGGAAAGCAAGAGAAATCATCAATCAACAACGACCAAGAGAATAAAGGTAGAGGAAGAGGCAAACACTCATTGAGTCACAGGCGTAGCAGAGAATAACGTTAGTGTAGCCGAAAAGGATGACAAAGCGGTGAGAGTAATTGATTTTGAAGAATTCACTCAATCAGTGAATCGCAACATAATGGAAAAATTGTTGCAATGTCATGGAGAAAAACTAGAGCTTCCCAGACCATCGGTAGCAATTTAGAGAACACCATTTTCCCCCAGAGAGAATTGGCAAGAGCGTTGACCTCTGGAATTTGAGATGTTTTCTTGGCGTTTGGATCTGTTGTGGGCGGAGTTTAATCTGTGCTTGGACACAATATCTTTTGCCTTGAATATGTAAATCATTCTGTATGCAAATGGTGTGCAGCGTGAAGTGGCTACGGGTAGTATTAAAGTACGTCCATAATTTTGACAGCAACGAAAATTCTTCAAAGAAACACTGCTCATAGTAAAAAAGAGTTTGGTTGAAATCTTGATATAAGTTACATTTCTATTTCAAATACATATATGTTTTGTAGGATAGTATTAGTTGATTTCAATGCATGTATAGTGTCGCTATTTTAGAAGGTATATACATATATCCTTTTTCAAGAGATGATGGTATATACATATATGTGCAATGCGGGAATTTATATTTTTTCATGTTATGTTTAGTTATACTTTGATATTTTTGTAATTTTTAGTATGTGTTTCTCATTTTTGGTTGAATATATATATATATGATATTTTGTTAATATCATGGTATAATTGGTTTACCTCAAAGATGTTTATATCAAATGTGTATTTTGGTTATATATTATTACTATTATTATTATATTTGGTGTATGAGAATTTTCTTTTGGGACAAGGAATCTATATCTGCTTTATGGAAGTATACATATTTTACTTCTTTTAACTTTGAACATCTTTTTAAGAAGAAACACTCAAGTTACCTATTAGGCCCACTCAAGTTATATATATATATATATATGTAGTTAATATATATATTTAGAATTGAAAGTTATATTATTTTAATAGTTAAATTTTTTTATTTATAAATAAATTTTGAATTTATGAAAATTTTACAGTTATTAAATAAAATAATATTAATTTACCCAAAAGAAAAATGATTTGAAATTAGAGTTGATCAAATAAAGTAATATCATTTAAAGATTGTTATAAATATATTTTGACCATGTATAATTGACTTTATACTATGCTTGTTTTGAAATCAAAATTGGCTTTATAATTATCAACATAAATTTATGTTAACTTTCAATTTATTAATTTTTTATTTATGAACATAAATTCATTGATTCAAGATAATCCCAAATTTATGAAGCTGTGAGAAATTGATTTTTTTGGTGAAATTTTTTCTAAAATAAAAAAATTCTCTTTAGATGTAATCATTCCTTTAAAGAAAGGTGTAATTCTTCCTTCATTTATTTTATATAGTATATACATAATTTCCATTGAAACATTTACTTAACATGGTATGATCTATATTGTCCACATCAACTTGTTTGGGTCATTAGTGTATTTTAAAGTACGTGTCCCCTTCATATTAAGCATTAAAGGAATTAAAATTCTCCTTCTACTTTGAATAAAAACACCTATTACATAGAAACGATCAAGGTGTTTTCTTCTCCTATTTTTATTTTTAATGTGAAATGTTTTACTTATAATTCATATTAAATTAATTTTCTTAATAATATTTTTAAATACCACATATTAGTCTTTGAGGTCAATTGGTGATTCCTATGGAGTATTATGTAAACTAAGATCGAAGGTTCAAATCCCCTCGAGTAGCCCAATCTATGGAATTTAGGTGAGCCTTGAGATGATTGCACGAATAACTTCACAACAAACTTGTGGCTTGAGTACTGACCCCTGAAACATTGGTCGTGGATTGCACTTGGCCTGTGCCACACCATCGCTTGGGGATCGCACTTGTCCTATGCCACAACTTCACTCAAGGATCACACCTGGCCTGAGAGTAACCTTTACACCACAAAGTGCCTTAAGAAAAAAGCTTATTACCATTTACTCTATGCCACTTAAACTTATTATTACTATCTATTAATGTAACCTATTATTTTATAACTCTTTACCACTTATATTTTTTATTACTATTTTATAACTAAAAAATTAGGTACACTTTTTCAGAGGAAAAAACATGTTGGTTTATATAATGTACTAGTGCAATAACCGTCACCAAATGCAACATATAGTAAAGTATGATGTGAGCATACATGGGCATAAACCAGAGTCTAAATATAGTTCCAACAAAAATGTAAATCAACATAAACAGACATCTAGGGTTAGTCCCCAATAAAAGAAATGTACCATGAATAAAAAATTCTCAGTGCCACACAATGGCAGTAAATAACAAACACATAGAAAAATTCCATATGGAAGGAATTACCAAGACCAAAAAGGGAAAACAATAAAAAATGTATTCTAAAAAAACACGCTATAAACTATAGAAGTATGATAGTTCCATGTGCATGTATAAAGTCTACCTCTAATAAGGTATAGTGCATGTTTCCATATGCTGTATTAAGACACAGCTTGGATAAGTAGTTGGCAATAGTGTTCTACTCCCAAAAGATAGGTTTGAAGGTGATACAGTTGAAAGAGTCCGCAAATTGTAAATTTCCTCCAGCTAGTGTGAGGAGAGTGGGATAAAATTTTTTATTGTTGTTCATGCAGTTAATGATGACCTAAGAGTCCCCAAATATGTATATTTTTTCAATATATAGTTTTCGAGAGAATCAAACAAGCCCCGAGAGTGCCACTGATTCTGCATGAATGTTTGTGCCAGTATCGTCATTCCAGTATCGTCGTTCCAGTAAAGTTTATATTGGCATCTCTGGTCTAGTTTGAGCCATATCCCACAACCACACTATCAATGTTGTGATGCATTTTCAAAGTCTCCTTCATGATATGATATACAGTGTACAATCAAGCGACAAGGAAGATCCTGCGGAGGAATGTACTTTTCATAGTGCCGGTCCCAACACGCAAATATATTGTGTATGATATGTGAGGTATCAACAGTGATACCCTCGAAGATATATCAATTTCGAACCATCCAGATATTCCAAGTGAATAGAAGACGAATTGTAATATATTTTATGCCCTGAGCCTTCCACCAGATAATGCATTCCTCCAGCTGAGTGAATTATCTCTTCTCAACCAGTAGTGTGTGAAATATACCATCCCATACCCTGACAACAAATGGACATAGAAAAAAAAAATGAAGGTTATTCTCCTCATCCATGCAAAAAAAGCTTAAACGACTTGGTACAACATGATCATTCCTAGATAAATTCTCCCATGTTAAATTTTTATTTTTCCAAATCAACCAGTTTAGTATGATGATATTATATGGGATGTGAACCCGCCAAATTTGGAAAAACAAAAAAGATGATTGATGACCCCTAAAGATAGAAAATACAAACATGTAGGTGTTCTTGGTCAAGACATTTATTGAGTAAATTACCTGCCTAAGTCAAATAACCCTTGCTCCCTTTCCGGTGTAGGCTAGCGCATCTCAATTATACTGAAAATACCCTATTAAAAAGCAGGTGCACCTAACCAAACCAAATCCCTTTCATCCTTCTAGATTGGGGATACATCTTGCCATTCATTAATAACCTGAGCCAATAAGAAAATTCCACGAGAGTGAAGCCTGTGATTGAGGCGATTGTTGACGTTTTTAGCCTCAAACATCCCACCAATGTTATCATACCCAATAAGATCCTTTGTCCATTACCAAAAAACCAACAGAGTATTAGAAGAAATATGTGCCAAATCTAATTGAATCCATGCCATATGTATGATCCCCGATCAGGTCCCGAGGAGCCCAGATGACACAAGTCCTCAATATTTTTCCCCTTCAGATATTTTCCTTCCAAATCCCTGGTCTGAATATTCCACACCACAAAGATTTAATCAATAATTTGTGCCCAAAAACATGAATGTCCATTAAAACCAAACCACCCACATCTTTCGGGGCAGTGGTACTAACCCAGTTTGGAAGATTATATTTTATCTCGTTTTCCGAACTAGCCCAGATAAAATGTGCAGTAATGGCGCGTGGTTTCCCAAGGATGGTCACCGAAAGAATAAATAGGTGAGCCCAGTAAACTGAGAGTTGTTGTAATACTTATTAAGCCAGTATATACCGGCCATAGATGAATAACCACCAGAGAGTCTAGTTGTTCATTTTATGTCAGTATTAGTCTACGAGCCATTTCTAGTCCATAAATTTGAAATTGGTAGGTTTGATATGGAATCCAAAATATGTGAAACTGTTAGATAATGGCCTCGAAATGAAATTTAATGTCTTTACAGTTTTATTAATAACCGACAAGTCACCAAAAGAATATGGTATTAGATTTTAATTCATTTTTCCAACATACCTGAATCATTACGGAACCTGTAGATGATGTCGTGACGATGTTGCCAGTAAAGTAGGTTAAACGTTATGAATACCAAATATATCATCATGAAAGAATTTATGTGATTCCTCGACCGTTGATTTAACTTTGACACATTTGGTGTGTCCCGCCTGTACTGCACCCTTGATTTTAATAATGAGGAAATCCATAAAAAGAATGAATAATAATGAAGAAAGTGAACAACCGTGCTAAATCCCTCATCCTACCCTGAAAAAATTTGATGGAAGAATGTTTATAATAACTAAAAAGTGTGCAGATTTGACACAACCCATGATCCATTCCGTAATCAATGAAGATAAGCCGAATTTATTTAGTATGAGGCATAAGAACACCTAATCGACATAAGGATAAGCCTTTTCGATATTGATCTTCATAAATAGTGCCTCCAGTTTCCTGGAATGAATAGTATGTATAATATCTCGTGAAATGACCACAACGTCATGTATAAGTCTATTATGGAGGAACAAAAATTATTCCTGGGAAATGTTGCAAGATAGTGTAGACTTGATGCACTCTGCGATGATCTTTGAAATGAGTTTATAGGTAGTATTACAAAGAGATATAGGGTGAAAATATTGAAAAGTGGATGTAGTTTGAGCTTTTGGGATAAGTGAAATGAAAGTACAGTTATATGTAACCTCCAGTACGTGACTCCTCCACCATGTTGAGTAAGTCACGCCCTAACAAATCGTAGAAGTGTATGAAAAAATCCACCATCTAGCCACCCAGACCTGAGCTTTTATCCCGCAAAAATGATTTTACAACCCTATTGACTTCATCCAATGTAACTTGCCTATAAATCTGCTCATTTTGAACATTATCAAACATAATGGGATAATCCTAGATCCTATAAATTTCATCATCAATGGAGGACTCCTGTCGCATCGAAAACATAGTTTTAAAATAACAAACTGCCTCCAACTGAATCTCCTCAATGGCACAAACCATCTCCCCCCTACAATTTTAATTTTCCAAACATAGTTCCTTTTTCTCCGTTGGTTTGCATATTGATGGAAATATTTGGTGTTTCGGTCACCATCCCATAACCAGAGTGCACAAAGTTTTAACCATTAGGTCTTCTCTTGTTGTAGATGGATTTTCCTTTTTCTTCCCTCTAGAACTTTCAATCTATCCCATATATCAGCTGGAGAACCCCTCTCATCCAGTACTCAAGTATACTCCTTAATATCTTGATTGATATCACCGATATCCTAAAGTAACATTTTTCTGCCCAAGTTACCATGTCTGAACCTTGTTTTGGAGTTTTTGCAGTAATGAAGATAAATTTAACATAGGCGAATTGTCCCCCCTGTGATCCTATGATTGCAAAAAAATTTGAAGGTTGCAGCAAGCAACAATGAAATTGGCATCTGGAAACAACATCCTTGATCCTAGTGAAAGTTAAGCAACTACACTAGGTGGGGTCCACACAGGCTATTTTTTGGTGGAGGTCTATTTCTAATTGCATGAGAAAGTTGTATTTATAGATGATGAGAAAATTCTATTTATAGATGATGGTCTATTTATAGATGTATGTGTGAGTTCTATTTGTAGATCGCATGTGTATTTATAGCTACATGTCAACTATTATTATCCCTTAATATTAGTTGGAAAATAAACAATAATTTATTCTCAATGTGGACTTGGAAATAGTTAATTGAAGTGGGAAATCAGCTAGCTATAGGAAATTTGAGTTCAGAGGTATGTTGGTGGGACATGAAAGTGGACTTAGATGTAACTGAGTGATTCGAAGTTGTAACAGAGTTTGATGTGCAGTTATGTGAGTTGTAAAGTAGTTTAACTCAGTTAAGTGAGTTAAACTCAGTTTTGCTAGTTGTAACTGAAGATACACTAGTGAGAGATGAGTGAATTAACTATTAATTAATTCAGAATTAGTGGTATCACTAAAATTGAAGATTTACTACTATTAACTACATGCATGTCAGATCCAGCGGAGACCCAGTTGAGATATAGGTGAAAGGGATAGTTTGACTATCAGTTGTGACATTAGTGGGTGCACTCATGCAACCATGCACACATTGGATGTGCCTATGAGGATTGCACAGTCAAGGTAGGATTGAATGATTCAATCAGAGGTTCTTGACCATCAGGGATTGCGCAGCGGAGGCAGGTTGTCTCGAGGTACTAAATTGGCACATGAATTTGCCAATTTTTGTATGACAGTGTGAGATGATTGTATATTGTACTGAGATATATTGGAATAGATTTTTGAATGATATTTTTTGATGATCCATGATATATACATAATATATGATAGTGGGGTTTTTAGCTTTATGATTTCCTGATAAAAAAAAAAATTATGTGTGATTTATCTTTCTTTTTGATATTACAATTGGCAATCATGTTTTAAATTCCGCAAGATTTTTGTATAAGTGATTTTGTATTTAACATTGGAATATAATTCTTAGATCAGGAGAATCCAGGAAATACATAACTTTTATTAAAATTTATACATGGTATCACAGCTCAGAAGATTGCAATATTGAAGCAGGAGATGAGTTTGTTGGTGGAAACAATTCGAATTTGCAGAAATATTTTCTTGGTGCTACAGTTGAGTAAACATCGAAATGGATTTCCATGGCTTGCGACTAGAGTATGCACTCAAGGGCAGCTCAAACTACATTTACTAGAAGGACAGGATGGAGGTGGTGCTTGAAGATAATGGCTTGAAGGAGTTCATTGACAATAAAATTCCTAAGCCCACTTCGATGGATGTTGCATTACTTGGTGCATGGAAAAAGAAAGTGGCAAAGGTGACAAGGATTTAGTTGGAAGGTGTAAGAGACCACATTGTCTCAAGCCTTCATGGGAAAGCCACACCATATGATATGAGGAAGGCTTTGAAGGATCTTACCCAAAGAAGCAACAACCATAGGAAATTGGCGCTGAAAGATAAACTCAGGAAGATCAAGATGGAAAAGGGAAATAACATTCCAAAATATCTCACGAAGTTTGTCCAATGTCAAGATGGACTGGGGAGTGTGGGAATCAATGTTTCTAATGATGATTTGGTGAGCTTGGCTCTCTTGGGACTTCCTAAGAGTTGGCACACTTTTGAAGACTCTGTCAATGGACGGAAAAAACTATCAAAATGGGAATGATTGTGGTCGGATCTAGTGCAGGAGGAATTCAGGAAGAACACCAGAGATGGCTCTTCATAAAAGCTTGATGATGAAGAGGATTTTTCTTTGGCTGCCAAGGTGGAGAAGGAGAAGTGAAATAAATTCCATTCTAAATCTGAGGCTGGTGAATATGCCAAGGAGCACAACATGTCCAAAGTGAAGTGTTTTCATTATCATAAACATGGACAGATTACCAGAAATTGTCCACAAAAGAAGAAGAACAAGATGGTTGTTGGAGCTATAGTTGGTGAGGCTCTTGCCTCACAATTTGAGCCTGAATTATCATTGATCGCATGCATGGTTTCAAGTGCATTTGGATCATGGTGGTACTTGGATAGTGGTGCTTCCTTTCACATGAAAGGAGATAAGAAAATTTTCAGTGACTTGGATGAGAAATATCTCCAAATGCATATTGAGTTGGGCGATGATGGACGATACAGTGCGACTGGCATTGGTACCATTACCTTTCATAGGGCTGTTACACAGAATTTTGTCACCATCCCTACAATCCCTTTCCCTGCATATTGGAGGGTCTTTCCCGTGACCTGTGAGCAGTGTCACAAAAGGCACACACAAACCTATGTTTTGGCATTGGCATGAGTAATCAGTTCACCCCTTGCACCAATAGGGAAGATTTTCACTAGAGCCCATGCAACTTGGCATTTTGTCTCTATGTTGTGCCTGCGCCAGATGTTTTAGGAATGTTTGGTAACAAAATAGAGGCAGAAGTTTCCTTTAGCCACCTCAGGGATGAGTCATAGGAAGTGGTTAAACTTGGTAAGCCATGAATCTCTTCCTTTAGGTAGTGGTTTTTACCTCCCATGGAACACTATTTGAATATAGGACTCCCCTACATGATTATAGGGATCCTAACCTCTTTTTCCTCCTCTATATAAACATGCCTTCTCCCTTTACAAAAGCTAGTTGAACATATAGCCAAGAAGATGAACTTGGAGAATAGATACTATAGCTGAGTAATTATTATAGAGAAGGTAGAACCAAGGAGAATTACATAGAGAGAGCCTCATTTGAATTCTCGATGAGCCTTTGTGAGATGCACTCCATTGGAACCCTATTGGAGGAGACCGCAACATTGAAGCTTGGTTGTACTGTTCCTTTCTTTCATTAATATGCTCAACTATGGTATTGGTTCCATCATTCTGTTATGTTTATTTAATGCGATTGATTTAGTCTTCTTCTACTAACTGATAGTTATGAATGTGAAATACTATGTTGTGTATCGTCTTTTTTTCTTGTGTCTGTGCAGGTATCCAAACATGAAAGCGAGCAGATCGTGATCTGTCAAACCAGGAGCGAGAGGCAGCCACACTTTTCAATGAAGACAACAGCATAGGACCTCTAGTAAGTCATCAATCAAATCTCTGTCCATTCGTTATCTAGGGACCAATGTTATAGTGTGTCCTGTTTGTGGCTAGACCCACTCTAGGGCTAGTGGGATTGCCTTTGTCCGCAGAGGGGATTTACCTCACAAAAAATTGGCGACTCCACTGGGGATCAGTTTGATTTTTTATTTCATCCATTAGGTCTTCTTCTTGTTCTTTGCTTACTTAGCTTGCCTTTTTTTATTATTTTTTCTGAGTTTAAGACCCTTGTTCAGCCCCAGAGGATCAGATCTGACCTTTGTTTTTCCAAAATTTTCCTTTTCCTAGGGTTGGCTTGATTAGTGTGGTTTCCAGTCTAACAGTCGTGCTCACTTGTGCTTGTTGCTAGTTCAGCACCCACGCCATCCATTGTTTGACACTGATTACAGCCAAATAGTCATGCCATTTCCTATAGGTATTAGGGTTTTCCCTGTTTTGGGATTTTTTGGTCAGTGCTTGTGCTTCTGGGTTATTTTTTGGCATGTTTTAAGTGCTTTGGTATTGTTGTGACTGTGAAAAATCTCATTCCTTAAATTTTCTATCCATTTCTTGTCAGCATCATGGCCTTAGGGTTTTCTAGTGCTTTAGTATGCTGAGCCTCCTATAGGAGGTTCGGTCTTTTGTTTCACAGCTAGCTTCACTCTTTGTTTCATTACATTCATCTCTCTATTTGTTTGAGTGATTGCATTTGATGGATTGAGTCTTGAATGAGTATTTCCTCTTTCATTCAGTTATGCTTCTTGTCACTCAAAGCATAGATTGCATTTCTTTTATGGGTCCATTTCGACATATTTCTTTGATTTGAGAGATTGCAACATTGGTTTGAGTTTTGTTTTGTTTGCTTTTGAGTTGATTGAATTGTTTCGTTTTGACTCTCTCTTGAACATTATCGAGCTAGTGTGAAGGTTCGTTTTTCATGTCATTTAGTGCATTTTTTGCTCTATTACATTGAAAAAAAAAAGGTGTGTTTGCATTCTTACTTGCTTTGTGGAATTGGAAAATATTTTGCATAACTAGCATTGGGCATTTTTTCATGTCATTTAGTGCATTGTTTGCTCTATTACATTGAAAAAAAAAAATTGTGTTTGCATTCTTACTTTCTTTGTGGAATTGGAAAGTATTTCACATAACTAGCATTGGGAATTCTAGGAAAGATTTCTCATTTTCATTAGCTTGCATCAAGTACTGTAGTGGATGCTTCTATGTGTTCTCATTATTTTCTATCACTTGAAAACTCCTAAAATTTATCCTAGATAGTTTTGCATTGAACGAAATGGTATTTTATGGCATGTAGCTTGCATTCAGGGATTCGTGAGATCTAATATACAGTAGGACCTTGGAATTGAAACATAAATACAAGATCAACTTAAAATTTATTCAATTGATCTAAGGCAACATTGAAACTTAAGGAAACATTTAGTGGTCTAAGTTAGAGATGTGTTCTGGCGTCTTCAAACCTAGTAGTTTTCACTCGCCATCTGTCTTCAGACAGCACTAGTACGGACTTGCGCTCCCCGTACCCTCGAGTATATAAAGGGATACCCCTCTAGGTTGAAATAATTTTATCCTTAGGAAGCTGAGTCTGTCGCCTTGTAACCGTGATACACCGACCATAGCATTTGGGGAGAATACCTACACGTACGTAAAGTCCTTGGTTGATTCTTCTTTCATTTTATAACCAAGGTGTATATGGCAGTTGACGGGAACCTGGTACACCCTTTTACCTAGACTACCTAAGTAGTCATTTTCGATCTTTACTGACTCATAAATTTTAAAAGATCATCGAGCACTTGTCCTTTTGTTCTCATTTCAAACTGAAAGAGACTAGAGTAATATTTGATCGTTTCTTGACTCTTAAAACATGAAACAACAAATTTTTTGTTTCAATGAGGTAAAATAAACTACCTACTATTACACCCCCATTAAATTTTGATTACTTGGCCTGTCTTTGTTTTCCTTGGTTTTGATCCAAGAGTCTTCATTTTTTATCTTTTTCCCTTTTCTGGTGTGCTACAGTCACAGTGGCAGAATTATCGGTTTTGTCTACTAGCAGTCCTTTCTCAGACGATTCATCTGAAAATTCTCAGACCTCAAGGTCTACCGAGCTTCAACAGCCTATCATCTTGTCAAAGTACCCCTTTGGAGAACCGGTCGAGTTCCATTGGCCTCTTTCAAATGCTTGGCTTGGGTTTGGGGCCAGGGAACATTTTCCCCCTCTGACATTAGGATCACCATTTTTGGCTGCTATCATACCTCCTAGCCCCCGTAGCCTTTTACAAGATGTCACGGTGGATTCAGACATGGACTCGTCTGGTCCTAATGGCAGTGAGGGTATTCCAGTTTCTGATGAAGAATACCAACTTTTCCTGAATGACATCCATCAAGAGACTATTAAATCTTCACTATCAATGTTGCTTCCAGTTGGATATAGGTATTTGGGTCAGATTATAGCCAATATTTCCTCTATGACAACATCAAATCTGTCAAGGGGGAAATTTCTCCCATCATTATGGATGTCGCCGATGACACATGTCTCGTCGATGCCTTTTGTTACATCTGTCCCCACTAGGCCTACTGTCTGTGTGGCTGCATCAACACCGACTGTCACTACTCAGTTGTTAGGAGTTTCAGCTTCGGTAGAGACTTCGATTTCCATAGAAATCCCTGATGGCCTCTCTTTTGAGGAGTACCAGCTCACTGTTCAGTAGCAGAGTTCCTAGACTAATTAGTCCCCTTAGGATCCCAATCATCCTTATTTTTCTCATTATGACACGGATGGTACCCTGATTTATTCAATTCCATTACAATATGATGAGCATGGAAACCCTATCTATTTTCCTCCTCTTGAGGCTTATTAGTTCATTAACAGTTTTATACCTACCTTCCCTGGGCAACCTTCTAACCAACAAGGAAAACCCTTTTAGGGACAACCTTCGGTTCAGAAAGGGTATGCTTTTGGCCCACAAGGACAACCCTTTCAGGGACAACATTCGTCCCAACAAGGGTATGTGTATGACCCACAAGGGAAACCCTTATAGGGAAAACCTTCAGTATAGCAGGGATTATTTTATGGCCTGCAAGGGCAGCCTTACAATCCTCAAGGTCAACCTTTACAAGCTTAGCCTGTGATCCAACCAAGGCAACCTCAAGGACTAGCTGGGAAACTGGTATATCAACCTAGACCTATGTATGGTCCTGGGGGGTAAATCCATCCATCTCAACCTTTGGTGAAACCAAAATAGCCATATTTTCCAATTGGCCCAAATGTTGCACATCCACGACCATCTTATGGTCCTGCTCCAATCCATCCTGGTTATTAGGCACAACCTAGCCCACTACAACCATCAGGCCAACCTGCTCAGTAGGGGAAACTTGGTGGCCCTCATCAGTCAAGTCAACTAGTTCATCCAGGACAACCTACAGAAATAGTTCACCCTGCTCAGCCACCGCTCCATTCTATGTCGCAGTTGAATCAACCTATGCGCCCAACCTATCTAGCTCAACAGGGCCCTACTTGCCAGCAGCCCATTCGACCCCAAGGTGGTTATTACCCTCAAGGTCAATATCTACTAGTATACAACGCGCCTCAATGTTCTGCTTATTACCCTCAACTGCCAGGCCATACTTATATTCCGTAGCAAAATCCTTATGATGCTCAATCGAGACCCTCGTATACTCAGAATTAGTATCCTAGTTTTCAACCCCCGTATCCTGGTCCTCAGCTGCCATATCAACTGAATTATCTAGCATATACCCCTTATGGTCTAAATCCTCAAGGATGGAACCAATGGGGACATAGTTATACTCAACCAGGGTGGAGTATGGGTACTGGTCCTTATCAAGGACCTGCTATGCCTTTTAACCCTCAGTTACCATTCCTCACCACGTTGGAGTTATCAGATGAGTCCAAATTGACAAATTATCCAATTCTTTATAATATTTATTGGCCTCCATTTCCAATGAAGGTTCCTAGTGATTGTCCCAAGTTTGAGGGAAAATCTAGAGAATGTTGAACTCTTAGTTAAACTGAGAGGGGGGGGGGGGTGAATTAGTTTAACACATTCATGGAGTTTTTAAACCTTTTATTCAAACTAACATACATCTTCATTTCATGTCCAGCTTAATATGTAAATAATCTTCGAATATGAGTAGCAAGTATTAATATAATAGAACAACAAAATTAATATGAGAGCAACATGTATTAGGCAGATGATATAAATCAGATCAACACATAAACACCACGCACAGAGACACCAGATATAAGTGGAAACCCATAAAGGGAGAAAACCACATCTTATTATCGTTGTGATACAAAGGCAAGCTCCAACTCCCTCTCACCACTTTTTTTCTGCAGGCACCAACCTATAGGAGGCTCCTACCTCAATTCTGCAAGCTACAGCTTGCAAGGAAGCACCAAATCCCTTCAACTTTCTGCAGGCACCAACCTACAGGAGGCTTCAACCTCAGTCAGCTACAACTGACAGTTATCAAGCTGCTACTTGATAGGGAAGCTTCAACTTCCTCAATTTAGCAAACTGAATGTTTGCTGATTTACCTCAGATATCAGCTCTGTTCTATAGCTTCTCTTTCTTCTCTTAATCTTCTCTGATTTATTCTGCTATATTCTACATTCTCTATATTTTCTCTCTCTCCTTCACTTTGCATATCAAGATGATATTATTTATAGATTTCCTCACATGACTGTTTGTATTCTACTTGGAATTCGAAATGGACAGTCATGTCTCTTTGCCTTCTTCCTTCTCACTCCTTTTATCTTCTTATTCAGAAAATATAACTGTAGGTATCACTTTAGCATTACAGTGGGAATTTTGTTTTTCCTCCAGAGACTTGCCAGTGCATCACAAAAAATAAAACAATTAAAAAATTTACATTCGAATTACAAAGTGAACTCCAGCTCAACTCATTTAGTCTTTTGAATCACTACGCATTTGTTTTATCTTTGGCTGTCATTATCTTTTATGTGACTGTGTTTTATCTCCTTTCAGCTCTATTTTCTTTTCTGTCCTCTGTGGGGGTGTAATTGCTGCATACGTGTAACTGAGCCTTTAAATATATAAAATGTAATTGTTGTCTTTTAAATCAAGGCAATTCCAACCCTTTTCATGCCACAAGTGTCTTGTTGATGTGGCGAGTTCCGCAGGCTGGAACATACATATATTACAATTATATTATATTGATAATCGCCCTCCCCTTAAGCTTAGGCCCGTGGATCTACAGACCACACGGCTTATCGAAACAACATTATATATATGTGTGTGTGTGTGTGTGTGATAGCGCGTTTTAATATATATATAACCCAACCTTGTCTCTTGGCTTAATTATAAGATAATTTAATCATATACTTTGCCCTTTTTATACACCTTAACATACTCTTGGAGCATACAATAAAGCTTGTTTTAAAACATATAAAACTCCTTTCGGGCCCACTTAACACGTATTCAAATGTGATTGATCGCAATCGCAAATTTCTATTTGAAATAGTTGCTGTGCAGTTTCAACCAACTGCAATATTGCGATAGTTGTGATATTGTGGGTTCCGCCTTATAAAACTTTGTATTATGTGCTCCATATCACTTCATAAATATGATTTGGACCTTTGATTCTTTTAAATTTGGGCTCCGTAACATGAAAATTATATATAAAATGCCTTGAACTATATCCAAACCATTACAATATGTTGACTGACATTAATAACCAATTCTTTACATATATTTCACCTTATATTAATGTTAATAAACCAAATTCATAACATAGATCTTCGTCCTGGGCCCACAATACCATCGCAAATGCATACACCGTACCTGACTTATCGTCCACGCACCTTTGTTAATCCTCGTGCAAGTCCTGTGAGCACCCACCGTTGGATAGCCTTTCTCCAGATTAACTAACCCTATATATTTCGTTGGGCGTCTTCTATCGATCCTTAATGCGCGAAGGCGCACATTAACCCATCGCTTTACAATACCACCGGGACACGTAGCGGCTTCCCTATGGAATCGCTCTGATTCCACAAATATCGCCTGCTCCGGAAAAGTGGTGCGAAATGGTAGGGCAGTTTTCGGCAATCCACATTCACTATTCATCGGTCATGGTTCCATTCTCCCTCACGGTTCCGCTCTTCTCCCTTACGCTCCGGTTCCGCCCGTTGGATTCAACGTTTATTAAAATTTGATATAATTCTTCGTGCATCTTATCTTCTCATTCTGTAGTGATCGTCTGATGAACACCACTTCTGCTATACGTGGGTTAAAGCCATGCCTCTGATGTGGCTTATACTTGTGGCTCTATCACCCCCTTGTCGACAGTATCGACATTATTTACATCAATTCCGCTTATTACGTGCACAGCACCATTCATCACATCACAGGTTCTTAATTGTCACGACTTCGATTATTCTCCCATTAAATACAGAGCCTCGTGCATACTTTTCACTGGAGTTAAGTGATTCCAGGAATAATATAATGGCTCTCTGCCTCTATCTCTGCCTCTGCTGCTTCTGTCACTTTGCCTCTGTCTCTACCTTCCGATAACGGTTCTTCGTCGTGCTTCTGTGACTATTACATTCTTCTTGCTGCCTCCATTGCCTTTGCTGTGCTTCAGCTCTTTCTCCTTTGCCATCAATGACAACATTTCCAACAGTCTCCCCCTTTGGCATTGATGGCAACAATCCACTTCCTCTATTTTCTTTCTCTTTTTCTTGTTGCTTGCTCTTCCTGTTTGCCTGTTCTTTCTCCCCCTTTGACATCAATGGCAGAGGGTTGCCTTTTGTATTTTATATGTTTTATATTTGTGTTTCATCTATACTAGATTGCAGACAGGGATGATTCATTTGGCAATTGAAAGGTCCTTGTTGCTTTTCCATGCTGAATGCTGATAATACTAAGAATATTTTCTTATAGCTCTTTGATCCTGTGAATCTGTTTTATTCTTTCCATGCTGGCTATTCTCCCCTGGAATGATATTTTCTTTTTTGTTCCCCCCCCTGAAATTGTGCTTTCTCTTTATATCAGAGAGTAGCATCTGCAGATACTACCCCTAGTTTATCGCTCAAGTATTGAAATTGTTGTCTAGCAAGAGGTTTGGTGAATATATCTGTTGTCTGTTCTTTTGTTGGTACATATTTCAGCTTTACTATCTTCTGAGCCACTTGTTCTCAGAGGAAATGATACTTGATTGGAATATATTTAGTTTTTGAATGAAGTACAGTATTTTTAGATATACTTATAGCACTTGTATTATCACATTTGATTGAGATAGGTTCATCAATGCTTACCTTCATGTCTTGAAGAGTTTTCTTCATCCACATGACTTGTGTACAACATGCTGCTGCTACTATATATTCTGCTTCAGCTGTAGACAGAGATATGGATGCTTTCTTCTTGCTTAACCATGCCACCAGAATTTCTCTTGGATAGAAGGCACCTCCACTTGTACTCTTCCTGTCATCCACACAGCTGGCCCAATCTGCATCTGTGTATGCTGATAAAGTGAAGTTTTTGCTTTTAGGATACCAAAGTCCATACTGTGTTGTTCCTTGTAGATATCTGAATATTCTTTTTACTGCCAGAAGATGGTTTTGTTTAGGTGCTGCTTGATATCTTGCTACTAGTCCTACTGCTAGCATGATGTCTGGTCTTGATGCAGTCAGATACAATAGACTTCCAATCATGGATCTGTAGAGTTTTTGATCTATATCAGCAGACCCATCATCAGCACACAGTTTGCAACCTGTGGTCATGGGAGTTGACACAGGTTTGAAATCCTCCATTTTGAATTTTTTCAGCATTTCTTTTAGGTATTTTTCTTGAGAGATGAAGGTGCCTGTGTTCTTTTGTTGAATTTGCAGTCTCAAGTAGAAACTGAGCTCTCCAATCATATACATTTCAAACTTTGTTTTCATCTCATCAGCAAACCCTTTTGCTAGTTCATCTTTGTTTCTTCCAAACATAATGTCATCAACATATACTACAATAATCAGGAGTTCATTCTCATGTGCTTTTATGTATAGATTGTTGTCTACTCCACCTCTCTTAAAACCCTGTTTTTTCAAATGTTTATCCAGTTTCAGTCCATATAGGGCCTTCTTCAATCTGCATACATAGTCTTCTTTGTCTGTCAATGAGAAGCCTTCTGGTTGTTCCATGTATACTTCTTCTTCTAGATCTCCATTAAGAAAAGCAGACTTTACATCCATTTGATATACCTTGAAGTCTTGGTAGCATGAAAATTCCAGGAACATTCTGATAGCTTCCATTCTGGCTACTGGGGAAAAGTTTTCTTCATAATCAAGTCCTTCAATTTGTGAGTATCCTTTGCAGACCAGCCTGGCTTTATTCTTGATTACTTGTCCTTGCTCATTCATTTTATTTTTGAATACCCATTTTGAACCAATGATATTCTTCTTAATTGATCTAGGAACTAGTTCCCAGGTATTGTTCTTCTCAATTTGGTCCAATTCTTCATTCATTGCTTTTACCCAATACTTGTACTTGTTGGCTTCTTCAAACTTCTTTGGCTCTATTTGTGATAACATTGCTATGTATACTTCTTCTGTCTGTTCAGCTAGCTGCCTTCTTGTTTGCACTCCTACATTCTTGTCTCCTATAATTTGATCTTCTGGATGGTTCTTTTGAGTGTATCTTGAGGGGGTTTTTGAGTTCAGTTCTGCATTTTCTAATGTTTTGTTTATTTCTTCATCATCTTGGTCCTCTTCTTCATGATTTTCAGGATGGCTGCTGCAATCTATTTCTCTTGTCTTGTTTGGGATTTCTTCATCAAATCTTACATCAATACTTTCTACAATTTTTCAAACAGTTTTGTTGTAGCATCTGTATCCTTTACTCTTGGATGCATATCCTAAGAATATTCCTTCATCTGCTCTTGCATCAAATTTCCCCAGATTTTCATCATTGTTCTCTATGTAGCAGTTGCTGCCAAAGACTCTAAAGTTCTTGATTGATGCAGGTTTACCATGCCATAGCTCATAAGGTGTCTTATCACTGTTAGGTCTTAAATGAGCTTTGTTTAGAATATGTACTGCTGTGTGCACTACTTCTGCCCAGAAGGTTTGAGCAACATTATTCTCTTGCATCATGGCTCTGGCAGTTTGTTGTACAGACCTGTTTTGTCTCTCTGCTACTCCATTCTGCTGAGGTGTCCCTGCAATGGTAAATTGTTTCTTTATTCCATGTTCATTACATAGGTCTGCAAAGTCATAATCTGTGAATTCTCCTCCTCTATCTGATCTGATACATTTTAGCTTGCATCCAGTTTGATTTTCTGCTACTGCTTTGAATATCTTAAACTTTTCCAGTGCTTCTGATTTGTTCTTGAGAAAAGCAACCCATGTCATTATGGAGAAATCATCTATTATCAGCATGAAGTAGGATTCTCCACTTGGTGTCTTGGTTCTAGCAGGTCCACACAGATCCATGTGCACAAGATGGAGTGGTATTCTTGTTGATAGCTCATCTTTAGATTTAAAGGATATGCGAGTCTATTTCCCCAATTGACAAGATTTGCATATGGTATTTGAAGGCCTTTTTATTTCAGGCATATCTCTGACAGATTTCTTCTTACTCAGTCTGATGATATGGTTGAAGCTGATATGTCCCAATCTTCTATGCCATAACCATGACTCCTCAAGTTTGCTAAGATGGCAAGCTTCATCCTCCTCTTTCACTATGTACACATTACTCTCTGTTCGAACACCTTTGAGCAAATTCTTTCCTGTTGTGCTTGATCTAACTTCACAGTCTTGAGCTCTAAAGAGAACTTCATAGCCTTTGTCACACATCTGACTGACACTCAGTAAATTTTCTTTCAGCCCATCTACAAATAGTACATCTTGGGCCTTTCCTCTTCCATTATCTATGCTAAATAAGCCTTTTCCCTCGATCTTACCTGATTTATCATTTCCAAAAGTGACATTGCCCAATTTATTTTCATCAAGAGTTATAAACTTTCTTCTGTCTCCAGTCATGTGTTTTGAGCAGCTACTATACAAATACCACTGAATTTTCAGATCTTGAGCAGTTAGAGCCAAGTCACATTTATTCATTTTCTTTATCCACTGGAGGCACCCTTTTGTTTGATATCTTTTGTGAGGTGATGAACTACATCTTCTGAGAGGACATTTGGAAGGCATATGTCCAACTCGATTGCATATATAGCATTTGATTATATTTTTTGTAGAATTGTGAGTATGAACAAAATTTCTTTGATTCATAAACCTCCTTGAGGTGTTAAACATTAACCTTTGTCCATACTTTCTACACTCAATGATTTTATGACCAAATTCCCTACAATAGAAGCAGTAACCATAGAAGCTATTTGCATACCTGATGTAAGGTTGTCTCTTCCATTTGTTTGCTTGAGGCAGTCTCTTCAATGTTTGCATTTTTTGCTGGTTAAAATAAGCAGCAATGTGTCCTAGCTTGTGGCAGACATAGCAGGTGGCATTCTTCATTGGAGGGAAGAATCTCCTTTGATGGTTTCCAAATTTTACATATTCAGGGGTCTGAGTATTTATTACATTCTTTGCTACTAGTGGTTCTTCTGATCTCTTTCTTCCTTGTTGCAGATTTCTTCTTTTGTAGGAATTGTTTGAGGTGCTTCATCAATTTTCTTTGCTTTTACAAAAATAATCTCTCTGTCAACCTTTTCTTTTCCTTTACTTGATTCTCCTTCATAGCCTATTTCAGTCTTTATCATAGGGGATCTTTGAGCAACCAAAATTTCAGTCAACTTACTAGAGCTTGTTATTTGGGAAGAGTTTATAACCACTCTCCTTTGAGCATTTTCTGATTTCTTTCTAAGACATACTACTTCTTCTTCTAACTTTTCTTGTTCTTGAATTTTTTCTTTGATTTTCATAAGTAACATGTCCTCTATATTCTTGGCTTCTTCAAGCTCTATCTTTAGCTGCTTAAGGTCTTCTGAATGATGTTCTTCTCGTACATACTTGAGAAGAATGTCCTTTTGTTTTCTACATTTTAGTTTGAGTCTATCAATCTCTTCTAGAGCACTTCTTAGCTCCCCCTCAAGATCGACTTCACCTTATTCTTCTTCATCTTATAGCAGGAGACCTTCAAGGTCTTCTATGGCCATCAATAGGAATTCAGAGGTTCCTTCTTCACTTGAGGAATCATCTGAATCTTCAGATGTACTACTGTCTTGTTGAGCATAGAAGGATTTTCTGCTAAACTTCTTTCCTTTCTGCCAATTCTTTGATTTATTTTTCTCTGACTCTTGAGCCTGATTCCTTACTTACTTGTGAGGACACTTAGCAGCATATTGTCCCACTCTTCCATAGTTAAAGCATTTGAAGGGGAGTTTACCTTTTTATTTACCTGAGCCTCTATCCAATTTCTTGACAAACTTTACCTCTTCTTCATCCGAGCAAGAGCATATGTCTCCCTCTTCTTCTTTCTTCTTTTTTGTTTTAAAGGTTTCTTCCCTTGTACTTGGATTTTTCTGTGGGAGCCTCATTTCATAGGCTGTTAGATTTCCAAGCATCTGGTTCATGGTCAAGGTCTCCTAATCAACTGTTTCTTCTATTGTAGACACCTTTGGATTAAACCTGAATGGAAGAGATCTTAGAATCTTTTGCACAATTATACTTTCTGGATTTTTTTCTCCAAGAGCTTTCATATTGTTAATAATTTCTGCAGCTTTTAGGAAGAAACTGGCAATGTCTTCATCATCATTCATTTTTAAGTTTTCAAACTGGGCTCTATAGACTTGAAGTTTGGTAGTCTTTACTTTCTGGTCTCCCTCATGTATGTTTTCAAGAGTATCCCATATTTTTTTGGCAGTGTCTTTGTGCATTACTTTAATAAACTTTGCTTCACATAATCCATTCAGGATGGCATTCATGGCTTTTGCATTAGCCACAAAATCTTGTTTTGAGTCTTTTTCTATGTCAGTTGCCTTTGGGGCATATCCTAATTCCACAATAGCCCAGAATTCTATTCCTAGAGACATTATGTATGTCCTCATTCTGATTTTCCAGAAAGCATAATTTTCACCAGTGAAGAAAGGGGCTTTATTGGTTGAGCATCCTTCTTTACTAGCCATCTTGGGAACCTAGGATCTCCTTTCAATTGTTAGACTTGTACAAAGGAACCTGCTCTGATACCAATTGTTGAACTCTTAGTTAAACTGAGAGGGGGGGGGTGAATCAGTTTAACACATTCATAGAGTTTTTAAACCTTTTATTCAAACTAACATACATCTTCATTTCATGTCCAGCTTAATAGGTAAGTAATCTTAGAATATGAGCAGCAAGTATTAATATAATAGAACAGCAGACTTAATATGAGAGCAGCAGGTATTAAGCAGATGATATAAATCAGATCAACACATAAACATCATGCACGGAGACACCAGATATAAGTGGAAACCCATAAAGGGAGAAAACCACATCTTATTATTGTTGTGATGCAAAGGCAAGCTCCAACTCCCTCTCACCACTGTTTTTCTGCAGGCACCAACCTACAGGAGGCTCCTACCTCAATTCTGCAAGCTACAACTTGCAAGGAAGCATCAACTCCCTTCAACTTTCTGCAGGCACCAACCTACAGGAGGCTTCAACCTCAGTCAGCTACAAGTGAGAACTATCAAGCTACTACTTGATAGGGAAGCTTCAACTTCCTCAATTTAAAAAACTGAATGTTTGATGATTTACCTCAGATATCAGCTATGTTCTGTAGCTTCTCTTTCTTCTCTTAATCTTCTCTGATTTATTCTTCTATATTCTACATTCTCTATATTTGCTCTCTCTCCTACCTTTTGCATATCAAGATGATATTATTTATAGTTTCCTCACATGATTGTTTGTATTCTACTTGGAATTCGAAATGGACAGTCATGTCTCTTTGCCTTCTGCCTTCTCACTCCTTTTATCTGCTTATTCATAAAATATAATTGTAGGTATCACTTTAGCATTACAGTGGGAATTTTGTTTTTCCTCCGGAGACTTGCTAGTGCATCACAAACAATAAAACAATTAAAACATTTACATTCGAATTACAATGTGAACTCCAGCTCAACTCATTTAGTCTTTTGAATCGCTACGCATTTGTCTTTTCTTTGGCTGTCATTGTCTTTTCTGTGACTGTGTTTTATCTCCTTTTAGCTCTGTTTTATTTTCTGTCCTCTGTGGGGGTGTAATTGCTGCATACGTGTAATTGAGCCTTTAAATATATAAAATGTAATTGCTGTCTTTTAAATCAGAGCAATTCCAACCCTGTTCATGCCACAAGTGTCTTGTTGATGTGGTGAGTTCCGCAGGCCGGAACATACATATATTACAATTGTATTATATTGATAATCGCCCTCCCCTTAAGCTGAGGCCCGTGGATCTATAGACCACACGGCTTATCGCAACAACGTTATATATATATGTGTGTCTGTGTGTGTGTGTGACAGCGCGTTTTAATATATATATATATAACCCAACCTTGTCTCTTGGATTAATTATAAGATAATTTAATCATATACTCTGCCCTTTTTATACACCTTAACATACTCTCGGCGCATAAAATAAAGCCTGTTTTAAAACATATAAAACTCCTTTCGGGCCACCTGACACGTTTTCAAATGCGATTGATCACAATCGCAAATTTCTGTTTGCAATAGTTGCTGTACAGTTTCAACCAACTACGATATTGCGATAGTTGTGATATTGTGGGTTCCTCCTTATAAAACTTTGTATTATGCGCTCCATATCACTTCATAAATATGCTTTGGACCTTTGATTTTTTTAAATTCAGGCTCTGTAACATTAAAAACTTATATATAAAATGCCTTGAACTATATCCAAACCATTACAATATGTTGACTGACATTAATAACCAATTCTTTACATATATTTCCGCCGGACCTTATATTAATGTTAATAAACCAAATTCATAACATAGATCTCCGTCCCGGGCCCACAATACCATCGCGAATGCATACACCGTACCTGACTTATCGTCCACGCACCTTTTTTAATCCTCATGCAAGTCCTGCGAGCGCCCACCGTTGGATAGCCTTTCTCTAGATCAACGAACCCTATATATTTCGCTAGGCGTCTTCCGTCGATCCTTAATGCGCGAAGGCGCACGTTAACCCGTCGCTTTACAATACCACCGGGACACGCGGCGGCTTCCCTATGGAATCGCTCTGATTCCACAAATACCGCCTGCTCCAGAAAAGTGGTGCGAAATGGTAGGGCGGTTTTCGGCAATCCACGTTCACTATTCATCGGTCATGGTTCCATTCTCCCTCACGGTTTCGCTCTTCTCCCTTACGCTCTGGTTCCACCCGTTGGATTCAACATTTATTCAAATTTGATATAATTCTTCGTGCATCTTATCTTCTCGTTCTATAGTGCTCATTTGATGAACACCACTTCCGCTATACATGGGTTAAAGCCATGCCTCTGATGTGGCTTATACTCGTGGCTCTATCACCCCCTTGTCGACAGTATCGACATTATTTACATCAATTCCGCTTATTGCGTGCACAACACCATTCATCACATCACAGGTTCTTAATTGTCACAGCTTCGATTATTCTCCCATTAAATACAGAGCCTCGTGCATACTTTTTGCTGGAGTTAAGTGATTCCCGGAATAATATAACGACTCTCTGCCTCTGTATGTCACCTTTTGCATACAATCACCTGCCTGTCTCTGTCGAATGGGTTCTTCGCCGTGCTTGTATTTGACATTCTTCTTGCTGCCTCCATTGCCTTTGTTGTGCTTTAGCTCTTTCTCCTTTGCCATCAATGACAACATTTCCAACAGAGAAGACCCCCAAGCACACGTCATAACATACCATTTATGGTGTTCTTCCAATTCTTGGGTGGATGACACTGTTCGACTCTGTCTTTTCCAACGCACTCTTACCGGAGCTACTACTAATTCATACATAGAATTGCCTCATGGTATCTTTTAAGATTTAAAAAATCTCGCTATGGCATTCCTTACTCATTTATAGTTGTCGGTTCGTTATGAAGTTGGGACACATCCCCTAAAGTCATTGAAACAGGACTAGGCTACCCATATCGCGGACCACATTCATGAATGGAGACGACATCATCACCTAATCAAGTTCAAAATTCCTGATCGGCTTCTTACTCATTGGTTCACTACCTCTTTTGTCAATCAGATTATGAAAGACATTGCCATGGGGGCATGTGTAATTGAGGAATAAGCCTTTGCTCGTGCCCAGTACCTTGATTTATTTTACTCTCAATCGGGCATATTATATGGCATCTTGACTGAGGCTCCATGACCTGGGACCTATAAAGCGCCAGCTACCCCATTGGTCAAAAGTGTTATTGGTTCCGTTTCTCAGACTCCATGCAAGTCTTCCAATGGGAAGTAGAAATCAAATTCTTCTAGTAATTCTGCTCCTTAGGCTACCCTGGATTCTGGTAAAACCTTGGAGGTCAATGCCATTCAGGGCAATCCTGCAGACAAGAATTCCAAGGGGATAAATAAGGGCAAAGGCAGGGCCAAAGCCGATGCTCCAAAACCAGAATCGTCTAAACCTCGTGTTGATGATGGTTCACAGTGCAAGCCAAAGTATCCCTGTCTGATTTGTGATGAGGAACACTACACTAAGGATTGTCCTAGACGTGACGAAGTTAGTAAATTTCTCAAAGGCACTAAGGGACTCTAGCTGTCCTCAAAGAACCTTTTCCATCTCAGCAAACACAAATGATTGAGAAACCTATGCCATCTACACCGTTTGGCTCTTAAGTGTTCATGGTGAATGGTTCTGCACCTATTTCCATTGCTACTTGGTAGAACTATAATATTGGATCATGACAGGCAGCTGGGAAAGATATCGTTGATGGCCCTCCTCCCCCACTTGCCTATAGTCCTCTTAAGATTGAAAGGCCCAGTGCTGAACCCATTGTACGACCACCTTCTAAAGGTGTTCTCTGGAAATATTCTTATAATCCTAATGCCCGTGCTGCTCAGAATTACAGTATTGTTGAGGATTTAGCACAGGCACCATCCATGATGTCCACATTATAAGTGCTTTAGATTTTTCTGTCTCAATGGAAAGCGTTATTATCTGTGATCGGCGGAATTGATCCTACTGATTCTAGCCTTCTCTCTTTCGATTTAGATAATTTTTTCCCCCGACTTCCGCACCAAATTGTGATTGTCATACAAGTCGGAATTAATGGTCTCAACATCCATAGAGCCATTGTGGATGAAGGTGCATCCACTTTTGTCATGTCATCTGCTTGCTAGAAGGCTATTGGCTCTCCAACCCTAACTTTGTCACCCAATTCCCTTGAGGAATTTAATGGAAGGGAATCAAAACCCTTCAGTGTTCTCGCCAGCTTGTCAATCACATTACAAGGAAAGACAGTCAATGTTGAAGTAGAAGTACTTGACACTAAACTCAAGTACAATATTCTGCTCAGTCGTAGTTGGACTCACGCTATGTTGTGCATTCTATCCACCCTCTTTTGTCTTCTAAAATTTCCACATGAGGGAAAAATCATTACTGTCGATCAGTTGTTGTTCTTTACCTTGACTTCTAAGAAAAAATTTCCATACATGGATCAAATTCCTTCTCCCCTCGACAGCATAAGGCCAAGTCTTTTCAAAGACCCCACCCTCATGTGTATCTTTCCCCTTCCACCACCAAATACCATTCAAGTTAATATGATCTCTCGGTTGGATGACCCATTGATCATCCCTTTACCTAAATGGGTTGATTTATTTGGGGATTCGATGCTGCTTACTCCAATTGAAATCAATCATTGCGAGCTTGTAGTTGCATCAAATTCTCCCCCTTCTGAAGATTTTCCTTTGAGCATGTCTGTTGACGTTTATTCTCAATCCGTTTGCTCGGTAATGCGAAGATTCACCGACCCTTAGTCTTGTTTTCCATTTGATGAAATATTATGGAAACCATGTCTCCGAAGACCTACGATGGGACGATGGGCATCATTGTTCCTCATTTAAGCGACTCGAGGCAATGTCTATTTGTCTTGGCGTTTGCATCTCAAGTTCCTTCTCCGCCACTTCAAACGCCTATATTGACTCGTGAAGTCTTCACTGAAGGTAACTTTGGTAACATTACTCAAATGATGCCTATTGACATTTCCATGAAACCGGGGATTGTTGAGAACATCGATGTGGGAGTCACTTGCTCTTCCAAGGAAGTCCAAGTGTATACTATCCTCTTTCGTGAATTCCGTGATGTTTTCACCTGGTCTTATGAAGAGATGCTTGGAATTGAACCCAGTATTGTGGTGCACAAGATTCCCACCTATCCAGGTGTGAAGCTTGTTTGCCAGTGTCTGCGTCCAGTGCATCCTCGGAAATACACTGCCATAAAAGCTAAAGTTGAAAAACCTCTTAAAGCGGGTTTCATTTATCCGATTCCTCTGACAGATTGGGTTTCTAATATTGTTCCTGTGGATAAGAAGAAGGGAGAAATTCGCGCCTGTGTTGACTATCGCGATATTAATCGGGCCTATCCTAAGGATAACTATCCTACACCTTTCATCGATCAGATCATTGACGATTGTGCAGGGAGTGAAATTTTTTCCCTTATGGACGGTTTTTCTGGTTATAATCAGATCAAAATTCTCCCATCTGATCAACACAAGACCAATTTTATCTGTCCTTGGGGAACGTTCGTGTATAAGAAACTCCCTTTCGGCTTGAAGAACGCTGGGGCTACGTTCCAGCGGGCGATGTCTTATGCCTTTCACGATATTCATCATATTGTTCAACCATACTTGGATGACCTTCCGGCTCATTCAGTTGCACAAAAATACCACCTGGACCATCTCCGCCAGATCTTTCTTCATTGTAGACGTTACAAAATTTGGCTCAATCTTCATAAATGCATCTTCTACGTCTATTCCAGTAGACTTTTAGGGTTTATAGTATCTAAAGATGGAATTCGCCTTGACCCACTTAAGGTTGAGGCTATTGTTAATCTCCCCTCTCCATCCTTGTTACACCAACTCTAGAGTCTCCAAGGGAAAGCAAATTTCTTACGTCGTTTTATCCCGAACTACGCCGAAGTAGCCAAAGGATTCACATGAATTTTAAAGAAGGACGTCCCTTTCTTTTGGGATGAGATTGCTCAACAATATTTTGATAGGCTTAAGACATTGCTTGTCAATTCCCCTCTATTACGTCCTCTGAATTACCATCGTGATTTCACCCTCTATTTGGCTGCCGCCTTCAGTACGATCGCCATGGTTTTGGTTCAAGAAGATGATGACGGTACCGAGCATGTCATTTACTACTTGTCTCGAAACCTTCTCGACCATGAAACACGTTACGCACATGTCAAGAAGTTAGCGTTGGCTGCGGTCCAGGCCGTCCAACGTTTTTGTTATTATATCCTTTTACACACAGTGACCGTGATTTCTGATTGTAACCCCATGACCTATATTCTGTCTCGGAAGTTGCTGGGGGACAAATAATCGAAGTGGATCGTTATCCTCCAAGAGTTTGATTTGGATTTTACTACCGCCAAATCGAAGAAATCACTTGTTTTCTTTGATTTGATTTGTTCCTCCCCATCGACTCTGCTCCTTCTCATTCCGAGGATCATATTCCAAACGAAACTCTTTTCTTGATTAGCACCGTCGATCCATGGTACGGTGATATCATCGTGTATCTCCAAACTTATACTTTTAGGTCTGAGTTAACGAAAGATGCTCGATGCCGCATTCGGCATTAGTTGCAACCTTATCATATTATCGGAGATACCCTCTATCGTGTTGGAGTCGATTTTGTACTCCGCTGATGTCTTACCCTCGAGGAAGCTGAGAAAGTTTTAAATGACTGCCACAGTGGCGCCTATGGTGGTCACATGTCTGGTTATGCCACCGCACAGAAGATCCTTCGTGATAGATATTTCTGGTTGTCCATTTTTAAAGACTGCATTGTCGCATTATGAAAATGTCATGCGTTTTAGATATATCAATGCAAAATGCATGCGCCATGCGTTCCTTTACACCCTGTCATTACCGTTGGTCCTTTTTCCAAATGGGGCATCGATTTTATGACGTGTAACCCTCGTTTAGCTGGGGGGAATGCCTATATTATCGTCTCCTTCGATTATTTTACAAAATGGGCCGAAGCAATGCCTACACTAGCTACAGACGGTAAGACAGCGGCACAATTCATATTCAATCATGTTATTACTCGGTTTGGTGTCCCTCAGGCCATCGTTACTTATCATGGTTCTCATTTTTGGGAATATATGATGGCGGAGCTGACATCTAAGTTGGGTCTGCGTCACGGCAGATCAATGCCTTATTACCCTCAAGCTAATGGCCAAGTTGAAGCTGTAAACAAAGTCCTTATTACAAGGCTTCAACGAATAATTGGGATTGAAAAATAAAATTGGCATCTCATGTTTTTTTCAGCTCTTTGAGCTTACCGAACATCGACTAAGAGTGCGACTGGATTTACCCTGTTTCAGTTGGTGTATGCTCTGGAAGCTACTCTTCTGATTGAATGTGAAATCCCTTCACTCAAACTAGCTATGGAATTACTGCCTAATACTTCGCCTGAGGAAGAGCATCTCCTCTACTTAGAGAGATTGGATGAAACTCATTGCTTAGCTGCCTTGGTCATCGAAGCACAGAAGAAGCGAGTCAAAGCTTATTTTGACCAAACAGTTTCCCCTCATTCTTTTATCGAAGGCGATCTCGTTCTCCTATACGACCAAGCTCATGATAAGCTGGGGGCACGTAAATTCCAACCCATGTGGCATGGGCCCTACATCGTCAAATGTGTGTTACAAAATGGGGCTTACGTGCTTATTGATTATGAAGGGTATCCTTTAGCACAACCCAGAAATGGGTTGTACCTCAAAAAGTATTATGCTTGAGTCATTCATGCATGATATGTGTACATAGGTGATTTTTTCATTTTTGTGCATGTTTTGGTTTGATGTGCTTTGTGAGTTTTTTTTTGCTTATTGGGTCTTGTTTGTTATGAAAATGTCTATTTCCCCTTATGTTGGTTTCACGGATGGTGCTTCCCATAGTACCAGGAATTTGTCTTCGGCAACCTGGGTAATTTATGATCCTGTTGGTGAGTTGATTAAATTACAAGGTATTTTTCTGGGACCATCTACAAACAATGTTGCTGAATATAGTGCTGTTTTGGTACTATTAACCGAGGCAGTTAACCTCAGCATACGCGCATTGCTTGTGAATTTGGATTCACAACTTGTTGTTCTTCAACTTAACGATCATTATTCGGTTAGAAAACCATGCATTTTGAGATTGTATTTGCGTATTCGTTTACTTGAAAGACATTTTGATTTCATTACATATCAACATATACCAAGATGAATAAATACATTAACTGATGCAATAGCTAACATTGTGCTAGATAGACATTTGCGGAATTTATAAAACATCATCATATGTAAATAGACCCATGTAGAAAATATATATATATATATATATATATATATATATATATATATATATATATATATATATATATATATATATTGATTGTTTGCAATGTTTGCATCATTAAAAGCCCAAAAAATATATATGTATGTTTCAGTTACATTGCAAGACAACATGTCTCTCAAAAATGTGCGGAAATAAAAATCTTAAGTGCCTAATCAGTATGGTGCTCATGATAGCACGTCACCGGCCGTACCAACCACCTCAGCAAGCGGTGGATATGACTTGGCACCCCTACAATGTGCCTCTAATAGGCCCGAGGAACATCATCAAAACGAGCATAGTCTGGAATCCCACGGGTGATCCCCTCCAGGTTCTGTACTATCTCCTCGTCACAGCCCTGACCGTGAGGATTGAAATCATGAGGATTTTGCCTCGGTATCGGTGACACACCTGTAGGATGCTCTAGGCAAACATCTACATACATATAAGAATAATTGTCACAACATGCATATATACCAAAAAATCATAAAACTCATGAAAATAAAAAATGAGTCTCACCTAGCTCTTCATCCCAATCCTCTCCCTCTGGGAGTGGGAGGTCGGGATCACCAGTGAAGTCTATGCTAGCGTAGGGCCAATCCTCCATGACAATTAGTTTTCATCAGAGCCAATAAGAAAACTCTGGCCTCCAGGACATCTATTGGCCACCCCCTGCTCTAGGCTTCAGTGTGGCCCATCGAGCCATCTGTGGCTCTCTAGGTGGTGGCATCGGGACAATAACCTCTTGACGTTGGAATATCGATAGTCATTCCAAGAAGAATAATACCAGAATCGATCCATACTGAAACTTCTTTAGTTTGGCCTTCTTGCACTTAGTGAGTTGCCGCTTGATGTTGATAGTCATGGCCTTGGCCCAGGTGAAGAGAGTTGGGTTCATGCACTCTGAGGCAAGAAATAGTTGTGTCTTCGTGGCCTCATGCGGTGCTTCCGATCCTACAGCCTGCATGATAGTATGCAACACTACTCTTTGTGCCAGATCAGGAATGGTTTGGATGTCAGCTTTTCCACTCCCTATTCCTTTTCATGCCCCTTGGCAGACCCTATCAATTACCATTCCCATACGTTCCCTAGAAGGACGGCTACCGGTCAAGATAGGGACTGCACCTCTACATGATAATCCAGTGATGAAATACACATCAGAGACTTTGAGTTTAGGCTCCTGATCTTGAAGCACAAAATATTCTTGATCTTCATCCCAAATGGTTATTAAATATTGAAGCAATTAGGGCTGATCTCGGAGGCATGGTGTCAAGAAGAATTTCTTTAGCCCACAATTTCTGAGGGCATTCGTGCATTGTTCATTCTCCATGGCCTTTTCATCCTCCTCACTATGTTCTCTCTCTTTCCACTCAATTACCATATTTTTTGTTGGTACCTGCAGACATTGTTCATATGAATATTGCAAGTCTCCTTAAGCATCAAATTTTGCAAGTAAATGGCTGCTTTTTCTTTAAATTTAGGTGGTTTTTGAGTTGCGTAGTTGGTACGAATGTTTTGCTAACATCCACGCTAATGGGTGGGACCCCTGTGTAAAAAAGAGTCAATTGGCACGGGTCCGTGCCTGAAACCCACGCCAACCGCGGCCCTATTTTTTACAAATCCTCCCCTAAGGGATTCAAAATGACAATTAAAGGTAATAAAATTTAGCTCAAAAGATTGCAAAAGATGTCAGCTCTTAAATGAAACTGATAGGATGAATATTGGTTCCCTGGATCACTCGAAAACGTTGCCACAAGATCACAAGGTAAATTGACCACTGTTGCTCCACAAAGAGATAAATGTGAAAAGTAAATAATTTTTACCACTTATGGTATTTTATAGCTTTTCAAAATCTTCAATTAGGTTTTAAAACATATTTTTCAATTATTTTATCATATTATTCTCGAGGAATACATTTTACATGCATCTTTTTGTGCAGCAATAGGTTTTCACATGGTTATGATGAAGAACGAGTTGTATTTTATACTTTTTCAGACTCGGTAAAAACACGAAAAAGTCACTTCTGGAGTCACCTTTCAGCTCTTTTCTAACTCTCTAGAACTGAAAAGATTACCGAGACGCTTGTCGTTTTGAACTCATTAAATTGGCTGCAAAACAATATCTACTTAGTATACGTTTACCCCTTTTTCGGGCTGGGATAGATTATTTACAAAAAAGGAATACGTTAGCCTATCGCAAGTAAGAGGTTCTCTCAGACACAATTTTCTACCTTTTCGGATCTGTGAGACTACATACGAAAAAGGGCCTTGTTAGAGTTTTCTTTTCTGCTTTCTTTTCAAACTCTCTAAATATGAAAATATGCCAAGTTCTTCCTTTGTCAGACTCGTTAAAACTGATGACATCGGACTCCGTATTTATGAAGTTACTCTAGTTCCTCCTTCCTAAGGCTCGTAAAATGTACTAGGTTGGATTTTTCCAAAGGAAAAACTTACATCGCAAGCACATGCTATCCCATTCAGGCTTGTTTTCAAAAATAATTGGGGTACTCACCAGAAATGGTGGGGAAAAATGGAACCAGATTGTAGTCATGTTGGCAGTATTTTTCTCTTGAACATGGCACTTGTCTGCATTTGTGTCGGGTTGGTGACATATCATCTTGTTTCTTCGTTTGCCTCCATGGGTTTGGGTAATATCTTTTGACCACTCATCTGCTCTTTGCCACATCGCCATGACCTCAGATCCCTTGATGTCAAATACTGCCAAATCCAGTGTTGTGCCACCGATATATTCAAGAGAAGTTTTCCTCTGAAGTTTTCAACCTCCCTCTGATTCTCTATTGGTCTTGATTCACAAACATCACATTCCTCTATCTCATGTCAATGATGCGAGAAAAATTATGGCTCACCTTCGATTAGGTCACTACCTATTGACTTCAGCTCATTAGCCAGGAAGTTGATCTAGAGACTCCCTTCAGGTACCTTGGAGCTTGCATGCCTCAATGGCAGGTTCCTCGCATTCGACGTAAGGTCCACATCATTGTCCTTCAATCGACTAACTCTGCGGGTGTTTGATGTCAGATCACTAATCACATTCCATGGATTGTACCTTTTGTACCTTGAGAGCCATTGTCATTATTGGTGGTTTCTCTTGCGTCTATTAACGGCTTTCACCATTGGCTGGTAATCAAAATATTTTCTTGCATGTTCGACTTCAGCTCACATATTCGCATGCTCGAATTTGTACTTTTTTTTGGGTCGAGATGGATCGCAAGACCGTGGGTTTGTCTGATGAAATCCAGGTTGTGGATTCGTTGTGGATTACTATTACTTATTACATCTCTCTTTTTATTGGATGGTTGCGACCATACATGAGGATTTTCTTGCATGTTTGACTTCAACTCACATATTCACATGCTCGAATTTGTACTTTTTTTTGGGTTGAGATAGAGTGCAAGACCATGGGTTTTTCTGATGAAATCCAAGTTGCAGATTCATTGTTGATTACTATCACTTATTACATCTCTCTTTTTATTGGATGGCTGCGACCATACCTGAGTATGTTTGTTGATCCTTATTATTGGATGGCTATGTTCATACCTCGAATCTTGTTGTTTATGTAATCTATTATGGATGGCTATGCCCACACCACATGTCATGTATCAGAAATATTAGTTGTAATTGTACTTGCAGGTCTTTCGATAGTAGTGTTTGGGTCGAATGCGTTCTCATAAAGAATTTCACCCCTCCCTCTCTCTCAGAACTCATGCTTTAGGGGGCATCTGTTACATAGCATTTTTTCACCCTCCCTGTAATCCCTTGCCCTGCATATTGAAGGGTCTTTCTCGTGACTTGTGAGCAATGTCATACCCTGCAAACACCTTCTTTGCATCCTTCTGCATAAGGACATCATTTCTCCTATTGAACATTTCCTCAAGAATCACACAAAAACCTATGTTTTGGCATTGGCGTGGGTAGTTAGTTCACCCCTTGCGGCAATAGGGAAGATTTTCTCTAGAGCTCGCACTGCCTAGCGCTTTGTCTCTGTGTTGTGCCCGCACCACCTCACACTTTGTCTCTGTGTTGTGCCCGCGCCAACTATTTTAGGAATGTTTTGTAACAAAATAGAGGTGGAATTTTCCTTTAACCACCTCAGGGATGAGTCATAGGAAGTGGTTAAACTTGATAAGCCATGGATCTCCCATTTTAGGTAGTATTTTTACCTCCCATGGAACATTATTTGGAGATAAGACACCCCTCCATGATTATAGGGATCCTAACCTCTCCTTCTTCCTCTATATAAACATGCCTTTTCCCTTTACAAAAGCTAGTTGAACATATAGCCAAGAATCTGAACTTGGAGAAGAGATACTATAGCTAAGTAATTGCTATAGAGAAGGTAGAACCAAGGAGAATTCCATAGAGAGAGCCCCGTCCAAATTCCTGATGAGCCTTTGTGAGACGCACTCTGCTGGAACCCTGTTCGAGGAGACCGCAACATCGAAGCTTGGTTGTACTCTTCTTTTCTTTCATTAATATACTCGACTATGGTATTGGTTCCATCATGGTGTTATGTTTATTTAATTAAATTGATTTAGTATTCTTCGAATAATTGATAGATACGATTGTGAAATAGTATGTTGTATATCGTCTTTGTTTCTTGTGTCTATGTAGGTATCCGAACATGAAAGCGAGCGGATTGTGATCTGTCAAACTAGGAGCAAGAAGCAACCACTCTTTCTAATGATGACAATAGCGTAGGACCTCCTGTAAGTCATCTGTCAAATCTACATCCATTCATTAGCTAGGGACCAATGTTATAGCATGCCTTTTTTGTGGCTAGACCCACTCTAGGGCTAGTGGGATCACCTTTGTCCGCAGAGGGGATTTACCTCACCAAAAAGGGTGTCAAGTAAACTCTTTCATTTAAAATATGTAATGCATGGACTAGGTTTGAAGAAAAAATTGATCTCAGATGCAATGTTAGAGGATAGAGGCTATGATGTTGTCTTTAGTAAAGGAAATTTTTTCCTGCGATAGAAAGAAATAGGGAAAGATAAGAAATTTGGGATTCGAGTTAAGAATCTCTATAGACTTGATGTAGATGGGATTTCTATAGAGCTTCCTACTATTGGGAAGTGTGAGAAATCCATCCAATTGATCCTTGAGAGGGAGCTAGATTTGCATGCAGGTAAGAGTGAACCTTGTGATGTGGAGCAGCCACAAGATGAGGATCGTGGATTTGGAGCAACCACTCATGCAGAGAAATTTTGTGCCAGATGGGTAGAGTGAGTGTATGCAGCTATACCACTAGGTGAGAGGTGGGGCGACATGCATGGATAATCCCAAGAAGAAATTTATGGGCAGGATTCATTGAGATGGTGTGGATCTCATGAATCAAACCTAGCTACAGGGATCCCATAGCACAAAAATAACAGTATCAGTTGGATTGATGTAGTTAGATGTCGTGAGGACATGAAATCAAAGTGAGAGTGTCAGATACTGGAGCACGGATTAGAGTTGACAGCAAGTGCAGAGTGCATGGATGCAGAGGTCAACAATGTAGTGTATCCAGACGATATATGTAGTTGCTACCAACAGAAATCGTAATACTTTGATGACAGATGCATTATATTAATTTAGTTGTTTGGAGGCTATTCAGTTTCACACGTGTTGCATGCAAGAGTTGCATGTGCCAGAAACACTAAAGAAGTGTTGCATGAAAATGTTGTAAGGTGCATGCATGGAGTTGCATGGCACATACAAATACATTCCTTTCTTGTTGAGAGGGAGTTTTTAAGGTTAAAACAAGAAACAATGAAATTGGGATCCGGAAACAACATCCTTGATCCTAGTGAAAATTAAGCACCTATACTAGGTGGGGCCCACACAGTCTATTTTTAGGTGGAGGTCTATTATAGATGCATGAGAAAATTATATTTATAGATGATGAGAAAATTCTATTTATAGATGATGGTCATTTTATAGATGTATGTGTGAGTTCTATTCATAGACAGCATGTTTATTTATAGATGCATGTCGATTATTATTATCTCTTAATATTAGTTGGACAATAAATAATAATCTATTCTCAATGTGGACTTGGAAATAGTGAAGTGAAGAGGAAAATTAGTTAGATATAGGAAATTTGAGTTCAGAGGTTGGTTGGTGGGACATGCAAGTGGACTTACTTGTAAATGAGTGATTCAAATTTCATTAGGTGAATTTTGAGATCTAAAATGGGCCTCCTAAGGAAATTATAAAATAATAATGGAAATAATAAAATAAGATTTGATTACATCATCAAATTTTAGAGGGAAAAAAGAAAAACTACTTTTTCAACACGTATTTTCAGAGTATATCTCTAATGTTTTACTCAAATTTCAAGCAGGAACACTCATTGGATGAAAAATTTCATTCCTCATCCAAGGAGTACCCATGTTGCATACTTTAGATGGGCCTTGCTAAACGAAAAATGATATATACATCAAAAATATTATTGCAATCATTTTTTTTAATGTATTTCTCATTTTTCATGTAGTAGAGTCCATCAAAAGTATGAAACTTGGGTATTCCTTGGATGATGAATTAAATTTTTCATCCAATGAGTATTCCCACTCAAAATTTGAGTAAAAATTTTGGGAGATAAGTCGAAAAGATGAGTCTAAAAAGTAGTTTTATTATTTTATTATTTTTTATTATTTTTACCCTTTTACTTAAAAAATGGTGAATCATCCCCCATGGTTGACATCATCATCTTGAATCCCATTGGTTCTTATAAATTTTATTCGGTTTGTACATTTTTCTTAGGAGGCCCATTTTAGACCTCAAAATTCCCCTAATTATAAAAGAGTTGGATGTGTAGTTATGTCAATTGTAAAGTATTTTAACTCAGTTGTGCTAGTTGTAGCTGAATATAAACTAGTGAGGGATTAGTGAATTAATTATTAATTAATTCAAAATTAGTGCTCTCAGATGGAACTAAATATTTACTATTGTTAGCTACATGCATGTTAGATCCAGTGGAGACCCAGTTGAGATTTAAGTCAAAGGGATAGTTTGACTATCAGTTGTGACATTAGTGGGTGCACTCATGCAACCACACACACATTGAATGTGACTATGAGGATTGTGCATTCAAGGTAGGATTTAATGATTCATTCAAAGGTTATTGACCATCAGTGATTGCGAGTGGAGGTAGGATGTCTGGAGGCAGTAAATGGTCACATGAACTTGCCAATTTTTGTATGACAATGTGAAACGATTGTATATTGTATTGAGAGCTCTTAGATTAAAGTTTTGTATGATATTGTTTCATGATCCATGATATATACATAATATATGATAGTGTGGTCTTTAGCTTTATTCTTTCCCAGTAAAAACATCTATGTTATATGTGATTGATATTTCTTCTTGATATTGCAATTGGTGCTCCTGTTTTAAATTCCACAAGATTTTTGTAGAATCGATTCTATATTTAATAGCGGCATATAATTCTTAGATAAGGAGAATCTAGAAAATACATAATTTATATTAAAATTTCTACAAAAATCCTGAACCAAGTCATTGAATTCCTTGTCCTCCAACCAGGACCGGTTGAATTTGAAGGGTATACCTCTTTGTGGTCAGTCCACATGCCATTTTTAGAATGATGGGATGATGATCATATATCAATAAGTCTACCACCCACAAATTTATATTGCCCAATTATTCTATTAGATTCTAATTAATCATGAATATGTCTAGCCTTTTTGCAATAAAACCAGCCCCTGTTCTTCCATTATACCATTTGGGGCACATTTTAGAGGGAAAATATCCCAGAAATGCTATGAAGTAAATAAATTATAGATATAATCCCCTAGAGGATCACCACGACACCTAGGACCACAACATTCCCAGTTTCATGGAGTGGAATTTTAACCACCCACAACTATCAATGACCTAATTTTTTGAATGTCACAATCCTCCATACGTCGCCAGAATGTGTGCCTATCAGTTTAAGTTAAGGAAATATCTCATGGAAGATTTGAAATGGATGTACCCAGTCAATAATACACCAAAAAAGAACTTGTATGCAGTGATTTTGGTAACTTGGGGGTCCCAGAGGGTGGCAAATCCACTCGATAAATCGTTTGAGTCCACTGCAAGCACATGCTATTTCAAGAACATGCTGCCAAAATATTAGTATACCTTATTTGATCGAGTCATAATTTCTTGACACATAACAAAAAATGACAATAAGAAAGTAGAATTTTTTTTTAGGGATAATTGTTTTGTGTGGTCTCCCAGTCCACACATATTCAAATAAATATAGTTCATCATGAGGCACCCTGCTTCGACGAGAATTATCCAAGGATCCGATTAAATACAATGGAAATAGAAACCTCACGAAGGTTTTCCATATCAAAATCCTGAGTGTTATTATCCAACGACACCCGTGTTAGTGTGAATTCTAATCGTAAGCATACAAAAAATTCTCACTGTAGGTGTGCATAAAAAACAACCCTAATATCAAATATGGTTGTCAATTTCCTTATATCTATAGTTAGTGATCGAAATAAATTCTATATCAATCTAGATCTATGCAATTATAGAAATTAAACAATAAATAATAAGCAAGAGTTGCTCCATGCATCCAATGGAGAAGACGATAATTTTTAAAGAATTTTTTGCATTATGACACCTGAGAAGGGAATATAAAAATATGTTACCAGTCCCCCTTAATGGGATTGGTTCTTGTATGTCCTTATCACTTCAGATCTAAGATCTCTCTCTCTCTCTCTCTCTTGATGGTGCAAAAAACCCACATAGAAATGGAATTCAAAGGGAGCTCACAAGAAAAAGGTAGAAAAATATGACAATGATGGGAGGATCAAAGTCAAACCAAAAGTATAGATCAACAGTGATCTCTAGGCAATAAAAGGTATTAAATGAATGAAAAAAACCTTCCATTTATAACAAAATATTGAGTTAATCTAGATATTGGTGCATAGTTAAAATATTATTAAAAAAATCTAGATCCAACTTTTATGGAATATTTTATTATTTTTGTTGGAGGGAAAAGGAATTTGAATTCGGTCAAATCCTTTGTTTGGAAATAATAAATAAAGAAATGATTTATTTATTATTTTAAGAATGTGGTTAAGTAACAATTAAATAAATAGTGATTTATTCAATTATTTATAAATGATTTAGTCAAATTTAACAAGCAATATTATTTAAATAATGTTTTAAATAATTATTCCTAGGAAATAATAAGATAAATAATGATTTATCTAATTAATTTTCCTATTTTGGGTTAAATATGACCAGGAATATTGATTAAATAGTGGTTTAAGTAACTATCCCTTGAGGAAAATGAAACAAGTAAGGATTTATTCAATTATTCCTCATGGGTTTCTTGTTTAAACAAGAAGAAACTTAATAAATTATGGGTTTTTAAGTTATTTTTCCTAGTGAAAGAAATTTTCCTATGGTAAAATTGGTCTTACATGGTGTACTTTATTCCATCTAATAGTAAGAGGTTAGATGACCAAAAATTGGTGTAACAGATTCCCCCCCAAGGTGTGAGTGTTAGGAGCTAGTCGTATGATCTAAGTATGTTGTAAGAACTCAATCACTAGACACCGAAGGGGAATCAAACAGAGAAATGTAAGTTAGACTAAAGCGCGAGAGGGAAAGACCCTGAGGAGGCAAGACTTACAGGTCTGAAAAGTCACTTTTATGAGTGAGTACATGTTCTACATGAGGCAGGGGAGGCATACTTATGCCCGCTGAGATAACAAAGAAAAAAGAATAATGATGCATCCAATAAACAAGGGACTGAAATATATAGTACATGCTAGCATAAACACGGGTTAGATAAAAAACATGATAATCGATCCCACATACATATTGTGCCTGGGAAAACAACCAAGACTTATACAATAATATCTAATTACATGATATAAGTACAACCAAAAGGCCCTGTAAAACATGAAAGGGCTCTGAAAATCTGAATGATACATGAAAACTAACAAGGTGTTGCAAGTGGCTGAGGCTAGAACCATCAAATCTATAGAGCTGCATCCAAGGTTGTAGTAAAGAGGTGACCTGGGTATGTGGGGGGTTACTTGAAGGGCCACCCCTCATGAGGTCTGAAACATCACACACACACACAGGAATCACTGGTACAATCTGCTGTATCACTGAACCATCAGGTATACGGATCTTAATCATGCCGTAAGGAGCTGGAATTTAGAAAAAATCAAGTCAAAAGGAAATAAAGTGTCCCTTTTCCTAACTCGAGGGATCGAACAGGAATGGAAGCTGGAACCAAGGTAAACCACCCTCTAGACATGTCTTTTGGAATGAATAAGCTAATATTGATAGAAGGAGGTCTGCCATAGGTGAGACAATAGGGGATCCTCAACTAAGGAACAAGGGATAATAGTAGAGCGAGTGATAAACTGAAACTAGGAATGATGGTGGAATTGGGGGTACTGAGTAGCAGGCTAATGACTTCCCTTGTTAGAGCATAAAGGGCATGAATGAATTGACAACTACTAACTCGACCCCGAAGGGGATAGGGGATAGTATGACTGGGGGCCAAAATGTGGGACAAAAGGGAGGAACAAAGAAAAGAAGGATGGGAGACTGTGACACGAGACAAAAGGAAGTTGGGACAAACTCCATGGATGTGATGATGAGTCAACTCAGATGCTCTAAACAAGGGCGACTCGATGATGCTGCCACACATAACAGGCCTTGTGGGGATTATAAAAACATGAGTACAAGTTAGTTACTTGCAACGAAAATTGAAATGAGCATCGAAAAGTATGATGGAAAAGTGGTTCCCCAACTACAAGTGTCACAAGTGAAGAAATTCAATTTTGAGAAGCGGTGAAGTGACCCTTCTTGGAAAAAAGGCTTCCAAGTGAAGTATCAAATCACCAAAAATGAAGGGATACCCATTTGAGAGCTCAATATGATATTTCCAATGGTTTTAATGGTTTTTCAAACTAAGCTACAGTTTTTTCGCACCTAGAGAAAGAAAAAAATGGGATTTCTCTTTTAAAAAGCAAATTTCCCTCCAATTTGATTCATTTGCAAGTGTAGTTGTGGTGAATGTAGAGAGGATAAAAGGCCCTAAATATTGGGGCAATTGTAGCAGACAAACTGACCATTGGAATTGAGATTTGTTAGTTGCAAGTAATATGCCTAGCTATACTCTTTCAATTCTGAGGGGATTAAAGTTTCATATTAGGCACCCAGAGCCCAGGAATAAGCCGGGTCACACTTTTTGGGGTCTGTTTTGCAACATGGGTGGTAGGTATTGCATAGAAAATTGCAAAATATCCTAGGAAATGGCCTGAAAAGTGCGATCCGTCATAGAAAGGGGGTTTCATGATTGTTTTCGGCTAAGAGCTAGAATTTTATGGTTATGATGTTGTCTTTCCTTTATGTATGATGACAAACATCGTGGTTTTATGTAGGTATGGCAGAGTTGAGGATCAACTGGAGTGAGAGAGAGACTTGGATGCATTATGTTCTAAAATCCGAGGGGATCATGTAGTTCCCACTGCATTGGCCAGGTTTGGGGTCTTCAAATTGTTGATAACCCACTGATGAGGGTAGGAGAGCCCTTTCTTTTCTAAGGATGACCTTAATTCTTCTTTAAAGGATGGCCCTTATGAAGAATGAAGGTAAGAAAAGAATAAAAAAATGAGCTACGAGAGAAGGTGTAGAATCAGCCCCACCCACCAAGTCAAATAGAGGTACCAAGTGGTAAACATGGTATCACACAAAGTAGAATATTTGAAGATAGGGTATGAAAAATCTATGATGTATGGCCCACCGAAGAGGCCAGTAGGTGAAACTATCCAAGGAATGGGAGGTAAATCAATCATACCTAGATTGATGGGTTCTAGGACAAGACTTATGGTAATCATATGAGAATATTGCCAGGAGTGCCATCATGCCCCCAAGAATGGGATACTAACCCCAAGCATATGTGATGGAGGGGATTGATCTGGTATATGAGGTTGGAATGATGTCCTTAGCCAGAGGATTTTATGGAGCGCCATATATGGTGTCACTGTACCAAAGAGTGTCTTTAGAGATAATGAACTGGTTCTCATTGAGAAAATATAGAGGTTGGTCAACAACAATGTTTAAGGGACTAGGTTGTTGATGTAAGATGAAGGAATGATGAAGGGGATCATCCCTAGAGTGATATGAAGTGATATGGGACAGTAGAGGTTCTTCTAAATGGGGAATAATGATGATACTATAGTCGACATGACCAGGTGCACTAGGAGGGTTGTGGATAATTTCTTCTCCTGGAATCTAAAATATGTGCGCCCCCTTACCCAAACATTGGGTGTCAATGTAATAACTAAAAGGTGTATGTGGTTCGAATGCATAGGTTCGATGTAAGGGGGGATAGACAAATTTAGGGGTGGTTATTGCTTCCATATGTCATCATCACAGAAGATGGGGTGACCGGTGGAAGAAAGATCACGTGGTGCAGCGAAGCCACTTGACTAATCATCATTAGAAGAGAGGTTCACATGTGCATCGTCACGGAGGGTGACCAAAAAACAAGTAGATGAAGCATCCACCGATGTTAGGCCAAAGGTGATCGCTGAAGGGAGGTGAGGTGAAACAAAAGGGAAAGCCCTAGAGGGGTCTTCCAGTGTGGATCTCATAGATGATGACAAGTAGAGGATAGTGGCCAAATACTTTGTCATCTCGACATCAATAGGGGAAATGTCAATGGGATTAGATGTTTCCTCTAGTTCAATCGAAGAAAAAATCGCAAATAAGAGAGAGGTGGAATCGTTGCGCTTGGCCTCGAATTGGCACACAAATTTCAAAGAGGTGCGCTAGTATTCTAGGTGGGGACAGAGGCAATTATAGTGGCCATGGAAATCACACAAAGCACTAGGATTATTTGTGCACAAATACTTGAGTTTTGGGGCAGAATCGGGTAAATTGACATGGACCTCTAGGATATCAGACTCAAGAAATGCTTCGTTGACAATGGCCTTGAGACAAGGAAATTTAGGAAAGTAATGGGTGGCATGAATGACAACATCACACAAAGCACACAAAGGGGTACACTTTGGAGGATGAGGAGGGGAAGGGGTTTTCTAGGTAGCCTTGTCCTTAGGTGCCTTTTTGCAGGCTTTTCCCCCCTCACCTCAGGCTTTCGCAATAGGAGTAGGTTCCTGTTGATGTGGCTAAGGCACAAAAGCAAAGGGATGGGTCATGGAAACTAGTTGGATTGGGGTCAAAGCTCCATAAGGTTTTGGCTGACCAGGTGGGTTAGTGGCTGGGCGATCAATGTAATAGATTGGGATCCCTAGGGTCATGTTAGGAAGAGACAAGGTAGCCATAACAGGTACCAAAAATACTCCAAGAAGGGGAGTAAGAAAGGGTATCTGGCCGGAGGGGTAATGGCTATGTAGGAAAAGTTCGAGATAGTTAAGGCCAGGGGGGAATATTCGAGGGTAGATACGGTCATGGAAACCTACTATAGGTGAGGGGCCTTGAGGAGAGGGTCCTAAAGGCTGAGTCGAAGGAATAGGAGCATGTTGCGGAGGTTGGGGCTGCTCGCTAATCGAACTGGTCCGTTTGAGGTTGGAACAAGATGATTGCATCATGGAAACATTTGATAAGCTAGGGTCAGAGATGAACCAAGCAAAGAGGAATATTTATAGACTCTGGGTGAGACACTGGTCGAAGGTTAAACTATTTGTTTACTGGCCACTAAAGAGATAATGGACTTGGGAGAGGTCTGAGAGTTTGGTTCATAATATGCCAAGTGATCAATGGTGACGATATTTCCATTGTGAGGAAGGCAAATCTTATGGTGAAATAAAAATGGGGTAGCGAACATCGCATAAGTGTAATTATGACCCATTAGAATGTTGTAATATAAGGGGGCATCAACAACTTCAACATCAACACAAATAGTCTTGCTCACAAGAGTAATAGGACAATTGCAGAACATGCCAAGGGGCTGGGAAGAGTGGCCATCACACACACGAAGGGTGATAGTGGAAGGGGATAACTCAGAAGATATGAGTTTCTTCCAAACCGAAGTGGACATCACACAGGTGAATGCCCCCTCATCAATGATACATCAGGAGAGGTTGGAATTTCAGATCTTGACATGGGTTTGGAAAGCGACTGATATAGGAAGGGGGTGATGCTCTGACTTGTCAATGTCGAAAACAATCAAAAAATCATCTGAAGGATCCAGAGTACCCATAGAATTTAGTAGAGCTTTGCATTGCGAAGGGCACGACTAGAGGACTTCCAGCCTTGACATGGAGGCAAGGGATTGTGTCAAGTAATATACTATACTATAGGAGTGGCCAACTTTATCGAAAGCAGCGTTTAGGCGTAATGGTCCCTTGGGGATCTTGTTATGAACCTCTTCCTTAGGTTGAGGGATCAGTGAAGGAACATTGGGTGTCAAGAGAGGCTCCATGGGACCTGAATATGGGGGCTCAGTGGCAGACATTGTGGGGGCCTTGTGGTACTAGTGAAACCAATTCTGAAGGTCGAGGTCGGCAGTAGTGACTTGGTAAGACTGCATCATAAGGGTCTGGTAATAAGAGGTACCAGACAAAGGAGGTTGAGCAGTCACCTGACCTTTAGGGCATTGGGTAGCCACATATCCTTTCTGGGGAAAAGGATTGGTAAACATAATCGGTTGAGTAGGCGAAGCATTAGGAGGAGCCAATGTAGAGGCCTTTTGTCCTCAAGATGTTGCTTGATATTCCTACAGTTGAAGAATCTGAGGTAAAAGGGGAAAATCATGGGTATAGTGACCATATACACCACAATAAGAATAATGCTTATTCATGTGAAGAGGCTTGTTATGATTAGGTTGATCACATGGTTGTTGGGTTACAGTGTTAGATATATTCCCTTCGGGATTGTTACTTGGATTACCTAGCACTTGAAGAGGTATGGGTGGTAGAGGTGTTTGTGCTAGAGGAGCTGGAGAACCTGGTTGTGGATACAGATAATAAGGAGGTTGAGAAAAATTGGGGTAAATAGGTTGGGAAAAAGTAGGCCCTCGCATCTCAGGATACGGTTGGAAAAAGGCGTGAGGCATGTTGTGTCCTAGATACATGCTTCCAGCAGGGGGAAGAATGCTAGAGGTGTTGGCGCCTTCTTCAGGGAAACCATAACCCATAGGTGGATGAGGGTACAGATGTGAAAGGGATCCTAACAGAAACTGAGGATGAAGGCCTTTAAGTCTCCGAGATGAAAGCCTTGATGGTAAAGAGGCACAGAACACAAAAGGGAAAAGAGGTAAACAAGGGCAAGGAGGTACAACAGCAATTGATTACAATGTTTAAGTCTTGGCTTGGAAGTGTAAATTAGGTTCTCTTCACTTAGGGTGTGTGTGTATGTGATAAGTGTGTTAATTTCAATTAAGCCCAGATGTGTGTAGAGAAAAAATAAAAAAGAGATGTTGTATAGCTGTAAATAAGCCTGAAAATGACAGTAAGGGAAATTGAATACAACATAAAATAAACATCTAAAGATGCATCAATTTAAACCCAAGGAGGGCTTCCCAACAACTAGTCTATGGGTGGGCGAAATATATTCAAAACACACAAAATGGCCAATGGATCTAAATTCAGGAGGGACATGGATCTAAAGGTCTGATCTACTGGAAATAGGTGCATAAAATAGTAAAAAAACTGAGAGAAAAATGCTGCAAATAAAGTGGAAAAAGGCTGAACCTGAAAGGAAATGAAGGGAGGCCTAAAGGACGACCAAAAAAAACTGAAAAGAGGTGTTTGGATGCATGAATAAACAATCTGAAATGGATCAGAAAGTGCAGGTTCAAATATGAAAAATGGTTGAACACACTGAAATCTCAGAAGACCTGTTTCAGCTAAAATCCTCCTAAAAATGTGGAAGTGTAATGAATCCCTAGGGGGCTTGGTTCCTACTTTGACAAGTAAAACTAAGCATGTATAGGTCCAATACGGGTGGAGAGGGAGGTTAGAAAACCTTGAATAGTAGTGCAGAAAAACCTAGAAAAATCAGAGAAAAAATCACGCAAAAAGTACAGGTCATAGTTTCTGACCTATTTTCAGCTGAGGTCACGGGTTTCAGGTTTTTTTCCACTTCCTGAAGGTTGAGGTCATGATTTTTGGCCCAAAAAGTGTGACCTTCAATTTTGGTTGTTTTTGGAGAAGATTTCAAAAAAAAAAATCGTCTTTGTTGCAACTGATACATGTTACCTGCGCAATAGGCCCGGAAACACACAAAAGTGAGAATTTTTACTGTTTTAGGGTTTTAAAGGTTAAAAAAACATCAAGAAATGCAAAATAAGAGGCTAAATAAAAACCCTAGGGGTTGAAGTAGTTGTTCATGTAGGGATATGAAAAATGGCAGCGGTTGTAATTATAAACCCTTGTGAAGTCACCAGTTATTAGTGTGAATTCTAATCGCAAGCATACAAAAATAGCTCACTTTAGTTGTGCATAAAAAATAGCCCTAACATCAATGATGGTTGTCAATTTCCTTAGATATTTAGTTAGTGATCAACATAAATGCTACAGAAATTTAGATCTATGCAGTTAAATACATTAAAAAACAAATAATAAGCAAGAGTTTCTCAATTCATCCAATGAACAAGTCAAGAATTTTTAAAGAATTTTTTGTATTATGACACCTGGGAAGGGAACATAGAAAGATGTTACCAGTCCCCATCAATGGGATGGGTTCTTGTATGTCCTCAGTGCTTCAGATATAATCTCTCTCTCTCTCTCTCTCTCTCTCTCTTGATGGTGCAGAAAACCCAGACAAAAATGGAACTCAAAGGGAGCTCATAAGCAAAAAGTAGAAAAATATGACAATGATGGGAGGATCGAAGTCAGGCTAAAAGTATAGATCAAGAGTGAGCTCTAGGCAACAAAAGGTAGTGAATGAATGAAAAAAATTTTCTATTTATAAAAAATATTGATTTAGGCTAGATATTGGTGCATAATTAAAATATTATTAACGAAATCTAGATCCAACTTTTACGGAATATTTTATTATTTTTGTTGGAGGGAAAAGGAATTTGAATTTGGTCAAATCCTTTATTTAGAAATAATAAATAAATAAATGATTTATTTGTTATTTTAAGAATGTGGTTCAACAATAATTAAACAAATAGTTATTTATTCAATTATTTATAAATGATTTGGTCAAATTTAACAAGGAATATTATTTAAATAATTATTCATAGAAAATAATAAGATAAATAATGATTTATCTAATTACTTTTCTTTTTTTGGGTTAAATATTTTCATGAATATTAATTAAATAAAGGTTTAATTAATTATCCCTTGAGGAAAATTAAACAAATAAGGATTTATTCAATTATTCCTCATGGGGTTTCCTGTTTAGACTAGAAACAACTTAATAAATTATGGGCTATTAAGTTATTTTTCATAGTGAAAGAAATCTTACTATGGTAAAATTGGTCTTACATGGTGTGCTTTAGTCCATCTAATAGTAATAGGTTTATATGACCAAAAAATGGTGTAACAAACTGTTGTAGGGTCCGCCGCTTCTGACCACCCTTCGTTTGAGTAGTGAAATCTATGACCAGATTAGGACTAACGGAAATGGGAGGGGAGGTAAATGACCACTTTTGGATGGTAAGAACTTGGAGGTCCATATCTGGTTTAGTCATAAGGAAACCTAGGTTGCTTTCAACTGTTGGTTGGGAGAAAGTGTTGAGGGAGTAGGAAGCAGAGAAGTGAGGGGAGTATGTTCGAGTGGTGAGGTAGACATGTCCCGAAGGGAAGGAATGGGGGTAGGAGAGACGAAAATACTAGCAGACTCGTTGAGAGGCACTGAATTAGAATTCTGTATCGATGGAAAAAGGGGTCAGGGTATGGAAGCCGACAAGGTAGTGTTTTTCTGACACGAGGAGAGTGAGGCATTTTGTAGCACAGACGAGGATACCAATCGTGTACCAAGACCGACTTGTGGATGGTAATTAGGGTTAAGAGTTGAAGTGGAACATGTCTGCATATCAAGAAACAATATAGGAGAAGATGTGGTACCTTAATTTCCTATAATAGCCGAAGAGGATTTAGGAGTTGTACCATGAGATAGAGTTCTCCGTCAAACATATTGCTGACGCTGATTGTCCATTTCCTTAAATCGTCAGGGGCAGGATTTGAGTAAGTGACCAGTGCGATGACATAGTAGGCATCGAAAAGGGACACACCAATAATCCAGCCTCTGTTTGTGTACCATACAATCCTAATGAAGATATATCTAAGTTGGGAGTACCTCACAAAACCAATTTCAACCAGGATCCAAGTAGTATGCTTATCCGTCTGGCCTAGACATTTGGGGTCAACATAGATGAAATGACCAATTGCATTACGAATTGAAGCTAGGATATGGTGCATCCAAAATTTTAATGGGAGGCCTGGTAAATTGATGCTAACAAGGTTATGGGTGTCTCATGCATAGGATTACAACAAAGAAACCAGGCATGTAGGGAGAAAAAGTTGTGACCACAAATTCATGGAAGAGCCACGATTCAAGTTGCATCCTCCTGAAACATGAAGTGGAAGTTGTACCAACAGTTCATGAGCCTACACATGCCTAGTTGACAACACGAGGTGTTAGGGTTGCTAATCACCATAAATTGCATTCAACTCCATACGACTGGGGTTAATTTTTTCCTATTTACTTCCATAGGCCGTTTACCCTTAATATTATTGTTCAGGCCCAGAGGGTGGGAAGTCAGCTCTTCCGGTCACTACTCGGTGAGTCGCTAGTGCTTGTGCACCTGGTCCACTATTCTCATGACATTCTTACAACCTGCTTGTTCACTCTGGATGGGTTATTGTATACTTATTGTTTCAATCTTGCTGCCCCTACGCCCCGTTGTGGAGCTATTCGTTTCCTTGAACCTTTCTTATTTTGTCCTCAACTATTCTTCTTTACTCCTCGACTATTCTTGGCTGCACAAATTTTCAACCTGTTCTTCCGCTGTGCTCATTCGGAAAAGTTCATGGAAATTCTAGGGTTTCTTGAGGTCCATTCAGGTAAATTTTGTTTTTGGTATGCATTTTTTAGAATTTCTCTACATTTTTCTTGCATTTTGCCTCTTTTCTGTTATGGTCTTTTTTTTTTAATTTGTGTTAATTTGTGTTTTGTTACATGTAATGCCAAAGTCTGGCAAGCTCTAGCGTTTACACCTCTCCAGTTGGCTTTTTCACCTGCCCTATAGCATTTCTATTCCTATCAACCAGCTATTGTGTTTTTTAACACTTAAAATCATGTGTTTTTGAACACTTTAATTATTTGTAGGAATATTTGGCTCTCTAGGTTTTAGAATGGGTGTTAGAATAGGTTTTAGAATAGGGTTTGATTGCTAATTAGCTTATGCATATTGAATATCGTATGGGTTTTAGAATAGTGTTTTACCCGCAATAATTACTGTTTTGTTTTGGGTTTTTAGGATAGGGTTTACTGAAATAATTAGTTTTAGGTCTGCACTGTATATTTGCATCCAGTACTATAGCTATATGTATAATTCTGTAGTAAGGCCACTACTTTCATCCAACCATTAGTTATGGTTTTTGGATATATGGTTTTAGTAATTTGTGATTTACGATTTGTTTCTTGTGATATATACATGTTTTATGGGTTTTAGAATAGGGTTTGATGGCTAATTAGCTTATTCTCTGGAAATCTCATATGGGTTTTAGAATAGGGTTTTACCTGTAATAATTGTTGTTCTGGGTTTTTAGAATAGGGTTTACTGCAATAATTACTTTTAGGTCTGCACTGTATATTTGCATCCAGTACTATAGATATATGTATAATTGCATTGCATATTTGCACTGTTCTCCAATTTCATATGTATAATTGCAATGTATATTTTCACTGTAGAATTTATCTATCTGACAAATACTAAGATGATGAAGGTAAATAGTCAAACAAATAGGAATATGTTCTTGAACTTCTGGGTTTGCATTGTGTTTTTCATCTGTGAGACGAACATGAATGTGTTTTTAGACTTTTAGGTCTGCACTGTATATTTGCATCCGATACTATAACTATATGTATAATTACACTATTCTCAAATTGCATATGTATAATTGCACTGTATATTTTCAATGTAGAATATATTTGATGATTTATTTGCACTATATATTTGCAATGTAACATTGTTTGCTATATGTTACGTTTTGATGATTTATGCTCCTCTTAAATTTAAGATATGTTTCTCTGTCTTTTGATGGATTTCCCATTATCTCTTTTGTGGATGGGGTGGACATAGCTATATGTATAATCCTATTTTTAGGTTGCAGATATTTCTTGCTATTTTGTGTCCAAAACAACCCTCTTATCATTGTGAATTTTCTTTTTATTGTGAGGAAATATAGTTATGTGTGTTAGATCAATTTTGATTAAGATATCAGATCAAGTTTGGTTAATATATCAAAATATGATTTGTTTGCAAGGATGGCAAGGCATGCTTCATATCCATCTTAAATTTGTGCCATATTTAGTTCCTTTTTGATGATTCAATTAATTTTTGATGATTTATGTTCCTCTTAACTTTAAGATATGTTTGTCTATCTTTTGATGGATTGCCCCTTTTCTCTTGTGTGGATGGGGTGGACATAGCTATATGTATAATCCTATTTTGAGGTTGCAAAGATTTATTTTTGTTTTCTGTCCACAACAACCCTCTTATAATTGTGAATTTTCTTGTTATTGTGAGGCAATATAGCTATGCGTGTTAGACCAGTTTTGGTTTAGATAAGTTTTACTTATTTTAAAATTGATTTGATAATATCTCAATCACTCTTTCACCCCAAGAAAAGTTTCAGAGCTTGTGACTTGGAGTCCTCACACATAATTTAAGTACTAATCAATGCAATACAATTATTATATAATTGAAACATATTGTTTTCTTATGTAAATAACAATTAATTTATTTGTACTAAAGGAAATATTGCTTCAAATACCCATCTTCACTAATAAAAAATATTGCATCAAACCAATGGATACACAGTCATAATTTTTTTATTGGCATATATACCAAAGGAAGTGATAGGCACACACTCAAGAATAAATATTTTTGAACTTCATAATATTTAAATCTTATTATGTGGACCTCTTTTCAGTCCACCTTCAAACAACAAACCCCTCAATCATTTCACTTTTCAAGGAGGAAATGGATTTAAAATGAAATGGGCATATCCATCCCCATTTTGTCATCATGTTAAAACACAAATTTCCACTTTTCAAAGAGGAAGTGAATTTAAAATACAATGGGTATCTCCATCCCCATTTTGTCATCATGTTAAAACAAAAATGTGGAGAAAGAAGTCTTTCCATTTGGCCCACTCTTCACAAAAGCATAGAATTATTTTCATTATTGAAATGTATTATGTGAAATGCAAGAAACAAAGTTAGGTGCATTGTTTGAGATATGTTCTCGGGAACTATATGTCACGATTCAATTTCTATTACTAAAATTACTATTACCGTTCATGTGTTGATATAATAATTATTACTAATGTATGAACATGCTTATACCTTTGATCATCTTGCACTCTTCATATTACTAGTATTACTCGAATTAAGCAAGGTTATCTATAAATTAATCACACTAGTAATCCCATTTATACAGGTGTTCATTGTATTCAGAATAACATATTGCAATCTAACCTCATTACTATTATCTCCATATAAGATGATCTACTATTGTTTCATCTATTATGATGTAGCCTCCTCTCTATACTTAATATTTCGAGCTACTTTCCCAATTAGGTTTGATATTAGTATAATACAGGTGTTGCTAGCTCTAGACTGTCGATGTGGAATCTTTGCTATTACTAGAATTACCCTTTTTCTTAATAGTGAAATTGTCTTCCTATGCCCAAGTGGGTATAATTCTATTGAATTATCCTCTCTTCCTATGGCCAATCAACAGGTTGTCTACCACCACTTATAGTAAGAGGTTCTCTAACTCTAGTGGGTAAACGAGTGGGTCTAATTCCCTTTTGTAATGGAAGTCGACCCACAGTATGAAGTAACTCTCTCTATTTGTATCTCTCGAATATTATTTGCATGCTTTGAGCCAACTATTAATGATATTAGTATGGAATAATTGGCATTAACTCTATATTTGCGAGTAACCTTGTGAATGAAAATAGAATTTTATATGGCAGCGATATAGCAATGAGCTTCATACTATTTATCTATGAAATCAACTAGACTATGACCTATAATATATGATTGTTCAATGTATTATAGTAATTTTTGTTCAATGGTGAGACTATAACCATAAATAAGTAATGTATGATTGTAACAAGGTGTCTCTTGTGTTTATATCACTATGTATGTTTAGTGTCTATTCTATTGACAATGATGTAGTCACGACGACAATAAAACCTGTTATGGAATTGACCTTGATATGAATGCTAATGATCTTAGTATGCCATACCTGGAATTAAATCTATATTTGGGAGTACCCTTATGAATGGAAATATCCTTTTATATGGTAGTGAACCTTCATAAAAAGGTTTATGAGAACTCCATAACATGGCTATGGATTAACTATTTATGAGAACTCTATATTGTGGTTTTATATTTCACATCTCACTGTTATAATAGTTGTTGAATAAAGAGGTATGCTTAGCTACATGTTGTGTGTGGATAGATATGTGAGATATGGTTTTCAATGTATGTTGAAAAAATTTGAATTATACTTAGTGTAGTAGAGGAATTATTGGAGCTATTAAGATAAAAAATTCCAAACATAGAAATTAAGAAAATCTTCATAAACTAATAGAAATAATAGTATACAGTATAAAAAAAATAGATCTAACAACATTGTCATGTCACTCTGTCAGAATGTTCCATTATAATAGACTATAGATATTCCTTCCTTATAATTCCATATATATTATGTAATAAATCAACCTTCATGTGACAAGAAAAAGAGACAGTCCATCCAAAATCCACATCATAATGTAGTTACAACCAAAAACATTTAGCACCCCTATTCTTTATGGACTTGAGAATCTTCAGTGCCAAACCTTGAGTTTCTTGATTGAGCTAAGTAGGTTGGCCTTCCTAACAAGGGTTGATTAGGTTGTGGTTGATTGTTGCCATATAATTGAGACCAATTTGTCTCTTCCAACCATGGACGAATTGAGTACCCATACCTCACACTTGTGCTATGTGGAGGTGTGTGATGAGAATACATTGAATTCACAGCTCCTATGGTAGGAATAAGGCAAGTGGGTAAACCCTCATTTTTATAGTGAGGCACTTGAATGTTTAGGAGGTCATGGAATAATTTTGTATTATTTGCAATATTTTCCAATGTGTTGGAAATGTCCCTGGTTTCATTTTCATCAACTATTCTTGCATTTATGTCAACCATATCAGTCATTCATTCTTCCTTTTCAAGCATTTGTTTAGCCTTTCTTGCTTCCTTTTCCTGTCTTTCCATTTGTTTTTGTTGCTCCTTCTCTTGCCTTTCTCTCTCTCTTTCATGCCATTCACCTATTCGACATTGTGTTGCAACAGCCCTTGCTACCTTCTTCTCCTTGGCTTGATCCCTTTTTTTCTATTTTAATTCCTAAATTTAAAAATTTTTCTTTTCAGACTCAGCTAAGATTTTTATATAGTCTTATGAGGTGAGTAACTATGAACTTCAGCCCAAACAAATACTACTGGTTATTCCTTTCTTCTTTTTCATTGACATTCTTTATACTGGTAGCTTTAGGGACCGCCCAAGTAACTTATCCACCACCCCCCCCCCCCCCCCCTCCTCACATACATCTCATTTCTTGGAACTTTCCTTTCAGTATCCATGGAATTGATTGAACTATATTGTTATATTCATCTAGTACCTCATTATGTGCTTCATATCCTTCGATTTATCTATTGTGCACAAAAAAATGAACAATTTCACTGTTCAATTCAGTCGGTTATGAAGGCATGTTCATGCTTTGTTCATTGGTCTTGAGACACTGTGATTGTTCAAATTAATCATGGTTTCTTCCAGCCATGATGGTGGGTTTACCTAGCTTGGCAATGTCAATTAATAATTTTTAATGTCATTAACAATATGAACAATTTGATTTTCAGCTACATCTTCATTAACAATATCAACAATTTCATTTTCAACTACATCTGCATTGTCAACTGCGTGTTCAACAACGTCAATAACAATATCAGCATTAAAATTTCCATGTGCTTGAGTTGGTAGAAAAATGTCGATGTTTTTATCAAATTATTCATGAATATATTGTGTTTCACATATCTTCTCATCATCATCAATAAATAACTATCCTTGAGAAAGGGAAATTATATTACCGGCTGCAACCACATCAACATGTTCATGTACTTATTCTTGCACTTCAACATCTGTTTGAACATGCTCTTCTTCTTGACCATCCATATGAAACACTTAGTTAAAACCAGTATCATGCATAATAGCATCATAATTCAGTGGCCATATTATTGTCCTCCTAAATCCAGCCTTGATATTTGATGGTGTGAAAGCCCTTTTAAAATCGTTACTTGCAAGCTCTACTAGCTTGAACCTTTTCACCTCAACCCCTGGATTATTTTCCATCCATGAAACACACTCTTTCCTAAAATAGTTCTTGATAGGCCAAACACACTAACATCAAGTCGTTGAAATATGCCAATGGTATGAGCGAGCAATTTTAAAATGTCAATGCCCAAATTTTTTTCTTCCTCAATTATTTGTACAACCTTGTGGCTTCCATGGCCATCTAATATCAATAGGTGTTTTTTATTAGGTGAGACACCACTTGGCACAGATGTGGTAAAGTGGCAAAAGCCAATTTAAAAAATTTCTTTAGTCATCCATGCATGGGGATGTGTAGTCATGCATGCATCTCGTTCGCAGTTTTGTATATAGTTTTTCAACTGATTTTTACCTTTGAATAGATAAAATCCTCGGATTGAATCACCAATTGAATTGACATAGCATAAAATGGTTATCCACTCCCTTCTCTTAGGCAAAAGTTTTGGAATGTTTTGGCTCCCTCTCTTGGCAATTACCTGCATGCCACAATTCATTCCCACCTGAAAACCTGTTTCATCATAGTTCCATATATGGTCTGCACCATAAGAATGCTTATCGTATGCAATAGAAAGAGTGTCATAGAACTTACATACAACTATAGGGCACAAATTTAATGCTTTGTCTCTATCAAGACCCTCAATTGTACCCAATACAAGGTCTAGATGCCCTTTTTTTAACCCAAGCCACCATGATTTACCAGGAAACCCATCTTTGAATGGGTTTTTCCTCCCTTGACAGATTTTGGAAACTCTATATTTGAGTTGTATCAACTCTAGCCCATGTCCCAATTGGGCCATTTCTTTACACCACTCAACCACCTCAGCCTCCTCCTCTTCAGTCATAACTATAAGAGGCCCTTTACGTTTGGTGTGAGTGAGCCCATTTATCAAATAATGTATTGGTGAGGGAGAAATACCATGTTTCTTTGTAGATGCATGAACTAAATATCTGTTAAACTCTATGTTGTCAATTGAAACTAACATTTCTTCTTTTGTCCAACCTCTTATGGTGCTAATATATTTAATTTAACTTTCCCCTTGGATTATGGTTGACGGTGGCTTCGTGAGTGGTGGTGTGACAACATTAGCTTCAACCACATGGTCATCCTCAACAACATTTCTTGGAGCATTGTTGACATTTGCATCACATGTCCTTTCCTCATCTAATGAAGTGCATTGCAGCTAGGCACCCCTGGTCACCCTTCTGCCACTTCTCCTTGTACGAGCTACATAACTAGATCTTTCCATGGATGCAACCACCTACATAATCATTGCACTTTTTTTTGAAGAATAATTTGATATTAATTTGTAGTTTATGTGGATAACAAAGCATCCATAATCAATATGGTTAATAAAAGTATGATATAGAGCTCCTTTATAAGGAAAATATAGCATTATTTTGATTAAGATAAAAAAATTTGAGTATAAAAATTTTAGGCTATTTTTATTAAGATAAAAAATCTGTGTAGAAAATTTTAAGGAGCCCACCCAACATTAGAAATCAAAGCCCACCAAGCATTAGAAAAGTCCAGATGAACATAACTCTATAGAAGAATTTTAAGCTTAGATTAGTGTGTTCATGCCCAAGATTTCTGAATGCATTTCCTTCTGTTACCCTTTTTTTCTTTTTTGTCTTGCGATCTTTGATTCCTGTGCTCAGCTATTACAGAAAGCTATGCTGACTTCAAGTTCAAATGATACAACTTCTATGCTGATCTATTGCAGATAGATATGTTAACTTCAAATGTGAAAGATTCTATGCTCAACTACTGAGATATTTTCTATAGGCTGACTTAATGATACAGTTTTTTACACAAATGATGCAATTCCTTAAATATTGTGAATGGTTTTCTTATGTTTTGTTTTTGGTTCTTTTTTTCCAGCCTCTAGGCTAAGCATGCATTTAAACCTTCACGGGATTTCACCAAACACTTTGGGACTAGATAGAAATATATAAATATGGGGTATATAGTGCAATTTAATCTAGCCTCATGACACCTTTTTATTATTTGAGTAGTTTCTCAGTTTTAGAATTATTTCTTTGCAACTTTATAAGATAGCATAGGATGTACTCTGAGTCTCAAAATTTTTGGAGACACTTAGACACATGCATTACAAATAACCAAGAAATCATTTTGGGAAATTCCACCCAGAAATAGTTTTATAAGAAAAAATAATTAATTTGAATAAGGGCCCTAATTCTAACTTAGGAAATTAAAATAATTAATCAGTATTAACATAAATTGTGGGTGAAAATTCTAGAAAAAGAAGATCAATTTTAATATAATATTAGCCATTGATTGGAGATATAATCTAGGATATTTATTTGTCAATGAGAAGGATATAAAGGAAAGCTTAAGGATCATTTGTAAGACACCCTGAAAGGATCTAGTGATAAATTTTTTAGATGGAGCAAGTGCTCAGATGAAAATATGTAACTAAGTGATTCCTGATTGTAGTTGAGGGGAAGAGACAGTTTTGGAAATAGAATATTATCCGGGGCAAAGGATTAGTAGCAGAAAGATAGAGAAAGATGAATAGGAGGCTGCATAGAGGCCAGAGTGAGTGACATAATGCCTAGAAGGGGTGTTGTAGTGTCACACAGACCCTATGCAGAGGCATCACAATTCTTCAGCAGAAAGTCTGAATTTATTTGGGGAAATCCAGATCTAAGGTGAGAAGGGGTGGATCAATTTTTTGGAAAGGGTGATGGAGTTCCATATATGACCCCACGTAGGCCTACGCAACAGCTGCACAGAGGCAACACAAATGAAGTTGGGGTTTCGTCAGTTCAACTACTGGCTTAATCAGACTTGCAGAGTGAGGTATACTCACTGATTTATTTTTCTTCCAGTATTCTCTGTAATTGATTTATCGGGTCATACAATCAGATTTGTATCTGAATTAGAATTTTATTAATAAATAAAACCCTCAAATATGTTGCACTGGTTTTCCCGCATTTAGCTTTTCTAGGGATGTTTTTCCAAAAAAGATAGTGTGTTATGCGTGTGTTATTTTTCTTGCTTAGTTTCTGTTTTGACAAATTTATTTCAATGGGTGAAGGCAAATTTAGTAATAGCTTCTATATTTTAAGAAGTAATATTTAATAAAATTTTAAATCAAATTTGGAAGTAGGAGAAGCAGTTCAAATTGTTGTAGTAGGGATTCCAGATCTAGGATCTAGGAATTTTAACATAATGAAAACCATCAAATGCAAAATCCTACTACTTTTTGAGAAGAAAAATAAGGGAGAAGTGTATCATAAGTTCATTCACTAGTACATATGGGCGGAAAATCTAATTTTATACTATGAAAATTCAATAAAACTATCAAATTTTACTCGCAATTTTTGTATTTTTTTTTTAATTCCCAAATTTCATCAAATATTTGTTGAAAGAAATTATCATCGTATATCTGATGATACATTAGTTGAATATCCAATGATAAATTTTTTTGTTGGATGTCTAATGATAATTAAATTCTCATAAGATATTCAATGAACATTCAATTTTCATCAGATATCCAACTAACATAGGAATAAATATCTAATGACAATTGTTTTCTTAGGATATCCAATGAAATCTAGGTCATAAAAAAACAAAAACGTTGAAATGAACATAATTTCAAGGAAAATAGTTACTTAATAAACCCCAAAAAATCACCACCAAGACCCATATTTTCATATCTCCCTATAAGGACCTATGATTTACATTCCCATGGGAAAATGATATAAACACTAGGTTTTCAACCACACTTACATTTTTCATATGTGATTTTTTAGCAATCAAATTTAACTCAATCCAGTGGTTAATAACCAAAAAGAAAAAAAATCAATGAAAATATTTCACGTAAAGTGATAAAAAATAACCTAAAATCTCATGCAAACAAAAATGATCTAAGAACCCTTATGAGATTATTGCTTTGTCTAAGAGCCAAAATAGACTAGAGTATTTAGGGGTTCATTGTTGGAAATCTAGAACACAATTCAATATTAGATCACCCCATCAACATCAATAAACACATAATTAGTCACTCTATTCAAGGAAATCAAATTGTCTTCCAATAACCATAATATGTACTATATTTTCTTACTTTATGCGCTTGACCCTCTCTGTTTCATATTTTATCATTCATTAAATATTTACTTTGTTTCTACAAAATAACTTGAACCAAGAATCGATTCGGCAACCTAATTATTTGCAATGTTGACCACAATGATGATTATAGAATGCAAAATGGATGAAGAAAGATATCAAGGTGATCCTAATAGAAAATGGCCTACACCCATGGTATTCATCCACCCATGGTATTCATTCATCAATGGGATTGTAAGTGGCATCTATCCATGGTATTCATTCACCCATGGTATGTTTCCACCCATGGTATTCATCCACACATGGAATTTACCCATCGTATTGTAAATGGCATCCACCCATGGTATTCATCACCCATGGTATTTATCCACTCATTGTATTGTAAGTGACATATGCCCATGGTATCCATTCACGCATGGTATTTACCCACCCATGGAATTTTCCATTGGTATTGTAACTAAAAAATGCTATAAGTAACAAGGCACATCTTGTAAAAGGGGAGATTGTCCACTACAATGTAGCTTCCACATTTATTCTCTAATTTAATAAAAAAAAATATCAGATCTTGTGGGGTGGCCCCCAAGATCTAAAAAATGATATGGATCTAGAAATTTTTGCTAAACTAGAATGCGAGAAAAAGGAGAAAACACATAGTAATAAAACAAAAAATATTTTTTTTAATTAAAACAAAGAATATCTGTTGAAGCTATATTGTGGTGGAAAATTTCCCCTTTTAGATGTGACTTGTTACTTATAACATTTTTTAATCACAATACCACAGGTAAATTCCATGGGTGGGTAAATACCATGGGTGAATGAATATTATGGGTGAATGAATACATGGAAAGATGTCACTTACAATACCATGAGTGGGTAAATACCATGGGAGATGAATACCATGGGTGGATGCCATTTACAATACCATGTGTAATTTCCATGTGTGGATGAATACCATGGGTGGATATATACCATGCGTGAATGAATGCCATGGATAGATGTCACTTACAATACCATATATAGATAAATACCATGCATGGATGAATACCATGGGTGTAGGCCATTTTCCGTTTGGATCATTCATCCCTCCTGAAGAAGCAATGATACCCATTGCGTGAAGTTCCCTCCTGAGAAGCCTTTGTTGAATATGAAGAGCCACTAAAGAGAAGGGTTTTGTGTGGTTAGCCCATAACCATGATAAACAAAGACCCGAGGATAGAAATACCCTGTAATGCTTGTGACCAACTGTGATACTAACAGTGTGTGGCTTAGAAAATGGAATTTGATGAAGTGTGGGTTTGTGAATCACCCATAACCATGAAAAATGAAGATATGAGGATAGAGATACCATGTAATGCTTGTCACAAACTATGATGCTACAATATGGGGCCTAGAAAATGGATTTCGATGAAGTATGATTTTTTGGATGAACCACAACCATGAAAAATGAATATCCTAGGATAGAGATACCTTGTAATGCTTGTGACCAACTATGATATTAACAATGTGTGACCTAGCAAATGGAATTTGATGAGAAGGATTTTATGTGATTGACACATAACTGTGATGTTGATTATTGATGAAGTAGAAGATGCCTACATAGCCTGGGGTGGTAGGGAACATCTACAAAAAATCCAAGCTAAACGTTGCTATTCTGAAACTGATGAATGTGTCGTAGGTGCCTACTAAAGCGGGGTTGGACGGCACGTCTATAAAGGTAACCCACTCTAAATGTTGGTCTAGATTTAAAATGGGAATAACTCAATCAATGTAACTCAAAATATTTATTATAACATATTTTTAAAAATAGAATGATGATTCATCATCTTCCCATGTGTTTGAAATCGCTATATGGGGACTCCAGAAACTCATATTCACGCTCCAATTATCTTGTCGTCACAAAATTTATGAACAAATAGTTGATTTTAAATCAATGTTAACTCCCTCGTCCGGACTCTGATTCGACAAATTATTTTTTGAGATATGGTTGTTTTTCAAGGGGAGCTCCAATCTATAATCACTTATTTTAAAATTTTGACTAAAGCTACAAAAAATGACAGAAAATCTTTCACCCATGAATTATCGTCAGAAAAGGTTCTGCAACAGTGCTGATTTTAAATCAATGATATCTCCCTCATCCAGACTCTGATTCGACTAATTTTTTTTTTGAAATTGGATAGTTTTTTCAAGGAATCTAAATATTCTATTTTTTTCTAAAAGAATTCACCAATAATTTTATATCTTCTCTACAATCTCACTGCCAAAAAAAAACTTGCAAAAAAATGAAAAAAAAAAAATCTTCCCACTTTGCCCAACAAAGTACTTTGTGGAGGTCATGGAACTTGCATGGAGTTTGCTAAATATGGCTGAAAATTGTTGAAACTGAAATTTTCTTCAATTCCTCATCCCCATGAATTCGTAACCTAAATCTGAAACCACTGATCCAAATCTTGGGGGCATGCCCCCAAGATCTAAAAAATTGAAATGCATCTTGCAAAATCTGCAAAATTAGAATGCCAGAAAAAGGAGAGAACCTAGAGTAAATAAAACCGCAAAGAAACGTTTTTATTAAAACAAAGAATAATTGTGGAAGCTACATTGTGGTGGAAAATCTCCTCTTTTACAAGATGTGACTTGTTACTTTTAACATTTTTTAGTTATAATACCACAAGTAAATACCATGAGTAAATGAATACTATGGGTGAATGAATACCACGAGCAGATGTCACTTATAATACCATGAGTTGATAAATACCATGGGTGACAAATACAATGGTTGGATTCAATTTAGAATACTATGGGTAAATTCCCTGTGTGGATCAATACCATGGGTTGATATATACCATGGGTGAATGAATACCATGGATAGATATCACTTATAATACCATTGACAAATAAATACCATGGGTGTAGGAAAGTTTCCATTCAGATCACCAAAAGTAGACATGGTCATCACGATTCAGGTCAAGAACATCATATACGTAGGGGAATGCATTTCCCTTTTGGATTGTAACAACATTGAGGGCATGATTTTATTCTTCGAGCTCTCTCGTCAACATATTCGTAGTGTTGGCAGTGTCATTAAGGTCAGTTGGAATGGGCCTATGATGGTTTTAAGGATCGAGAAAGAGAAGGGATATATTGACCTCAACAAGTGCAATGATTTAGAGAAAGATATTTAGGCCTATGAGGAGAGGTATAATTCTTGAAAATTGGCAGCTGGGGAGAGGTTTCCCCATTGTGGAAGCCCAAAAAACCCTAAAGAGACCCCTCTTCCACTTGAAAAAATAAATGTTTCCCATGGAAAAATAATATTGTATTATTGGTCCAAGTTAACATGAAAAGTACTAGTTGGCCTAGAGAGAGAAATTGACCCTCGTCCAACTCATATGAATTGACTATAGTTGACTTCACTTGGAGGAATGACATCACACATCACTTCTTCATCATTTGGTTAATAAACTTCTGAAAATTTCAGGTTGAATTCACACATGTGTAACGAGGAGAAGGACTTATGTTTGAATTCTATTGTCTTTATGTTTCTTGGCATCTTTGACTAGCATTGACTATGTTTTTCTTAGGATATTATTCAGATAAGGGAGACTTTCACTGAGAATTTATTAATACTTTAAGTAGTTTGACAACATCTTGAATTTGTGATTTGATCAAAATCGATGGTATATTTTCAGACTATTTTTTGTATGTTTGACTGAAAATGAGAGACCAAATTTATTGTTTCTTTGACCAAAACCTTATAATAACTATTGAATATTTACTTTTATTGGTTAATGTTGTTGTCATAGACTGTACTTGCACAGGGCTGAAAATTACAAACTTGTACTTTGACTGTATTCGATTTATATGCTCATCATTAATTGATTATTGGCGTATTGGCTTGGATAGCGAAGGATTTTACCTTTGACTTGTTATTGGATGTACTTGGACTATGTTTCTATTCTGAAATTGATTATATAATAAAATAATAATCTAGTTGGGTTTTCTCCCTTCTGGGGTTTTTCCCTAGTCTTTGACATAAATTTGTGTGTCTCATTGATATTGAATGTCTTCTATTGTGCATATTTTTTACTGTTCATAATAAATTTCTATGCATGTGCTTATATACAGTATAAAGTTAGTTTTGGAACAAATTTCTATTAGCAGATCTAATTTATGGTCTTCAAGTACAATTATAATGATATTTATTGTATTGTAGTACGATTGTAATAATTGGTGTTCGCGTAATTATAGTTTTTATTTTTAATTGTCAAATATTTTTTAAAGGACCTAAAATTGTGGATTCTCATGTATTGACGAATTGAATTATTATTATTTTTTAATTAAAAAATGATTTTTAATTTTCAAAATATTTTATTTAATATTACGATTTTCAAATTCGGTAAGTAAATTATGGAAATTCTAGCAAGATTTTAATAAAATTTGACATAATTTTTTGTAAATCAACGTTACGACTATCAAACTTTAAGATTGTGCATGCCACACAGGTTTTTGATGGTGCTGAATCCATTTCCACCATAAAAAACATGATTCAAATATTGCTATTGCTACATTTTTTGAAATTGTTTTGCTGATATTCTAGCAACTTTTGGCCGTCAAGAGAATTCCTCTGGTAAACTTGTCATATATTAGTTTTCAAATTAAAAATACTAATATCCCTCACCATGCAAATTAACTTTATTGAGAGCCATGTTATTTGGAACCTTATTGGTGGGTTGTAAAGTATAGTTTTTAGATTCCTATCAAATAAAAGTTAACCATTTTCTTAAATCTCACATTCTAATTTATTAGGGTTATTTTAACGAAGTCGTGTTGTTTGGAATAATTTATTGGTGATTATGAAATAAAATATTTATAATTCTACAAAATACCTTTCAATCTTAGGCAATTAGGTATTTTCTTAAATCAAGAAGACAAACATTTAACAACAAAAATAGTTTTAAATTCATTCTTTAAAGATTTGTTGATTATTTAATTTATGTATTTTATTTTGTTGATAAATTTTAAATTTCAAGTATTTTTGTTTTAAATTTAAAATCATTTTTTTTAGCTTGAGTATGTTTCATGGTTAAGGGTAAGTATTTTTTGTTTAGTTAAATAAGAAATTCAAATTCTCATTTATAAGAGATAGATAAAGTATATAGAGATAGACAAATTAGAAGAAATAAATCATATATAGAGATAGACAAATTAGAAGAAATAAGTCATATATGTCACTACCAAAATCAGAAGAAATAAATCCCTCCTCTCTCATATATTTATGAATTCACTGGAAAAAAAAACATGATCCATTAACCCAAAAGCATAAATTAAATATCTTATTTACTTATTAATTCATTGAAAAAAAAAATTTAACAGACATAATCCATTGATCCTAATGTTTAAGACAACCACATAAGCGAAAGACTAATAATGATAATGACCAACCTAACATAACGGATATTTTTTTTTATTGCAAAAATATTATTTTGAATATTTAGTAGTCGGTACTTAATTTATAAGTTGTATATTGCATATATGTTTTTGGTATTAAAATTGTGTTTCCATGATGGCTACTAGTGGTGCAGATGAAGTGATTCGAGAAGATTTTATTTACTTATTGGTTGAGTAGGGTATAAAATATTATTGGAATTTATATATTTCGTAGAGATATATATGATCATCCATTTTGAGGAAGGTTGCAGTGATTTTTGGTCTTCTTCCAATATACATCACAAAGATTGAGGTGAAAACTGAAGTGATCCAGTATCGGTGTAGTTTTAGAAAAATTCGTCTTCAAATTACTTGCTTGCTCAAATGTATAACTAGTATAAGCACAATCTAATCAATAATAGTTGAAATAAAAAAAATAAAAAAATAAAAGCCTTGCATATTTTAATGAAAGTATTCCCATGCAAGGCTAGCCCTAATAGGCTACCAATTCTAACCAAAATATACTCACTAATAGCTACTACGATAGCAAAAAGAGTCTTGAATGCATTCAAGTACTTGCTTTGAATGTTTGGGCCCTTTTCATTGCGTTCGGATGAATTTTGGTGACATCTCATTGTTTTATTGTTTAAATTCTATTATTTATTTATTTATATGGATTTAGTTTTTTTTTTATTAGGGAATTCGTTGTGCAAACTTAAAAATACAAAACTACAATAACCTAAAACTGCATATTACAATATTTCCAATTATAATAGGATTTTTGTGTAGTTTTTCTTAATATTAATAAGATAAATTGATGACCAATCTCAATAAACTACATTTTCATGAATATAATTAATTCATATGTTCTTTATATTTAACATAACGACTCAAGTTTCCAACAATGTGTGGCTCAATTGTAAAGAGTGGGTTGTTAAGGCACTTGTGCTAAAAAGTCACCGGTTTGAATCTTTCCGAAGGAAAAAAAAAAATCCAGCCATGTTAAGGGTTGGTGTACCTGAGGCCGAGTGGGATCCTTGGGTTATTTTGACTGCTTAGATGCCCCTCTGTTGTAGTTTCTCAGACCAAAGGTTTGGCCTGATGCCATGTAAGGAACACATAACCAACAAACACACAAAAAACATAACAACTCAAGTTACTATCTTTCTCAACCCTGAGCCATTTTAATGGCCTTATAAATTTATCTCAACCGTGGGTGTATTAACTATTTCCCCAAATATTTAGGTAATCCAATCATTGTATATTTTGGCATAAATTTATGTCAGTTCATTTCCTCAACATTTTGAGGTATTGCTATGGGTTAGCATAAATTTATTTATATACTTTTTTGTTTAAATCTTTCGCTATTTAAATGTTTATGTTGTTTCCCTTTGTTGATTCTTTGTTTTTTTTTTGTGAGTTTGAAATCTAAATAGAGCATGGGCCCTCCAAAATATAGCCTTCGGTCACTCTCAATATGAATTCCACACACACACACACACACACACACACATATATATAAAATTTATTCTACTTCCAATCTACCCTTATTCTTTGGAAAAAAATAAAATCTCTTCTCTTTTTCTTTGATCCATTGAAAAGTTGATGTGGTATGACAAAGCTTGACATGTTAAAGTGAGAAAATATAGGAGGAATTATATTTGACTATGTGGTCTATATGTCTGCAATTTACTAAATTATATTTGCAAACAATGAGAAGGCATATCTAGGAAATTCGTTGTCACTAAAGTCTCTGCTAGTTCACACTCACATAAATTATGTAGATATTTTATTTTTAAATTAAGTGTATTTTAAATCAAGTTGAATCCTAATTTTATCATATAAGTTGGTAATGTCAACTTTCCAAGCTCCTCGTTATAATTTATAATTTAAGGATCAATAAAAGATCGTCATTACACACTATAGTTATGATTTAGGAAATGAAATGCTTATCTAGATATGTGTGACATATTTCATTTTTCTTTTTTGTTTATGAGATCTTTTAATGATTTTTATTTAGTCTTTTTTTATTGGCTATTTTACAAAATAACATGACAATATCCATTATATGTAGTTTGACAAATTTAAATGTAAATACCTACATGGAAATCCCGTTTGAATTCGATCCCCAGAATGGCATTGCTCCAATCTTACTACCGCTACCAAACCAAATGATTCCACCCTCCCTATCTGGGATCAACCTATCCAAGTCCCAAATCCATAGGACTTTGAAATTGACGTCCACTAGCCCCCGTTCCAAAAAATCCAATAACAAATCAGGTTTCTTTTATTTTCATTTCAAAATCAAGCCCCAAGCTCATCCTCGAACCAAATTCATTACCCTCTCATCTAGATCCCCCTCCCCCCCCACTCCGAAATTCATCTCATTTTATCCTTCCATCACCTCTTCATTAAACAAATTTATTAATCTCTCTTTCAGTTTCCTCCTCCTAACGACATGGTGACTGGTTTGTCAACTTTAGGTGGTTGTCCATCCCTTGGTTGATTGAAACCTTCATTTATCATTATCCCATCACTCTTTGGAAGATTGAATAGTTATGATCATTAATTTCACTATCCTCTAGATATTATATAATTTAACCATTATTTGATTGAGCCGGTTCCAAAATAGTTTATTATTCAGTTGATTTTAATGATTTATTTAATAAACTATAATTTCGTGAGATATATTTATCATTATCCCACTTGGCTATATATATATATAATTCCCTTTTTAAGTTGATATAATAATTTATAATATTTTTCCATATATATATATATATATATATATATATATATATCTGTGTCTATGTGTTGTGTGTGTGTGTGCGTGCGTGTGCGTTAGGTATTTACTTGGTACTTTCCATATTTAATCCATTTACTTATTACTAAAAAATTTTCATAACCATTTAGGGTATACTAGTGTAGTGCATGTGATGCATGCATATGTAGCTACCATATGCATGCCTTGTATGCATGTTAATATTCCAATGCACCCTATAATTTTAGGGGGGTCATTACATAACTTATTTCAATCCACCATATCCTACCCTAAATAGCTTAGTATACCACACTCTCTACTAGCATACCATATTGATCCTAGCTTAGTGTAGCCTAAATAATTCTATCCCTTTCTACCCTAGCCAAAATTATTCTAACCTACCCTATTCTTATAATAGCTTATCCTTCAAAAGTAACCTGCCATATATCCCCTCTCTAACATAATCTATCCTAGTTAACCCTAGATTAACCAACCTTCATATACTTGAATTTCCCTATTTAACCTATCCTAGCCAAATTTAATCATCCCTATCCTACCTTATCCATCCTCAGCTTATCCTATCCTACCTTTTCTTCCACTTGGATACCCTAGACTAATGTATCATATCCTATCCAATCATACCTTAGTTTATTCCACTTAGCTTATCCACCCTACCCTAGTTTAACCTACCTTTCGTAACGCAATTTGTTAGGTCCCTATAATAATAGTCTAGCCCCCATATTATTCATGTTATGCCCCATGTAAGTATTTCTATTTTTGAGCCCTTACATTATTATTTCTATGTAGGCCCTAGTTATATTTTTACCCATTAGAACCATATATATACCAAGGAGGAGTTGTCATTTGAATCATTCCATAATTGTAAATTTATGAGATGTAAAGTGAGGTTTCCCCCTCGAAGTGGCTTATTATCTAGTTGTTGGTATATTTTTTTCTTATGTTTATGTGCTATTTTGATCTGGTTACATAAAATTTTGTTTCAGAGCATGTAGTACTACCAACATTTTCTTCTCCTAAATAGGTTTGTGTAAATACTTTATGATTGATTTCAGGGTATCTCACTAAGTGGAAGAACTTACATGTTGAAGTTTCCACATGGGAGGATGAGTATTTCATACAGAAGCATCCATAACTACTCAAGCATTGAGGAAAAACCTTTTTTGAATGGTAGGGGCATGTTATGCTGCTATAATACTATTGTAGCCTCCATATCGATATTGTTGTGCACCATAGAAACCCACTATTTTTATTGTTGAGCCCTTACATTATCATTTTTATGTAGGCCCTAATTATATTTTCAACCTTTAGGATCCTATATATACCAAGGAGATATTTTCATTTGAATCATCCAAGAATTTTTCAATTATGTGATGTAAGGGGAAGTTTCCCCCTCGAAGTGGCATATTATATAGTCGTTGATCTATTTTTGTTGATGATTGTATGCTATTTTGATCGTGTTACATAACATAGTCTATCATAACCTACCACTACCCTAGCATACAACTATAATATCACGTCTATAGAAATAGATACCCTTAGTATAATTTATCAAACCTTATCATAACTTAGCTTATTATAAGACCCACCTACTTTTTCCTAGAGTAACCTAGCATTACCTAAACTACCCTATGATGACCTAAAGGTCCCTCACAAACCTTTATTGTGATATATTAAAGTATCCTATCTAAACTAGAGTTTAATGTCTCATACACTAGTTTATCATAAAATACTTAGCTTAAAATACCATCTCTAGAATCTTATAACCTACATATATTTACCTAACCTAGATTAGAACTCATACATTTATCTATAATTGATCTAAATTAATATATCCTACCCTATAATTAATCTAAACAACCGTATAATATCATATTATATTGTATCCAAAAAATAGTTTCTAACCTATACTAATTACACTAAAGGTTTTCTCTCTACGGAATTGGCTGGGAAAACATTGTTCATCCTAGCCAATCCCAGGAAGTCATTTTCCTCATCCTCCATCTTGTTAAAATTTGACACATGGAAATTTTTCTATCGAGTTCACATATTGTGTGGATTTTTCCTGCGCATGGGCTCACATTTCGTACTAGTCAGTAATGCCAAATTTATTACCTGTTTTGTTGCTTATTTGACTAGGTGTTCATCTTACTCTAGCTATCAAATTGTTGGAAGGGAGCTTGTTGGGTTGCCACTGTCTCTTGGACAAGTATTCCAAGGTCAAGAGTTCAAAATCTCTGCTCACACTCTCCACAATGGAACTCCAGCTACAGTCACTGAAGAAAGTAACTGTCCTATTCTCTTGCTCTCCACCATGGAGTTCCAACAACAATGGCTGATGAAAGTGTCTGTGGAAGGATGAGACAAGATGAGCAACTTCGGTGCCCATACTCTCATCACCATACCTCAACTATAGATGTCACATTGAAATCCTTTCAGCAGCAGATACTGCGAGGAGCTCCTCTCGTTATCAGTCTCCAACAGAGTATTCAAGACCCAAATGAAGGATTTCTCGCTACCTTGGAGCCCAAATGTGAGTTCTCAAACCTAGGAAGTGGACAAAAAATTCTTTCTCCTAAACGAAACACAAGGTACTCTAAAACATAAATTCAATAAGATATTTGAAACCTACAGAAATTTCATTCGCTAGTAGGAATTTTCAACAAGATATTTTTTATCTGGTGCCATTATGAGGGTTTTGTTCTATGCATTGTGTTCATTTTTTGTAACAATTACCATTAGAAGGCTTCCACCAGGGTATTCATTTTCCAGGTGATGTGGAAGGGAAAAATTTTCATCACATGTTGATTAGATGAATAATTTCAAGTCTAGTTGTTTATGTGGAAAAATGAATTAAGTACTAATTACCTGTAAGAAATTGTAATAACCTACCTTTTTCATGACGGTAAATGAAGAACTCAGTGCCAGGTCCAATGGGCTTGAATTTAGATGGAAATATCATGAATATTTTGCAGTAAAAAACCATATCAAACTTATATATCGCTAGTAGTTTCCATAGATGCAATTCTTTATGGAGTAGATTTATAATTTCACCAAATAAAGAATAAAATAGATCTAATGGTTCATGTAAAATTTGATACAAAAGGTAGATATAAATATAGTAATATTAGTTTTTAAAGTAATGAGTTTTGTTTCAAAAAACCCTAAATTGATAGAAAAAATAGTTCTTTTCGCAATATATGTTGAATTGTCCTGTGTAAAAAGCTCAAAACATTTATCTATATATTCAATTTATTTAACAATCTGGACGATGCGATCATAAAAAAAAAAAAAAAAAAAAGGTTTTTTTAAATGTGTTTTTTAGCATAAAATATTTTAAAAGACACATAAGCTTTATCAAAGGACCCTACCTTCATGAGTTTGAAACAATTGTTCGATATGGTTATATTATGAGATTCAAGGAATTATTAGAGTAAATTGTTTTAGAATGTCCATGTAGATTCAAATTCATATTTGTAATATTCTAAAACAAAATACTTGAATCTTCTCTACAAATTGCAGAAACCAATTACGTTCACAAAATCACATGAACAAGAAATAGAAATAATTTCAATCGCACAACACAAAGATTTATTTTTGTAAAGCCTCAGCTAAAAACCTTGTTATATGTATATTTCATAAGCTAAATAATATGAGAACAATACAATGCTTCTCTCAGGCTTGAGAGCTCTCTTCACTACCTTTGATTGTGCTCACTGATTCCTAGGCAAGCTTGGTTCAATACTTGACCAAGTTGTTGGCCTCAGGAATCCTATTTCCTTGCACAATTTCCTAGGGAATTAGGCCACTATTAACAAGGAAACTCCCCAATAATTATTTTCACAATAAATCAAGGCTCTTCCTCTGAATCCATGCACCACCTGTATAATTTTCTAATTATGCAATTGATATTACACTTCCCTTTAAATCCAATCTCAACTGGTGAATTATCTATTATGTGATTGATAACTACATGTGAATTAAATCTAAAGTAATTCACTTGACCTCTCACTATTTCCCGCATTAGTTAGAACTAGTTAAATTTATTTCAAATCAAATTAATTAAGTTAGTTAATTAAAAATCACAATAAACTATACCCGAGCCCCTAAAATTTAGGTAACACTCTACATGCCTCCCATTATACTCTCAACTCAAATTAACTAAACTAATTAAGTCTTCCTAACTTAGTTAACTCTTACAAGTTGTCATGTGATGTGGAATTACAATTTAATTCTAATTTAAATAGGGGGAAATTAAATTACAAGCCTCTTCTTGTTTCCATTTTCAACACTCCATCTCTATAAGGAAGGGATTGTTAGATACTATGATTGAGCCTCTGTGGAACTTGAATTTTCCTCTTCACAGTGCCTTTGTCAATATGTTCGTATCCTTCTCCTTTGTCAAAATTTACTTTAATGACATGATCCTTATCTACACATAATCTTTGATATGGTGGTACTAGATAGAAATATGCTCGGACATGTCATGAAAAACTGGATTAACCGATAGTTTGATGTAACTCTGGTTATCGAAATAAATTACGATCATATCCATCTATTGAACAAACAATCTAACAAGGATCTTCCTCATCTATGTAGCCTCAAAAAATTCTTGACTAGAAACCATGTAATTTGCTTCTACTAAACTCGGTGCAACTCACCTCTGCTTCTTGTTGTACCAGGAAACCACTATTGACTAATTAATGAAGATGCCCCTTGATGTGCTCTTCCTATTGGATGGAATCCCTACCCAATTTGTATCTGTGAAGCTTGATTGTGAAGCCTTGAAGCTTCATTCCCTCTATCTGCTTGTACCAAAGAAAAAACCTTGTGGTGCCTTTGAGGCATCTCTACACATGTTTTCCTACCTTCCAATAAATTTCAATCGACTTAATCAAAGCTTGAATAAGTTGTTTAATCGAATAACACATGTTTGGTTGTGTGTTCACCAAGTACATGAGTGAAAGAACAATTTATCTGTAGATGGTAGCTTCTACCACTTCACCTGAGGTAACATCTTCGATCCTACAATTCCCTGCTAGAGAAGTCTCCATGGATTTTTTTCTCCCCATGTGAAGCTTATTCAAAATCACATTGGGATACTTTCCATGAGATACAAATAGTTCCCTATTTGTTTTCCAAATTTCCAAACCAAGGAAATAATGCAAGAGCCCCATATCCTTCATCTCAAATTCTCCTGCAAGATCCTCATTGCAATATTTGATCAACTACTCATCACATATTAGAATCAAATCATCAACGTATAATACTATAATCAATAATTTAGCTTCAACCACAATATGGTAAAGCTTCACATCTGCTTCAATTTTTTTGAAGCACAACCCGATGAAGTAGTTGTCAATCTTAGTGTACCAAGCAAAAAGTAATTGGTTTATTGCAGACAATGGTCGCTTGAGTCTGCACACATGGGACTCTCTCTTGAAGGTCTCAAATCCTTATTTCTTCTCAATGTACGCCTCTTCCTCAATCACTCTATTGAGGAAGGTTCTCTTTACATCCATCCAGTGTATCTTCCATCCCATCTAAGCTAAAAGTCCAATAATAGATATTATTGAAGAGTGCCTTGCAACTGGTGCAAAGATATCCTGATAATTAATTCCCTCCACATGTGAGAACCCATTGGAGAAAAATATGGCCTTGTGTTTCTCCACAGCCCCATATGGTGCCTGTTTCACCTTATGGATCCACCTGGATGCTACAACTGAATTTCCCTCTTGTCTTGGGACAAATTCCCTTGTACTATTCTTAATAATGGATTCATACTCCTCTACCATCGAATCAACCCATATTAGTTGTTTCACTTCTTCCTAAAATGAGGATGGCACAGTCTCTACACTTTCTCTCATAAGAGCCATGTAGCTAGTGTACCTCTCTAAGGACCTCCTCTTCCTGCGTTGTGATGTGGGTGCTCCCACATTCTCTCTAGAATCATGCATTATATTTTAGCCTCTATGGTGTGCTTACTTCCATCTATGGATGTCTCTGCATGAATGGGTGCTTCCACTTTCTACACTTCTTCTTGTTGCTACTCCACATCTTGAGGTTCTTCTTTTGGAGCTAAGAGCTCCTCAAATAGATGGAATTGAAGCTCCCTATCAATGGAAATTCACATGGAATTCTCTTCATCAAATTTCACATATATCCTAACATGTGTTATCCTGTGAGATGGCATGGACACCCTATAGTTGTGACGTGTATTATTGTACCCAAAAAATATTCCCAACTCAATTGTTGGTTCTATCCTTTTTCATGCATCTTTGGTTATATGATAATAGGCTGAAGAAACAAAAATTGTAAAGTGAGCCACATCTAGATTATTATCGTTGAAGGCTTCCTCTAGTGTACTCATCCTAAGAATTTGATGAGGACTTATGTTCTGCACAAATATTGTTGTGTTGCATGCTTCATCCCACAAGTGCAACAATAGGCCCTAGTCATGCAACATCACTCGTGGTGCTCCCACAATAGTTTTGTTCTTATTTTCTCCAACCCCATTCTCCGGTGGCTTGTGAGGTAATATCAATTCACGTCAAATTCCTTTTGAAGAATAAAATTTTTTCAATTCATTTGACACATATTCTCCATTGTTTCCACTCATGATAGCGTTCATATTTTTTCCTATATCTTTCTCTACAGGTGATTTGAACTAAAAAATGTTGAGAACAACTGATATTTCTTTTGCATGAAGAATATCCAACACTTGCATGAGAAATAATCTACAAAAATCACATAATACATGTGTTTTTATGTGGAGGTTATCAAAAATGGTTCACATACATCTGAGTGAAATATTTCAAGGATCATTGGCTTCACTCAACTATCATTATCATGGAAGGTGGCTTTGGTGTAATTACCCAATGTACACCCTTTCCATGTATCTCACTACTGGATTTCACTCTTGGGAATTCCTGTAGAAATCTACTACATGATCTTCAAAGTGCCATGGTGTAGATGGCCTAATATTCTATGCCATAACTCATCATTGTCTCAACTCTGCACCTTTTTTTATTTCATGCTCAAGGCATCATAATATTCTGCATCAAATTTGTAGAGGTTATTTACTCAAACCAAAATATTCCACCCATGTCATGACTTTGTGATGAAGGACCACCTTTCCTTTTCCAAATATCGCATCGTAGCCACGGTCTTTCAACACAGAAACTGAAATTAAATTATTGTTTAGACCAGGAACATACATGACCTCTTTTAATGTGAAAGGAGTACCATACTTCCTCTAAAAGATAACAATATATATGTTAGTCATGTTACAAATACCATCATCTCCTATCTCGATGTGAATTTGGAGATCCTTATCCTCCAAGTTGCTAAAGATTTCTTTGTTGCTAGGCATATGGAATGAAGCTCCACTATCCAGGTACAACACAAATCCCATCACCAATGACACCATGGATGCAATGAGAGTGAAATCCAACTCGAATTGTGAAGAAGGAGTTTCATGTGACGCTTCTCCCGAGGGCTTCTTGTCAGCTTTCTTGTTCAGACACTTTGTGGCATAGTGTCCCAACATATGACAGTGAAAAAATTTAATCTTGAAAAATTCCTTCTTCTTACATTCCTAACCAGAATCTAATTTGGAATGGGATGTCTTCCATTTCCACTTCTTTATCTTTAGAGCCAAGGCATATTTATCCTCCTCATCAGTATTTGATGAGGATCCATATATGTTGTTCCACCGAATCTCTTCTTATACCAAGTCAGACCATAATCGATCACACTTTGGTAGCTTCTCCCTCCCATTCATTGAATCTTGGTAGTTGTGCTAGCTCTTGGGAAGGCCTAGAAGTTCTAGGCTCACCAGATCATCATCGACAACTATAACACCAACAGTTACAAGCACATCTTCACATTGAGTGAAACTCATCAAGTATTTTGTTATTAAGTTTCCCTTGTCCATCTTGATTTTCATGAGCTTCTACTTCAATGCCAACTTCCTTTTGTCGCTGCTATTATGAAACAATTTTTTTAAGGCTTTTCATATAGCATATGGAGTTTCATTTCCATGGAGGTTTGAGACAATATTATCTCTAACTCCTTCCAATATATCCTTCTTTCCTTTGCTACATTCTTCTTCCATGCTGCCAGATCTTGAGAATATCCTAATGCGGGCTTAGGAGTACCATTTTCTATGAAATCCTTCAACCTATTTTCCTAAAATGTTGCTTCATTATTTTCCTTCCAAGCTATGTGATTTGAACTACCCTCAGGGGAATATTTGAGTCTCAATCCATAGAAAGAAATCCTGATCTTGCTACTAGTTCTACAGAGTAGATCTGTAAATTCGATTCACCTGCAAAAAAAAAATAAATCGTATTCTTCTCTTATATAGTGATCCATTCTCTGCTACCATGTATAAAATCCATTTAGATTCAAACTAATATTTATAATATGTGAAAGAAAAATAATTGAATCTACTATAAAAATTGCGGAACCCAATTATGATCGAAAAATAACATGAACAAGAAAGAGAAAGAATTTCAATTGCACAAATAAAATATTTATCTATGGGAAGCCTCAGCTAAAAACCCCGCTACCTGTATATTTGATAATCCAAAGAATATGAGAACAATACACTATATCTCTCAGGATTGATAGCACTCTGCACTATCTCTCTTTATCTCATTGATTCCTAGGCAAGATTGGTTCAATACTTAACCAAATTCTTGGCCTCATGAATCATTATTTCCTTGAAAAATTTCCTAGAGTATTAGTACCCTATTAAGAATGAAATTCCCCAATAATTGTTGTGCAATACATCAAGGCTCTTTCTCAGACTCCATGCACCACTTGTACAATTTAATGACTATAAAAATGACAATACACATCCATTTAACTCTACTCTCAAATGGGTCTTTCTCAGAACTTACATCCATGAATTATTTATGAGTGAATTATCAGTTATCTGATTTATCACTACATGTGAATTAAATATAATTTAATTCACTTGACCTATCACTAGTTCCTCTATTAGTTGGAACTAGTCAAAGTAATTTTAACTCAAATTAATTAAGTTAATTAATTACAACTCACAATAAATTGTACATGGGCCCCTAAAATTTAGGGAACACTTTACATGCCTCCCATCAGGCTCACAGCTTGAGTTAAATGAACTAAATCAGTAATAATAACTTATTTAACTCGTACAAGCTATCATGTGATGTGGAATTACAAATTACTTCTCATTTAATTAAGGGAAAATTAAATTAGAAGTCTCTTCTTGTTTCCATTTTCAACAATTTTGAACAATATATTGAGATCCTCACCTATTGGCCATGAAATATTCATCATCCCCATAGTATTCGAATGTTGCAATGGGTTCCACATTCTTTTATATGATCAGTCTTGGAGGTTATGCACATCTAAATGCAATCTATTTTTTTTAGATTGGTAATTTATTTGATTTTAGCATGAATCATTTTTAGATTAGTCTTTCAAATTTCAAACACCAAATAACTGGTGAAACCAAATAAGAACTTGAAATTTCAATATCATAAAAGTAGTAATTGATGGCCATCTCAAAACGTGTTATTTGCACGCTGAATTTTTTTATAATCAACATTATCGAGCCCATATTGTGCAATTTAATATGAGTTTATAGGTCATAATTTTATGATTATGTGAACAAGTAAAATATATAGAGGGATTTTTTAATTTCCTTATGGTCCAAATTCCCATTAAGATGACAAAATTGAAATATATTCTTTACCATTCTTGTGGAACAATTTAGGGATACTTGAACTGAAGTTGGATGATGTTGTTTCCAAACCATATGATCATGCTACCTCTCAATATGGCATAATATTTCCTATTTAAAACAATTTTTTTTACAAAAATAGTGTAAATGACAGATCTTAGCATAAGAAGATGTTGATTATCCTTAGTGGTTTCTTAATCTTTATGATATATATTTTAAATACGTTTTCTCTAGTCATAATAGAAAGTCCGACATTTGTATTTCTGAGCTATAAACAATATGGTTTTCATGTGTTTCCCTCTAATGCCTTCTACCCATTTGGCTCACACCTCTAGTGCGTACCCTCCTAGGTTTTCCTTGTGAAATCGTTAAAAACTATAAGATTCAAAGAAATATCGATTTGTAATTGATTAGGGCATATCTTGTTTTAGAAAACTATTTTTACTATAAAATATCACTTTACAACTTGAGAGACTTTGTATAGTATTAAAATGTAGATAATGTCCAAAATCATTCAACTATAAGCATAAGAAAATACCAACGAAATTACATCAAACACTAGATATAAAAAAATATAGTGATTCTGAGCGTTATTAAAATCACATATATCATATATGGATATAGGAAGATAGAATTTATGGTTTGAACATTTAGGCCTATAACTCGATCAATTTAGTAGAACTCTATCCAAGAAGACACTAAAAACTAGCAATCTGAAAACAAGCCAAGATACAGTCTAAATTTAGAAATATAATATGTATTTGCAGAGCTGTACAGAGTTCCTAACAGATACAAGAAAAAATTATGGAATCGATGAACTCAAGAACCTACATGGAACTACTAAAGTTGAGGACCTTCCTTGCACCTCAAGAATCAACAATCCTAAAGTTATTTCCAAATTTTCAACTTTCCTTGTGATTAAAATCCTCTATAAAAGAACCAAATAAAAACCAGTTCATCTAGGGTGATCCCTTCTAATCCATCACCTTCACTACTCCATATTATTTAGATTTTCATTGGAATATCTTGGGGAATGAACACCATTCCCATTGGTGGTTTTTTTAACTTGTGGTTATGACCTATGAGTATGTGGAAACCCGGTATGTTGATTCCCATTCAAAGTTGGAAAAGAAAAAACTCTTGGAAATATAGACTTGAATGTAAAAAATGAACAAATTTTTTTTTTGCTTTGGTTTACAGAGTGGAAACCATGTTATTTTGAAGAGATGTGCTTCCTTGTGAATCATTTTTTAAATAATCAAATTTCCTAGAGCTATATGAAATTCGCTTCTACAAATGACTAATTTTTCAAGAATAATTTTGATAGTTGACTCAAGCCTCTTATGCTTGGTATGAATAGAGTCACCAAAAGAAATGACACCTTGTTCTTGTTAGGTCCTTATATTACTAGTATATTCCCTTATTCTTTTTAGTGTAATCCCCTTACTGTTATTGTTGTACCCTTGTAGCCCCCATATTGTTATTATTGTGCCCTTACATTATTATTGTTAGGTTGGCTAGGGTTACATTGTGGACCCACTAGGATTACATTGTGGCCCCATGGACTCCTATATATATAAAGGAGATTTTGTCATTTGTATCATCCAAGAATTGTTCATTTATGTAATTTATTGGAGGTTGGCCCCTCGAAGTGGCTTATTTCTAAAGTGTTGATATCTCTTTTCTTCTATTTTTGGAGCTGGTTTCATAACATTTCATATCAAAGCTTTGGATTCTAGGGTTTTGCTATTCCAAACAAACCATCGTGGAATTTATTCTATAACTTTTTTTCTAGGAAAGTTCAGAAGGTGAGATATTTAGAGAACGAAGACAAAACCTAAAGGCACATTGTCACAAAATTTTAGAGCTTAGTTTGAAATAGTTTTGGAGATATGGTCTATGGAATTTAGTGATTTTTGTAGGCTCCTGAATTTAACATAAACAGGTCATCGCGAAATTTTTGCTATAACATTTTTTTGAAGAAGGTTCATAAGCTGAAATTTTGGAAGCACAAAGCTACCACCCTGTGGAACATCGTCAAAAAATTTCAAAGCTTGGTTTGCAATAATTTGGGAGATATGGTCTTTGGAAGTTAGGGCTTTTTCAGGATCCTGAATTTCATCTCAAAAAGGTGATCATGGGAAAATATTCATAACTTTCTCTCTGAGCATAGGATTGGAATTCTGTAAAAAGTGGCTGCAAGTACATGGACTTTAGTTTTATTCATACAATTTTAGAGTTGAATAAGGAAACAGTGATATGTGGTTAATAATACAAGTTAGCTCTACTAAACCAGTCCATAATTAGGTCATTATGGGAGATTGCGAATAAATTTTCCTTGAATAATCCACATCAGATTAGACTTACGGCATTCAAAATAATATTTATAGAGATAATTTAGGACCAAATTTCAGAAAATCATAGGGATAATTTAGTTCCAATATCGAGCTCCTCAAAAGAAAGTATAATTTTTGTATTTTTTTCGAATTGCATAAGTCTCGTTTGAAAGAAATTAGTTTGAATTTATTCCGAGGGAATATTGAAGAATAGATATCAGTATTGGGTTCTAAAATTCCCCCTAAAGATAATTCAACACCATTTAATTGTTCAGAATGCTACACTATGACTTATGAAGACGAAAAAACACAACGTGAGATATCAAAATTACAAGACCAAGTGCACCAAATTTTTCTATCGCAAAGAGAAACAAAAAATGAAATGGAAGTTTTAAAGAGGGGCGTGGAAAATAAGATGGATTGTTTAAATAAAGGTGTGGAAGCTATGATGAATGGTTTGGAAGCTAATATGGATGGCATGGAAGCTAATATGGATGACATGGAAGCTAAGATCGATGAAAGAATGAAATACAACATCGAAAACATGAAGAATGATCTAAAAGGAGACATTGAAGGTTTGGCAAAGTTGATACAAGAAATGTTTCCTAATGGAAAAAATATAGTAGAAGAAACTCATGATGAGAAAAAAATAAATGTTAATCATGATTTCATAAACTCTCTGGTTGGATGGAAGAACCACCATATTCCAAATATGGATATGAGGAAGTTTGATTGCAGGGATCCCGTAACATGGATACTACAGATGGATCAGTATGTTGATATCAACAATGTGAAAAACGCATAAAAGGTACGCATTGCAACTTTAAATTTAGAAAAAAATACATTTGTATGGTATCGATGGCTTTGCTCCAGTAAAAAAAATTGTCACTTGATCAATTTTACAAAGGAAATGAGAGCACATTATGAAGATACAAAAATAAACACCTTCTTTAGCCAATTGATAAATCTCAAACAAAAGGGTTTTGTGGTGGAGCACATTGAGGACTTCCAAAAATTGAATATAAGGGTAACTGATATTCGAGAGGAACACATGATTGATGTCTTCATAGGTACTTTAAAAGATAACATACAACATGATTTTTGCGTTTGGGAACCTAATTCATTGGAGAAGGCAATCAGGTTGGCAAGAAAAATTGAATGTAAAATTATGGTGACAAGGAAGCCTACCACTTACATCTATAAAGATGGAAGTGTTGCTACTCCTAGAATTCCACAACCTACAAGGTTGGCACCACAACAATTGGAACAAAAAAGAGAAAAAGGGCTTTGCTATAGTTGTGATGGAAAATGCAATAAAGGTCATAAGTGTGCTGAGAAGAAATTATTTTACATAGATTGTGAAGAGGAGGAAGAAAATGAAGAATAAACTTCAAAAGAAGAGGATATACACCAAGAAGCAACCCTAGAAGAAGAAGAAATGAGTCCAACCATATCATGTAATGCATTGGCAGGAATTACCACTCCTCAAACTCTCGAGATAGAAGGACATATCAAGAAGAAAAATGTAATAGTGTTGATTGATTTGGGTAGTACCCATAATTTTATTCATTGTAATGTAGCTAAGGAATTGAATTGTTTCCTATACCCAGCACAAGAATGTCAAGTGATGGTTGCAAATGGAGGAACTATAAATTGCTTTGGAAAATGCCATAATATCAAGCTAGCCATGGGGGAATATGTATTGAATAGTACAATGATTTTCATCCCAATGGGAGGTGATGATGTTGTACTAGGAGTACAATGGTTACAATATTTGGGGACAATAGCTTTTAATTTTCAAGAAATTTTCTTGAATTTTTTTTCGGAAGGGTTATCGCAGGGAAGCCAGGAAAGATAATAAGCTCTAATTTCATAACAAAGCTTCTAAAGAAAGAACAATGAGGTGTAATTGCACAATTATGCTCACTAGAAGTTCTAACATCAAAATCATATATTTCTCTAGATCTCCAAAAATTCTTGGGCAATCATTCCACGTTGTTTGATACTCCCAAAGAACGCCCACCCATTCATGATCATGATCATGCTATTCATTTGATTCCAGGAAGTGTTCCTCCAAACATTCAGCCTGACAGATATCCTTATGTCCAAAAGAGTGAAATTGAACATATGATTGTAGAAATGTTAAAGGTTGTTATAATTCAACCTATTCAAAGTTCTTTCTCTGCTCCAGTAGTATTGGTGCACAAGAAGGATGGATCATGGCACATGTGTCCAGATTATAGGGAGCTCAATAAGATCACTATCAAAGATAAATTTCCCATTCCTGTGATTGATGAATTATTGGATGAGTTACATGGAGCAATTTATTTTAGCACTTTGGATATTCATTCAAGATATCATCAAATTAGAATGAAGAGTGAAGATGTTCTGAAAACAACATTTCGAACCCATGGGGGTCATTATGATTTTTTGGTCATGCCTTTTGGCCTTACCAATGCACCTTCTACATTTCAAGGGTTGATGAATTCCATTTTCAAACCCTTCCTTAGAAAAATTGTGCTAGTATTTTTTGATGATATACTATTCTACAGTAGGTCTTGGAAGGATCATGTTCAACATGTTCACAAGGTGCTAAAACTATTGGAGGAGAAACAGATATATGAAAAAACATCCAAATGTTTCTTTGGAGTATAAGGGATGGAATATCTGGGTCATATTTTATATCACAAGGATGTTAAGGTAGACCCTAACAAAATTAAAGCGATCAAGGAATTGAAAGTCCCCACAACCATAAAGAAGTTGCATGGATTTCTCAGATTAACAGGATATTATCTCAAGTTTGTTAAGAATTATGGGAGAATAGCAGCACCTGTAATAAAATTATTAAAGAAAGATGTAGTTTCATGGACTCCTGAAGCAACTAAGGCCTTTGAACATCTTAAAGAGGCAGTGTGCCTAGCACCAGTCTTAGCTACCCCAGACTTCACAAAAACTTTTATTGTGGAATGTGATGCCTCAGAAAATGGAATTGGTGTTGTTTTAATGCAAGAATGAAGACCCATTACTTTTGAAAGTTGTTCAATCAAAGGAAAGTATTTACAAAAGGCTATTTATGAGAAGGAAATGGTAGCCTAATGGAGACCTTACCTAATGGGAAGACACTTCAAGGTAAAAAATGATCATGATAGTCTTAGACACTTTTTGGAACAAAGACTATCTTCATAAGAGCAAAAAAAATGGTTCACAAAGATGTTGGGTTATGACTTTGAAATCATCTACAAAAAAGGGAAGCTAAATGTTGTTGCAGATGCACTTTTAAGAAAGGATGAAGAGGTGGAAGAATTTCTTTGTGCCATTTCTATTATCCAACCAGATTGGATAACCGAAGCAAGGGATGAATGGATGAAGGGCGAAGAAGTGTGGACACTCATTCAAAATTTGTAGCAAGATCCTAGTACGTCTGATACATTTAGTTGGAAAAATGATTCCTTATGGTACAAATATCACTTATATATTTGCAATAATTCCCAACTAAAACAAAATATTATTTTTGAATTGCACATTTATCCTTTAGGAGGACACTCGGGATTTTTAAAAACTTACCACTGGGTGAAGAAAGAGTTTTTTTTGGATGGCCTTAAATCTGATATTAAAAATTTTGTGGCTGAATGTTTGGTTTGCCAGAAAAATAAAGTTGAGAAAATTAAGAAACCGGGTCTTCTACAACCTTTATCCATTCCAATTCAACGTTGGGAGGAGAATTCAATGGATTTTATCACATTTTTACCTAAGTCTGAAGGAAGGAGTGTCATCATGGTGGTAATTGATAGACTTACTAAGTATGCACACTTTTGTGCATTATCTCATCCATTTAAAGAAATTACAGTTGCTACTGCATTTATGGAAACAATTCAAAAGCTACATGGAAACCCGAAGATTATTGTAAGTGACAGAAATCCTATTTTTACAGGAAATTTTTGAATGAAATTATTTTCTTGTTTGAGTACTCAACTAGCTCATAACTCTTCTTATCATCCTTAGTCTGATGGTCAAACAAAGATAGTGAATAAATGTTTGGAAGGATATCTTCATTTTTTTGTACCTGATAAGAAAGCACAATGGGTCAAGTGATTACCTCTCGTTGAATGGTGGTATAACACTTCCTTCCATACTGCAGCAAAAATGACACCACTTATGGCACTTTATGGATATCATCCACCATCCATCACATCTTATTTAAGGAATAATTCTAGGGTTCAATCAGTGGAGGATCACATCGAGCATCAACAAGAAGTTCTCCAACTCTCAAAGGATAACCTAAATTTGGCGCAAAATTAAATGAAACAAAAAGCAGATCAACATCGCAGTGAGAGAAGTTTTGATGTGGGAGACTGGGTATTTTTACAATTACAACCATACAAAAAAATGTCCCTCAAGAAAGCTAAGAAAGATAATAAACTATCACCAAAGTACTATGGTCCTTACAAGGTATTGCAGAAGATTGGTACTATGGCATACAAATTGGAGCCTCCTGCTTCTTCGCAAGTGCATCTAGTTTTCCTTGTTTCATGCTTAAAAAAGGTTATAGGGGACAAAATTCCAGTTCAAAAAATATTTCTAGAACTTGATGAGGAAGGTAAAACCATATTGGAACCTGAAGAAATCATGGAAACTAGAACTTGATAGCTACGAAATCGATCAATTTCAGAGTATCTCATCAAATAGAAGAACTTACCCACTAAAGGTTGTACATGGGAGGATGAAAATTTTATAGAAAATCACTCAGAGCTACTCAGGCATTGAGGACAACACTTTTTTGAAGGAGAGGAGCATGTTAGGTCCTTATATTACTAGTATAGTCCCTTATTATTGTTAGTGTAATCCCCTTACTTTTATTGTTGTACCCCTATAACCCCTATATTGTTATTATTGTGCCCTTACAGTATTATTGTTAGGTCGGAAAGGATTACATTGTGGCCCCACTAGGACTACATTGTGGCCCCATGGACTCCTATATATAGAAAGGATATTTTTTCATTTGTATCATTCAAGAATTGTTCATTTATGTAATGTATTAGAGGTTTTCCCCTCGAAGTGGCTTATTTCTGAGGCATTGATCTCTATTTTCTTCTATTTTTGGAGCTGGTTTCATAACAGTTTCGCTGAAACATTTTTGACTTATTGATTTCAAGGGAACTACTTGTCAACTCATATTATTGGTTTTAGGTGAAGTTCTTATTGATTGATGAAATGAGGATGTTCCATGAACATAAGGAAATGGAATAAAAATTTGTATTTGATAGCTTATCCAAACTACAATCATGATTTTGAGCTTCAAATCGAGGCTGAAGTTGAACTGAAGGGGAGACCAAGTTTGAGCTTGATACACTTTCTGGCTAAACCTGAGAAAAATCCATAAATGAGCTCAATGTACCTTTATTACTCAGCTTCAAATTTAGGTTTATTTAAGACATGATCGATATCAAAATTTAAAGTCCTTATAACATATGAGTGTATTTCTTAGCTTCTACCTGAACTTTTGTAGAATCAAATGTTGCATTCGAAGACTTTTCTAGCTTACGATTATGATCCTCCAAACTATAATTACCATTCTCAACTACAACATGAGGCTCAATTTGATCTGAAAAATAATACAAGTTTGTAGTTGATGAATTTATAGGCTGAACTAAAATGAAATCTACAACTAAGTTCAATGTACATTTCGAATCCTCAGCATCAAATTTAGGGTGATTCAAGACATAGTCTATATATGAAGTTAACATATTTCCAAAGCTATGTGTGGTTTTCTCAACATCAATAGGAACTAATGTAGAACCAACTACCACATTCAAAGGATTACTTAACTAAGAGTTGGGACTTTCAACATTGACCTCATTATGATTGAGTACATAAATTTCCACTAGATTTGAAACAATGCTTGAGTTCTAAATCATGTGAATTTGTGTTTAAATAATTTATTAGTTTAATTTTTTGTTTAAATAATTTAACACTCAATTTTTTTATTTAGTAAATAGGTAAGTGGGTTGAGTTTATAATACCTGCCACATAATTTCTAATCACAATAGGTTAATCGAGACAAAAAAAAACATCCTACACCATAAGAAAAATAAAAGCTAAGCCTCCTCAAAACTATGAATATATTGCAAATTTCTTTAAATGCACCTAAATATTGCATTTAAATTTTCGTACCTTGGTACAAGTTTGTAGTCTTGACAATAAAGATTCATCCTTTTGATTTAAAAAACATATTTTATGTTCTTAACTCATTCTTTCTAACTCATCGATAATATTTTTTAGAAGTGGCTCTTTTTTTCTTGCACCTTGTCACCGAGAAGAATATTTGAAGGCTTCAAGTACTTGTGAATGAAAATTTAGTATGCCAAGTTGTGTAAGTACCACATCTCATGAACTACATCCAAAGTAATAATTATATAACTATACAAACTGAGAGCCTTGATCTCATTATGCTCCCAATAGAAAAGGCGTTGGCTTAGCATGCTTCGAGGCATGAATTCATATATGAGCAACCTATTATTATTCTCAGTGCAATACCCAAGGAGAGAAATAAAATTTCGATGGCAGAAATTTCCCTGATCTCTTCCTGGAACTCTCATTTATGTCTATGCTCTGATACTTATTTATTCATTGTTCTTTGCACTTTTTAAGTGAAATTTCTTGTATATTATATCATATCCTAAACTATCTTAGACTATGATATAATAACCTATAACATCATATCCTATCATAAACTATGATATTATACACCATTCTACACCATGTAAACTAATAAACAGCTGGAAATTTCCTACTACTACCCTATTATTGTACCATTTTTTCCTATCCTATCATAATCTATTATATCCTGCCCCACATAAATTACTAGACATTTCCCTACCACTATCCTATTATTGTACCATTTTTTCCTATTTTAGATTTGATGGCACATCATAGTTTCAACTAATTTTATTTTGGATTAAACAAACCCTTTATTGCTTTACTAATCAATAAATACACACAATGATCTCACACTTTCTTTGTGACTTCGTACACTATTTTTTCCTCAATTTGATAGAATCCTATTATTCTCAATATTTGAGAGTGAGTTACATTTTCTAGATGAATTTCATTTTAGATTTGAATTATTATTCTTGCATATTTCATGGTGTTCATCCTCATCATGGAAACCTTTCATTGGTGATATAATTTCATTGATTTGATTCGAGTGAAATTTCTCTAAGCTTGATTCTCTGGTCCATAATCTACTATAAGAGAACATTTATAGTTTCGGTAATTTCTGCATCTCCATGAGAACCAGATCCTAACACTACACCCTAGTCTCCCAATGACCCCCCTCTGTCTAATTTTGCACTCTAATACAATGATGTCCTAGCTCAATAATGTTGGAAATGTTGTCATTGATGGAAAAGGAAGTGGCACAAAAGGAGCATCTTAACAGCAACAAGGAAAAGAGAGAAGCAAGGAGAAGTATTACACAAGAAGCAGAGATAGTAACAGAGAGGTAGCCGAGGCAGCAAAGAGACCAGCAGAAAGAGAAAATAAGCAGAGAGGAAGCAAGGTAGATAAGGAACTAAGGCAGCAGACAATGCAGAGACAGAGTAGGAGAAAAAGGCCATCAAATAGAAAAGAATAAGTGAATGGTAATCTGTGATAAGTAAGAAATCCATTGAAGAAATTAATGGTTGCAGAGATATGATGAATGTGGCAAAGATTACAATTACGATGGACCATAGTACAGTGATCAGCTTGCGGAATCAAGAACTTGAGTGTGCATTTAGAAGCGAAACTGTGACAGGATAGAACTATGAACATGCAATGGAAGGTTGATTTAGTATATATATCATAGAAAAATTGAAGATAGAATGACATTGTGTTGTGTCGAGGTCGGAAGGCAACAAATGGTGTAAATAATGTATGTTAAAAGACTCAAACAAAATTGTAAACAAAGCGTTAAACTTAGAAATGGAACTGTAATAAAAGGCAAAACCTTAAAGCGCAACTTAATTATAATAATACATTGAAAAGGCGACGGAACCCTGCGTGGAAGAGTGGAACCATGACCAAGTGAACAGTGAAGGTGGTTTACAACTTTCATCGCACCACCTATGCAGAGTAAGCGGTATTTGAGGATTTGGGAGCGATTCCATAAATCACTCGACAGGTGGCAAGGAGGACCCACAGAAAACCACTTGTCACTATGCGCCATCGCACGTTATAGTTCGACCCAGGATGCCCAGTGATATTGTTGAGCGCCGTTGATCTAGGAAGGGGTCATCAGACGATCATCATTTGTTGAAGGTGTGTGAATATTAACATAGGTACGGCGGGCCATTGCACGTTAACGTTCGGCATCAGAGGTCGAGCGATATGCATATACGCCGTTGATTTGGAAGCTTGCTAATCTAATGGTGATCGAACGCTAGACTTGCGCGAAATTTACTTATGGTACCGTGCATGTATTTGATTGGCTATTGACTATATTTGTGGGCCCGGGGTCAAAGGTTTATCATATTGTTTGAAAGCGTTAAAATGTGAAACGTTACCCTTAATCCTAAAGATAAGTTCAAAAGTATTAAGTTAATTATTTAATTACCAAGATCAATAGAACAGTGAGAGTCATGGAGACCCCGCTGGATTATCTATTTTGACCCTGTCCAGGAATACCATGAGAAAGTGAATGGTTTTGACCCAAGGTTTTAATAAAGGAGAAAACTATATAAGGTGATGAGAATCATGAAGAACAGTGTGCATGCGTAAGGGTTGTGAATGAATAAATTTTTCTAAGGAATATCTGCATGGGTGAACTCTATTCTTAACTAATAAATTTGAATCTACGATGCACCCATGGATATAATGATATGATGATGATGAATCTCTGGTTTGAACGATAGACGAAATCATGAAGAACAGGTGTGAGTGTACTGAATGAATAAATCTGGTGGCATGCAAGGTATGTCGTGTGGATACTGGTAGATCCAGTGTGAAAATTGATGAAACGTGGTCCGCAGTGGTGCTGAGGGTCGAAGCCTTCAGTGAGGGGGTTGTAGCTCCCTTCCAGTGGTAGCTGGTAAATGAGAATAGGGGGTTGTAGCTCCCTTCCAGGAAAAGGCTGGTAAACGAGAGAAGGTTGTAGCCTTCTGCAAGTGGGTGCCTGTGTGCTGGTATAAGTCTGTGCCAACATAAAATTGTAAGAATTTTTCTTTATAATAAATATTGAAGACTGAGATAACAGTAGCGATGGTTTTCTCCCAAATTGGGTTTCCACCTTAGATGAGATTATCAAGGTACAATGTTCTCCTCTTATAAAGACAGGTCTTGGATATATCGGAGAATCTTCTTAGGCTTCAGCACCAAATTATCTAAAAGTAGTTACAACTGGTTTACAACATGCTGCCACTCAGCAAGGGAATAAAGAATATTCACAGGTAAAGCATGATCATCTCAATTCAAAGAACATTAATATGAGTGTCTTTAAAAGAAACACCAATCAATAGGTAAATTCAAGTAGAATATTTTATGATCGCAGAAATTTCTTCTTCAATGGACAATGTTTCTCATGTCACAATTTTGGTCATAAAGCTGTTCAATGTGTTGCATATAAAACCATCATGAAAAGAGAATCAAGAAAGAAAAGGATTGATATTGAAACAAATAAGAATACTTATAACAACTTTTCTCCTCTTCAAAATGAAGTTGAATGTGCTTATTGCAATAAATTTGGCCATGAAGAATCAGAATGCAGGAGAAAAGTTCAACCAAAAGAACATGTTCCTTCAAGCTCCAAAGTATGGAAAAAAAAGGAATTACAGGTTGAAAATTGTGGCATAGTGTTATTTGCAGAAGATGAAGAAAACCAATGGTACATTGATAGTGGATGCTCAAGACACATGAAAGGTGACAAAAACAAACTTCTAGCATATAGTGCTGTAGAAAAAGAAAATAATGTTACATTTGGAAATGATACTCCTACGGTCATTAAGGGAGAAGGGTCTGTTTTTCTAAAAGAAAAGGTGAAAGCTAATGAAGTGATGTACGTGGATGGATTAAAGTATAACCTATTAAGTGTAAGTCAAATGTGTGATCAAGGAACTGCAGTTGTATTTATTTCAAAAGAATGTGTGGCACGTGATCTTGATACAGGTAAAGCAATTATAAAAGGAAAAAGAACTCCAAGAAACCTGTATGTATTGAAGAACTGCAAAGAACAATGTTACTTGAGTAAATCTTCAGAAAATTGGCTATGGCATAGAAGGTTGGGGCATCTGAGCTTCTCTCAAATCAAAAAATCAAGCAGTCTTAAAGTTGTTCGTGATCTTCCCAATATTACTCTACCTGAAAATATCATATGCAAATCTTTCCAATTTGGTAAGAAAACCAGAGTACAATTTAATTCCAAGGAAGGATCATCAAGTAAGCCTCTTGAACTCATTCATAATAACATATGTGGACCTATGAGGAAAAAGTCACCACATGGTGAAGAATACTATATCTTATTCATTGATGATTTCTCTAGAATGTGCTGGATTGGGCTGCCTAAACACAAAGACGAAGCATTTAACAAATTTCAGATATTCAAAGCACTAGTTGAGAATGAATTAGATCTAAAAATTAAGTGTCTCAGATCTGATCAAGGAGGAGAATATACATCAGATGAATTCCTTGAATTTTGTGAACAGCATGGCATAAAAAGACAGTTCTCTGTAGCTGGCACTCCACAACAAAATGGTGTTGCAGAAAGAATGAATAGAACAGTTCAACAAATGGCTAGAGCAATGCTTGATGATTCTGGAACACCTGACACATTTTGGGAAGAAGCAACACATACAACAGTAAACATTCTCAACAAGGCACAAGTTCGTGTAAATAGTGATAAAACTCCATATGAACTCTAGTATGGTAATCCTCCTACTATAAAGCATTTTATAATTTTTGGAAGAAAATGCTTTATCAAAAATAATGATGAAAAACTTGGCAAATTTGAACCCAGAGCAGATGAAGGAATATTTCTTGGTTACTCCTCTAGGAGTAAAGCATATAAATGTTACAATAAAAGACTTTGAAAGATTGTTGAATGTATTGATGTTGTTATTGATGATTCTCCTGCAACTCGAAAAGAGGAAAAAAAAAAAAACAAATGAAGACGATGATGACATATATCCTTCTACATCAAATAAGGATAATATAGACAGTAAACCCAATTAAGAATCCGAAGATGATTTCTCTGAAAAGTCTCCATCCACATATGTTCAAAAGAATCATCCAGAATCTGAAATTTTGGGAGAAAAGGGATCAGGTGTACAAACAAGAAGGACTCTTGTGGGATCTTCTAGCAATCTGGAATTTCTGTCCACTATTGAACCTCACAATGTCAGTCAAGATAGCAAAGATGAATGTTGGATTCAAGCCATTAATGAAGAGCTTGATCAAATTGAAAAGAATCACACTTGGGAATTAGTACCAAGACCTCATGACAAAAATTTCGTTGGAACTAAATGGATATTCAAAAACAAGTTAAATGAGAATGGGGATGTTATAAGAAAAAAAGCTAGACTTGTTTGCAAGGGGTATGCTCAAAAAGAAGGTATAGACTTTGAAGAAACATTTTCTCCTATAGCTAGACTTGAAGTCATAAGAATGTTTCTTGCTTTTTCAAGCTTCCAACAAATCAAAGTTTATCAAATGGATGTTAAATCTTCTTTTCTCAATGGTGATCTAGAAGAAGAATTTTATATAGAACAACCAGAAGGATTCATTTTGGGAAATGATGAAAAACTTTTTTGTAGACTTAAAAAGGCTCTATATGGTCTCAAACAAGCTCCAAGGGCATGGTACTATCGTCTTGACAAATATCTTCATCAAAAAGGATTTTCAAAGGGGTCTGCTGGTAGCAACTTATACACAAAAACTGAAAAATGACAAACTATTGATTGTGGTTGTATATGTTGATGATATCATTTTTGGAAGTAATGAAGAGTCTATGAGTCAGAAATTTTCTTCTGATATGCAGCAAGAATTTGAAATGTCTTTACTTGGGGAACTAACATTCTTTCTTGGCTTGCAAGTGCAACAAGCAACATATGGCATATTCTTATCACAAGAAAAATATCTTAAGCAAATCTTGAAGAAGTATGGCATGGAAGATTGCAAACCTGTAAGTACACCAATGATAACCGAATGTAATCTCAGTTCTAATGATGATTCCCCCACGGTGAATCAACCAGAATACAGATCTATGATAGGAAGTCTACTTTATCTCACTGGGACAAGACTAGACATCATGCATGCAGTTGGGATTGTTGGACGATTCCAAGCTAATCCAAAAGAGTCTCATCTTCAGGTTGTGAAAAGAATATTCAAATATCTACAAGGAACTCAAGACTTTGGACTATGGTATCCAAAGAATGCTGATCTCACTCTTCATGCTTACACTGATGTAGATTGGGCTGGAAATTTTGATGATCAGAAAAGCACTAGTGGTGGTGAATTCTATATGGGGCCCCGGTTAGTATCTTGGTTTAGCAAGAAGCAAAGCTCTATTGCCTTATCTACAGTAGAAGCAGAATATGTGGCTGCCGCATCATGTTGCACTCAACTTCTCTGGATGATGCAAACCTTACAAGACTTTCAAATCAAATGTTCACCTCCTATCTCCATTATGTGTGACAATACAAGTGCCATCAATATCTCAAAGAATCCTGTTATGCATTCCAAGACCAAGCACATTCCCATCAAATATCACTTCTTACGTGAACAAGTGCTTGAACAAAAGGTGAAATTGGAGTATGTTCCCTCCAAAGAACAAGTTGTTGATATATTTACCAAACCTCTACCTAGGGAAGCATTCGAATATCTCAGACAAAACTGGGAGTAGTCTCTGCCATGCAGAGGATCAAGTCTACTTAAATACAAAAGATTAAATTGGTTGTGAAGTACTGCTAGGCATCTCTGATTGCACAAGCTAAGGAGGAGCATTGGTCACATGAAAATGATGCATTGTTGGTCATATTATGTTTGAAGATGCAACATGATCTCAGGGGGAGCATGGTATTGTCAGTTCAAAGGATCTTGATCAACTCTTTGCCATTGATGTCAAAGGGGGAAGAAAAGCCACAAAGGGTGTCTATAAGACAATCAGAGGAAGATTATTTCCATCAATGCCAAAGGGAGAGATTGTTGGAAATGTTGTCATTGATGGAAAAGGAAGTGGCACAGAAGGAGCATCTAAACAACAACAAGGAAAAGAGAGAAGCAAGGAGCAAAATTACACAAGAAGTAGATATAGTAATAGAGAGGTAGCCGAGACAGCAAAGAAACCAGCAGAAAGAGAAAAGAAGCAGAGAGGAAGCAAGGCAGATAAGGAACTAAGGTAGCAGACAATGCAGAGATAGAGTAGGAGAAAAAGGCCATCAAATAGAAAAGAATAAGTGAATGGTAATCTGTGATAATTAATAAATCCATTTAAGAAATTAATGGTTGTAGAGATATGATGAATGTGGTGAAGATTACAATTACGATGGACCATAGGACAGTGATCAGCTTGCGGAATCAAGAACTTGAGTGTGCAGTTAGAAGCGGAACTGTGACAGGATAGAACTCTGAACATGCAATGGAAGGTTGATATAGTATATATATCATAATAGAATTGAAGACAGAATGATATTTTGTTGTGTCAAGGTCGGAAGGCAGAAATTGGTGTAAAGAATGTATGTTAAAAGACTCAAACGAAATTGTGAACAAAGCATTAAACTTATTAATGGAACTATAATAAAAGGAAAAACCTTAAAGCGCAACTTAATTATAATAATACATTGAAAAGGTGACGTAACCATGACCAAGTGAACAGTGAAGGTGGTTTACAGTTTTCATCGCACCACCTATGCGGAGTAAGTGGTATTTGAGGAGTTGGGAGCGATTCCATAAATCACTCGACATGTGGCAAGGAGGACCCATGGAAAACCGCTTGTCATTGTGCACCATCACACGTTATAGTTCGACCCAAGATGCCCAGCGATATCGTTGAGCGTCGTTGATCTAGGAAGGAGTCATCGGACGGTCATCATTTGTTGAAGGTGCGAGAATATTAACACAGGTATGACGGGCCATCGCACGTTAACGTTCGGCATCGGAGGTTGAGCGATATGCATATACGTCTTTGATCTGGAAGCTTGCTAATCTAATGGTGATCAGACGCTGGAATTGCGCGAAATTCACTTATGGCACCGTGCGCGTATTTGATTGGCTATTGACTATATTTTTGGGCCCGGGGTCAAATGTTTATCATATTGTTTGAAAGCATTAAAATGTGAAAGGTTAACCTTAATCCTAAAGATAAGTTCAAAAGTATTAAATTAATTATTTAATTACCAAGATCAATAGAACAGTGAGAGTTATGGATACCCCGTTGGATTATTTATTTTGACCCCATCTAGGAATACCATGAGCAGGTGAATGGTTCAACCCAAGGTTTTAATAAAGGCGAAAACTATATAAGGTGATGAGAATCATGAATAACGGTGCACATGCGTAAGGGTTGTGAATGAAAAAAAAATTCTACAGAATATCTGCATGGGCGAACTCTGTTCTTAACTGATAAATCTGAATCTATGATGCACCCATGGATATATTGATCTGATGATGATGAATCTCTGGTTTGAACGACGAACGAAATCATGAAGAACAGGTGTGAGTGTACTGACTGAATAAATCTGGTGGCATGCAAGGTATGTCGTGTGGAAACTGGTAGATCCAGTGTGAAAATTGATGAAACGTGGTCCGTAGTGGTGCTGAGGGTCGAAACCTTCAGTGAAGGGGTTGTAGCTCCCTTCCAGTGGTAGTTGGTAAATGAGAACAGGGGGTTGTAGCTCCCTTCCAGGAAAAGGCTGGTAAACGAGAGAAGGTTGTAGCCTTTTGCAAGTGGGTTCCTGCGTGCCGGTATAAGTCTGCGCCAACATAAAATTGTAAGAAATTTTATTTATAATAAATATTGAAGACTAAGATAACAGCAGCGGTGGTTTTCTCTCGAATTGGGTTTCCACCTTAAATCCTGGTGTTCATATGTGTTTCTTATGTTTCATGGTTTGTTCTGTTATTTCTGTTCATGCTTACTTCTTATCTGATGAATAAATGATGCAATGATCTAAGTAAAGACATAATAAGATCTCTGGACATACAAGCTGGATGCAGTAATGTAACATATGGTTTTAAGAGAAAGAGAAGTAAAAAATTGTCAGTCAGCTCTAAATACTGATTCACCCCCCCCCCCCCCCCCCTCTCAGTATTTTTCCCAACAAATAAACTACTACAAGCTGTCAAATCTTCCTGGGAATCTCCACTATCAACCATTCATTATGTGCTCAAAATAAACCTGGCTATATATTCTCATCATTGAAATTGTTACAATTTCTATTGCAACTGGATGAGTAGCTTTCTCCTTTCATTATTCATGACAACTTTTGTAAGATTTACACATGTCGTTTGTTGAATCTATTATCAAATTGGTGGAAAATATTTATGTGATTTGGTCTAGTTTTCTAAAATTATGGTGCCATGTGGAAGGAAGATTTTTACATGGAATATCAGTGTATCATATTCCTCATTACGAAAATTGTGAAATATTCATTAATTTCTCATTGAATCCTAAACTGCAGATTTGTAAGACCTTTTTAATGACTCTAGGACAGACTGGAGTTTCTCCTTTGCAACATCCATGTATTAACTGCCTCATGCCTATGTTGTTTCCTCAACAACCACATGGCATAGAACATGTAATAGACGTAGGTTTTTGGCTTTTGCATATGATAAAATTATTGTGCACAAAATCTCTCAAATCAAACTCGTTGAACTTTTTTATGGTTTCTCTTTCTTCCGTTTTGCATGAAACGATTGCAAAACTGTCATTCTTGAAGAGTTGTGTGGACTGTCAATAATTTCTCAACATGGATTTATTCCATTAAATTGGATATCTTCCAATACGCCCTATGTTCATCCATGTCATTTTGGCTCTGAAGCATTCATCAGTTTTTCCAAAATATGCAAAGTGACATAAAACAACTCCCATGAATTTTGTACAATGAAATAATATAATTTACAGGTAGTTTGTCTATGCATACCCATTTATTTGATAAATAATTATGTGCATGTGGGCATGAAAAATTCAATGGATATGCACGATTTCAAAGGATTTTGATTCTATGTATGCGAGTTTAAATGAATTTTTTATGAAGGTTTAAGAGATTGTGGTGAAGGGTGGACCCATTCCTTATACCCGACATCCTTTTGTTTTAAATGCATGATCATGGGGTGGTGAATGAAAAATATGTGTTACACTAGAGGTGAGGTGCACCACTCAACTCCACACTTCTAGTTTTATCAAGATTTGGTGAATTTATTTTGATATAGTGTGTTGTAACCTTCCCTGAGTTGTTGGTTGTGGGGGTAGTTTTGGGATTTTCAGTGTTTCTCTTTCCATAACTTTTATTCATGGTGGTTCGAGTTGTGATTCCATGTATTTTACCATATCCTACATTATACAATGAAAGGGATGATTTTTTAGTTGGTGGAAGTTCTCTCAGATTCACCTCTTTCAGAGATAGAATTTTCAGGTATCTCGTACTCCTGCCCAATGTTGGTTTATGATTATTGGAGTCTTGGTAATTCGCCATTATGGCTTTGAGTTTTTGACTTTACTACTTCACTAGCTAAATTTTCATTATATAGCTTGGGTTTTGACCAAGTGTTTTTTTTATTCTCATTTGTGGTGTCAAGTGTTGGTAAATTAGGGTGTCATTTCCCATTCTCCACCTTTCACAGTATTGTCTCAAAAGTTTGGGTTTTTGTGTCTTGGGTATTCACTAAAATTTTATTGGGGTCAATTCTTGGTAAATTAGGGTGATATTTCCTGTTGACGCATTCCATTATTTCGTTTTTATAGTCTGTGGAATTATGATCTGGGTTTTCATAGTTCGTTTCTTGGGGTTGGTCATTTTTCCCTAGGTTTTTTTCTTTGTGGTATGCATTTTGAAGTTTATGGCTCTCCCGTGTCATGATTTTCACTCAACCCTTGAATTGAGCCCTTTGTTGTGGTTTTAGGGGCAAGATATCCTTGTATTTTGGTTGAGACCTAATGGGTTTGTGGTTAATCCGTCAATTTATTTTTTTAGTATAGGATCCTTAGTTGGTTGGTTGTCTTGCTCCTTGGTTTTCGAAACCATGCCTCCTTGTCAGTGCATGTTGAGTCACAAGGGTGGGTTTGATCATATTGGAGTCCAATGGGATCACACATTTTCATGTGATTCAATTTCTTCCTATTTCGATTTTTTGCCCTTTCACAAGGAGATATTACTCTTGAAATCCAATGAGTTTGGGGAATTCTTATATTTCTTAGATTTGGATGTGGGAAATGATGATTTGATAGGTGATCAAGATATCATAAAATTTTCCAGAAGATGATTGTTTTTCTTGAATTATATATCTATGCATCAACAAATGGATTCTTTGTTAAGTTTAGTATTTAAGGAGAAACATGTTCAAAGTTACAACATTTTCTCTGTACTGGAGGATATTAAGATAATTAAAAGGAATTTCATATTCAAAATTAATAATATTGATGCACAACTGAGTCATGTGGAGAACAAATTGGTGTGAAATTCGGCTATAGGGGATCTTACTGGCCCTCGTCGAAACCCAACTGATATGTATTTTTATATTTCTTCAAACCCTACATCTCTCATGTCAGACTAAGCTTCATATCTAGTTTCCTAGTTTTTTTTTTCATTTTGTAATGGATGGTTATTACACTAGTAATCATTGGTAATTGTGTTTCTTGGTGCGGGATGGAGAATGTGTGGGATGCACTCAATTTTTTCATGGGGTGTATTCTTCAATTCTATGGCTCTCTCAACTAATTCTCAGGAGTTTTTATGGATATCTTTGTTGGAAAATATTCTTTTGGTGTTTGGTTCTAGGATTATTAGTATGATGTTCAACATTGGAAACTCTATGGATTTATGGGTTGTTGTCCTTCGTCCTATGGTTTTATTGGTTGGTGATGGTGGAGACTATGATGAATTTTTATCACTTCCTTTCCATTATGTTCTTCGTTTTTAGTGTTGATGTTACGTTTATGTGCTTTGTGTTTTGCTCTATGGTCATCTTCAGGCCTATTCTTCTATTTTTCTATGGCCATCTTTATGCATGTTATCTTTATGTTCTTATGTTTTACGTAACGCAATATATTATTTTATTTATAAAAAAAAAGAGATTAAAATATTAAGTAAGAACCCTTAATTAGTTAAATGAAAATATAAGCTTGAAATATTAAGAATCATGGACTTCAAAGATTAAATATATTTTCACAAAATTTTCATGTGTCATTGTAAAAATATGAATTACCTAATTTACTTGAATTATTTCAATCTTCCAAATTTCTCATTTAATTTGTTAATGCATTGAAACCCAAACCTCAACGAAAATGTCAAAACATGTTGAAAACCCAAAAATTTGAGCAAAAAAAGACAGGGAAATATTTCTAGTAAACCTTAAATGGATGCATAAATTATCAAAACACAAACAACCTCAAATTGAATACTTCATTAATGTGTGTGAAAATATTTGGCTGAATAAAAATTTTACATGATGCAATATTCTCATCACCAATATCATGATTGTAAGGCAATATTTATGCATTTAGATAATAAATGGATAATAAAATCCAAAATAAGTGATGTAAGGAAGCACACAAAACCTAAAATAAAAAGAGAAATACCATCAAACCAAAAAAATCAAATCCAAATAGAGACAGTATTTTAAAATTTTTTATGGGGGCTTATTTATTTTTTCATGTGTGTGTGTGTGTGTGTCAGGTGCTGAGGTCTCACCAATGACACACCCCCTCACAATATTCTACACATGTATTCCTCTCCAATGACAGATGAATCACCTCAATCAGAACATGTATGCAAATGTTATGCCACCAATAAGTTGACATACCTATTTTTACCACCATAAATTCCAAGGACTCCATGTCAGCCCCCATTATTCATAGAAATGGGGATAACCATTTTATCATGATGAATATTACTCTAGAAGAATGAATATTGTAGCTCTAGTTAAGAGTTGAGGAGTTAAACTTAAACACTAGTAGGCTATCAGGTCATGTTATAACTTGGACAATAGGAGGAAATAATGTCCCATTCTATGAGAGTGAATTTTGTTTCATAGATGAGTAGAGTAGTTGAGATTGGGTAAGAGAAAAAATGGAAGTTTTTTTCATTGTAGTAACCCAAGTACCAAATGTCTCACTTCTTTGTACTTGCATCCATTTACATTTAGAGAAAGAGAGAGAAGAGTTGCCTCACCTTCCAGTTTTGTTTTCCCTTGAATACTTTCCTGGGTCATATATTGTGTTATTATGGTTGTGGGTGGTTTTATTTTTGTATGTACTATACTTTTTTTCATTTTCTATATTACATTGATAAAAAATATTAACTTGATAAATCTATAAGTCTAAGGAAAATAACCCTCATAATAAATTTTTCAAATTTTAGTATAAATTTCTTACATTTGTTGTAAATAATTGTCTAGCAGAATATCAAAGGAAGTTTATGGATCAATAAACTACTACTAATGTACCCCACTCTTATAACCTAATCTGAAATACCTATACTAATTTATTATACTCTAAGATAACATACTCTCTGGAATCTAAGATGTCATGACTTACCCTTAAAATAAACTATCCTAACCTATTGTATGATAATATAACCTACCTAGCTTAATATACCTACCAAAAACTACACTAACCTACACTTATGTACCATAATTTGCACATATCCTAGTATAAAATTCCATATGCTAACCTCCTTTACTTGAATTGATAGAGCCAGTCATAGCCAACACCAAAAATTTCTCTACCATCTTATCCATCTCTATCCCACCATTACCTAATATACCCTTGCTTAGACTAACCCACCCTACATTGACCTATCATATCCTACACTACCTTTCCCAATACTAATATGGATTGGACCATTATATTATTTTCATCTATCTCGATGTTTCTAGAGTAGAAAAATTAGAGGAATAAACTTACCTAACCATTTTTACTCGTATGTATTATTTTGGAGAATTAGGGTCTGAAACCTTTCAAAGGAAGTTTTAGGTATTAAATTTTTTTTTTTAATGTCCAAAAACTCATTTTTTACTATAACCGATGGCAATATTATATACTTTAATACATTTATAATGATGCAATAAAGAGATCAAACAAAATATGTATGAAAAATTCATGTCACTTGGAAGTTGACCTTCTTATTTTTCCACCATGATTCAAGTGAATGCCACATCAACCCATATTATTCATAGAAAATAGATTATCCATGTGACTATTATGTATAAGAATCTATAAGGGTTGAATTTGAAACTCTAATTGAGAGTTGAAGGAGTCAAATGTAACCCCTAGTTGGGTATTAGACTTTGTTAGAATTGGGCCAAAAGGTGGAAAAGGTGTTCCATTCTATTTTATTGCATTTTGTTATATATTAGAGCAAAGTAGATGGGATTGAATAGAGAGCAAGTAGAAAAGAGGGAGATTATTTTTTGTATCATGCCATGAACCACAAACATTAGGTAACTCCATAGAGAGTTCCTTCTCCTTACTTCTATAATTTCCATTCTTGGAAAAGAGAACATAGTAGCCTCACCTCGTAACTAAGTTTTCTCCCAAAATGTTTTACCAAATCAAATCATATCTTGGTGATGATTGTAGTTGGTATGCGATTTTTTTTTGGTAACCTTGGTCAAAATTCCATGTAAATAAATTTAATAAAGGAAAAATATTGACTAAGGTCATGAGACACATATTCCAAGTCGAATGTTTGACAAAAAATCCTAGTGAGTATCCCTTTGGTTTTTTATGGCTAAAGGAAATTGAGAAAGGGAACGAAAAATTATTTGCAAAGGTAAGAGGCATTAATTGGAATTTCATTTATGAAAATAGTGGAAAATAGGAAAAACGGAAGGTGAAAGGTCACATGTTGCATGTGAGGAGGAAAATGATGGAAGATAATGGAAAATGAATAAAATATAGGCCTCATTAATAAAAAGGAATCTAAGGATCGACTGTTAACTTTTATGAGATTAGTTTTGGATCTATCTCTCTATTCTGTCTTTCTCACTCTTGGAAAATTATATTTTTCTTGGAGCACTTTAGCATTGGATCAAGAAAAAACAAAGAAGGAAATAACAAGAAAAAATCAAGCAAGGAAGAGTAGGATCAAGCAAATACAACGAGATTATTTGCAGGTATAGTGTTGCATACATGATTTCCTTTCTAGTTTTGGCATGCATGGTTATGAATTTGTGTATTTGGTTTTCTTGCTAGCATTTACATGGGTTTCTTCAGTCTAGCCTTTCCATTTTTGTATAGAAATGATGAGATGGGGTTCTCATTTTTTTGTTGATCTGGATTTATGGATGGATTTGAAACTGAGTAAGGTGGGTCTATGAAAGAAAAAAACACATGACCTAGTAATCCCTGAACCAGATTGTGGATCACGGTAAAGCTTTGGCCTAGTAACCCATGAACCAAACTATGGGTTGAAGTAAGGGAAGTGTTTTTGTTGCCTCGATGGGCCTAGAAATCCTTGATCGATGAATGGAAGGATATATAGTAAATCCTAGAGGTGGGTGCCCTTAATCAAGCATATGAATCCTTGGTTAGTGAATGGTAGGATATATGATAAATCCTATAGGGTGGTGCCTCTATTATGGCCTAGTGATCCTTGAATCAAACTATGGATTGCAGTAAAGCCGAGGGACAAGGAGACAATAAAATTCCTCACGCTGTAGGTGCAAAAAAATGGTGGAATCAATTCTTGTTTAAGGTCGAGTGATTCGGTGAGGATTGCGGTAAGGCTTGGTTATAATGATGAGGGTGAGGTGATTTAGCTTCACGAAGCCCTGGTTGATTTTTGTTATGAATTCCACATTCGTGCTTGGAATATGGAATGAAGGTGATTGGATTAAAGAAATATTTGGTTCAACCAATCAAAGGTCAGGTGGTTCGTGGAAGCCCCAAACATTTTTTTTCTTTGAATTAATTAATAAGATTTCCTTTCCTTGGTATTTTATGTGTAAATGTACTATTTTATATGTGGATCGTATGGATGTTGTATCAACATTATTTTTGTTGTTTATATGTTGGTTGTGAGTACGTTTGAGGAAAATGATACTATATGGATCTCACCATTTTTTTGTTGATAAATGAATGAATAATGAATATATGACCTAATATATGATAATGCAACTAATGTGATAAGGCATCAATGCTTCTTAGTGATTCTCAGAAAAATATGAGACCTCTATGCTCAAATATGTTATTATAAATTGTAGAATTCATATGTGTGACATGTTTGACGAAATGTCTGTCATGGATAGTAGGGGTCCAATCAATTTCTTGATAAATTTATTTATAAAAACCATTTTATTCATGTATTTTATGAGTTTCATAAGTTTCATGACTCTCTGGGTAGTGATTGGGTCCTAACACTGTAAAATAACCTTAAATCTCATAGTCATTGGCATAACACTTGATGAAAAAGGCTACATTTTCACTCATGTTGGTTGATGGGAGAAACTGGGGATATTAGCTTCTTTGAGGGCTTGGAAAGGGAGTTAGTGGAGCTCTAGGTCAATGCAATGTTGATTTCCATCAAGAGTTGGTCACCTAAAATGGTGGGTTAGCTCCTGAAGGTTTTGTAGCATGTATATAAGGTAATATTGGTTGTGTTTCATCCGTTTTACTTCCTTAACATGACCTAGGAGGTTGAATGAAACAATAGTAGCCTCTTGTCACATGTTTACCCTAGTGGTCCAGGTATCTTAGCTAAATGTAGGGGGAGGGCGTTATAGAGTGCTATAAGAACATGGTTCAACACTTGGAATGAATGGGAAGAATGTGATTTTCATATGAATTATTGATGTTTTTGGACTATGTGCTTGTTGTGTATGCATGGAGGTGGTAAATTTTTTCGTTGTGTCTCTATGTGGAAGTTGATGATTTTGTTGTTGAGATGCATTTTTCATGAATGCATGTTAGTGGTATATGCCTTTTTTATGCACGTCAATGTCTATATGTTGTTATGCATGCATTTTCATGGTTATAGTTTTCATGCATGAGGAAATTTTTGGAATTTTATGTCATCATGATATTGTTGGTATGTTATGATGTTGATGTGTTGGTTGAGATAGAGCAGGAGATGCAAGTCATCAAATTGAAGCTGCAATGTTAGATTTCGGGGGAGAACAAATAATCATCTAGGTTTGTATGTTTGGCATGAAGATATGTGTTTAATTATTGTTATGGTAATTAAGGTTATTTACATGTCTATTAGTCCATGGTTTTTACGGTTACATGTATGATAGATGTTAGTTTATCAGTGTGATCATATTTACATATGTCAGATAGTCATAAAGGATAGTAACTTGTTGTATATGCATTGTGGTCATATGAATGATGGTTGTGGTCATTTTAGTTAAGGTACTGATATGAATATGGGAAAAATATTTTTTCCGTGCGAGCTCCCTCATCAGTATTAAATAAATGTGTTTAGGGTCATCTCAAATTAGCCAATTATATGAGGGTTTATGTGTCAAGTTTTGTATTTTTTCTGAGGAATTCATGAGTTAATTAGCTCTTAAAAACACTTGTACAATAAGAAAATTCCAGATAAATAACATACAAAAAACACATTACACAGTAGCGGATAACTAAATTCACCCCTCATGCGCTACATCTCCATGGACCCACTTCAATGGCTTGGCCCTCTTTGGATTAATGGTCAATTATCTTATTACATGAACCTACATTGCTCCAATGTCTTTGAAACATGCTCCATTGGATTTAGAAGACCCGAAAACCTCAAAATAGACTCTTCTGGCACTACAAATGATCTTCAAGTGGACTAGGCATGACCTCCTCTCCTGGTGGCCCTAGGCTTCGTTAATCTTAAAAGTGGAAAACACACTTACATAAGTCCTCCTATACCTATGAAACCTAGACCATCATGCTCGAAGCATCAAAATCATCTAGGATTGACTCTTTTTGAGCCTAATTTGGTCGAAAAGTGCTCTATTTATGGCCTAATCAATTTTGGCATAGGAAACCCCGCCAAATCTAGAGAAACTCCAGTTAGCTATGCTAATTTGTGAGTTCCCGTCGAAATTGGTGGAATTTTTCAACTCCCCCACCAATTTAAACTTGCATTAATTAAGAATAAGTTTGATTAAGCAGAGATTTAAGCTCTTAATCGATGTGTTTTACAAATCCGCATAAAAAAAGGATTAGTGGTCTTAAACTGAGGTTAAGTGCTTAATTAAGCAACATTAAGGTGTTAATATTATGCATTTAAATGGAGCGCTCCACCATTGGTTATGAACCAAGTTACATGGGTTGGGGGCTGGGCCTTTCCCTACCCCCACCATTCCATTTGTATCAATTGGAATATATGCCAATGGCATAGTATTGTAAGACCGTATGCATAGTGTAACTGGCAAGGCATGTGGTTTGTGTGGGGGAGGTCACAGGGTCAACCCTGACCTCCGACCAAGATCTATATAAAAATTTTGTGCCATTTAATAATATGGAACTTTACCGTTGAAACTTAATAATATTTCAGCATTTGGAGGGCATGCTGTAGCCTCCGGGGTAGCCACGTGTCAGCTCCCAATTGGTCTATTCCAAATCCAATGAAAATGAAACAAAACACTCACTCAGGCACCAACCATGAATTGAAACTTGACATAGTGTCATTAGGTGAAATGAAGAAATATTTCTATAATATTATATTTTTGATGACTAGGCTTCCATGTCACCATTCTGTCCTTTTCTGAAAAAAAATTAGTTGTTTAGGAAAATGAACAACATGCTCTAGATTCCTCATGCAGAATCCATTTTGAGTGAAAAAAAGTGCACGAGATTCCTCGTGATGAGACCTATTCGATCATTCTATTTTGGATTGATTATGAGAACTTTTATTTTTTAGCATTTTTTGCCCCCATTTCAATTTATGATCACTCCTTCCCACTGACAGGCTTTTGGACCCACAAAAGCTGGTTATCTGATGAGAGATGAATAATATTCTCTTTCACAAGTTCTATCAACTTGATTCTACTTGGAAAAATCTCCATGACAACCACGTGGGTTCACTGACATACCTTGCCTTGCAAATGGCTTGGCACTTCGATGAATGTCCTCCTTTCACTGCTGACCCAATCCAACACTTGATGGTTTCTTGCTGACTGATTAAACACCTTGTTGTACCAAAATAGTCCCTCGGTGCTTAGAAAGCTATCTGATGGCCTTCCCACTGAGAATATTGTTCCTCCTTTGCACACACATGCAATTGATGTAAGATTTTCCTTGGAAACCACTTTTCCAATTTAAGCCCATTTGAGTGAAATACAAAAATGAGTTCTAATATGAGTAATCACAAGAAAATAAATGAAAATTCTCTTTACCTCCACAATTCCAAATTCCACATCTGGAAGAATGCACTCGCCATATATTTCTCTTCTTGGCGTCAACACATCAAACAATCTACAATGGTTGTTGTTTTGGTTGTAAAGTTTTTAGCATTTTGTCCAATTTACGCTTCTTCAATTCCATCATCCTCTAGTATTTACATGTTTCTCATGCCATGATTTGGGAATTAAGGTTAATCATGAGCCTCTCACTGAAGAGTGGACCTTCCAAAATCCTAAGAGATATTGTCACAAGCAAAACCATTAACTTGAGAAACACATCATGCAAAAAACAAAACTTGACAACCTCTTCCTTTTGCTCCTTCAAAGCAACAAAGTTCACATCATGTGAAAATTTCCATGTGCTCGTACATTTTGGTGTCAAACCATCAACCAAACACAATTCGACAAAACATGCCTCTTCAAAAAACTGACTCTCAAGTCAACAAAAACACGTACAAAAACTCTCAACTCTCTCATAAGTACAATCACAAGTACAACAATATCACTGGCATGTACAAGTACGTATAGAGTTGAAATGACTAATTTTTCTGTAATAATAGTGAGTCAACAGACTCCACTTTCAAACACCTTCTTGGCGTAAACATGCAACCTGCATTATAGAGATAAAAATACATTCACATGCAAATTGAAACTACAAATTGCCATATTTTCTACACTTAAGTGAGTCAACATAACTTTATTTTTCCAACATCTTGCTTCATGCATTATGCATCATACTTTCAAGAGAAAATAAATGCATTCAATTAGAAATGAAATGCATCAATAAGGAAATATTTGTATAAATAATCAAAATAAATGCAAGGCCTTAACTGGTTGACAAATCTAACCATCTATTTCCAAACCACTTCAATGGCACTTCTTTTAGCTACAATTCATCATGTGAACCATCATGATCCACATCAATTATGGAATCCTCCTTTCCATTCTTGTCAAGATATCTTTCCACCTTCTTCAAATTTCATGGATGAATTTTTGGATACAAAGTCCAACACTTTTCTATAATATGACCTTGCTTATGGAAATGAGTGCAAAATACTTGCATCTTCTTTTCAACATGGTTTTCTTTGTCCATTGGACCTTTGGATTTCTGTCTCCTTTTTTTCAAAAGTTTTCTATGCATGTCTATCTCCTTCCAACAGCTTGAAATAGTATGGTTATTCAAACCAAAAAATGAACATGTAAGCTTTCTCCAAATCTTATGCAAGAATTTTCCATTTTTATAATAATCAAAAGAACCTTGATTAAAGGTAGCTTTATACCTTGTACATTCATCTTTGTTGCCTTCTTGAGGAGGTGAATTTGATGAGGTAGTGCCTCTCTTCTAAATACCAATAGTCGCTTAAATGACTTTAGAGATTTCAACATCCTCTTGTTTTCCATTTCCATTAGTTGCATGCTTATGAGCATCTTCTTGCAAAGTGGGTGTAAAAATTTTTCACTCCTCATGAACACAAACTTCGCCAGATTTAGGTAATGAACATGTAATGAAAGTCCTTCTTGGAACACCTTAATGTGCCTCCTTGGCTTTGGAGCATTCTCCATCATGTTTTCCATAACCAAGACCCAAATACTTAGGCCTTTCCTCAACAAAAATTGGTTCAACTGTGCTTTGTGCATGCTTTCCCAATCCTTTACCTTCATAGCCCATTTTAATCAATAATTTGGACCCTATTCCTCTAGTGTGTCTTTCAAAAACACCTACATGTTCATTTTGAGAGGAAATTTAAGATAAAATTGAATTTCATACCTCTTTTTTATGCACATACTTGTCGAAGGTTTCCTTTGCAATATGGAGCTAAGTCTCGATCTCATGCATATTTTCAAGAAGCTCTTTCTTCACTTCCTTCATGGAAATTAAATGCTCTCGAATTATAGTGTTCTCCTTCCTACTTCAACCAACTCTTGCACCATCTCTCTCATGATGTAGAGCTTCTGTAACATCTCTTTAGGAAAGAGTCTTGCTAAGGAAGATGGATTAGAAACATCATTTGATGAAGCTTCCATCACACTTGTAATGCATAAAAAAAAATCCTATGATTTGAGAGTTGATTTCTCAATCTTGACCTTCTCCTCACACACATAAACTTGCACACTGTTAAATTTTCCTTGCAAAAATACAAAACCAATAGCTAAATCTATAGATAACCTTGGAAAACCATCTCAGGGCTAAAATGAGCTAAATTGTGTTCTGGTACCAAATTTATCTAAATATGGACAAACTAGTTTGCTGTGCTAGCTCCCTCATCAGTATTAAATAAATGTGTTTAGGATCGTCTCAAATTAACCAATTATGTGAGGGTTTATGAGTCAATTTTTGTGTTTTTTATGAGAAATTAATGAGTTAATTAGTTGTTAAAAACACACGCAAAACAAGTAAATTATAGAGAAATAACACTTAACAAACACATTACACAGTAGCTATTAACGGAGTTGACGCCACTTGGGGTACATTTCCATGTACCTGCTTCAATGGCTTGGCCCTCTTTGGATTAATGGTCAATTATCTGATTACATGCACCTACAATGCTCCAATGGCCTTGCAACCTACTCCATTGGAGTCAGAATACCCAAAAACCTCAAAATAGACTCTTCTAGCTTTGAAAATGTTCTTCAGGTCGACTAGGCATGGTCTCCTCTCCTGGTGGCCCTAAGCTTCTTTAATCTTAAAAATGAAAAAAAAAACTTACAAAAGTTATCCTCTGCCTCTGCAACCTGCACCATCATGCTAATAACATCCAAATCATCTAGGATAAACTATATCAGAGCCTAATTTCATGAATAATTCTTCATTTATGGCCTAATCAATTTTAGCCTAGCAAACCCATCCAAATATGGAGAAATTCTACTTAACTCCACTAGTTTTGGATTTCCCGTTGAAATTAGCAGACTTTGCCAAATCCGCAACCAAATTAAAATTGAATTAATTAAGGATAAGAATGATTGAGTGCAGGTTTAAGTGCTTAATTGGCGCGTTTTACAAGTCTGCATAAAAAAAGGAGTGTCACACTTAAACTAAGGTTAAGTTCTTAATTAAGCGACATTAAGGTGTTAATCATCCACATTTAAAAGGAGCGCTCCACCATTAGTTATGCACCAAGTTAAATGGGCCAGGGGCTTGCCCCCGACCTACCCCTGCCATACCATTTGTGTCAATTGAAATATATGCCAATGGCATAGTATTGTAAGAGCGAATGCATAGTGTAATTGGTAAGGCATGTGGTATGTGTGGGGGAGGTCACGGGGTTGTCCTTGACCTTCGCCCAGCCTCTATATACAAATTTTGTGCCATTTAATAAGATGGAATTCGACCATTGAAACTTAATAATATTTTAGTCTTTGGGGGGAACGTGGCGACCTTCGGGCTAGCCACATGTCAACTCCCAATTGGTCTGTTCAAAATCCAATGATAATGCAAAAAATCTCCCACTCAACCGCCATCCACGAATTGAAAATTCACATACTGTCATTGGGAAAAATGAAGGAATATTTCGAGAATATTCTCTTTTTTTCTAGCTAGGATGCCATGTCACTATTTTGTCCTTTTCTGCAAAATTTTTAGTTGTTTAGGGAAATAGACAGTAGGCTCTATATTCATCATATGGACTTCATTTTGAGTGAAACGAAGCACCTCAGATTCGTAGTGATGAGACCTATCTATTCATTCTATTTTGGAAAAATTTTGAACACTTTGAATATTTAGCAAATGTTTTCCCACAATTGAGTTTCTGAACAGGTCTTGATGATTTTATATTTTATGCTATTTTTGATTGAGCTATGTATATGGATATGGTTATGAAATTCAACTATGAGTCAATATATTTCCTTTTGACCCCATACTTTTAGTTTTACATAAATTCTTGATTAATAAACCTTGACTCGAATTTTGACATTGAATTCTGGATTACAATTTTCTTCATTGACCTTTGACATCCACTCTCACTTGAAATTTTCTTTATCAACATTGTGACTCTTCAATTACAATTCCTTTCATCAAACATGTCTCTCGACTTGATCACTTACATGGTTTTTCATTAATTTGAAAAAATATTTCGAAGTGTTCTCTACTCTTCAGTGACTCTAACTTGATTTCAAGTTATTACATTATAGTCTAAATTTTGAGCTAAACCATGACTATCCATCCAATTAAAATACATTAATGTCACTATATTTTACAATAACCTTATGAATAAACTTTGTAGGGAATGCTACTACATTCTCAGCAGTGCCACCTTCCGTACAACATCAATCCATTCACGGATGAGGTAATGTGTGATGTTTCTTCTCTCGATGTATCTGATGTATTATTGGGCCAACCATACTTGTGGAGGTGACATGTTGTGTATGTGTCTAGGACTCATTCTTTTCATATTACTTTGGAAAATAAATTGTACAAGATACTAGAGGTAGTATCGCCTCCTACCATCTCTTTGACTACTGCAAAACAATGCAGTAAAATTGCTTCCCAAACTAAGAAATTTATTTTCATTACAACTCGCCCACAGGGCAAGAAAAATATTGTGGATACAACCTTGAAACAGGGCTCCCCTGCACAAAAACATCAAATGGAAAAAATCATTGAGGAATACAAGGACATTTTCTCCTTACCTAGGGAGGCTCCTCTACATTGTTAGGTCAAGCACTCCATTGATCTGACCCGAAGCGCACCACCACCTAATATTGCGATACCTCATGTGACCACACAAATATAATCCACACATGTATTTTCTAATTCTGATAAAGAAACCAAATCTATTGAGTGCATCCAGTAAGTCCACCAACAGGTCCATGACACCCTCGATAAATCCAATGCCAAGTACAAGCAGCGCCATGATTAGCATCAGGCGCCACACAACTTCTATGTGGGCAATAAAGTGTGGCTAAATTTGTAGAAGGAACATCTCACTGACCCCCCCACAAGATTTTCCCACTCTGATATAGGCCATGCACCATCACCAAGGAAAGTGGCTCACTGGGGACCAAGTTGAGCAGAATGTTTCACATACCATGGAGTAATTCAATGTCATGGGGACCATTGCTCCCTAAGGGGGGGAGGAATGATCTAGGTGGATATTGGTGGCCACCTGCTTGTTTAACCGGGACACTCACCATTGTTTCTTTCATTTTTGACACAATTTACTATTTTTATAAGTCTTTAGGGCCCTAAAATTTTGGAGCCGCTTTGAGGCCCTAAATGACGTTTTTTAGGAAAATTGGCAGCAACATGGAAGTTCCTTTGATGTTTCTCACTGAAAAGTTTTATTCCTCAAATAGATATTTCTAATGAGGTATTGAGTGCGTCAAACGAAGATCATATGCCAGAGTTATGTCCCCAGGATGTTGATGTACCAATTTACCTAAACAGGGCCCATAGTTTTGGCACTTCATCTCCTAGGGTTAGGTTGTTGGATGTTTAGGTATTCCATTGTTTCTCAACAATAAATAGTCCTTTAAGCCTCATTGCGACATAGTTCAGAGACCTATAGTTGCCACATATCTTCTTCGAGATAAGCTACCAGTGCCCTAGCTAATTTATTTTCATAATGTCTATAAGCATATTTCTATTATTTGATATTAATGAAATGAAGTTTTATTTCCAATACATCTATGTTTTTATGTCTATTTCTGTATTTTATTGCCTTCCTGAATAAATCCGGATCAATTATCATATCATAATTCTTTTCATTGTAGTGTTTTAGTTGGATGGGTCATAATCAAAGTGAGATTAAAACTAAAGAGTTTGAGAATTTTATGGAATCACATGAATTTTTTTCACTACACAAGTTTTCAGAACGTCAAACAACTTACTCTCACCAAAGATTACTTTAGAAATCATTGCAAATAACATCATGCTCGAGTCACTTCTACACAGATCTTTGCATTGAGTTTCTATAAAATTCTGACTAGTTGGTCGACTTCAAACTCTCATGAATCTAAATTCTCTGTAATTTAATAGATTATGTTGCTTCCAGCACCATGTAACACATTCAAATGCACTTGTTCAAGATTCAATATGACTTTTTTTTATTCTCCATGCATCATAATTTACTTACAGTGGTTTTCACAACTCTACCTCTCTACCAAACACATATGCCACACACTAGTAAATTTCTAATTCACAGGAATCAACTTTGAAATACTCCAAAAAATATTGCTTTCCTCAAATGCATCCACAAATCCACTAGTTCACAATAGATTCCACAAAAACAGGTTTATTTTATGGGAAATATATTCTCACTATTTGAATGTACCTCTTTCAGTTCTTCAAAACAGATCTCCCATGTAGTATGTGGTAGAAAAAAAACACGGAGAAGAGAGAGTATGGCATTTAACTATGTGTAAAGTCTATTTGCAAGTGTTACGTTTCTCATCAAAGTCTTGGAGATCGAGTGTGAGATCAAAATCTCAAATGGAAACCTCAAAATACACTTTCATATTTTGAGGTATGCCAGTTCCGAGACAGAAGAGTTTAGATTGCATGTATATAGAGTGGAATCCCTTTGGAATTAGGAATATCTAAAGAGAACCTCTACATAGTGAGTAAAAAATCAAGCATAGATCATTTTGCTGATGTAAATTTTGGTTTTTCTCTTTGGGCTTGTGGTGTGTTCCTTGAAACATGTTTTTCTTAAAAGGCAAAACACGAAATGAAAGAAAAAAAAGGAATTGTGTGGCCAAGGAAGAGAAAGGTCCCATTATGAATGAGGCGAAGGCAAATTTGCATATAATTTATGCGAACTAAATTGAGTGAAGTTATATATTTATATTTCCTTACTGAGTTTGAATTAATTAATTATGTGTTTTTATTGTGTGTTGTAAGAAGATTTAAGTTTTGAATTCATTTCTCATCCATTGTGAATGAGATGGATACTCATCGGAATCAGATGGCTTTGCACTAGGGTTTCTAGGAGTGAATTTATTTTATATTGGTAGTGCATGGACATGTAGATCTATGCCATTATTTGTTTCCATGATGTAAAAATAAGTTGTTTTTTTATTATTTTGTTTTGGTGGGTGTTGAAAGAGATGTAAAATAAAAGAGAACACATGTCATAGGAAACAACAAACAAAATAATTTTTTGAATGATAGAGCTACAAAGATGTTGTAGGAAGAGGAGGCACATGATGAAAATCTAGAGAATTGTATCAACATCTTGCAGTTGATAGTTATTTTATAGTCGATTTTGGAATTCCGAGAGGCAAAAGAGCATAAATACATTTTTCTTCTTGGGACAATTTTTATTATTATTCTAGTGCTCTTAGTAATTGGGTCCCTTGTTCGCCTTCTCTGTGGAATAATATGTGGGAATTGCTGATAGCTGTGATGGTTGGTGCTTCATTATGGAACAATGTTATGGCTTTATTTCCCATTGTTGTACTGTAAAATTTTTTTTGGTCGATTTAATGTTCAGACTTGAGAGAGGAAGAGTATGGTTCAATTGCACTCGATTTACTTGCGTATCATGTAGCATTATTATTTTTTTAACTAATGAAATTTGATCTACATCGTTATATTAAATCTTTAGTTTACATGGGAGATCCACGTTGAAGCATTGGAATAGGTACTTTCAAGTAACGGATAATCTATTTCCCATAAAATAAACTGTTGCATGTGGAATGTACAGTGAACCAATGAAGTTATGGATGCATTTGAGGAAAGTGATATCTTTTGGAGTATTGCCAAGTTGAGTCATGTGAATTAGAAATGTACCAGTGCTTGGCATATGTGTTTGGTAGAGAGGTATAGTTGTGAATACTAGTTGAAGTTAATTTTGATGCATGGAGAATGAAGTGGTAATTACAAAAACAAAAAAATCTAGAGAATTTCCATACTGAAGCTCGAAGAAGTGTAGTTGAATGTGTTTCATGGTGGTGGCAGCAACATAAGCTATTGAAATAGAGAGAATTCAGATTCATTAGAGATCATGGAGTCACACAACTAGTTAGAATACCCTAGAAACTCAACACAAAGATCAGTGTAGAAGTGACTAGAGCATGGTGTTCTTTGCAGGGATCTATGAAGTCATACTTGGTGAGAGTAAGTTGTTCTACATTCTCAAAAATTGTGTAGGTGAAAAAAAATTTAGGTGATTCCATGGCATTCTTGGACTCTTTACTTTTAATCTCACTTGGATTATGAGCCATCGAACTAAAACACAACAACTAAAATAATTATTAGATGATAACAAATCTAGAGAATTTGTAAACGGGTCAACCATAAAAATTGGAGGAAAAGCTAAGTGAATCATTAATCAAAGGAGGACAAGAAAAGTGAAGCATTACGAGTAGAAATCACCTCATTAGAAGTAATAAGTCCACACATCAAAAGGTGATAATGTAGTAGCATTCACTTCAAAGTTTATTCATAAGATTATTGTAAACTCTAGTCACATTAGTGTATTGTAATTGGATGGATAGTCATGGTCTAGCTCAAAATTGAGACTATAATATAATAACTTGAAAGCACATTAGAGTCACTGAAGAGGAGAGCACACTTGGAAGTCTTTTTTCAAATTAATGAAAAGACATGTAATTGATCAAGTGAAGAGACATTTTTGATGAAATGGGTTGTAATTTAGGAGTCACAATGCTGATTAAGAAAATTTCAAGTGAGAGTGGATGTCAAAGGGAAATGAAGAAAATTGGCATCAAGAAGTCAATGTGAAAATTCAAGTCAAGGTCCACTAATGGAGAATTGATGTCAAATTGAAAGTTTGGGGTGAAAATGAAATTCTCCCTGTACTATTTTCCTCCATTTTTCCATTTGACTAGAGGCCATTGGACCAAAAGGTTTCTTTCTAAATAAAATAATGATTACGATCTCGAAGAGTAAAAAACAACCAAATAGAATATACTTGTTACTTGAAGACATCATTAACAAAATACATACAGTAAAAATGAGTTATTAAAATGGAATCAAGGAGGGTGGGAGAAGAGCTTGAAGAATAAAGGGAATTTTGGAGAAGGTGGTTGCTATCTCAGTCCTCAAAATTCCCAAGGCACTCCACTCCTGAGGATTTTCGGAAAATGTTGTTCCCACTCTTAAAAACACTCATGATTCGTTCAACCTTGATTCTAGTAAGAAATTCATAATAATTAGCTCCTAATACAAAATAAGAACCTCAATTTTCCATAATGATTTAGGAACCCAATGTTATTTTGGTAATATATTTTACAACTTAAATGATTTTTTATTTATTCCAAGTTCCAACATGTTTTTTTTTTAATTTTCATTATAGTTTGAAAGGGATTTGATATCTAGATGGTATATTTCCAGTCAATGACATTGTAAGATATAATATATTAAGAAATGAAAATGGAGATGTTTCATATTATGTACAAATAGGTGTATTTATACAGTTATTTATGTATTATTTATACTCAGACGAGTAGCTACAAACTCAATCTAGTAGGTTGGGTTTGATACTAACTCACACAAGTATTTCTTTGACTCAATTGTTTAAACATAAAACTCACTCACCAAACTAATACGAACACTAAAATAAAATGATCACCAATGAACTAAGTGAATTAACAAGTTGATCGAGTCCAAGTCAACTCTAACTAAGTTTTAAAACAATTCATTTGTAACAAGGAGAAATTGGTTCACTACTTGCAATGCATAATTCCTTACATATTTAGTATATGAATACATTAAAGAATTTTAGGCAAGACCAATGGGAGTGGGTGTGGGCGTGGGAATCACATTTTTCAAATCTTTGAGGATTATTTCATAGACAATGCATATTTTATTATATTTTAATTCATATATATTTAAAAAAACACTCATATTGTTGAATGGGTTGCAAAAAACATGAAAATATTTGCAAAAACCATGAAAATATAGATTTAACTATCATTAAAGAATCAAATAGTTAGTACACCTATAACATCAATCATGTAACATTTCTTTCTTATAGCATTATCATAAAAACATAAATCATGAGCCATAATATCAATCTTAAAGTTTCGTATATAACATTAATCATCAACAAAATATGACAAATATCCGTGATGAAATGAGATGGAGCTTCATATTCATTACCAAATAGTTTTAAGATGCAATGAACAATTCAAAAGTAGGTGCAAATTTGAAAATTGAAACTTAAATTGTCATATAAGATTTGTAGATCATTATAATCGAAAAAAAAAATCTTCGAAACAAGGTCTAAATTAAAAAGTTTTAAATAAATATATTATCTATCGAGTTTTCCTTTCAATGAAAAAATTCAAATTTCTTTTCATATGATTTATGAATAAGACATGTAGGAGTAGGTGCAAATGGTTGTGGAACAAAAATACTACACAACCACCACAAAATGATGGAAATTGTGAGCTAAAGGAAAATGATTTTCATTTAGAAATTAGTTGGTGGATGGAGGTGGCATCTTTGTTTCATGATCAACACTCTGAAAATGTGGCTCCATCCTTGAAAATTAGCCTTTGGAATGTTCTCTCAAGGCATATGTTCTATCATTCTTTTCCATCCCACAATAATGGGACAACAACCTCAAGTTTTAGTACATGTAAACCAAAATTTCAACATGGTCTATAATCAGATTGTTTCTCTTCACATTCTGGATGAGCCTATAGGTTCCCTGTAAAACCACTAACTGTTGAAAATGGCAACAAGAAATAGCGAAGGAGGCCTCCTGAAACATCTTTCCTGATCCTAGTTGGAAAGTGATCACCTAAACAAGGTGGGGACCACACATGTGATTTTTGTCGAAAATTCTATTTTTAGACATATGGAGCATGGTCTAGGAGTTGCGGGATGCTATTATTGGATGATTTGTCAAGTTGGTAAAAATAGATGGACATCTATTTTTAGACATACAGGTCGAAGTCTATTTTTAGACTGCCTGACTAAAAATAGAACATTCAAATATTATTAGCCCTTAATAATATTTAGACTATAAACATTATCTTATCCTCTTGGAGCACTTCAGTTCGAGCTACAGATGTGGCACATGCAGCTGGTAGAAGGAAATTCGAATTTCCTAAGGGTTAGTTGAGCTATTGCATGGTTGACTTCAGTTAGAACTCATGTGGCAGAGTTTGGTGGAGTTGATGAGACAGTTGAGGGAGTTGTGTTCGGTTTAACTTAGTTGAACTAGTTGTATTTAGTTTAACTGGCTAATACACTAGAGATGAGTGGTGTGAATTAATTATTAATTAATTCACTAATTATTAACTCATTATTCAACTAAAGAACACATCAATTAACAACAGTGCATGGACAGTTCAGTGGAGACCAGTGTTAGAGGTGGGTGAAAGGGTGGAGTCTACTATCAGTTGTGACTATAGTGTGCATGAGATTTGCACAATCATTGGAGGAGATTTCCAATGAGGATTGCGCAGTTAAATCCAAGGGAATTCGAATTCATTCCATCTATTCTCTCATCTTGGATTGCGCAGTAGAGGCAGGAAAACAGTGGAGGAGTTTTGAACCCGTGACTTGTTCAAAACTGAGCTAGTTTGTGTGTAACTTTTGGAGACAGTACTGAGTACTTGTGAGGAGTATTGTACTGAGATTGTTACATGATTATTCTTCATTATAATATATAGACAGTAGGGGGTTTTCAGCTGTAAGATTTCCCCGGTATACATACTGTGTTATATGTGTTGAATTTCTATGTGCGCATGTGAATGTTTTCAATACCGCTTGTTGTTTGTATTTCTGCATGTGATGATTAATGCATAGAAGAGATTATGTGTTATGTATGAAGCTCAAATAGTATGTGACCAGGATAATCTCGGTGAATAATTCAGCAAATTATTCAAATTTCTACATGTTATCGGAGCTATATTGATCATCAGATCTATTACGGTGATTACAAACTTATTTCGGTAGACAGAGTTTGTACGCGGGACAGGTAGCCTCTGGATCCATCCTTTCTCTGAAAGGTGATATGTCCAATAAATTCCCCTATAGTCGATCTCTGTGCTAGAAATAATTTGTTCTCAAGTGTAGATCGGAAGCGGTTGAGTTTGGAGTTGTTGGAATTCGAATTGAAGAATTGTTTTCTTGGTGTCAAAAGAAAAGATGTCTTTCGTCGGATTGCGATTGGAGTATGCCTTGGAAGGCATCTCGAATTATATTGCATGGAAATACAGGATGGAGGCAGTGTTAGATGACAATGGGCTGTTGGAATTCATAGAGAAAGAAATTCCAAAGCCTACTTCTACGGATGCTGCTGTGATTGAAGCTTGGCAAAAGAAGACAGCAAGGTGTCGAAGGATTTTGTTGGAGGGCGTGAAGGATCACATAGTATCCAGCCTGCATGGTAAAGCTTCTCCATTCTTGATGTGGAAATCTTTGACAGAATTGTTCCAGAGCAAGAGTGACCAAAGGAAGTTGGCGCTCAAGGATAAACTCAAGAAAATAAAGATGGAGAAGAATGACACTATTCCGGTATACTTGACAAAGTTTTTCCACTGCAGGGATGAACTTGGGAGTGTAGGAGTTAGTGTGGAGGATGAGGAACTGGTGAGCTTGGCTCTCCTCGGGCTTCCGAAAAGTTGGCATGCATATCAGGACAGTGTCAATGGTCGGGAGAAATTGCCAGGATGGGAAAGACTGTGGTCTGATCTTGTGCAAGAGGAGATAAGGCAGAGTACCAGGGACGGATCTTCATCAAAGGCATTTGATGAAGAATACTGCGCTTTGGCTGCCAAAGCTAGGAAGGGGAAGGGTAAGAAGAATGCTTCTCAATCCGGTGCAGATGGTAAAGAGCGTGACATGTCCAAAGTGAAGTGTTTTCACTGTCACGATCATGGACATTACGCCACGAATTGTCCACAGAAGAAGAAGAAAAAGCAAGCTGCTGGAGCTGCAACTGGTGAGGCTCTTGCCTCACAATTTGAGCTGGACTTCTCATTGATCGCATGCATGGTGTCTAGTGCATTAGGATCAGGGTGGTATTTTGATAGTGGGGCTTCCTTTCACATGACAGGAGATGCAAATCTTTTCAGTGACTTGGTGGAGAAAGGTCTCCAGATGCATGTTGAGTTGGGCGACGGTGGACGATACAATGCGACCGGAATTGGTACCATAACCTTTCAGAGGGAGTCAGGTAAACTCATTCTTTTACAAGATGTATTGCATGTACCAGGTATAACAAGGAATTTAATCTCAGTCGCAATGTTAGAGGATAAACGGTATGAAGTTGTCTTCAGAGAAGGAAAAGTTTTCCTTCGGCAAAAGGCAACGGGATAAGTCAAGAAGGTTGGGATTCGGGCAAATAATCTCTATAGACTTGAAGTAGATGGGATGTCTACGGAGCTTCCTACTGTTGGGAAGTGGGAGAAAGACATGCAACTGATGCTTGAGAGGGAGCAAGTTTTGCATGCAGGTGAAAGCGAACCTTGGGGTGTGGAGCAGCCACAAGAGGATCATGGAGTGGAAGAAACCACTCATGCAGAGAAATTTCGTGCCAGATGGGCAGAGGGAGTGCATTCAGCTATACCACCAGGTGAGAGGTGGGGCGACATGCATGATTAATCCCAAGAGGAGATTTCTGGGCAGGATTCATGGGATGGTGTGGATCTCATGAGTTGAACCTGGCTACGAGGTGCCCATAGCGCAGCAGTAGCAGATCAGTTGGATTGATGCAGGCAGATCAAAGTGACAGTGTCGGATACTGGAGTGCGGATCAGAGTTGACAGCAAGTGCAGAGTGCATGGGTGCAAGAGTTCAATAGCGCAATGGTTCTTGATGACATGTGCAGTTGGTACCAGCAGAAGTCAAAGACTTTGATGATAGATGCATCAGACTGATTGAGTTGTTTGGAGCCTATTCAGTTTTAGAGATGTTGCATGCAAAGGGTGCATGGTGCATGCATGGAGTTGCATGGTGCATGCATGAGTTTGCATGGCACATGCATGGAGTTGCATGGTGCATGCATGAGTTTTCATGGCGCATGCAAAGGGTGCATGGCGAATTCATGGAGTTCCATGTCGCATGCATGGAGTTGCATGGCGCTTGTGAAGGTTGCAGGGTGAATGCATGAAGTTGCATGTCACATGCAAATAAATTCCTTTCTTGTTGAGAGGGAGTGTTGAAAATGGCAACAAGAAACAGTGAAGGAGGCCTCCTGAAACATCTTTCCTGATCCTAGTTGGAAAGTGATCACCTAAACTAGGTGGGGACCATACGTGATTTTTGTCAAAAAGTCTATTTTTAGACTATGTCTATTTTTAGACATATGGAGCATGGTCTAGGAGATGCGGGATGCTATTCTTGGATGATTGGTCAAGTTGGTAAAAATAGATGGACATCTATTTTTAGACATACAGGTCGAAGTCTATTTTTAAACTGCCTGTCTAAAAGTAGAACAGTCAAATATTATTAGCCCTTAATAATATTTAGACTATAAACATTATCTTATCCTCTTGGAGCACTTCAGTTCGAGCTACAGATGTGGCACATGTAGTTGGAAAAAGGAAATTCTAATTTCCTAAGGGTTAGTTGAGCTATTGCATGGTTGACTTCAGTTAGAACTCATGTGGCAGAGTTTGGTGGAGTTGATGAGACAGTTGGTGTTGTGTTCGGTTTAACTTAGTTGAACTAGTTGTATTTAGTCTAACTGACAAATACACTAGTGATGAGTGCTGTGAATTAATTATTAATTAATTCACTAATTATTAACTCATTATTCAGCTAAAAAACACATCAGTTAACAGTAGTGCATGGACAGTTCAGTGGAGACCAGTGTTAGAGGTGGGTGAAAGGGTGGAGTCTACTATCAGTTGTGACTATAGTGTGCATGAGATTTGCACAATCATTGGAGGAGATTTCCAATGAGTATTGCGTAGTTAAAGCCAAGGGAATTCGAATTCATTCCATCTATTCTCTCATCTTGGATTGTGCAATAGAGGCAGGCAATTAGTGGATGAGTTTTGAACCTGTGACTTGTTCAAAACTGAGCTAGTTTGTGTGTAAATTTATGAGATAGTACTGAGTACTTGTGAGGGGTATTGTGCTATGTACTGTTACATGTTCTCTCCATATAATATAAAAAATAGCTGAGGGGTTTTCAGCTATAAGCTTTCCCCATTACATATTGTGTTTATGTGCACATGCGATTATTTCTATTTCCGCAAATTGATGATTGATTGTAGAAGAGATTATGTGTTGCATATGAAGCTAAAATAGTATGTGACTAGGATAATCTCGGTGAATAATTCAGCAAATTATTCAAATTTCTACACTAAGTAGGACCCCCTTGAATGATCATACAAATGTAGGTGTGAGGTTAAGCTGGTGAGCCTAAAACACATTAAGGTTGGTATGCCTCTATGTGCATATACATGTTAGGTTAGTGCAGCAATTTATGAATATGGTTAAGGCCAGTGTGCCTATGCAATGGGTATGAGGACCATGATTACTTAGGCTGGTGAGCTGAGACATAATTAATTAGGCTAGTCAGCTGAGAATTGTTGTTGGGAAGTGTGCTTGTGTGTACGTGTATATCTATGTGTTGGGGGTTTATGTGCCTATCTGTACATGTCTTTATGTGCTATGAGGTTGGAAAACCTAAATGTGGTAAACAAGTTTAATTTATGCATATTAATAAACACATAATGGAAATAGGAAAAACATAGTATAGGGGTCAATGGCAGGTTAGGCCTTGTGGGTCTCACTAGTGAGACATTAGTTGGCAGGCAATGCAACAACCTGATGTGGCAACCATGTGGGCACCTTGCGGGACCATAGATGTCATGGCAGAGCCACATAGGTCACAAAGGGGTTCCACATGGAAGTGCCTCACTAACGTGGCAATGGTTAATGGGATGAAATTTAAATGGACATAACTTTCAACCCAAGATTCAAATTGAAACAAAATTTATATTGCTAGAAATTCTCAATGAGATGATCACTATTGTGGTAATGGTTTTGAGTTTCAAAGAAGTTGGAAAAGAAAAGAAAAAAATCGTAACCCCATCTTCACAATAGATTGTGAATATTATATTTATTTTAAATGTAACACCTCCCATATCCCAAAAATAACCCTAAGAGGTGGGAGGGATTGTTACAAATACTTCCCCTGATTTTAAGAATAGGACACAAAATAAATCCCCTCATATTATTATTTTGAATATATAATATCTATAATTAGTAATATAACTTAGAATAACAATCGTGATACCCTGTTATACTGAAATAAGTTATCATACCCATTTTATGAGGATGTATTTTTCGAGAGATTAAGGTTTATGTTTTTTTTTTAATTAATTTTATTTATTTATATAGATTATTTTAGATATAATTAAAATTTATCAATTTTTTTATTATTTTAAACCCCTCTGTACTCTAATTTTTTTATAATAAATAAATTTTAAAAAATTAATTAAATTAAATTTACAATGAATTAATTCCAAGTAAAATTACTAAAAATATTATTAAATTTTGAGTCTCAAAATGATTAATTATGTAAAATAAATTAAATTACAATATTCAATAATATTAATATTAAACTAATAGAGAGAAAATGAGGATAAAGTTACTTTTTGGAAATTAAATTACTTGAAAAGATATTCAAACTCCATCAAACTTAACACAATTCCAAAAATAACATCCGAATAATAAATAAATCATTTTTTTCCTATTAAACAAAACCCCCACATAAAATCAATTTATATATATAAATTAATAAACAAAACCCTTTGTAGAATAAATTTATATATATCAATTATCTTAGGGGAATAAAATAATGCTCATAAGTAAAGACTTATTTGAAAATATAAGTAACTTTTATTAACACGGCCAGTGTGATACAATTTGATATCTATTTATAGGAGAGCCTTGTTCCCTTGACATGCAAGATTTTGTAATCGCCTATCTTTTGCGAAGGACAGTATCTGCGAAAGAGAGTATCTGACGGAATCAAGAAGAAGCTATGGCATTTATAGTTTGCGAGATGAAATATCAACTTCCGTTTATTGTTTTGTTTTTACTTATGGTTGGGAGTGGTAATCTCGTCAGAGCCATCATACCAGCGGGTATGTCTATCTTCTTAATTCTTATTTTAATGTTTTTAGCTGTTTTTTAAATCTGATATGTTTAGGGTTTTTAGGATAGAAATTAGAAAACTTTCTTATACACTCGTATTCTTCTATATTTGTTTTAGCAGTAGGTCAACTTCTTATGATATTTTTTTAATTTAAACAACCATATAGTCATAATTTTAATATAAGTTGATCTAAAATCATGACTATTTTTTGGGATGGGGGATTGGTTTTAGGGCCGCTGTCCAGCATTCAACCCAAGGAAGTGGGTGGCAAAGATGGATGTAAGCTAACTTGGAGCGAACCAACAAAGTTTGTTGGCACGGGTAAGACCAGACATGTATTTCGGGTGAAAAATGAGTGTAAATCTTGTGTAGCTGAAAATGTAATTATGGAACTCCGCCCCAAAAATCCCAATGCTAGTGCCAATAAACCAGTGCTTTTCGTTGTGGCTGATCCCATTTTTCCAGGATCCTACAGAGTTAACACCGTGGACATTCCTACATCATTTCAAATCGGTGAACTCTCTCCCTGGAATGTCAACTATGTGTGCTGAGTAAAGTCCCATGGGAGAATATGATATTCATTGGCCACTTTTAATATTATCATTAGAAACTTTTATGGTTATCATGATATCGTTTTTCAAGATCCGTATAATGTGACTGGCTTCCTCGGAATGTCAACTATGTGTGCTGAATAAAGTCCCATGGGAGAACATGGGAGAATATGATATTCATTAGCCACTTTTATTATTATCATTAGAAACTTTTATTGTTAGCCTGATATCGTTTTTCAAGATACGTATAAACTGATTGGCTTCCTCGTTTTTCAAGATACGTATAATTACTTCTGGTATTTTTCTCAATTTGTTAGATAAATGTATATCAGTTTTTACTTCAACCTGAAGTTGGAAGCGAACTTAGTTCAGTATTTTACATGTCAATTGATTTATGTTATCTAAATTCCATATAGGTACCTTTTAATGTCAAGAGTTGTACTCCTTACTTTATGTATGTGTATATTCATTTTGAGATTTGCCGAGTAATGCGTGGAGATCAAATTTTTTAAATAGCTTTTTAAATTAGTTGTAATGAGATTTTTTTAGGAAATTATGGCACATCTTTTCGGGAAAGCTTTCCATCTCACTCTTCTGAAACAGAAAGCACACGTGTGTCTATATATTAAAGTACAACTTTGGTGAGTGTTTGGATGATGAATTTGTTAGTAATTTTTGAAGAGTTTGAAAATTTTTATGCTTTTTTATATATAAATCTAATCACTTATATTGCATCAGAATATTATTTTGTCATTTTGAAGAATACAATAAAGTGATAAGTAATGAAGAGGAGAGTATGTTTAAATTATAATTGATTAAAGATACATAAATGATGCTTAAGGTAGGATTTTGATCCTCTACATTTTGATATTTATGTAGGAATATGGTGTTTTTCATAAGAGCTTTCTCTGGTTTTTCTCTATGCACCATTAACAGAGGGTATTAGACCATGCACATAGTCTTTACTTCTCTCTCATTTGACACTATGATCTTTCAGTCAAATTAAGAAAAACCTAGTGAAACAGTGCAAGAAAATAAGAAAAGGGAAACAAGGGAAAGTATACTCAAAACCACAATGCCTAAGTCTACCAACAATAATGCACTAAGATATGGAAAGTAAATTTAACCAAACAACAAGCTTACATGATGATAAATAGTATAAGGCTATCAGTACAATGATACATAGAATTATCTAGTCACCGATATATGTAGTTGACAAGAATCAAACCCAAGAGATAGTCTTAACCCTAATAAAATTAGTAGATTCACAAGTTTTCATGTAAATCCAAGAAAAATAAGAATAACTAGACTTTAAAACTATTGATTCGAATTTAGGCCCTTACACGACTTAGAAATATGTAAGACATTGTTAGAGATTATGGGTTAAACCCCTCAAATTTATCAAAATTAGGATTTCAATACTATATCTATGAAGGAACAAACTAAAACAATAGGTTAATAATGCTTTTCCTCATTGTAACTGTTGAAAAAAAGGGTTGTTCAAGTCCTTGGTTTGAACTAGGGATGTAAAACATAGGGGAAAATAAAATATCCAAATATTTATTGCATCTAGGTTTCGAATACAAGTTTATAGATGGTCTAAGTATCACTGTAAAGTAGAAAAGGACTATAAAAGGCCCATGAAAATTCAATGACAAAGGAAATAAAAATTTTCTCACTAGGATATCCCTAGTGGAATCACCATTTCTATTATGGGGAAAATTAACTTACAATAATAACCTATTTTAATCCCAGTAGAATTTTCCCCTAGTCTACTCAAACGGTGTGTGTGTGTGTGTGAGGGAGTGATACAAATTCCAACAAGCAATCCCAAACATGAAATATAAATCACAAAGAGAGAGTGAAGAGGTTACCTCCTATTGCAAGAAGTGGAATTTTTTGTTGCAACTAACTTGGCAAAGATCTCTCACAAATCTTGGTTCCTCCTACTTCCCTGTAACTTTCACACAAAGAGAACAACGAATTCTTATTATATTTCAATAATAACATCAATACACATACACGAAATATAAATTTAAACATAAAAAATAAAGAGAGACATGTGAATTAAATGAAATAGGGGGGAATTTGATTACTTCTGCATGAATCTGAAACGAATTACATATATGAACTCTTGCAAATCCTACATTTGGCCTCTTTTATAACCTATGCTCTCACTATAGTTTTCACATGATAGCATAAGTTTATCTAAAATATATTTTGATAATATTTTGGTAGCATTCCTTTTCCTTTCTCGGGTTTTATATATTTTATTCGTGATTAGCCACATCGAATCTAGACACGTTCTTGACCCTATCAAAGGTTATGGTTAACCTGTATGATATCAAGGATTGTTTGATCAAACTAGTTAAAATGGGATGAATCAATGCTTATCCATATAGCTTTTACTATGTTTAAAGGGTGTTTCTAGGTTTCTATTTCATCCATTACACTAGCAAAGGCTATTGATAGTCCTAGTTTTTCATTGCTAACACTACATAAGAGTGTTGAAGCCACCAAGAAAACAATTTTAGGGTGTTCCATTGATCACAAGTTGAACCTCTGACTTGGTAATGGTTATTTCTTTATTTTAGACCCTAGGGGGTGGATTTTCGAGCTATAACAAGGCACATTTTTTCTAGCCATAGGAGCCATAATTTTTCAGATGCTTACATAAGCAACATTGGTAGCTACAAGAATGAATAATTTGTGGAAAGTATTTTCCATTCAATAAATCCCTAAAAAAATAAATTTGGTTTTAGAGAATAGTATAATACTATGAGATAGTACTTGTGGTGTTTCAAGGAGAACCACGTATTGGGAATTATGATTCTAGGTAGAGATTATCTATATCATATGGATTATATAAATTTATTCAAGTTGATAGTGAAACCAATGTAGCTATCAATGTGGAATATTTACTCATAAAATAGAAACAAGCAATAAAATTTGGTCTAATGAAAATTTGATAATAAAGGGATAAGAGAGGAATAATTATCTAAGTGTGCACTCTCAATCAGTGAAGATTTTTCAAAAAGTACAAGGATAATCTTGAATATTAATATAATGTCTTATCGAATGAAGTGATACACAAATATTATGCATATCTCTACTACAAAAATAACACTTCTAGGCTTCCTATGTACAAGATAAATGGATTAGTCATCCAAGTACAACTACTTTGTTGAACATTGATTAAAGATTTACATATTCATTAGAAAATCCTTCAGACATAAGATAGAAGCAAGTGGAAGAGCTTTTATTTTTCTAAACATTTCCTCTTTTATACAACATATCTAGAAGTAAGGCTTCTTATTTATAAATGATCATTTTCTAATGGATTCATTTCCTTTCATGGATCAAATAATTTATTTAAAATAACATTAGGAGTTTTGTGTCCATGAGGAAAGTTTTTGTGTGTGATTCCTACATTGTGACTTGTGCATGGAAAAATCTCCATATGCAAGAATTATCACCACATGGGTGTTCCATGTGTAACTATGGTAGTGGAGTAGAACACAAGTGAAGAGGAAGGAAACAATGAACACCATCAAATGGAAATTCCTACTATTGTTTGAGAAATAAAAAAAAGGGAGAAGGGTAACATAAGTTCATTCACTATTAAATATGGGTGGAAAATGTAATGTTCTACTATGGAAATTCGACAATACTGTCGAATTGTACTCACATTTTTTCTATTTAAAAAAAACCCAAATTTCATCAAACAATTATCGTTGGATATTTGATAATACGTTAGTTGAATATCTAATAATAATTTTTTTCCTCGGATATCCAATGATAATTAATGCCCATAAGATATTCAATGAAAATAAAGTTTTCATGAAATATCCATCTAACATATGAACGAATATCTAATGATAATTGTTTTCTTAGGATATCCAATAAAATTTAGGGCTTAAAAAAACAAAAACCTAGAAATCAACCTAATTTCAAGGAAAACAATTACTTAATAAGCTCCAAAAAATTGCCACCATCACCACCCATATTTTAATGTCTCCCTATAAGGACCTATGTTTTACCTTCCCATGGTAAAATGATATAAACACTACGTTTGTAACCACAACTACATTTTTCATATGCCAAATTTTAGCAATCAAATTTAACTCAATCCACTCGTCAATAAACAAAAAGAAAAAACATTCAATGAAACGATTTCAGGTAAAGTGACAAAAAATAACCCTAAAATCCCATGCGATTTTTTTATTATCTAAAAACCATTATGATATTATTACTTTGTATAAGAGCCAACCTAGACTAGAGTATTCAGGGCTTTGTTGTTGAAAATAGAAAACAGAATTAAATTTTAGATCCCCTCATAAACATCAATAAACACATAATTCATCACTTTATTCAAATAAATCATATTTTGTTCCAATAAGCACAATCTATACTATATTTTATTACTTTATGAGCTTCATCCTCTATGTTTCATCCTTTTTTTTATTATTAAATATTTACTTTATTTTTGCAAAAGAGCTTTAACCGAGAATCGATTCGACAACGTATTTTTTTGCAATGTTGACCACAATGATGAATATAAAATTAAAAGTAGATGAATAAATATATCTAGAAGTGGAGATGGTCATCATGATTCAGGTCAAGAACATCATATACATAGTGGAGTATATTCCCTTTTGGAGTACAACAACATTGAGGGCAATATTTTATTCTTCGAGTTCTCTCGTCAACGTATTCGTAGTATTATTAATATCATTAAGGTCAGTTGTCATAAAACTATGATGGTTTTAAGGTCAAGAATGAGAAGGGATATATCGACCTCAACAAGTGCAACGATTTAGAGGAAGAAATTTAGGCCTATGAAGAGAGGTGTACTTCTTGAAAATTAGCAGTTGGGGGAGAAATTTACCCATTACGAAAGCCAAAAAACCCTAAAGGGACCTCTCTTCCACTTCGAAAAATAAAAATTTCCCATGGAAAAAAAAATATTGTATCACTGGTCCAAGTTAATAGGAAAAGTACTAGTTGGCCTAGAGAGAGAAATTGAACCTTCTCCAAGTCATATAAATTGACTATCATTGACTTCACTTGGAGGAATCACATCACACTTCACTTCTTCCTCATTTTATTTGTAAAATTATAAAAATTGCAGGTAGAATTCACACATGTGAAAGGAAGATAAATACTTATGTTTGACTTCCATTATATTTATGTTTTATGGCATATTTGACTAGCGTTGACTATGTTTTTTTAGGATATTATTCTATTGCTTTTACCACATACTTTGAATATATTAGAGGCTGAGACGAGGGAGACTTTTACAAAGAATTTATGGACACTTTGACTAGTTTGACCACATTTTGAATTTGTGAGTTGATCGAAATCGATGGTAGATTTTCATACTATTTCGACTATGTTTGACTGAAAATGAGAGATAGATTTTATTTTTGTTTTAACCAAAATCCTCTAAGAACTATTTACCATTTAATTTTATTGGTTAGTGTTGCCATTGACTGTACTTGCACAAGGCAAAAAATTACAGATTAGTTCTTTGACTGGATTTGATATTATATGCTCATCATTGATTGATTACTAGATGATTGGCTTGGATAGTGAAGGATTTTAGGTTTGAATTGTTATTGGATTTACTTAGACTATGTATCTATGCTTAACAATTTATTATCTAATAACATGATAATTTGGTTTGGTTTTCCCCCTTGTGGGGTGTTTCCCTAGTCTTTGACATAAACCTATGTTTATCATTGATATTGAATGTCTTCTATTGTGCATATTTGTTATAAACACAACTTATATATGTGATTGGAATGTGTTTACATGTCTTGGGATGTTATAATCCATTGTCAATTAATATGAATGAATTGAAATTCCTTAAGTGATACTTTTATAATGAAGTGTCATAATATCATTAGTACGAGAATGACTAAGAAGGTCAATGACCCTTCAGTGGGAAGTTTACGGTAGTATATTTATTTATGGAATAATGGAGAGCTATGAAAGATGCAAGGTCTCTAGAATTTGAGCTTATTGGGTCAGTTAAGGGAGTCAAATTCCTTGGTTGACAATTTTTTAGTTATTTGTGTTTTTGGAGAAAAAATAATATTTTTATTGACCCTTTTTGGTATTTTTTTGAGTTATTTTGGGGCCTTGTAACTTCTCTTAATTTCAGGGATGAGCGGTGCATCCATTTCCATGAAGGACCTCAAGAAATCCCACAAAAATGATTTAGAATCTGACCTCTGGAATCTTCCAAGATGATGTGGAATTCAATGGAAATTGCATAAGTGACAATAGTTTAAGAGCTAATACCTGAATAGGTTGGAGGTTAAGAGGTCGGGATAGTCTCCTAAGGGAGTGGTATGCTAGGGAAGTCAACCTTTAATATGTTGAGGGTTTGGAGGTTGGGAAATCACCTAAGGAAGTTGTCCATCGAGGAAGTCAATCCCTGACTAGGTCAGATGTTTAGAAGGTCAGGAGTCGAGGGTGGGGTTAAGTTTGAAAATTTTTCACTTCTAGCAGAGGCTAACTCGACTTGATGGTGGGACGACTGGTCATCACAACCAATGGTATAATTCCATGTGGCAACTTGCTGATATGTCCAGGGAGAGTGGAGCATACTTTGAAAGCCTACTTCTCTCAATACATAGCTAAAATTGGGGTGAAGTTATATGTCACCAGATTCATTTCCATGAGAGGAACAAAATGGTGATGAAAGGTTTGTGTTTGGAGGAGTTATGTGAAAATTGAAAATTTTATATCCCATTGTCATAAATTTTTTGAGAGTTGGGTATTGAGAGTGACTGCCTATTGATCATGGGTTTAAGGGGTGTTGTTATACATAATCAATAGAGTAAAACTATCTAGTTATGAAAGTTTCAAAATATTTCTACTTAGTAATGAGAGGATCTCCCTCCATCCTTAGGTTCTCCATGTGGATTTTCGACCAAGTCATGGTATGACCCAATTTTAGATGAGAAAATGAAATATTTTATTCTTACATCATGACACTAAAAAAAAAATTATAATTATTGAAACCGATGATTTAAAATTAGATTTTCAATATAACCTTGATATTGTTTGATATTTTCATTTCATTCCCTTTTGAATAGGTATCGTGAATGGTTCATGGAACTCAGACTAGGTTGCTCCTTTTCAAGTTCATTCTTATATATTCTCTCTAGTTATTCTTGATCTGTTGATTTCCCTTTCAATCTATACTTCACATTAGAACCTCCATCTTATTTGAATAAATTGAGATTTTTGGTAAGGGCCTACATCAGGAGGATCAAATTACAGTTTATATTTGTGACTTGTGTTTCTAGTTGCACTAACTTCTCCTATTCTAGATCATGATATTATTTTAACATATTCACCGGTCATGACTAAGGTATTATGACTTTTATCTTGACTTATCAGGTACGTCTACAAATCCCCATAATATACATGATTAATTATACTCTGATATTAATATGATTTGAAAACTATCATGGATATTCAATTAAATAGTTTTTCACAACAAAATTGACAAAATTATATGTAAAATATGAAACAACACTATGAGCGTTAACTTATCCTTAGATTTATAGATTAATTAATTACTATATTATGATTTTGTATGAAATAGATAAAATATGAATAAAATATATAATAGTGAAATATAACTTAAAAACAAAAATTAGCACAAGATATAACTTGGGAAACTCTTTTTAGAGAAAACCCAACAAGAATGTTAGGCTACTCTACTCTCTTTCTCTAAATGGAAAATCAGTGCAAGTACAAAGGATTAATACCTATGGACCGTGGGATTATATAGTATACAAAACATTTATATTTCTCTCCCTCTTTCTATCCACTCTCAAATACTCTTCTCATAGATGGAATTAGCTTCACTCTCATAAAATCAAACACTTTTCCTTTTTTGTGGCTCAGTTATAACATATCCTGATAGACCAATATTGGTTATGTATGGCTCCTTTAAATCTTAATTAGAGTTATAATATTTAATATTATAGAGTGTAATTCATAATTATCATGTGACTAGTTATTTTTCCATGAATAATGGGGGATGACATGGAATCCTCTCAAATGATGGTGGTCAACACAAGAAGATCAACTTCTAGGTGGCATGGATTTTGGATACCAATTCTAATTGTCGGAATGATTTCAACATTAGAAAGGTATGTGCATAATATATCTAGTGGGGATAAACTTAAGTGGGAATGTTTTACCCCCCAAAAATCACAATTTGATACCTTAAAATGCTTCCATAATGTTTTATACCCCCATTTTCCAAATCGGGACCCACTAGTAAAAATAGCCTTTTGAGTTGATTCCTCCAATTTTTCTAATTTTAAAGTATCAAGATTTATGAAAAACAATATAATTATCCAATCTAAATCACATGCATATATGCAAACATATATGAGATAATGGAAGGATTAAAAGAAGTAGTGGGAGACCAACAAATAAGAACTGATATTAATGTACCACAACTATTATAGAATAGTCATGTATATTTATATATTATACTTCGATTACCACATTGTTATAATTTTCTAAATACCTTCATTGATTAACCAATGTAGATTTCAAATTGATCAATTGACTCAAATTTCAAGGATGATCAATCCATGAGAGGTGAGTAGATTTGCATATATTCTTTTTTTAAAAGGAGATAATGTATCAATAAAAATATACATGGGAAGTTATATCTTCCCCATGTCAGTCACTAGGAGGAGAATTTTAGCCGATTTTAATGTGTTGGACACTGGTAATCCTTGAAGGAATTAAGGTTGATTATAAATAATATCCTATTTGGAAAAAAACATATTCCAAAAGAGGAAAATTAGGTAGGAACGACATAATGAAGAGGCCCATGAACAAGTTGAGATGGTGGTGTTGGAATTTGGGGATGATAATAAGGCATAGAAGGAAATAGAAGGAAAATTATGCTCTTGTATTTGGAAATGGTAAAATGAGATTGAAATTGGAATATAGGAAAAACAAGCTTCCCTAGGCTGGGATATTAAGAATTCCATGTCCCTACATTGAATCTAAAACTACTTGCTTAAGGAAATATTTGTGTAACACCCCACTTCCACATTTACCTAGTTTCACTAGTCTATCACGTAAACATGAGAGGATGATCTAATATGACTTGAGACAACCTCCTAGATTCAATTAAGTAAGTAGGTCCAACTAATGTAACTTAACAACCATAAACTGACATCCTATATGGTTGATAGGATACTCAGAAGAGGAAGAACCATTCCCAATGCCAAAAACCTAAGCTAGATTTACTTTTTAGTGACTTGGGCCCATAGTAACATGCATAACAAGGCCTACATGTAGCTATAAGCCTCCATCCACATGCATAATCTTGTAAGGGTGCAGTTAGGGCCAAATTTTTTTAGTTTTGAAGACATGGTCTACGATTTTGAGGAACCATTTTAGGATAGCCCCTAGACCATTTCCTAGAACTCAGTGAGACCTTCCAAAATGATAAATAGCATCAGGTAAAAGCTATTCATACAAAACTTGATTAAGGTCTTGACCTAACCAGGGCTAACCATGAAATTAATTTCATCAAACATATTGAGAACATGTAATGTATAGGGTGTGAATGCATATCTTAACATAGGGATATGAAACTTATCTAATATTCACCAACAATATCTAATTCCCTCTCAGAATAACTAAAATAAATTTTTTTATCTCATTCATTAACTATTCAAACATATCAAAAGCCATAGCTCTAAACTGTATGGAATTACCAGTGTCCAAATAGGAAAAGAGCTATTATTATCATATGCAAAAGCCAACCAAGTCAAGGACTTCCATGTACTACCCAAACATAGATTGAGATGAACCAAAATTCTCTTTCAACCAATCACCCCCGTGCCATATTTTAAGTGTCAATGTGGGATCTCATGGAATAAAATAGAACAACCTAACAAAACCAAATTGGGGCTTCGAGAGGCAAGACCTCCTCAACCCTCAACCAATGATTCCACCTCACAGTCATACATCCCTACCACCAACTAGATGTGTCTCTACCCAACCTGTCCAGTGCTCCAAGAACTAGTAACTCAACCAAAAACCTTGTAGGGCTCTAGAGAATTTTTCCAGCTCAACTCAAGGAATAGTAAATCAACCCACCAAGGGCTCCAGAGATTTTTTCCAACCTAGTCTCTATGACTAGTATCTTAACCCAAGTTGTTCCAAGGCTTCCTGAGTGTTTTTTTCAATACACAACCATAAGGAATTATGAGCACCAACCAGAAAAAAATTCAAATGGAAATCCCATAACACCATGTCTATCTAGGAAATGGAAAGGAAAGGCTAAGACTGATTTCACTCTAATAAATCCTCCATGTCAATAATATAACATAACTAGAAAACCATATACATCTACGATTCATAAAGGAAATCATACATGTAAAATATTACCTACGAAGTAATCGAGTTGTTGTTGATCTAAATTTTCCCTTGTGCTTTTCCTAACTTCCCTTCTCCTATTTATCCAATCCAAGTGAATACTAGAGTTCTCCAAGCATGCTCCAAGAATGCGCCTAAGATTTCTCTAATTGTGCAAGAGTATCATAGAATTAGAGAATAGAAGAGAGCTCAAAATTGAACTGACAGAAGTCTATGAAATAATTCTCAGAATCCATTTTATCATTGAGGCCTCTATTTTCTTCATTTTTCATTTAATTCTGCTCTCATTGAAATTTGTGACTCTTCACCTTAATTTTATCCTATTTTCCTTTATTTCGAAAATTAAAATGCAAATTAAAGCCAATTTTCCTTTTCCAATGCTTTTGTCAAATTGCATAGAAATTAATTAAGTATTAGTGATCCCAATTACTATGTTTTTCCCAAAATTCAGCTTGTAATACGTGTCCCATGACCTTGTTTATTATTTTTTTTACATGGAAAAACAACGAGGGGTTGTTATAATTTGTTGGTTTTGGGCTTAATGTGCCTTCATTAGGAAAAAATTCATGCCCAAGCCATGAAGCACCTTAGTTTTGAGAATATGTTTTCTCAAGGTACCTCCTAGGTTCAACCATATATTATGGAATATGGACACCACTACTTCCACTCAACAAAGAGATATTTATTTCATAAATAAAAAATTGTGAATTCCATTGCATAGTCAATAGGTTACCACATTTCAAATGATCTATAATTACACTGAGGGAGATGAAGAGTAAAACATGATTAAAATTATCAATGGTGTTCTTATTTCAATATCAATAGTAAAATTAAGTCTCAACCATTGTGACATCTATCCATTCCATATGGAACGGTTTTACATTTTCATCTTCTTAGATCATCCTTATCAGAGTCCTTAGTGGAACCAAACAATTATCCACTCCATTTTCTTGCTAACAATCTACATGCCATGGTTGTAGGCCATGTTGTAGTAGATACACACTTTATACTTCATATCATGCTTCTTTGACAATTTGTTACTTTGTTGGCCTGATTCACCAACTATATGACTAGTTTCACTAATATGATTACCAATAATTCATCATCCTATGTTTTCATTTCCCAGCAAGTGCCTTGCGTGTACATTAAACACATATAATATTTAACATCAATTATTAATGTTTATCATCACCATTAAATATTTAAAATTGATGTGCTCCATATCTAAGAATGCCCCACTAAATCAACTCAATGGAACATATATGATGGGACCTCACTCTTGCTTCAAATTTAGAAATAAATATGAAACTAGAAATTGTATTAAATTTTTTCAATTTCTAGAGCATAAAATAGTAGTACTTAATTATTTTAAATAAAAAAGTTCTTTTATCACAAATCTCATAAGTGGAAATATTTCATAAATGTAGTAACTTGTAATTGACTTCAAATTAGCACTAGTTAGTTTTCTTATACCTTAATTACCTCCAAGACAAGAAAAATTGTTAAACAATGACCATCTTAAGACCCAACGATGTACAAGAGAATGAAAACTAATAAAATAATTCTTCTAGATATGTCACTAACCAACAAAGTCTACAGTAACCCAAATTGGTCTACAATTGATCACATACCACAATAGGTCAAGCATCTAAAGAAAAAATAACATTCCAATATTATAAAACTAAAAGGAGCATCCGAGGAGGAAAGCACTCAATGTGAAAGGGATGGTGAGGAATACGAGAACATCATGAAATTTGGAATATATATATATATATATATATATATATATATATATATATATATATATATATATATATATATATATATATATATATATATATTATCCACTAGTCCAACCATACTTCCATATCAAGAATGGGTATGTGGTTCCTTCAACATATTAGGAGAGGAACCCAAACCATAGTTAGCATGGGTGGGAAAGAATTGGAAAACCTTAAAGGTCATGTAATTTATAATGTATATAAATCTCAAATCCCAAAAAATATATATAGGAAAAATATTCCTAGATAATTATCAAAAATATCATCCCTCATTAAGAAGGACATGAGAATTCATCTAAGCACACAATTGTGGCTAGCTTATCCAATTTCCATAGAACTAATAATCTAACTTTATGGATAAAATAACATATCCCACATCACATAAAAATGGGTATCACTAATAGACCAAATTTTCGATAAAGGCATGTTACCCTTCATAGGTTGGATGAGGACTCCATCTAATTTCTCAACCTACATTTATTTAAAGGATGCATGTGGAAATAAATACATACTATGATTCTTCAATATATGCAATGGACTTATTGCTCTACTATATCAATTAATCTTCAATAATCCCACTTTGCATATCTAAAAGGATGCTTAGTTGGAAACTATAGCAACCAATTATTAGTTCATAAAGGAGATGCACATATTCATACATATTTACGAGATCACTATTATTTCTGATATACTACCCAAATTTGTCTTAGATATGGTTTCACTTAGGTAAATATCCTATCAAACCAATGTAGCTATTTTTAATTCCTCATTATGGGAAAAAGTTACCCTAGCCTTCATATCTAATCAAACATAGATCCTAGGTACTGTAGAAAAAACAATATGCCAGGATGGATGCTTATCATATGCAGGAGTTGAGGATTTATGCAAGAAGACTATAAAGATATAAACTAAAATTGATAGTCTAAAGTCAATACAAATAAATCAAGGTTCATTGGACCTACACTCATGAAGTATTTCTATATGAATACTGATACAAAGGAGCTCAATCCTATGAAAATATGGAGATAATGAATAAAATTTATAAAGTTCAATAGGGACTACAACAAAAAATCATAGAAACCAAGAAGCATAGGAAGATTGAGAAGGAAAAAAATAGGAGTAATGTGCAACGCTTGCACAAGAGAAAAGGGAATAAGAATTGTAGTGAATCTTGAAATATTTCAAAATGATAGATATGAGAAGGAAAATGGCATGAAACATCTAAATACCATGAAACAGGAGTCTCTCTAGTGTTTCCTTGTCATAACTTCTAAATAGCTCGTCCACTTGATCCATTGTTGATTTTTTTATGACAAGGATATCAAGGATATGGATTGGAAACCAAAAAATATGATCTATCATTAACACAAATGTTCTTTTTCTAAGTAACAAAAATAAAATTTGTCCATATCCCAGTGGAATTCCACATAGCTAGTGAAGTTAGCACATCCCATACACCAAATCCAACCACCTAAATCATGCCTAGATCCTTGTCAATGCACAAAAACAATGTAATTTCATGATTTGGAGATTGCTTCACCTCAGCAAATATGCTGCGTGCATCATGGGTTGTGAGGAGAATTATAAAAATTTGGGAAATACCCTTGGGGTTAAGAGATTGGGAAATTTTGCATTGAATAGAAACAAAATAATTTTGTAAGATTATTTTTTTCTTCAATCTTATTGTTGAGAAACTATTCCTCAACAATTTTTGTTGGAAAATTATATGTTTCTTGGAATATTTTATTGGAATTTATTTCTTTACAAACTAGATTTGATATTTATTTCTTTTACTTTCTAATTAATTAATCTAGATGTTGTGTTTACTACATGTTTTGCATGAGAATTCTTCCAATTTTCGATCTCCATGGAATTGTATAGTATCGATCTATAAAATAACAAACTATTTCATATATGCATCTATTCTATCACATAATTATAATAAACATTTTCTTTATGTCACTGATTTAGTATCATTTAGTTATTTCTAGTATTTTGTTCCATTAATGGAATTAGTGTAATTTTTGATGCTATATTATAGTCGAATTGGACAGATCCAATTTGAAAATGTATTGCTTGTTTTTTTTAGATTTCCATATATAGGTGTTTTGAGGGATTAAATTTGGTCAATTCTTATTTTCATGATTAAATCCCATAAAAAGTTGTTTCCAAGCCTTTAATCCAAAGGATGTGGCTATCCAAAGTAGGGGACAGTCTAATTAGGCTTCTATCTCAGGTCAGATCCTTTTTTGGAGTGGTGAGACAATTTTACCCATCAAGAGATGTAAAGTGGATGGTAAGAAGTAGCATTTTGTAAATTAGATTATAGTGATAGAACCATATTATAGAGGAGGTATTAATAATATATACAAAAAATTACGAGTGAAGGCCTAGGATCCAAGATATTATGATGATATCTCTTTGGCCATGTGGGATGGTTGGAAAAATTCATTAGAAACATATACATGTATGGGCGGTAACTATGAAGCATGTGTACCCATTTACTTGAGATAATGGGTTCACATATTTGGAAACTGTGAAAATTTGTTATACATATCATCCAAGATATCTTTCAGGAGCTTAAGTAATGGATTGAGTATTAGGATATGATAAGATATAATTATGTGTCCATACTCCCTATCACTTGATCCATCAATAGTAAGAGTTCATACCTTTATGAAAAAGTAAGGATTACTTACCACCTATGACATATATACATGTAATAATTGGGATCATGGGAAATGGATTAGATTGAAACACCTATATCTGCTAGAAGCTTTAAGGGATTAACTTCAAAGATATTTTTGTCATGCATGAGGAGTTTCTCCCATTAAAAATTATGATATGGGTTCAATGGGATGTGGTCAAATTGGGAAATGTTACTAAGTCAATTAGAGATATTTCCTAAAATCTCCTCTCTTAAAAATCCATATCATATAAAACTAGAGGTATATTTGGGGTGAGGACAATCCCCAAAAAATAAGATTCTTCCTATGAATATTGACTCACAATAAAGTTCTTGTGGAAACTTTTATTTGTAATCATGATATCTAAGGACGTACCCATTACTCCTTTTGTCTAGGGGTGGAATAAATAATAAAATATTTTTTCCTATAGTGCATCCTCACATAATAAGTATGAAATATTGCTTTTGTAGATTTGGAGAAAGAGATTCAAATGCCCCAAGATTGGATGACAATCCCGCTAACTTTGAAGGTACAAAATGTCCTAGAATTTAGATACATAAACTATTTCTAAGAAAATTAAGGAAAATGATATGATTTTTTCTTTTTTATCACGGTAATATGGTTAGCTTTGAACCAGGCCATATTTACACAAGAATTAGTCATTTCAAGGACTATGGTTGGTCAAGAGAATATTATTTTAAATGAAAAAATTAGAAAAAATGGATTGGGTCCAATTTAATACTTAATATATGAATTCATAGAAAATAATTAACTCAACTATTCACTTTTTCTTTAGACAATTCGACCAAAAATTTAGGTTTAAAGGCCTTGATACAAGTTAAAATTTCATCATAAAACAAGAGAATTCAACTTCAAAGATGGATGGTAAATTAGCATCAGGATATTTGATTTTATAATAGATATTTTAAGGGTAATTAATGGGTGATATATGGGTGTGGGGTTTGTTGTTGACCTCATAGGAAATCATGAAATCAATTTTTTCATAGGAAATCAACACATCAATGAATTCTAAAGTATTTCAATTCTAATTGTTATGGGGGCTAGTAGAGATTATGTGGTGGGGCCTCAAAAAAATTATTTAACTCATAAAACTCCATTAACCTCCAAAAAATATTAGAATTTATCATATTGTGTAATGGATCCATCAAAATTCTCAAGACTTTGAGGAGATCAAATATTTTCATGTTTTCTATTGGAACAAAAATCAGGATGATGCATAAGACAAAAATGAAATTTGATATAAGGATGACACCAATGACTTAAATAATGGGATTTAAAATTTCCCCATTGTCCTAATATTAATGTATCTAATGATTCAAACCCATATATCTAACACTTGTCACTTTATATATAAACAATGGGATTGAGAGCTACTTGATAGGGAAATATTAGGACAAACATTAAGGTAATATACAATGGAAATGCTATTAATGAATATTGGTTTTAATCATTAAGATCTTGGGAAATTCATGATATGATGGGAATACAAGCAGATGGTAGCTTATTTTTAGCAATCAAACATTGAGGAGACACCACAGTTTTTGGCCTTACAAACTTTGCTAAGATAAATATTGGTTTCCTCCAATTCTATTGTCCTTAATTATTGTGGTGGTTTGAAATTTAAATAGTGGTTATAATTTTTTAATGAGAATTATATAGCTCTACTTATTTTTATTTATATTTATTGGTAATTCAATGTCTGGTGTCTATTGTTGATTCCAAGATAATATTGAGAGGGGGGTGAGTCAATATTATACTATAAAAAACATTTAATAACTCTTAATTATTTCACATAGTAACATCATAATTAAAAAAATATACACATAGATCATGAGAGATAGATTCGTGGAAACCCATATGGGAGAAATCCATGGACTAACTTGTTCTTTATATATAAATTTAGGCACCCACCTACTGTCACATTCAATTTATTGGAAACAACTAGAAGGATATACCCATCACCTAATATTTATAGCTACCAATATGAAGGAGAAGTCAATCCCATGATTTATAGGAAATGACCAAAATGAGACATCGATCCCTTAAAATTTACAAGTACCAACCTCAAGGAGACATTAATCCCTTTCTTTGTGCACTAACCTACATTTCGTATCAGATTTTTTTTCATAACATTTTCCAACTTAGATAAATAGGCTTTCCAACTAAATTTGATCATACAAACTTATTGATTTATGATCTAACATTTGGCTCTTACTTACAAAAGTATACTTCTACATTTTCTTGACTAAATCAATTATACTTGCACAACTCTGCACATCACTATCTCTAATCTGATATTGATATTACACTATTCATAATATTCTAATCATATTTTCATCTCTTGACTCAGCTTCAACTGCAACTTACATCTACACTCATAAGTTCTGGTCTTTGTTGATGTCACCATACTTTAATTTACAATTTGTTTATAATTTATTTGATTCAATTGTATATCATATATCAAATTTGATTTACTGTGTTCTCCTCTTTATTGATTTTGATCTTATGCTCTCCAAACTCACACTCTCTTATTCTCACAAGTCAATTGCAACTCAACTAAAATTTATATCTACATTTAGATATTATATAGTCTTTACCTTTAAACAGCCTACTCAAGGTCTTTGCTCGCCCTCTGTATACAAATTTTGTGCCATTTAATAATATGGAATTCAATCATTGAAACTTAATAATATTCCAGACTTTTGGGGGCATGTGGTAGCCTCTGGGCTAGCCATGTGTCAAGTCCCAATTGGTCCGTTTCAAATCCAATGATAACGCAACAAATCACCCACTCAACCACCATCCACTAATTTACACTTGGCATAGTGTCATTGGGAAAAATGAAGGAATAGTTTGAGAATATTGTCTTTTCACTGACTAGGCTGGCATGTCACCATTCTATCATTTTCTACGAAAGTTTTAGCTATTTAGGAAAATCGACAGTAGGCTCTATATTCCTCATACGGACTCTGTTTTTAGTGAAACAAAGTGCACCGGATTCCTAGCGACAAGACCTATCTGATCATTCTAGTTTGGAGAAATTCTGAGCACTTTGAATATTTAGCAAAATTTTCCCCCAATTCAATTTCTGCTCAGGTCTTGATGATTTTATGTTTTATGCTAATTTGGATTGACCTATGTATATGGTTATGGTTATGAAATTCAACTATGAGTTAATATACTTCCTTTTGACACCAGAATTTTAATTTGACATAAATTCTTTTTTAATAGAGCTTGACTTGAATTTTTACATTGACTTCTTGATTACAATTTTCTTCATCGACCTTTAACATCCACTCTCACTTGAAGCTTTCTTAATAAAAATTGTGACTCCTCAATTACAACTCCTTCCATCAAACATGTCTCTCGACTTGATCAATCACATGGTTTTTCATTAATTTTCAAAAATACTTCCAAGTGTTCTCTCCTCTTCAGTGACTCTAACTTGCTTTCAAGTTATTACATTATAGTCTCAATTTTGAGCTATACCATGAATATACATCCAATTAAAATACATCAATGTGACTATATTTTACAATAATCTTATGAATAAACTTTGTAGGGAATACTACTACATTCCCAGCAGTGCCGCCTTCTGTATAGCATCAAGCCATTCACAAATGAGGTACTGTGTGATGTTGCTCCTCTCGATGTGTCTGGTGTATTATTCAACCAACCATACTTGTGGAGGTGACATGTTGTGTATGTTTCTAGGCCTCGTTGTATTGTTATTACTTTGGGAAATAAATTTTACAAGATATTGGAGGTAGTACTGCCTCCTGCCATCTCTTTGACTACTGCAAAACAATGCAATAAGATTGTTTCCCAAACTAGGAAATTTATTTTCATTACAATTCGCCTACAGGGAAAGAAGAATATTGTGGCCACAACCTCGAAACAGGGCTCCCCTGCACAACAACATCAGCTGGAAAAATTCATGGAGGAATATGAGGACATTTTCTCCTCACCTAGAGAGGTCCCTCTACATTGTCAGGTCAAGCACTCCATTTATCTGACCCTAGGTGCACTGCCGCCTGATATTTCCATAATTCATGCGACCAAACAAATAGAACCCACACATGTACTGTCTGAGGCTGATAAAGAAACCGAATATTTTGAAGGCATCTAGCAAGTCCACCAATAGATCCATGACACCCTCGACAAATCCAATGCCAAGTAAAGGTAGCGCCATGATCAGCATCAGGTGCCACACAAATTCTATGTGGGAGACAAAGTGTGGCTAATTTGTATAAGTAACGCCTCATTGAACCCACCGCAAGATTTTCCTGCTCTGATATAGGGCATACACCATCACCAAGGCAAGTGGCTCACCGAGGACCAAGTTGAGCAGAATTTTCCTCATATCATAAAGGAACTCAAGGCAATGGGGACCATTGATTCCTAAGAGGGGAGGAATGATCCAGGTGGATATTGGTGGCCACCCACCTATTCCAGCAGGACCCTGACCATTGTTTCTTTCAGTTTTTCAGTTTCAAAACGATTTACTATTTTTAGTAGTTTTTTGGGTCCTGAAATTCTAGAGCCACTTTGAGGCCCTAAACAACGTTTTTTAACAAAAATTGGGAACACCATGGAAGTTAATTTGATTTTTCTCACTTAAAATTTGCATTCCTAAAATATATCTTTCTAACGAGGTATTTAGTGCATCAAACATAGATCATATGCCAAAGTTATGTCCCTGGGAAGTTGACGTACCAATTTACCCAAACAGGGCCCATAGTTTTGGCGCTTCATCTCTTAGGGTTAGGTTCTTGGATGTTTAGGGCTTTCCATTGTTTCTCAACAATAAATAGGCCTTCGAGCCTCATTGTAACATAGTTCAGAGGCATGTAGTCACCACATCTCTTCTTGGGTATAAGCTCCCAGTGCCCTAGCTAGTTTATTTTCATTATGTCTGTAAGCACATTTCTGTTATTTGATATTAATGAAATGAAGTTCATTCCCACTGCATCTTTATTTTTATGTCTTTTTCTGTATTTTGTTGTGTTCCTGCATAAATTCTGATTGATTATCATCTCATAATTCTTTTCGTTGCACTGTTTTAGTTGGATGCCTCATAATCAAAGTGAGATTAAAAGTAAAGAGTTTAAGAATTCTATGGAATCACGTGAATTTTTTTCACGTACAAAAGTTTTGAGAATGTCGAACAGCTTACTCTCACCAAAGGTGACTTCAATCATTGCAAATAACGTCATGCTCCACTCACTTCTACAAAGGTCTTTGTGTTGATTTTCCAAGAAATTCTGAGTTGGTCGACTTCACACTCTCTGATGAATCTAACTTCTCTACAGTTTGATAGATTATGCTGCTGCCAACACCATGCAACACATTCAACTGCACTTGTTCAAGATTCAATATGGAAATTCTCTAGATTTTTTTTTGTTAACAATTACCGCTTTATTCTCCATGCATCATAATTTACTTCCAATGGTTTTCACAACTCTACCTCTCTACCGACCACATATACCAAGCACTGGTACATTTCCAATCCACAAGACTCAACTTTGAAATACTGCAAAAAAATATCACTTTCCTCAAATGCATCCACAAATTCATTGGCTCACAGTAGATTCCACACATAACAGGATTATTCTATAGGAATATATTCTCGACTATTTGAAAGTACCTCTTTTAGTTCTTCAACATAGATCTCCCACGTAGTATGTTGTAGAAACAAAACATGGAGAAGAGAGACTATGGTGTTTAACTATGTGTAAAGTTTACCTGCAAGTGTTACGTTGCTTGTCAAAGGCTTGGATATCATGTGTGAGAGCAAAATCTCAAAGGGAAACCTCAAAATACACTTTCATCATATGAGGTATGCTAGACTGTGACACAAGAGTTTAGATTTCATGTATATAGAGCGTATTTTCTTTGGAATTAGGAATATCCAAGAGAACCTCCAAATAGTCAGTAAAAAATAAACCATGGATCATTTTGTTGATGTGGATGTTGGTTATTCTCTTTGGGATTGTGGTGTGTTCCTTGAAACATAGTTTTTATTAAAATTCGGAGCGCGGAGCGGAAGAACAGAATGGAATTGTGTGGCCAAGGTAGAGAAAGACCCCATTATGAATGAGGCGATGTCCAATTTGCATATAATTTATGTAAACTAAATTATGTGAATTTATATATCCATATTTCCTTACTGAGTTTGAATTAATTTATGATGTTTTTTTATTGTGTGTTGTAATGATATTTAAGGGTTGAATTCATTTCTCATCCATTGTGAATGAGATGGACACTCATCGGAATGGGATGGCTTTGCACTAGGGTTTCCAGGAGCAAATTTATTTGATTATTGTAGCGCATGGAGATGTAGATCTATGCCATATTTTTTTTCCATGCTGTACAAATATGTTATTTTGTTATTATTTTTTTTGGCGGGTATTGAAAGAGATGCAAAACAAAAGAGAACACATGCCATAGGCAACAACGAACAAAAGAATTGTTTGAATGATAGAGCTGCAACAATGTTGTAGGAAGAGGAGGGACATGATGAAGATCTACAAAATTGTCTCAAAGTATTATATTTGATAGTTATTTGATAGTCAATTTTGAAATTCTGAGAGGTAAAAGAGCATAAATATATTTTCAGCTTGGGACAATTTTTTTTTTTTTTCTATTTCTCTCAGTAATTGGCTCCCTTGTTCGCCTTCTCTGTGGAAGAATATGTGGGAATTGTTGATAGCTTTTATGGTTGGTGCTTCATTGTGGAACAATATTATGCCTTTATTTCCCACTGTTTAATTGTGCAAGTTTTATTGGCAGAGTCAATTTTCAGGCTCGAAAGAGGAAAAGTATGGTTTGATTGCACTGGATTTACTTGCGTAGCATGGAGAGTTATTCATTTGTTTAACTAATGCAAGCCGAGCTACATCGTTGTATTCAATCTCTAGTGTACATGGGAGATCCGCATTGAAGCACTGAAATAGGTTCTTTCAAATAACGGAGAATCTATTTCCCATAAAATAAACTATTGCACGTGGAATGTACTATGAACCAGCAAAGTTGTGGATGCATTTGAGGAAAGAGATATTTGTTGGAGTATTTCCAAGTTGATTCTTGCGGATTAGAAATGTACCAGTGCTTGGCATATGTTTTCCGTAGAGAATTATAGTTTTGCATACTAATTGAAGTGAATTTTGATGCATGGAGAAGAGAGTGGTAATTATAAAAACAAAAAAATCTAGAGAATTTCCATACTGAAGCCTAAAGAAGTGATGTTAAATGTGTTGCATGGTGCTGGTAGCAGCATAAGCTATCTAACTAGAGAGAATTCAGATTAATCAGAGAGCATGGAGTCAGACAACTAGTCATACTACCTTGGGAAATCAACACAAAGACCTGTGTAGAAGTGACTAGAACACAATGTTCTTTGCAGGGATCTATGAAGTCATCTTTGGTGAGAGTAAGTTGTTCAACATTCTCAAAAATTGTGTAGGTGAAAAAAATTCAGGTGATTCCATACCATTCTCAGACTCTTTAATTTTAATCTCACTTGTATTATGAGCCATCCAACTAAAACACCACAATGAAAATAATTATGAGATGATAACGAATCCAGAGAATTTGTAACAAGGTCAACCATACAAATTGAAGGAGGAAAAGGTAAGTGAAGCATTAATGCAAGGAGGACAAGAAAAGTGAAGCATTAGGAGTAGAAAATCACCTCATAAAAATTAATTCCACACATCAAAACGTGAGAATGTAGTAGCATTCACTACAATGTTTATTCATAAGATTATTGTAAAATCTAGTCACATTGATGTATTGTAATTCGATGGATAGTCATGGTCTAGCTCAAAATTTAGGCTATAATGTAATAACTTGAAAGCACATTAGAGTCACTGAAGAGGAGATCATACTTGGAAGTTTTTTTGAAAATTAATGAAAAGACATGTAATTGATCAAGTCAAAAGACGTTTTTGATGAAAGGGGTTGTAATTGAGGAGTCATAATGTTGATTAGGAAAATTTAACATGAGAGTGGATGTCAAAGGTAAATGAAGAAAAATGGAATCAAGAAGTCAATCTAAAAATTCAAGTGAAAGTCCGTTAATGAAGAATTAATGTGAAATTAAAAGTCTCAGGTCAAAAGGAAATTCTCCCTGTAGTATTTTCCTCCTATTTTCCAGGCCATTGGACAAAAAGGTTGCTTGCTAGAGAAACTAATGATTATAATGTCGAAAAGTAAAAAAACAACCACATAGCTACTTGTTACTTGAACATATCATTAACAAAATACTTACAGTAAAAATAATTTATTACAATAGAATCAAGGAGGGTCGGAGAAGGCCTCGAAAAATAAAAGGAATGTTGGAGAAGGTGGTTGCTACCTCGGTCTTCCAAATTCCCAAGGCACTCCACTCCTGAGGATCTTTGGAAAATGTTGTTCTTTCTCCCAAAAACACTCATGATTCGTGTAACCTTGATTCCAGTAAGAAAGTCATAATAATTGGCTCCTAATTCAAAATAGGAACCTCAAGTTTCCATAATGATTTAAGAACCAATGTTATTTAGCAAATATATTTTACATTGTAAATGATTTTTCATTTATTCCAAGTTCCAACCTGTTTTTTTTTCATTATATTTCAAAAGGGATTTGGTATCTACATGGTATATTTATAGTCAATGACATTGTAATATATAATATATTAAGAAATATTTATGGATATGTTACATAAAATGTATAAATAGGTGTATTTATACAATTATTCATGTATTATTTATACTCAGATGAGTATCTACAAACTCAATCTAGTAGGATGGGTTTGATACTAACTCACAGAAGTCTTGATTTGAATCTATTGATTAAACATAAAATTGATCCACCAAACTAATCCGATCACCAATGAACTAAGTAAAATTAACAAGTTGATCGAGTCCAAGTCAACTCTAACTGAGTTTTAAAACAAATTCTTTGTAACAAGGAGAAATTGGTTCACTACTCGCAATGCATAATTCCTTACATCTTTAGTATATGAATAAATTAAAACATTTGAAGCAAGACTAATGGGAGTGGGTGTGGGGGTGAGAATCACATTTTTCAAATCTTTCAGGAGTATTTTATAGACAATGCATATTTTATTATATGTTGATTCATATATATTTAAAAAAAACATTCATATTGTTGAATGGGTTGAAAAAAACATGAAAATATAGATTTAAATATCATTAAAGAATCAACTAGTTAGTACACCTATAACATCAATCATATAACATTTATTTCTTATAACATTGTCATCAAAAGATAAATCATGAGCCATAACATCAAATCTAGTAGGATTGATTAGCTACAAACTCAATCTAGTAGGATGGGTTTGATACTAACTCACATAATTCTTGCTTTGAATCGATTGATTAAACATAAAATTGACCCACCAAACTAATCTGATCACCAATGAACTAAGTAAAATTAACAAGTTGATCGAGTCCAAGTCAACTCTAACTGAGTTTTAAAACAAATTCTTTGTAACAAGGAGAAATTGGTTCACTACTTGCAATGCATAATTCCTTACATCTTTAGTATATGAATAAATTAAAGCATTTCAAGCAAGACTAATGGGAGTGGGTGTGGGCGTGAGAATCACATTTTTCAAATCTTTCAAGAGTATTTTATAGACAATGCATATTTTATTATATGTTGATTCATATATATTTAAAAAAAACATTCATATTGTTGAATGGGTTGAAAAAACCATGAAAATATATATTTAAATATCATTAAAGAATCAACTAGTTAGTAAACCTATAACATCAATCATATAACATTTATTTCTTATAACATTGTCATCAAAAGATAAATCATGAGCCATAACATCAATCTGAAAGTTTCAATATATAACACTTATCATAAAAAAATACGACAAACATCTGTTATGAAATGAGATGGAGATTCATATTAATTACCAAATAATTTTAAGATGGAATCAACAATTCAAAAGTAGGTGCAAATTTGAAAATTCAAACTTAAATTATCATATACGATTTGTAGATCATTATAATGGAAAAAAAAATCTTAGAAACAAGGTTTAAAATAAAAAGCTTTAAATAAATCTACTATCTACCGATTTTTCCTCTTTCCATGAAAAAATTCAAATTTATTTTCATATGATTTATGAATAACAAGTGTAGGAGTAGGTGCAAATGGTTGTGTAACAAAAATACTACACAACCAACACAAAATGATGTAAATTGTGAGCTAAAGGAAGATGCCTTGCATTTAGAAATTAGTTTGTGGATGGAGGTGGCATCTTTGTTTCATGATCATGCGAGATCTTAGCCTCTAAGTGCTCTGGAACTTTGGTTCCATTCTTGAAAATTAGCCTTTCGAATGTTCTCTCAAGGCATATGTTCTATCATTCTTTTCCATCCCACAATAATGGGACAAAAACCTCAAGTTTTAGTACATGTAAACCAAAATTTCAACATGGTCTACAATCAAAGTGTTTCTCTTCACATTGTCGATGAACCTATAGGTGCCTTGTAACACCCCTAACTGGACCCCCTTAATGATTATACAAATGAAGGTGTGACGTTAGGTTGGTGAGCCTAAAACACATTGAAGTTGGTATGCCTCTATGTGCATAAACATGATAGGCCAGTGCGATGATTAATGAATATGGTTAAGGCTAGTGTGCCTATGCAATGGGTTTGAGGACCATGATTAGTTAGGCTGGTGAGTCGAGACATAATTAATTATGTTGGTGAGCCAAGAATCATTGTTGGGAATTTTGATTGTGTGTATGTATATATTTATGTGTTGGGGGTTGATGTGCCTATGTGTACATGTCTTTACATGCTATGATGTTGGAAAACCTAAATTTGGTAAACAAGTTTAATTTATGCATATTAATAAACACATAATGGATGTATGAAAAACATAGTACATGGGTCAATGGTAGGCTAGGCCTTGTGGGTCTCACTAGTGAGACATTAGTTGGCAGGCAACACAACAACCTGATGTGGCAGCCATGTGGGCACCTTGCTGGACCATAGGTGTCATGGCAGAGTCGCATAGGTCACAAAGGGGTGCCACATGGAAGTGTCTCGTTGACGTGGCAATGGTTAATGAGATGAAATTTAAATGGACATAAATTCAACCCAAGATTCAAATTGAAAGAAAATTCATATTACTGGAAATTCTCAATGAGATGATCACGATTTTGGTAATGGTTTTGAGTTTCAAAGAAGTTGGAAAAAAAACACTTTTGGTAACCCCATATTCACATTAGATTGTGAATATGAGATTAATTTTAAATGTAACACCTCCCATATCCCAAAAATAACCCTAAGAGGTGGGAGGGATTGTTACAAATACTTCCCTTGATTTTAAGAATAGTACCCAAAATAAATCCCCTCCTATTATTCTTTTGAATATATAATATCTATAATTAGTAATATAACTTAGAATAACAATGGTGATATACTGGAAATAAGTTGTCATACCCATTTTTTATGAGGGTGTATTTTTTGAGATGTTAAGGTTTCTGCTTTTTAAATTTTATTTATTTATTTATTTATATGAATTATTTTAGAAATGAATTAAAATTTGATCAAATTTTTATTATTTTAAACCCCATCAAATTAACTTATTTTAAACCCAAATAGAATTTTGAGTTTTACATAGTTTATATTCAAATTTCTGAAAAAAAATTACCACATATAAAAATAATATAAATACTTTTATCTATGTTTTAATCTTTTATGTAATAAATAAATTTTAAAAAATTAATTAAATTAAACTTACAATGAATTATTTCCAAGTAAAGTTGCTAAAATATTATTAAATTTTGAGTCTCAAAATCATTAATTACTTAAAATAAATTAAATTACAATCTTCAATAATATTAATATTAAACTAATAAGGAGAAATTGAGAATGAAAGTTACTTTTTAGAAATTAAATTATTTCCAAAAATATCCAAACCGGATAAAACTTAATACAATTCCAAAAATAAAGTAAATCATTTTTCTATCTCATAAACAAAACTCCACATAAAATCAATTTATATATATAGATTAATAAACAAAACCATATATATATATATATATATATATATATATATATGGATAAAATAATGCTCATAAGTAAAGACTTACTTGAAAATATAAGCAAGTTTTATTAACACGGCAAGTGTGATACAATTTGATGTGTATTTATAGGATAGCCTTGTTCCCTTGAGATGCAAGATTTTGTAATCGCTTATTTTTTGCGAAGGAGAGTATCTGACTGGATCAAGAAGAAGATATGCCATTTATAGTTTGCGAGATGAAATATCAACTTCAGTTTATTGTTATGTCTATTCAGTTTATTGTTATGTCTATCTTCTTAATTCTTATTTTAGTGTTTTTAGCTGCTTTTTTAATCTGATACGTTTAGGGTTTTTAGGATAGAAATTAAAAAAACTTTCTTATGCACTCATATCCTTCTATATATTTTTTTAGCAGTAGGTCAGCTTCTTATGATATTTTTTATGTTAAAATTAGAAATTCGTGATTTTAAAATTAAAACAACCATATAGTCATAATTTTAATGTAAGTTGACCTAAAATCATGGCTATTGTTTGGGATGGGGGATTGGTTTTAGGGCCGATGTCCAGCATTCAACCCAAGGAGGTGGGTGTCAAAGATGGATGTAAGCTGACTGGGAGCGAACCAACAAAATTTGTTCGCACTGGTAACACCAGACATGTATTTCCTGTGAAAAATGAGTGTAAATCTTGTGTAGCTGAAAATGTAATTATGGAACTCCGCTCCAAAAATCCCAATGTTGGTGTTAATAAAACAGTGGATATTTGTTGTGGTTGAACTTATTTTTCATTTAATTTTGTTCTCATGAAAATTTGTGACTTTTCACCTTTTTTTTCTCTTATTTTCCTTTATTTCCATAATCAAAATGAAAATTAAAGCCAATTTTCCTTTGCCAATGTCTTTGTCAATTTCCATAGGCATTAACTAAATATCAATAATCCCAATTACTATGTTTTTCCCAACATTCATCTTGTAATACGTGTCCCGTAACCTTGTTTATTACCTTTTTTACATAAAAAAACAACGAAGAATTATTATAATTTGTTGGTTTTAGGCTTAATGTGCCTTCATTAGGAAACCATTCATGCCCAAGCCATGAAGCACCTTAGTGTTGAGAATATGTTTTCTCAAGATACCTCCTAGGTTCAACCATATATTATGAAATATGGACACCACTACTTCCACTCAAGAGAGAGATATTTATTTCAGAAATAAAAAATTGTGAATTCCATTGCATAGTGAATAGGCTACCACATTTCAAATAATCTATCAGTACATTGAGGGAGATGAAGAGTGAAACTAGATTAAAAGGATCAATGGTGTTCTTATTTCAGTATCAATAAGAAAATTAGGTCTCCACCATCGTGACATATATCCACTCCACATGGAATGGTGTTGCATTTTCATCTTCTTAGATCATCCCTATTAGAGTCCTTAGTGGAACCAAACAATCTCTACTCCATTTTCTTGCTAACAATCTACATGCCATGACTGCAAGCCTACAATTTGTTACTTTGTTGGCCTGATTCACCAACTATATGACTAGTTTCACTAATATGATTACCATTAATTAATCATCCCATGTTTTAATTTTCCACCAAGTGATTTCCGTGTACATTAAACACATATAATATTTAACATTAATTATTAATGTTTATCACCACCATTAAATATTGAAAATTGATGTGCTCCTTATCTAATCATGCTCCACTAACTCAACTTGATGGAACATCTATGATGGGACCTCACTCTTGCTTCAAATTTAGCAATAAATATGAAACTAGAAGTTGTATTAAAATTTTTCAATTTCTAGAGCATAAAATAGTAGTATTTAATAATTCTAAATATCTTTTTTTTTTTTTTAATCACAAATCTCATAAGTGGAAATATTTCATAAATGTAGTAATTTGTAATTGAGTTCAAATTATCACTCGTAATTTTGTTTTCTTATACCTTAATTACCTCCAAGACAAGAAAAATTGTTAAACAGTGACCATCTCAAGGCCGAACAATATACACTAGAATGAAAACTAATAAAATAATTCTTCTAGATATGACACTAACCAACAAAGACTCTAGTCACCAAATTTGGTCCACAATTCATCATATACCACAATAGGTCAAGCATCTAAAGAAAAAAGAACATTCAAGTATAATAAAACTTAAAGGAGCATCCGAGGAGAAAAGCACTCAATTTGAAAGGGATGGTGAGGAATATGAGAACATCATGAAATTTGGAATATATATATAATAGTCCAACCATACTTCCATCTAAAGAATGGGTATGTGGTTCCTTCAACATATTAGGAGAGGAACCAACACCATAGTTAGCATGGGTGGGAAAGAATTGGAAACCTTAGAAGTCATGAAATTTATAATGTATATAAAGCTCAAATTTCAAAGAATATATATAGGAAAAGTATTCCTAGGTACTTATGAAAAATATCATCCCTCATGGACATGAGAATTTACCTAAGCACACAATTGTGGCTAGATTATCGAATTTCCATAGAACTAATAATCTAACTTTATGGATAACATGACATATTCCACATCACACTAAAATGTGTATCACTAATAGACCAAATTTTGATAAAGGTACGTTACCCTTCATAAGTTGGATGAGGACTCCCTCTAATTTCTCAACCTGCATTTATTTAAAGGATGCATGTGGAAATAAATACATACTATGATTCTTCAATATATGCAATGGAATTATTGCTCTAATATATCATTTAATCTTCAATAAGCCCACTTCACATATCTAAAAGGATTCTTAGTTGGAAACTACACCAACCGATGATTAGTTCATAAAGGAAATGCACATATTCATACATATTTACGAGATCAAGTTAATATTTCTCATATACTAACCAAATTTGTAGTAGATAGGGTTTCACTTAGGTAAATATTATATCAAAACAATGTAGCTAGTTTTAATTCCTCATTATGGGAAAAAGTGACCCTAGCCTTCATATCTAATCAAACATAGATCCTAGGTACTGTAGAAACAACAATATGCCAGGATGGATGCTTATCATATGGAGGAGTTGAGGATATATGCAAGAGGACTATAAGGATATAAACTAAAATTGATAGTCTAAAGTCGATACAAAGAAATCAAGGTTCATTGTACCTACACTCATGAAGTATTTCTATATGAATATTCATGCAAAGGAGCTCAATCCTATAAAAATATGGAGATAATGAATAACATTTATAAAGGTCAATAGAGACTACAACAAAAAATCATAGAAACCAAGAAGCATAGGAAGATTGAGAAGGAAAAAGATAGGAGTAATGTGCAACACTTGAACAAGAGAAAAGGGAATAAGAATTGGAGTGAATCTTGAAATATTTGGAAATGATAGAAATAAGAAGAACAATGGCATGAGACATCTAAATACCATGAAGAAAGAGTCTCTCTAGCGCTTCCTTGTCACCACTTCTAGATAGCTCATCCACTTGATCCATTGTTGAATTGTTTATGAGAAATATATCAAAGATATGGATTGGAAACCACAAAATATGATCTATAATTGACACAAATGTTCCTTTTCTAGGTAAAACAAATAAAATTTATCCATATCCCATGTAATTTCACGTAGCTAATGAAGTTAGCACATCCTTGACACCAAATCCAACCACCTAAATTATGCCTAGATCCTTGTCAATGCACAAAAACAATGTAATTTCATAATTTGGACATTTCTTCACCTCAACAAATATGGCATGTGAATCATGGGTTGTGAGGAGAATTATATAAATTTGGGAAATGTCGTCGGGGTTAAGAGGCTGGGAAATTTTGTATTGAATAGAAACAAAATAATTTTGTAATATTTTTTTTCTTCAATCTTATTGTTGAGAAACTATTCATCAACAATTTTTGTTGGAAAATTGTATGTTTCTTGGAATATTTTATGGGAATTTATTTCTTTACAAACTAGATTTGATATGTCTTTCTTTTACTTTCTAATTAATTAATCTAGATGCTATGTTTACTCCATGTTTTTTCATGAGGATTCTTCCTTTTTTTGATTTCCATGGACTTGTATAGGATCGATCTATGAAATAACACACTATTTCATATATGCATCTCTTCTATCACATAATTATAATAAATATTTATTTTATGTCATTGATTTAGAATCATTTAGTTATTTCTAGTATTTCCTTTCCATTAATGGAATTACTGTAATTTTTGATGCTATATTATAGTTGAATTGGAAAAATCCAATTTGAAAATTTATTTCTTGTTTTTTTTAGATTTCCATATATAGGTGTTTTGAGGGATTAAATTTGGTCAATGCTTATTTCCATGATTAAATCCCATCGAAATTTGTTTCCAAGCATTTAATCCAAAGGATGTGGCCATCCAAAGTAGGGGAGAGTCTAATTAGGCATCTATCTCAGGTCAGGTCCTTTTTGGAGTGGTGAGAGCATTTTCCCCATCAAAAGATGTAAAGTGAATGGTAAGAAGTAACATTTTGTAAATTAGATTATAATGATAGAACCATATATCTAATATATCTAACAATTATGAGTGAATGCCTAGGAGCCAAGACATTATGATGATATCTCTTTGGCCATGTGGGATGGTTGGAAAAATTCATTAGAAATATATACATGTATGAGGGGTAATTATGAAGCATGTGTACCCATTTATTTGAGATAATGGGTTCACATATTTGGAAACGATGAAAATTCATTATACATATCATCCAAGATATCTTTATGGAGCTTAAGTAATGGATTGAGTATTAGGATATGAGAAGATATAATTATGTGTCCATACTCCCTATCACATGATCCATCATTAATAAGAGTTCATACCTTTATGAAAAATTAAGGATTACATACCATCTATGACATATATACATGTAATAATTGGGATCATGGGAAATGGATTAGATTTAAACACCTATATTTTCTAGAATATTTAAGGGATAAAATTCAATGATATTTTTGTCATGTGTGAGGATTTTCTCCCATTAAAAAGTATAATATGGGTTTAATGGGATGTGGTAAAATTTGGCAATGTTACTAAGTCAATTAGAGATATTTTCTAAAATTTCCTCTCTTCAAAATCCATCTCATATACAACTAGAGGTATATATGGGGTGAGGACAATCCCCGAAAAATAAGATTCTTCCTATGAATATTGACTCACAATAAAATTCTTGTGGAAACTTTTATTTGTAATCGTGATATATAAGGACATACCCATTAATCCTTTTGTCTAGGGGTAGAAGAAATAATAAAATATTTATTCCTATAGTGCATCCTCACTTAATAGGTATGAAATATTGCTTTTGTAGATTTGGAGAAAGAGATTCAAATGCCCCAAGATTGGATGACAATCCAGCTAACTTTGAAGGTATAAAATATCCCAGAATTTAGATACATAAACTATGTCTAAGAATATTAAGGAAAATGATATGTTTTTTTTAATCATGGTGATATGGTTAGCTTCAAACCCAGTAATATTTACACCAGAATTAGTCATTTCAAGGACTATGGTTGGTCAAGAAAATATTATTTTAAATGAAAAAATTAGAACTAATGGAGTAGGTCCAATTTAATCCTTAATATATGAATTCATTGAAAATAATTAACTCAATTATTCACTTTTTCTTTATACAATTCAACCCAAAATTTAGCTTTAAAGGCCTTGATAAAAGTTAAAATTTCATCCTAGAACAAGAGAATTCAACTTCAAAGATGAATGGTAAAGTAGCATTAGGATATTTGATTTTATAATAGATATTTTAAAGGTAATTGATGGGTGATATATGGGTGTGGGGTTTGTCATTGACCTCATAAGAAATCAAGAAATCAATTTTTTCATAGGAAATCAACACATCAATGGATTCTAAAGTATTTCAATTATGATTGTTATGGAGGCTTGTAGAGATTATGTGGTGGGGCCTCAAAATTTTTATTTAAGTCATAAAACTCCATTAACCTCCAGAAATATTATAATTTATCATCTTTTGTAATGGATCCTTCAAAATTCTCAAGAATTTGAGGAGATAAAATATTTTCATGTTTTCTATTGGAAAAAAAAATCATGATGATGCATAAGACAGAAATGAAATTTGATATAAGGATGACACCAATGACTTAGAAATGGGATTTAACATTTCCCCATTGTCCTAATATTAATTTATCTCATGATTCAAACCCATATATATAACACTTGTCACTTTATATATAAACAGTGGGATTGAGAGCTACTAGATAGGGAAATACTAGGACAAACCTTAAGGTAATATATAGTGGAAATTATATTAATGAATATTGGTTTTAATCATGAAGATCTTGGGAAATTCATGATATGATGGGAATAAAAGAAGATGGTAGCTTATTTTTAGCAAACAAACATTGATGAGACACCATAGTTTGTTCGGCTTGCAAACTTTGCTAAGATAAATATTGGTTTCCTCCAATTCTATTGTCCTTAATTATTGTGGTGGTTTGAAATTGAAATAGTGGTTATAATTTTTTAATGAGTATTATATAACTCTACTTATTTTTATTTTTATTTATTGGTACTTCAATGTTTGGGGTCTATTGTTGATTCCAAGATAATATTGAGAGGGGGGTGAATCAATATTATACTATAAAAAACATTTAATACCTCTTAATTATTTCACATAGTAACATCATAATTAAAAAAAAAATACACATAGATCATGAGATATAGATATGTGGAAACCCATATGGGAGAAATCCATGGACTAACTTGTTCTTTATATATAAATTTAGGCACCCACCTACTGTCACATTCAATTTATTGGAAACAACTAGAAGGATATACCCATCACCTAATATTTATAGCTACCAATCTGAAGGAGAAGTCAATCCCATGATTTATAGGAAATGACCAAAATGAGACATCAATCCCTTAAAATTTACAAGCACCAACCTCAAGGAGACATTGATCCCTTTCTTTGTGCACTAACCTACGTTTCCTATCAGATTTTTTTTCACAACATTTTCCAACTTAGATAAATAGGCTTTCCAACTAAATTTGATCATAAAAGCTTATTGATTTATGATCTAACATTTGGCTCCTACTTAAAAATACTTCTACATTTTCTTGACTAAATCAATTATCCTTGCACAACTCTGCACATCATTGTGTCTAATCTAATATTGATATTACACTACTCATATTATTTTAATCATATTTTCATCTCTTGACTCAGCTTCAACTGCAACTTATATTTATGCTCATATGTTCTGGTCTTTGTTGATGTCACCATACTTTATTTGGAAATTTGTTTATAATTTATCTGATTCAATTGTATATTATATATCTAATTTGATTTATTGTGTTCTCCTCTTTATTGATTTTGATATACTTTCCAAACTCACACTCTCTTATTCTCTCAAGTCAATTGCAACTGAACTACAATTTATATCTACATTTAGATATTATCTAGTCTTTATCTTTAAACAACCTACTCAAGAAACACACTTAGTCCCTTTCTCTCTTATCACACAGACTTTTTATTTTTTTATTTTTTAGAGAATTCTTTTTCTTGCAAGATCACTCTCTAAAATTGGACTCATCCAATATTCTTAACTAGATTTCATATTCTCCCTTTGGCTTACTGTCTTTCTCATATACATATGATGAGCTTATTATTTGATATTTTTACTTTTGTTTACTTTACCATAGGCATAAACCCATGGTATTGAATCATGGTATTGTGAGTTGGCCTAGTCATCCTCTCTTGTGCACTCTTTGGAGTAGCTTTTATGATCCATTACTTTACCACTTTCATTAAATGTATTATCATTTCGATTTCATAAAAAATAATAGCTTCCTTCAGTTAAAGAGATAACCATTCACATTTTTATCATATTCCACATTCATGTTTCAATATTTCAAGCTCCCTTCATTCGAACCTTACCGTGATCATCATCTATGACCATTACCCATACACTTTGGATGATGGAAAACTATACTTTGTGTCCTTCCAACCATGATGGATTGATAGCTATAAGGACTCAACTTCTAGATCCCGCTGACCATATAACTTAACCAATGACATTGGTTTATCATACATTGATAGATCAAACTTGCCAAATATGTTGTGGGAGTATGTTGAGACCAAATAACCTACACACTAACCTAAACTTATATAATACCTAGCACCATGACCTTTGGAAATTCCTTATCAAATTTTAGTGGATTAGATATACTAAACATGATACATTTTTTTTTATGAGACCAAAGTTCTAAGACTCCTAAGACTCGGTAAACATAACTTCACTTGATTAAAATCCTTGCCATTTACTACAACTTATAGATAATGTCTGATAAATTTTGTTACTGCTCCTTCTAGTTGACTTACTTTTGGTCCATTTTAACTCTATGTTTTTTTATGATCCACATGCCAATATGAGATACAAATTGTCACAGTACCTACCACTTTATGTGGAACGCTAGCCACTAAAAAATATTAGGAAATTCCACTTGTTCAAGTGCTGACATGTGTTTTCCATGTGTCACCCACCAACTATCCATTTGGATAACCAAAAATTCCAAATCCACCTATCATTTGTCACGCTTTACATGTCATTAATTCACCACTTATATTCCATGTGTCTTGCCACCTCACGTCAAAATAAACCATGCTACCTATCCTACCATGTCATCTTGAGATTTCACGTTATCAAGGTGTCATAGAGTCAAGGTTCTATTGAATAATGTCGATGAACCCAAGGTCTAATGGGACCTTAGCCCACAGGTGCTAACCTATTAGCCCTCTACGATCAGGAGTGATGAATTTAAGATTACCTTCTTTACCTTCTTATCCTTTTTCCTTCTTGGTTTTTTTGATATTTGGTGCCAGGCCCCTCTTGAGCTTACTTCCTTTCCACTTTATATGACATGTTTGGGTCTTGATCGGCTTGATACGATTGGTAATATACTAAAGAAAAGCTTATTCTCCATATATTGATGTTTGGGAACTTAATAATTAAGAGTTTATTTTTATTCTCCGTTATGTTGATATTTTAGGGCTATATCAATATTAACTTTACCGACTTAATGGGAAATGTACCAAGTTTTTATTTTTTTAGAAGTCACAAAAGGACATCATTTCGGTGTCGATTTGGAAAAGTGTTGATGCAACATCAAATTGTTTTTTTGGAGCATAATTTTGATACTTTAAACTTCCTTATATATTAATTATGGACATTTTTTTAGATATTACTGATTTTCATGTAGTTTTTGAAAAGTGTCGATGCAACATTAACCCTTTTTTGTGGGGGAGGGGGGAGGGGAGGGGTTTGATACTTTAAATTTTCTTATGAATTAAGTATGGATACATTTTCTTAAATGTTTATTTTTTAGCAATTTTTCAAATATTCTTCTTCTTCATCTTTTTTTGATGAGATGTTTATTTTCCAAGTCTTTTTCAAATTTGTATTTTTTTCTTTTTTCTTTTCAATTTTATTTTTTGTTATGATTTTTTTTTTTTTTTTTTGCAAAGTTAAAATATGGGTCGATATTTTAAAGTTATTATTTTCTATATATTTATGTATCGATAATTAATATTTCAATGTATATAAAATAATTGTCACTAAGAAAGAAATAAGTTTAACAATTCACAAGAAAATGCACATTTTGAACATAGATATAATAAAAATAATACACATATATGGTATTTGTCACTATAAATATCATGTTAAATAAATGAATTTTATGCGAAAATTGAACAAAAAAAATTTTATAAATTTTTTTTTTTTAAATTTTATATCAAAATATTATTATATTCAATCATTTTTCCCCAATAATAATGATTCGCTTAAAAAATAAAGTGAAAAGTACATAATAAAGATATTAAAAATATAACAACAATAACTATATACATTTTCTTATCATAAAATATTAAAGTCAAAACATTACAATAATAACTTTTGAATAATTCTCAATATTGAGCTTGATTTTGAAGCATAACTTAAATTTGATCAACAACATCATATAAACTCTGCTCATTATCTTCAAGAGCTTCATTATCATCCTCTTCCACAATATTTTGTGCTTTAGTTTGGTCATTTTCCTCTCCTCTCATATCTTCCATTTTCGCAAATCTCTCAAAACATCCTTTTCTAATCATTCCATCTAATAGTGGTTGAGGTTCCTATGCCTTTTTTCCACACATGATTCATTAAAAATCCCCTTTCCTCAAACCAACCTCTTGCATTGCATATGGAAAAACTCTAATACCATTGATTCTTTGTTGAATAAAATTACAATGTAGTAAGTCTTTCTCAATGGCTATGCAATTTCTTCCTTTTTTTTGGTAGCATGCTACTGTTGGACCTAATCATCAACTACAAAATAAATATTTATGTAAATTAGTATAAACACAATATATATATATATATATATATATATATATATATATATATATATATATATATATATATATATCTGTGTGTGTGTGTGTGTGTTTGTTCAATTTCATATCACAAAACTTACCTGAACCTGAAAAAAATCCAAAATCCAATCTCCTTTATTTGAATACAAATATAAAAGACAATGAATCAATGCTTGTGGATTTTGATAAATTTTGACTATCTCTCCTTTTACATACTATCCTCATTTGTTAGTTTTTGTAAAGCAACATCATGAACGAGTACTTGCCTATGACTCTTTACATTTACTATATTCAAAAGAATATGCTTATAACTATCATATTTTGTCCAAGATGCAACATGTATGAAATCACAATCTCCTATAATTGGTTGATCTCTATAAATAATAATATTTATCTTTTGTTTGTAACATGAAATAGTAGAAAATTATTTAACTTGTACACAATTAATTTTCTTTAATCAAAGATACAATATCAATGTCTTCATTCAAAAGTTTAACCATCTCTTATTTTATTTTCACATAAACATGATGAATAAATAAATAGAGTAAAAAATCTTATAGTGAAATTTGTGATAAATACTACCAACAAAGATATGTTAAATTGAAAAATAAAATTATAATTCAAAAATAAAATGAAAAAATCAACAAACTTACTTTTTATATTCATGATACATTTCTTGCAATGGTAAATCACATGACTTTTCATGAGATAATATTGATTTGACAATTTTTTGATCCTTCACTCATTACACTCAAAGGTGTGATAGTAATACCATTTAGAAGATTCTTGATTTCAGGACCAATCATACTACTATTAGATATTCAGGATTTAGAATTTTTAAGCTTTTAATATTTTATGTTAACATTCTCCCACCCGTTGAAAATATAATTGATTAAATCCCATATCTCTCCAGTTTTAAATCTCAACTGAAATATGGTATCCATACGTCTGAATGAATCACTTACTTTACAACATTTTTCATTAATATAATCTACATTAGTTAGATAAATTATTTTCATACAACACTGCTTTTGAAAGCATTGACTAACATTTGTCTTATCTCCATTAAATTTTTCTTCAAATTTACTATGAATAAATCTCACTCGTTCCATGAAAGTCATATACATATATATTCATTATATGTATTATGATCCCATGCCAATAATTTTTCTTCTCTATCTATTCAACCAACATAAATGATACATTTAAATATTTCAAAAATTGGGTTATTGGGATAATCATGCATCAATTATCTTCTAACATCTACAAAATGGTTTCCTCTAATCACATAATATTTTTTATCAAAATCTTTTTTATATAGATCAAATGTCTCTTTGTTGGGAAAGTCAATTGGATCAACACAAACCACAAGGTCAACCAAATGTGAATATGGATTTTACCTAATTAACATCTTCAAGTTATGAATATGCAGGTGGTGTGGCCTTTGAATTTGGTATTTAAATTGTCCTTATGTTGGTTTCTAAAATTTTCTGACATTGAATTGAAATTTATGGACATTATCAACCAAGATCTTATTCATTGTGCACCATTGATTTTGATGTTAGACGATTGAAACAACGTCTACCTTAAGATTAAATATTGTTATTATTGATCAGTTACAAAGGAAAAAAGTTTTAAAATAGTAAACTTCAAGTTATATTATCTTGTTAAGCTATATGATCATAGCAAGAACGAATTGTGTGGTGGGCAACTTCAGTGTTTTCATTATGTTGTTTTTTTGTCTTTTACATATTTCACCCTCATTTCAAAGCTACAAGAGGACAAATCCAAAGGAAGGTTGGCTCAAGAAATGAGTGCAGATGTTGTTCCTATGGTTTTGTTAACTGTTGTGTTGTTTCTGTTGTTCTTGCGTAAATAGAAATTATCTTTTAGAATTATGGGAATGTAAATGTTGCTCTTCATTTTTTAACAATTGCTAAAGAAATGAAACTTGCTAATATCTTGGAAACTCTAAAATGGAAATGCCTTTTTTCTACTACCAGTAGAGCTAGGTTGTTCATGTATTTAATCTACCTAGAAGAGAAGGTACATCATTCAGCATTGAGCAGACACATCATTCACCACTGAAAAAAATCAAGTACATCATTCAACATTGAGTAGACACATCATCCACCTCTGAAGCAGCCAAGCAGCTTCACCCCTTAGCCAGTTAGCTTCAGCGCCATGGTAGAGATCTCAAGTACGATTTTGAAATGCATTTTTTTTCTCTTTACTCTATCTAAATTATTTTACATTATGTTTGAGAATTTTTTATTCTGTCTAAATTATTTTGTATTCTATTTGAGAATGTTCGACATTGAATTTCAGTTGAAACCCCGAGCCTTGCAGTTGTCCTGTGCAAAAACGTATGTGATTGCAAAAAAAACATATTATTCATTGTTGATACATATAATACATAGAGTGTAATATAACGTCCAGGAATCATTTTGAATAAGCTGCAATTATGGTTTGATTTCATTTGTTTTAATATTATTATAAATTTCAATAAACTGAAGTCAGATTCTATTGTTTTATTTTCTGTAAGTAAATTTTCAAATTTCATCTTAAAATTGTGGAAATCACATAGGGTAATTATTATTTAGAAAATTTTTGTATTCTAATTTTGGTTGACCTCACACATTTTGTAAAAGATCATTCATATATATATACTATGAACTACTAAAATTTTAAAAAAAAAACCAAGATATAAAATACCACATGCCACATCAAATTTTGTTGAAAAATAAATAATTATTAAGATTCAAATATAACCATATCTTGCATGATAGTGGCAAAGGAGAAGCCAAGAGAGAGCATGCATGCAGAGGCCATGGAAAACCCATGTGGAGGTTTTTTTTTTTAAGTAAAGGTAATAGGTGGTAGCTGAGTAACTATAAATAAAAGCAAGAAAGAGGGCAAGTGTAATAGTAAATTCCAATAAATGATCAAAGTTGAATCAAAATTTTGGGATGGGAAGTGTAATAGTAAATTTCAATAAATGGTCAAAGTTCAATCAAAATGTTGGGACGTAAAATTCTTCTTTAGACTATTAAAATTTAAGTATTTTTACAATATATAAAAAACTATATGTAAAATATAATTTTAGAAAATCTAAAATGTAGAGTAAAAATATGATATTGGGTTTCTGTTATTATGTATCCGTTTTGTCTTATTTTCATTACAATTTTAGAGTGATTTAGGGTTAGATGTTTTTTTTTTTAATTAATTTATTGTAGATTTTTTTTTTCTCCGTAAAACTAATTCTATTAAGATAGCATATGGTACAATATGAAGTTACAACCAAGAGAAGCAAGTAAACGGGAAGCCGGAAAGGATAAAATATCTACCTCAGCCCCTAAGAGAAACCATGAAGAGAGCATTGCAATAAGCAAAAAGGAACAAGAAAAAACAAGGTAACAAGAGATGAACAAGGGATTCTACCCAACATGGGTCAAATCATCCATTCGACATTTTTTCCCTTTCTTTTTACCAACTTTGACCCAGCCAAGATGATGCGGCTGAGCTAGAACGATTTGCAGACTGAGCTGGGCTGTCGGAGAGGTCTCCTTGTCTGAATCCGAGGGAGAAGACTCATGAGTTATTTTTTGTGAGTTTGGTGGAACATTAGATTCCTCGGGGCTTGCCTAAGGTGGATTCTATGACGGCTTTGCGTCCTCTCCTTTTGCTTCCCCTTCCTCTTCATCCGAGCTGAAATCAATATCATCCATGGGGGGAGGATCATGAGGTTTCCAGCTTTTGGATTTCAGCTTATGATTGGCTTTCTTCTTTTGGGCAGGCATCGAGGGATAAGAGCTCTGAAGGTGCCCTGTTTGATGGCAATGCTGGCAGCGAAGGGCTGTGTTCTCGTAATCGAGGGTCTGAGTCCAATAGAAGTTTCCAATTTTGAGATTAATCTAATTGGGTAGAACTTTGCTCATGTCTATTTCTGCATAGATTCTACCGAAGGTGTATAAGCCCTTTTCCCCCCTCGAGGCGTCTGTGGCAAGAAAGCGGCCTAGAGTATTTCCAATCCCTTGGAATACAAAAAAGTGCCATAGATGCGCAGGGAGATTAGGAAGTCTGACCCAAATGGGGAGCTTGGTGATGACTGCTGTAGATGGATTGAAATCTGGGAACCAGGGGGTGAGGAATAAACCTGTTGTGCCCCAGAACCATTGGCCTTCTGTAAAAGCTTTTTGGTTGTCTTCACTGAAAGAAAACACTACAATGAAGAAGCCCTTTGAACAAAATAGAACCTTGCAGTTGTTGGTCCAGTTGGAGTGAATCCATTGGTAGAGGTCTATTGTGCGCGGCCATAGTCCATCAAATCTGCAAATAATGGCATGCTCTGCATAATTTTGGATTTTCTCATCCAACGTTGGATGCGATATTTCAATGGAGGGGGTTTCCTCCAGTTTGTGCACCAAAAAAGGCTTGGGAGCTTGAGTTGGTGGAGTTGTTTTCCTGGGTATCTGAGCATGGACAACATCTTTGTAAGAAAAAGCCGGAGTTGTAGATGACTGTCCAACAACTCCCCCTCTCAGAGGAAGGGTGAAAACAATGGATGCATTTCTTTTAATACTATAAAAAGAGAGGCGATAAAGATCCTCAAGTTGTTTACCTTCGTGGAGGAGTCTCTGTGATGCATAAGGAATCCCTAGCCTATTTTTAAGGATTTTCTTGAGGTCCTACACTAGATCCGAAGAGCTCACCCATTGCATCATAGTTTTGCCAGAAAGTAGCAAGATCTGGATCTAAAAAGAGGCATAGTGATCAGACTTCTTCTTGCCTCTGCATATCTGAGAAGAGAGGAAACTGGTACTTTGGTAATCCACCTTTTCCAGAACTTGCTGTTGGGGTTTGTGAGAAGTTGTGGGGTGAGGCAACTATCCATAAAGATGGGTATTTTTTTCCACCCATAAGAGCTCCCAAGCGTGCCCTCCAGGAAAATCTAGATAGCACAATGCATTCTGAATTTGAAAAATAGAGGATCGACGATTCTGGGAATGCAGACGCAGTTCGAAAGGGGTTGAGCGGCCTTTTTGCACGTAGTATTTCATCCCTAGAGCCGCAGCTTGAGGAGAATATGGATTATTTGTTGCAATGTAGTTCTTAACCTGTGCATCCTTTTCCTGAAGGGGACGGCTATTACAAATCACGGTTGCAGAGGGCCAAGGTCTAGCTTCGTCGTTTTCCTGAGAAAAGCAGTGTAGGGGGAGGTGAGTGCCCAAAGGGGCATGGAAGACTCGAGGTATAGCATTGGCGGAAGTATCTGGCATTCCACAGTTACGTGGATGAGCAGGGCTAAGCGAGGGCATGGCGGCAGCCTGGGATCTTAGTTCAGTAGAAACCCTAGGTGCCATCGCGCGTATCCCAGTCCCCAGGAGTGGAAATTTAAAAAAAATAAAAAATTATTGTACATTTATTTATTCAACAATTTTTATTTATTCTCCATTTTTATATTGATTAGTATGGACAATTTTTAATCTTATAATTAATTTAATTTGTTAAAATTAGAACTTTTTGAAGTAATTTTTCTTATTTTCATTGCAATTTTAGAGTTATGTAGGGTTAAATGTTTTTTTTTTAATTAATTTATTGTAGATTTATTTAGTCAAAAAATTTTATTTATTCTCCATTTTTATATTGATTTGTATGGACAATTTTTAATCTTATAGTTAATTTAATTTGTTAAAATTGGAATTTTTTGAAGTTTTCTCAATTTCATCACGATGAAGAAATGTTGTAATATAATGTTTAGCATTTTGAGTAAATCAAATTACTATTAGATAAAAATAAAAAAAATAAAAAATAAATAAATAAAAAGATTAATTAGATGTAATGTAAACATTTTAATATGCGTTACATTGATTTGACTTTTTTTTTTGAAAAACAAATTTCAAGTGGAAATATATTTGCTAATTATGTAATTATTCATTTGAAACTAGGTTTCAAATATTATCTATCTAGACACCCTTATTCATACTTTCAAAGTCTATCTATACATCCTTATTTTCTTTTCAAATTCTTCATCTTTTCCTTCAAAATGAATTACACTATTGTTTCCATATTCATTGGTATTAGAGGTACTTAATATGCTTTGCATTGATTTGAGTTTTTTTATTGAAAAAAAAAAATAGCAAGTGGAAATACTTTTGGTAATTATGTAGAAACAAAGAAGACATCTTGATATACGCATAATTTTATTTTCAAATTCTTCATCTTTTCCTTGAAAATCAAGTGTGCTATTGTTTCCATATTCATTGGTGTTAGAGGTACATAATATGCTTTGCATTGATTTGAGTTTTTTTATTGAAAAAAATACCAAGTGGAAATATATTTGGTAATTATGTTGACACAATGCAGACAAATTTATACACATAATTTTCTTTTCAAAGTCTTCATTTGTACTATTGTTTCCATATTCACTGGTATTAGAGGTACTTAATATGTTTTGCATTGATTTGAGTTTTTTATTGAAAACAAATAGCAAGTGGAAATATATTTGGTAATTATAGAGGTACTTAATATGCTTTGCATTGATTTGAGATTTTTTATTGAAAAAAATAGAAAGTGGAAATATATTTGGTAATTATGTAGACACAATGTCATTTTTTATCAATGCAAATAAATTTCTTGGTTCTTCCATGGAAATAAAACTCACTTAGTTTATGTTCAAGTAGTGGTTTCAATAAAATCAAGAGTTCATTTAAAATCCGTTTAGTGAATCATATGAAGGAATCTATGTTCCAACTCCGAAGTCGAATTCATTTCAAATCCTATATTACGTAACAATCTTGGAATATATGTTCCAACTCATAAGTGGCTAATGGTACGATAATATGGTTTTTACTTAACCAAACATTCCATATAAGTCTTCATTTGAAATCCTAGCTTCCGAAATTCATTTCAAATCATATATTACGTAATTGGAATCTATGTTGCAACTGGGAAGTCATTAATGGTACAGTAATATGGTTTTTACTTAACCAGACATTCCATATAAGTCTTCCTTTCAAATCTTGGGTTCAAATTCATTGTGGATATTTGCAATTTTAGTATGTATTTGCATTTTGTCGATATTTTTATGTCTTTAAATAATTGTGAAAGAAGAATTAATTAGTGTTATATGTCATTTCACATTAATTAGTGTTATATGCTATTGTGTTATATGCCATTGCACATTAATTAGTGTTATATGCTATTGCCTTACGACGTTTCTTTTGCAACCTCTGATGCAATCACACCTACAATTTTGCAAATTGGTTCCATTTTATATGTGTGCCATGTGGCCCATAGTGCATAATCAGACATCACTATGAAAGGAAAAGCCTGCGTAGGTTATTTAAAAACCAATTTTTTTATCCAAACAATTCTCCAAACCTATAATTTATTTTAAATAAACCATTCATATTTATAAGTTAAATATTCAATTAAATCACATAACATATCACATATTTTTTCATCTATACTACTCTTTCCTATGTTATCTCTTTACAGTGTTTCCTTTGCAACATATGGTGCAATTGCTAGTAATACCATTTTCTAAATCAATTCCTAATGTTATGATTTCCTTGTTTCTTTTAGAGATTTTACTATGATCTTCACTAGCACCCATGATTTTTATTTTAATTTATTTAGTTTTTTTTATTTATTTTTTATTTTTATTTTTTAGAATGATTCACATTTGATTTCTTACTCCCATTATTTAGATTTTTTTATTGTAAATTAACAACCTCCTCATCATCAAGTGGAACCAAAAAATCCATGAGCATTCTTATTTTTTAATTTTTATGGCTCTTCTCATTTTCAACTAGAGTTCTAACCTCATTGTGACCGATCAAAAAATATTGTTCGTATTCAGCTTCCACATGTTCAAAAGTAGCCTTTTTAGATTTACTAGATTGATGCGTTTTAGGCGTTGTTTCATGATCCTGTATATCTACTCTTGTAGTTCTAGGTTCTATTATTTTTCATTTCTTTCTTCTTTATTATGTTTATTTATATATATGGAATGTGTTGTTGGACACCTAATAAGAAATACAATTTCATGTTTATTTAATTTGTTGTTCATTATCATGTATGTTTAACATGGTATCAGAACCACTACGCGTGGAATTCTCCCACCATTAGTTGTGTGGTTTTCTTCAAACTGGGTTGTTTGCTATTTTACCATTAAGTTTATCCTTTGTGCACTATTTAACTGTCATCTCTACCTTATTCACTATCCTTTCAGCAAAAAATTTACATTTACCTCAAAGTGAATTCTGTTAGATATTTTCTAGCTGCAATCTCCGCCTACAATCCGTTGGACCATTTTATGGGAATATCAAGTTTGTCTCTCTACGCTATCAGATCTATTCCCAGACATTATTGAGACCATATATGCCAAAAATAGAAATATATTGGAACTTAAGGATAACTCATACAATGCTGGGATCCCTCGACCTCAATAAAATTCAAAGTTCAGATAAAATTTAGGTTTGGATTGACAACCTTAAATTGACTACAATAATAATCTCATGGTCTCAAAATACATGAATCCTTCAGTACAGGTTTAGAACACTAGAGTATTGAAGAGGCGAGAAAAATTTCCATTCAATTGGAAACCCAACACCAGCAGCAACTTGCACCAAGAAAATAACTAAAGAAAGTAAGGAATGTGTTGAAGTATTAACTTCAACTGTTGTGCAGTCAAAAGTTGCCTTCTATTTTTGTATGAAGGGATTCTGTCACAATATCGCTTGCCATTTTAGTTGAACTGTCAAATTTGGGATTTTAAAACCTTACAGTCCTTTTATTTTTGAAAACAGAGCTTCAGTTTTTTGAACGTGGGAAGATTTGTTTTAAGCTTTTGGTTAGAGTTCATGGAGATGGTGGTACCCACAAGCCACGAATGCAGTGGTCCCACTGCCAGCACAGAAGGGACATGGACCAATCAACACTCTATCGCGTTGGTTTGGTGCCGACGTCATGAGCCCTGAATTCGGACCCAAAAAGTTTCACAAACTGGATTCTAAATTTTTTCGCATTACAAAACCCCTTGACATCATCAGGCCAAAGTGTTAAGAAAAATTTTGTTTCAATCCAGCTCATAAGTTTTTTTAGTCGGATGGAGCCTATTCCTCAACCAATCAAAGGCCGATCGCATGGATTTTTTTGTCTTGGTGACGTCATACGATTTGTTACGTGATTTTCTTTTCATTTTGATTAAATATGTTTTGAAGTCTGGGCGGAAGGATTTGTTGATATTTTGTTAAAATTCTATGTTGTAATGTTTTGTTTTAATAGGGACAAAAATAAAATTTTACCCATAGTCATATGGGTTAATACAATATATATTAAAACCGTAGGTTTATAATATATATATATGTATTATAAATAGTTTTTTTTAAAAAGGTCTTTTGTTTTATTGTGCCACATATATGAAAAACATAACCCGAGAGCTAATACAATGTTATATATATAGCAGTGTGTTAAAAAAATATAGAGATGTAGATGTAATGAAATACACAACACTACAATTTCAATAGAAGACAATGTTTTCGAAAAGCGCAGAGTGCGTTTTTTTATGAGAGACAGAGAGCTTTTTTTTTCACATTGTGTGTGCAGCCGTCAATTTTCGTAATCCCTATGTTAGAGGAAGTTTTCCTTTTGTAATATATTTCTACAGTTAATGGAATAGAAAGTTTTATGCAATCTCTATTTGGCAGTGAGAAAATTTTGTTTTAATTCTCTATGTTTGAAGGAGAGTATTATTCTCTCTATGTTTTGTTCTGGAATTATAAAAAATTCCAACATGGTATCAGAGCTTATCCAGGCTCTTTGAAGGTGTCAAAGAAGCTGAAGGAAGAAGGATTTTTTGCAACATTTCACCAGCAGAACTCTAGCAAGCCCAGCAGAAGTAAAGTCCAGGTATTTCTATAAAAAAAATAGAGTTGTTGTTTTTTTTTTAAAGAGAATTCCTCAGAAACAGAGTTTTGTCCTTTAAATAAGGAAAGACAGCTTGTTTATAAAAACACATTCAATTTCATTTCAGAGTTTAGTCTATAAGCAATGGCTGGACGAAGCACTAGTATGAGTATTGGAAATACTCAGCTTCCCCAATTTAATGGGAAGAACTATGATTATTGGGCCACTACCATGAGAGCCCTGTTTTCCTCCCAGGACTTATGGAAATTTGTAGAAGATGGTTTTGAAGAACCAATTGATGAACAAGAGTATAATGTCTTAACACAAGCAGAGAAGGATCGGCTGAAGAGAAATAGAAAGAAGGACTCTAAGGCCCTCTTCTATCTCTATCATACAGTACATGAGAGTTTGTTTCCAAGGATAGCAGCAGCTAGAAGATCCAAGGATGCATGGGATACTCTCAAAATAGCCTATCAAGGTATGGAGAAAGTGAAGACAACAAAACTACAATTGCTGAGGAGAGATTTTGAAGCTCTATGTATGAAAGAGTCTGATAACATAGAGTCATTCTCCACACATGTGATTGGGATAGTAAATCAGATAAGGTCTCATGGAGAGACACTTGAAGAAAAAAGGATAGTGGAGAAACTATTGAGGATCCTACCCTCAAGGTTTGATGTTATTGTTAACACCATTGAAGAGACAAAGGATCTCTCAAAGTTCACAGTAGATGAAATTCATGCATCACTGGTGACCCATCAATAGAGATTGGGAAGATCAGTAAACCTATCTCTAGAGCATGCCTTCAAGACCCAATGCCTTTTGGAAGAGGAAGAGGTCAAGGCAAAGGAAGAGGAAGAGGCAGAAGCCAAAATAGAGAAGGAAGAAACAGCTCTTCACATTCACATGGAAGGAGAAACAGTCAGAATCAAATCCATGGCCAAAGAAACACCCATTAAGGTGGACACCAGCATGCTCAAGGACAAAGGTATGACAAATCGAATGTCTAATGTCATTATTGCAAAAAATATGGGCACTATGCCAATGAGTGTAGGAAAAATAAAAATGACATGAATAATAGGCAGAATGCTAATGTAGCAAGAGAATAAAAGAACCCAAAGAATGTTCTTTTAACATGTAATGTAGCACAAGATAGACAAGATGATGTATGGTTCTTAGATTTAGGCTGCAGTAATCACATGACTGGAAACATAGCGATGTTTTCCAATCTTGATGCAGAAGTTAAATCAGAAGTAGCAACAGGAAATGATACTAAGATTTCAGTCGAGGGAAAAGGCAGAGTTAGTATCCGTGCAATAAATGGTGAGAAAAAATTTGTGCCAGACGTATACTATGTTCCTAGCTTGAAGTGTAATATTTTGAGTGTTGAGCAGCTCATAAACAAAGGTTACAATGTATTTTTTAAAAATTCTTTGTGCATAATAATGGACATACCTCCAAGCAAGAAGATTTTTGCTGAAATATAAATGACCAACAATAGATGTTTCCACTCAATCTCAATACAGGATTGAAGGGAAAAGGAAAGAATGTAGCAGTTGTAACTCAAGAGGTCTTTCAGAAGGAAGTGAAAGATGAGAATTGGTTATGGCACTTGAGATTTGGATATCTCAATTTCGGAGGTCTGAATTTGATGCACAAAAAAGGAATGGTAAGAGGACTACCATTGATTGAGAAACCGGATAGCCTATGTGAAGGCTACATCTTGGGAAAACAACACAGAGAAAACTTTCCATCAGGAAAGAGCCTAAGGGTGAAAGCACCCTTAGAAATTATTCATTCAGACTTATGTTGGCTGATGCAAACAACATCAGTTTTAGGCAGCAATTACATGCTAACCTTCATTGATGATTTCACAAGGAAAGTATGGGTTTATTTCTTGAAATATAAAAGTGAAGTTTTTGAATTTTTTTTCCATTTTAAAGCTCTAGTAGAGAAACAAAGTGGGCATCATATCAAAGTTATTAGAACTAATAGAGGAGGTGAGTACATCTCAAAAGAATTTTTGTGTTTTTGTAGAGAAAACGGCATACACAAACAGTTTACTACAATATACACACCACAACAAAATGGTGTTGTTGAAAGGAAGAATCGAACTATAATGGAAATGGTGAGAAGTATGCTAAAGGAAAAACACTTTCGAAATGAGTATTGGGTAGAAGCTACAAATTGTGCAGTGTATATTTTAAATAGATGCCCAACAAAAGCTGTAATGAATAGAGTTCCAAAAGAAGCGTGGAGTGGAAAAAAACAGGGAGTCATCCACATGAGAGTTTCTGGGTCTGTGGCTTATGCACACATTCTAGAACAATTGAAGAAGAAGTTGGACAGTAAGGGGGAAAAGTGCATCTTCCTTGGATATTGTGAATATTCCAAGGGATATAGATTATATAACCCATCCAAAAATAAATTTGATATAAGAAGAGATGTGCAATTCATTGGAGAAGAAGCATGGGATGGAAGCATTGAGAAAATAGTCAATGTTAAAAGCTATTTGTCTCATGATGAATATGAAGAAGATATGGCTGAAAATAATACCTCATCAGAATCACAACCTCACCAGCACAAGGATAACAAGGGACACCTCAAGCAGGATTAAGAACACCCTTGAGAATAAATGAGAGTGCTTCTCCAAGCACACCAAATGAAGCAGATTTGAGTGCTAATTCAAGCACAAGTACATCTAATGAAAGAGGAACAAGATTAAAAAATTTAAATGAAATTTATGAGAAAGATACATCAAATGAAGGTATAAATTCTTTATTTGCTTTGTATTTTCATGTTGATGATCCTATTCATTTTGAGGAAGCTATAAAAGATAGAAAATTGATAGAAGCCATGGATGAAGAAATTAATGCAATAGAGAAGAATAAAACATGGGATTTGGTTGAACTCCCAAAAGGTAAGGAAGTCATTGGAGTTAAATGGGTTTACAAGACCAAAAGCAATGCTGAAGGTAAAATTGAAAGGCACAAGGCCAGACATGTTGTCAAAGGATATAAGCAGCAACATGGAAGAGATTATGAGGAAAATTTTGCACCAGTTGCAAGAATGGAAACAGTGAGAGCAGTGCTGTCCATAGCAACATAAAACAAATGGAAGGTTTACCAAATGGATGTAAAATCAGCAGTTTTAAATGGAGTGTTAATGGAAAAGTTTTATGTTGAACAACCTCTAGGCTATGAGAAAAAGGGTCAAGAGCACAAATTTTGCAGATTAAAGAAAGCTCTTTATGGGCTGAAGCAAGCACCAAGAGCATGGTATAGTACGATAGATTCCTATCTACTGGAGAATGGGTTTGAAAAATGTGAAGGAGAAACCACATTATACATCAAAGAAAAATATGGTAAGATGTTGATTGTGGTTTTATATGTTGATGATGTGATATTCACAGGTAATGATAATTACCTTATTGAAAATATCAAAATAGTCATGAAAGATGAATTCGAAATGACTGATATGGGATTGATGAAATACTTCTTAGGCATAGAAGCAGAGAAAAATGAAAATAAGATTTTTATTTCTCAAGCTAAGTATGTAAATGAAGTTTTGGAAAGATTTCATATGTAGGATAGCAAGGCAAAAATAACACCCATAGTAATGGAATTGAAACTTAGCAAAGAGGACAAAATCAAGGATTTTGTTTCTATTTTGTATAAAAGCATAGTTGGCAGCCTCATGTATTTGACTGCAACTAGGCCTGATATAATGCATGCTGTTAGTTTAATTTCCAGATTCATGGAGAGGCCAAAAGAAGCACATTGGCAGGTAGCAAAGATAATTTTGAGCTATGTAAAAGGAACTAAAAGGTATGGTATTTTGTATACTACTTCAGAAAATTCTGAGTTGATTGGTTACACTGACAGTGATTGGGCTGGAAGTGTAGATGACCATAAAATTACATCTGGTTATATTTTTCACAGGGGTTCAGGAGCTATTTCATTGGCTTCTAAAAAGCAGCATATTGTAGCATTGTCTATAGCAGAGGAAAAATATGTGGCAGCTACAACAGCAGCATGTCAAGCAGTATGGATGAGGCAAATGTTGAGAGGTTTATGTCAAGAACAGGTAAAAGGCACAGTGATTTATTGTGACAATAGCTCAGCCATAGCATTGTCTAAAAATTCTATGTTTCACAAATGGACAAAGCACATAGATGTTAAGTTTCACTACATCAGAGAGCTAGTGAACAATGGAGAAATCATTTTAAAACATTGCAGGACTCAGGATAAAATTGTAGATATATTCACAAATCCACTAGGGCAGAAAAGCTTTGAATATTTGAGGAAATGCATGGGTATGACTGATAACCCAGCAGTTGAACTTAAGGGGGAGTGTTAAAGTATTAACTTCAACTGTTGTGTAGTCAAAAGTTGCCTTCTATTTTTGTCTGAAGGGATTTTTTCACAATGTCGCTTGCCATTTTAGTTGAACTATGAAATTTTAGCCACGAAAGCAGTGGTCGCACCGCCAACATAGAAGGGACATGGACCAATCAACGCTCTATCGTGTTGGTTTGGTGTTGGTGTCATCAGCCCTGAATTTGGACCCAAAAAATTTCACAAACTGGATTCAAAAGTTTTTTACATTACAAAACCCCCTAAGGTCATTAGGCGAAAGTGTTACGCGAACTTTTGTTTCAATCTGGATCATATGTTTTTGAAGTTCGATGGGACCCAATCCTTGACCAATCACAGGCCGATCGCACAGAGTTTTTGTCCTGGTGACATCATATGATATGTTACGCGATTTTCTTTTCATTTTGGTTAAATATGGTTTGAAGTCCGGGCGGAAGGATTTGTTGATGTTTTGTTAAAATTCTATGTTGTAATGTTTTGTTTTAATAGGGATGGCAGTAAAATTTTAATCGTAGTCATATGGGTTAATATAATATATATTAAAACCATTTATAATATATATATATATATGTATTATAAATAGTTTTTTTTAGAAAGGTCTTCTGTTTTATTGTGCCACATATATGAAAAACATAGCCCTAGAGCTAATACAATGTTATATATATAGCAGTGTGTTAAAATAAAAAAAAACAGAGATATAGATGTAATGAAATATGCAGCAGTGTAATTTCAATAGAAGAGAGTGTTTTTGAAAAGCACAGAGTGCATTTTTTTATGAGAGATAGAGAGTTTTTTTTTTTCGCACTCTGTGTGCAACAATCAATTTTTGTAATCCCTCTGATAGAGGAAGTTTTCCTTTTGTAATAGATTTCTACAGTTAATGGAATAGAAAGTTTTATACAATCTCTGTTTGGCAGTGAGAAAATTTTGTTTTAATTCTCTGTGTTTGAAGGAGAGTATTATTCTCTTTGTGTTTTGTTCTGGAATTATCATAAATTCCAATAGAATGAACTGGGAGAAGATGATATATATATAGTGAATTTCCCAGACTGCAATAAGCATACATTATATGTATTTGATCACTCTACGGGGGACACAATGTTTATAGAGTGTGTATTATTATTGGAGTGTGTAGGAAAGCACACAAACATTGGGGCCTATTCTATGTGGTAACCAGACCCCTAGACTCAGCTACTAGACATGGTGCTTGCACCTTGTACACAAAAAAACCCATGAAGTTCTGTAAAGCTCTAGTTCCACCTCCCTCTCATCGTTAATACGAGAATTTATCTCACTGGAAACTACTCCAATACCTCGATCCCTTGTCATTAATTCGTCTTCAAAAATTCTATACTTTTAATAAACCTTATATATTGACTACAATTAAATATTCACCATCGACAGTTTTCCTAAAATGTCGAGAAGTTGCACTGCCTAGTCGATATTTTTGAGTTAAGCCGAGAAGGAAAAATTATATTTACGCTGGCCCAGTGGTAGAGTAATAAAAAACTCCATGTCCAAGTTGAACTAAATCAATTTATAGTTAATTTTTTCTATAAATATGTACACTGCCCTTCCTAAAAATAATGCATGTGAGATATGTGAGGACAAGACCCCACACTGCATCAAAGCCCGGATTTTTCAGTGGTTTGTCCTTGTCAATTTTATGAACTTAAGGAGGGTTGAGCTCCTTAATATATTTCTCCAAGGGAAGTGTTAATCATTTCAGAAATTACATTGTCCAAGAAGAGGCCAAATTATTACTGTTTGGTGTTGAGAGGTTACCATTAAAAGGAGGCCATATTGTGTCCATATTTTTTGTCCGAGTCACCTTAATTTGTGGAGGATTTGGGCCTGTATGGCTAAGTATCTCCACTAGTAGGGATTCCACATCAAGCCACATCAATATTAAAGGCCCAGTGCAATTGAATTCCATTGCTGACCGAATTATTTAACATCGGGTGAGCATAATCAATGTAGCACTAGAAGTTGAAATTCCATAGCATATATTTGGATCAACATTTTTATTAATATCTATGACTAGTGGTGCAACTGAGACTTATCATGGAAGTTGCAAGGAAGAGATTCTAGTAAATTATCCAGTTGTGTTGTATTATTTCCTTTATAAATTATATTATATGCAAATGCGTTATATTATGTGCTCTCTGTGTTATATTTTATATGTCGGTGGTTTGTTTATAAAAGAAAAAAAATTGTGAGTATATGAAGTATATATAACTTCAATTACCTTTCAAAGGTCGCATTCTCGCTCAAAATATGGTTAGAATACCTTCAAGATTTTCAATTTGAGGGGTTACGTTTTTTATTTGAAGTCCTAACTTTTGATAGGAATTTTGTACGCGTTTTTCTTTCATAAAAGTGTAAATATTTTCTTTAGAATCTATAAGTGTTTGGAATCTCTAAGTGTGCACCGTATATTATAGAAAAAACCAGTGCTAAAATGGAGAGCATATGCATTTTCGATTGAAACACAATACACTTTTTTATTACTTGAGTTGTCTAAAAAATGGTTGTAATTGGTGATGTATTAGAGTTATTAAATATCTTCACTCATTAAACTGTTGATGCGATGACGAAAATAAGCAAGAACACTCTCATGGATGTTAAAACTTGCTTGCAAAATGCACATGAAAAGATTGAATTTTTGCAGTTAGAGTCTCAACTTCAGCAAGATGAGTGGATTCATCATTCTGAAATTATTTATGTTTAGAACATTGTGATCGACTCCCATCAACACCAAGAATATAGAACTTAAGTTTATTTAGATCCAATTCCAAATGAAGAAGCAAAGTTACCTACAAATGTATAAATACAGCCTGCACTTCCCAAGCCCATCATGACGCCTTAGGAAGAGCTTGTCCATAACAAGCAAAAAACTAGTATTGGATATGACAAGGATGTGTCCTTTAATATTCCGGATTACTCAAAGCCCATCCAGTTTTAGAGTGTTGGATTCCATTATGACATTTCACCTTTAGTTGTTCCAAATTCTCTCCTCCTTCAGAACATCCAAAACATATTTTTATATGCCAACATTGTGACCGAGTTGGCCATATGAAAGATCACTATTTTGATCTTCATCCATGTTATCACTATCATAAATTGGATCATTCCTCATAAATATGTTTCAAAAACAATCCGCCTGCAAGAAAAAAGATTCATTTTGGATGGATCTCTTCTTGGAAATGGTCTCCAACAACCAAGAAGATATTTTTGCCATATGTCATAATCTCTTCTAAAATATTAAAATGTCTTCTAATTGAGTTTTCTTGATATTCCCACCTTGTATATGACATGGAAGTTATGTTCATATACAAGATTCAAGGCCACATCAAACGAGCCTGAGCCACAACCTACCATAGCATATCCTGAATTGTAGCCAGAGACATAGAAGCTCAAGCAAGGCTGAGCCACAACCTGCCATACCATATTCAAAGTTGTAGCCTTAGAATACATTTGGTTGGTGGTAAACCTTAAACCATCTATACGGGTTTGAGACCGAGCCTTCGTGTTGATATTCTCCCTCTTCAAATAATTGGCGACACTTTCTCTAGTAAAAAACTTTAGCTCCTTGCCAATTTTGGAAGAATTCCATGAATTTTATTAAGCATTCCAGAGTTGGTGGTCATCGTTAAACCACCACATGCTAATACCTACCATTTTAGTTCGAGGTTCTCCCTTTTTATGTAGGTTGAAAACCTCCCTTTTCCAAGTTGAATGTCTTCCTCTTCAAAGAATTATTAGCACTTCCTCTAGTAGAATACTTCAACTTCTTGCCAAATTTTGAAGAGTTCCTGGAACTACACGAAGCATTATAGTGTTGGTGGTCATCCTTAAACCACCTCCTTATGCCAACATTTCAGATATCACATTTAGCCTAGTGCTTCCATGCATTTTTTCCCATTTTGTATTACATCTCTCTTCTTAGACTCATACATACCCCTTCAGATTAAGGGGGAGAATGCTGGAAATCTATTCTGCTAAGGGTTAAGGTGTGGAAGTGGAATATACAAAGGAAGTCCAAGAGACCTTGGAAGACAAATCCAAGGGTCACAAGAATGTATTATAAATGTACATTTATGTTAATAAGAAATGAAATTTCATGCTTATCTTCATCTGCTATTCATTATCATGTATGTTTAATATGTATAATAAATCTCATCCAACACAATTGAATGAGGCTTAGAAAAATCCTGTCAAACAAAATATAACATTTTAGTTATAAATAAGTTATGAAAACATATAATGATACTTATAATAATGCATAAGACATAAATATATATATTATCAAAGTTACAATTTCATTCACAATGTTGTATACAACATTTTCATGAATCGATGTAAATATTGTGTTGTGTCATAATTTCTCTTTGCAAGATGATATTTAACCTTGCCATGTGTCTTGTCAAGTTTTACAATAACATAAGAAATACCTGTATCTGACACTAAACATATGTCTCATACCTTGCCAACTACATTATAATATTCATCGTATTGAAACTCAACACAATATAGAAATATTTGTTCGTGTTCATTACTTTGTCTATAAAAAAAAAGTATGCAAATTCCATTTTATTTTCCTTTCATTCCATATTCCATTCTATAACACTCGTCATTGATTTTGAGGGGTCAATTTCTTGACTTTTACGATAGGTGTAAGTTCAAATTCATTTAGTAACATTCATAGGGGGTCCAATTAAAACTTTAGGTGTTGTAATTACTGCCCTTAATCCAGAAACATTCACGAGTGCCTTGTTTGATGCCATGTTCCCATATATATATATATATATATATCCTAAGAAATTGTATTGTCATTATATTAAAAACACACAAAATTAAAAAAAATCTATTCCTTCATAAATTTAACTTCTCAAGAGCACACAACTATCCATAATTTTTCTTATAATATGAGAACCTAAAAGCACTTAGCAAACAAGGTAAATAAATAACCTTTCAAATATGTTATTGTAGATTAATAATATTGAAATACTAAGAAAATATAACCTTCTATCTCGAATTTGATGTATCATTTATGGTATTTAGAGATAGTTGTAAATTATAGAAGATTGATTATCAGATAATTGTTAATTATAAAATGTAATATTAGTAATATTAATTAAGGATATTATAATTTTAATTTAAATAATTTAAATGAGTCAAAATTACACTACATTAATTTTTTTTTTCCATATAAATTTTTACCAATGTTTAAGAAATGTTGACATACTTACATTACATGTACACATATCCCATGTATTAGGTTGTAGAGTACCTCTTAGTCCTATAATTGTGATCCATAAAAAATTCTCCTTGAAGGAACTTTGTATATTACTCACGACCCCCATGTGTGGCTTGTCCAAATCTGTTTATATATATATATATAATTATTTAGATTATATTCAATATTTCAATTTCACATTTCAATATCAATGTACAACCCTTAATATTAAAGAGAAATATCTATATCCTTTCCTCAATTATTAGGTGATCCAAGTGGAAAGTGATAAATATGTAACTCAATAAGGCACTCAAAACACTATAAATATCGAGCCTTTCCTTTCAAAAGGATATATTCCTCTTCACAATGTAGCGATAAAATGATGTTTCCTTTGTTAATAAATAATTGGGTGTTGATCATATTGTTAAGCTCACTCTTCTTGTGTTCAATATGTTTTGGTAATGTATTCTATTTATAACTTAGCATTGTTCTTGTTATTAGTTTCATGTCGGGAATATTGGCATTTAAGATTACTAGATATTAGCCCCCCAAAATATATCTTAGTGGTATCATAGCAAGAATTTCCTAGAAGCCATTTAGTCTCACTTTCCATTCCCTAAATTATTTTTCAAATGGCATATCGTCACACAATCGAAGCCCAAAATAAAGAAAACAATGCATTCACATCAATAAAATATTTGAGTAGTCAGGTATTAATTTCTCATAATATCTTGATTTATGGAGATTTATGCTTTAATACTATGAACTTGATGAAAAATGGGATTTTTTGAGAGCGGGTGGAAATAGAGGATGGGGAACTTGGGCCGAGGAGGAGGAGGGGGGATATAAATTCTTACCTAATTCAAAACTTCCTTGAATCCTCTCTGTGTTCTCCTACACTCTCCATCATCTAATCACACATAATGACCAATTCACTCTTCTCAATAATGGAAAGAAGATCATGATGTTCCATGATATATGCATTTAAACCATAGGCTACTGTGTACCCATCATTAGGGGAATTTTGAGGTCTAAAATGGGCCTCCTAAGAAAAATGTACAACGTAAATAAACTTTATAAGAACCAATAGGATTCAAGATTATGATGTCGACCATGGGGGATGATTCACCATTTTTTTAAGTAAAATGGTTAAAATATTAAAAATTAATAAAACAATAAAACCACTTTTTCAACTTATCTCACAAATTTTTTACTCAAATTTCAAGCCAGAGTAATCATTGGATGCAAAATTTAATTCCTCATCCAAGGAGTATCTATGTTTTATACTTTTGATGGACCCTGCTAAAAACGTGATTGCAATCATGTTTTTCATGTATTTCTCATTATTAGTGTAGCAGGATCCATTAGAAGTATGTGACATGGGTAATCCTTGGATGAGGAATTAAATTTTGTATCCAAAGAGTATTCCTACTCCAAATTTGAGTAAAATATTTGGAAGATAAGTTGAAAATAAGAGTTTAAAAAGTAGATTTTTCTTTTTTTCCTCTAAAATTGATGATGTAATCAAATCTTATTTTATTATTTCCACTATTATTTTATAATTTCCTTAGGAGGCCCATTTTAGACCTCAAAATTCCCCTAATGTACTGATTTATATTTAAATATTTACAAGTACCACTTCTTGATTTACATGTATATGGTGATATCTAGAGTGGATTTACAAGTACATCAATTGCATCCCTTCCGGATTTGTTGTAGGTTATATCGACTACATTTTTCACAAGAAACAATATTTCCCTGTCTTTTCTCTCACTATCCATCATCTTCTCCTCATAAATTTCATTACCAACATGTAGGTCCTAATTTATGCTAATCCATTACTACCCTTGCCTTTAGGTTTTGCTGAAATTTGGTTCTGATCATTTTATCTTTTTACCTGAAATTTCACTCAAGTGATCACAAATGGAGATCTATTAATAAAATATAAAGATATATTTTTGAATATTGACTTTTCTCCTTGTTTAATTTCTATAATTTCCATCCATAGTGTAAATTTAAAGAATCTCTACTTTAATTTCACAGCTTCTATCTTTCCCTTGTATTAACTCCTCAAAATTATTTCAACTAGGGAAATGTAAAATATCTTTGCCCAATGTCATGGAATCGAACCTCTTCCTTTGGTTCCATTATTTTAAAACCTCATCTTGCTTTCAGAATTTGGTAGTACACTCATGTAATTCATAGTTCCAACATTTTTTTAGGTATGATCTTGAGTTTACCTAGATGGTTACATAGGTGATTAGTTGTTTCTAGTTATTTAGTTAGTTGTGATGGTTAGTTTGTTTATGGATTTGTAACTATAATTTTTTTTTATATATTTCTCTATAATAAAGAATTTTTTACACGAGTTGATATAATAAGTCACATCTTGTTTATTTCTCCATATTTTTCATAGTATCAGATCCCTCGTAGTTGAGGAAGCTGAGAGGATCCACAAAAACAAGTGGTATGAGAAGCTACAATTTCGAATTGTGGAAAAAGTTTTAGTGTGAATAAAAATTAGATATTTATTATAATGATGTATGGTTAACTAATGAAATATTTCAACTGATATAGAGATGTTACACAAAGTGTTTTTGGTCACCTACTACATGACGCAGAGAGGAGAGCCCCAAAAAGGGGCTTAATCTCTCCCAATTCACTATTGCTTATAGCCAATTACAATGTAGTGATGTCTATGGACTAGAAGCCACCAAGAAAACCCCGTAGTGCCAAACGAAAAGTTTTGGGCCACATTTTGGCCCACTATGTTGCTGAGGATCATGGGGCTATAGCTCCAAATAAAATATTTGATCCAAAGCATCTTCTTAACCCCCAATTTCAATTGAGTAATAAATCACCTTGTAGGGATAACTTTGTATGATTTTCAGGTGTTATCGAAGTATATTTGGTAATTTATCTCCCAATAATGCCTTTCATGTTCGGATTGATCATGACTATGCTGTGATTTAGCTGTTGAAATAAAACAGATCGAGTTCTCTGCCTCCTTTTTTTATCGAGAGTTTGGTTTTTTATCATAGAACTCGTATATATTTATGTTCTTTTATTTTTTTGAATTTTTAATTGAATAATTATGTACTCAAGTAAATTGTCAATTCCAACACCAATGTTAACTTCAACCAATTATGAATTTTGGAGTTCAAAATTGCAATCTTGTTTGGAAGGTATAAGTTGTTGGGATAATGTTGAAACAAGGTTCACGGAACCTGATGAAAATTATATTTCTGCTATGTTTTTTTCTCAAAGAAATAAATATGAGGACCATACAAAAAATAAGGGAAATATAAATCATGCATTTTGAATTCTTTAAATGGTTCGATTTTTCCTAAAATAACTGGTGCAAAGAATACTAATGAAATTTTGGATATTCAACTTAAAAAAATATATCAAGGTAATGAAAATATGAATATTACGAAATTATGAACCCTTATAACTCAATTCGAAACCCTCAAGATGAATAAATCAGAAACTATTGATCAATTTATGACTAGATTTATGGGTGTTGTCAATCAACTTTTAGTTAATGATGAAAAGTTAAAATATCAAAGGGTTTTGGAAAAAGTCCTTATAATTTTTCCAAAGAAATTTGAAATGACATTGGCTGCTATTCTTGAGTCTAAGGATATAAAAAAAATTATGTGGAAGAATTAACATGTTGTTTATTATCTCATGAAGAAAGAATTCATTTGGATGTTGGCATTTTGGAGCATGCTTTCAAGTCTAAAGTTTCCATGGAAAAATTTGGAGGAAGATGTTTTCGTTTCTGGAAGGGAATTGTAGAGGGAAATGTAAAATAGAGGATAAACCATAGGTAACACATTTAGAGCAGCGTGAAATTGAATGTAGCCGTAAGTGGAAAAATAAATCAAACATTCAATGGCACTATCATAAGAAATATGACCATTGTAAATATGAATGTTGAAAATTTTAGGATGTTTTAAGTAGAAACAAAGCTATTGTCTCTAACAAAGAAAAATGAAACATCTGATGTTTTATTTCTTTCACGTCAAGTGAGAAAGTACCTAAGAATAATATGTGGTTCATTGATAGTGGGTGCAATAATCATATGAGTAGTCACAATGATATTCTTTCATAATATTTATACATCTTTCACTAGTATTATTGGTTTGGTTGAGGATTGTCAACTACAATCTTCAATAAAAGGTGATGTGTTAGTACTAACCGAGAAAAATGTGGCGAATAATATTCATGATGTTTACTATGTGCCCCATTTCAAGCATAATTTGTTGAGTGTTGGTTAGTTAGATGCACATGGCTATGATCTTATGTTTCACAACACTACTTGCAAAATTCTTGATCAAAATAAAACTCTACTTCTAAAGATTCATATGACAAAGCACATATTGTATCAATTAGAAATGAGAAGTGGGTAGTTGTATGTAAATAATGTTTCAACAAAAAACTAAACTAAGTTGTGAAATTTGTGATATGGTTGTTGACCTCTTCAAACTATGAGTGTTTTTAAAAGACAATCTATGGTAAAGGTTTTCCCACTTTGTTTGAAAAAATATCTCCTTGTACAAGTTGTGTAATGGGAAAACATAAGCGATATATTTTTCCCACAACTTCTTACAGAACCAAAGAACAATTAGAGTTAATTCATACATATTTTTGTGGTCCTATTCAAACACAATCAATTGGTGGAAGTTTCTATTTTATCACATTTATTAATGAATTTAGTAGGAAAGTTTGGGTTTATTTTATCAAATAAAAATTTGAGACTTTTCTAAGTTCAAGGAGTTCAAGTCTGAAGCTGAGAAACAAAGTGGAAATTTCGTCAATTTTTATAGAGGAAATGGAGGAGGTGAGTGTCACACCATTTTTTTGGTCATCTAACCTATTATTATTAGATGAACCCAAGTACACCATGTAAGACCAATTTTACCCTAAGTAAAATTGCTTTCACCATGTGAAATAACTTATTTGTTTATACTTCCTGGTCACATTTAACCCAAAACAAGGAAATTAATTAAATAAATCCTTATTTATTTAATTATTTCCTAAGAATAAGTTATTTAAATCATTATTTAAATAATATTCTTAGTTAAATTTGACTAAATCATCCGTAAATAATTAAATAAACCATTATTTATTTAATTATATTCCCATCATTTCCCCAAAATGATAAATAAATCATTTATTTATTTATTATTTATAAATAAAGGAATTGACCCAAGTCAAAAATCCTTTTCCCTCCAACAAATATAATAAAATATTCCTAAAGGGTGGTTCTAGAATTTGATTAATAATATTTTATTCATGCCCCAAGTTCTAGACCGCCCTAATATTTTGTTATAAATAGAAGGGTTTTCCCCATTCATTAGTCACCTCCATTGCATTAGATCACTCTGGATCTATACTAGGTCACATTCTTCATTTTGCCTTGTGAGCTCCCATTGAGTTCTATTTTTGTCTGGGTTTTCTACAACAAGAAGAGAGAGGAATTTTGGATCTAAAATGTTGAGGACTTCCAAGAACCCATCCCATTGAGGAGAACCGGAAAACACCTTTCTTTTTTTCCTCTCAAGTGCCCCCTTTTTAATATAATATAAAAATTCTTTCAAATATATTGTTCTTGTCTTGTCTATTGGATGCATGGAGCCACATTTTACTTTATCTGCTTAATGTCTTTTATGCTTAGATCTGGATTTGTGTAGCATTACTTCGATCACCTAATTGCAGATTTAAAGATATTTGGCAGCCATAATCGATGTTAGAGCTATTTGTTATGCGTAGCTAAAGTGGTCTTTTACGACGAAAGATTCATACTAACAATTGGCGACTCCACACGGGTTTTCTTTTTTGACCGCTGTCGTTTTATATATTCCTGCATATCCAGTTGTTTTAGACCCTAGGGTTTCTCTTCCGTTTTTTTTTTTTCCTATTTTTATGGTTCTTTTCACCTCTCAAACCCTCAAAAATTGAAATTTTTAACTTCTGTGTGTTTTTGGCCCTATTGCGCAGGTGACGACATCAGCCGTAGCTGAGACGACAACTTTTTCTGAAATCTGCCGCCGAGAGACCCAGATCTACAGGTCGCACTTATCAGCCCAAAAACTGTAACCTGGCCTTGAGGTCGCACTTTTCTACCCCAAATCTCCGACCTGGACTGAAAACAAGTCATAACCTGCGACCTGCACTTTTTTCTGCAATTTTCCAACACTTTTTCTGGGTTTGTCTGAAGCTTCTGTCAGGGTTTTCCAGCCTCTGTCTCCCCCCGTTTAGACCTGTTTCTGATCTGTTTCACTCAAATAAGTGGGAATCTTGTCCATTAGGGCTCTAGTACCCTCCACTTTTTGTGGGAGAGTTTTTGTTGTTTCAGAAGTCTGAATTTCCAAAGTTTCAGCCTTATTTCCTTCAGATCTGATACCTCCTTTTCAGATCCCTTTAGATCAGCTCTTCTCCCTTTCAAATCACCTCATATAGTTTTGTTTGGGTTCATTTCTAGGGCCGCCTCCTTGTCCCTTCTATTTTTAGCTGATCTCCTCCTTTTTAGCAGCAACCTTGCCTCTGGCTCTTTGTTGTTCTCTGCACCTCTTTTCAGTAGATTTCTCCTTTAGATCCCCATCCCTCCCGACCTCAGATCTCTTGGCCTCTTTTTCGCGTGCTTTGCTTAGTTTTTTCCCTCTTATAGACTAGTTTTGAGAGACCTGCCTTATTGGATTAGATTGATGCATTGTTAGCTGTTAATTTTCTGTTATTTTAGTCTTATTTACTACATATTTGTTTTCAGTTACGCAGCACACTTTTTCTTTTACTCTGAAAACATCTGGGTTTAAACAATTAAAATTAACGCATGCCACACACTGACCCTAAGTGAAGAAGAGCCTGGTTAACACCGCCTGGAAAAGCCTTTAAAATTAATTGACACTGCACCTCTCTGCCCTTGTTTCGACATTGACCTCACTTGATTTTTCCCCTCCCTACCCCTGTCAGTTTTATTCTTCCCGTCATCATTGCACCTCCAAGGCGTTTGTCCCAAATACTTCCTGGCCTTCACCCTCAGTTTTCAGTTGGTCAACTTCCTCCTGCTCGTCATCATTGAGTAATTCCTCCCCTGAGTCCACACTTTGACTCTTCCTCTGATTGTTCGAGTTCTCCCCCTACTCTTGGTTCTCCCCCTGTTACCTTCACCATGTCTAGTTCAGGGCCTAGCGCTAGCAGCAACCCCAGTTCTACTACTAGGTCCGTTTCCAGTGGAACCACTACGGGACCTATCTCGACTGCCCCATTGCTCCCTTATATGGCCGGTCTCAGTCTCCCCGACTTCAATCAGCTAATCAATGATCCTATTCGCCATGATGTCAGTTGGCTTTCTATACCAACGAAGCTCCCCTCTGACATTCCCAAGTTCGAAGGCCTTGCTAGTGAAGATCCCTCCAACCATATCCGATCTTTCCACATGTGGTGTTCCTCAAATTCCATCACCGATGACTCCATCCGTCTTCGATTTTTCCAACGCACGCTTACCGGTGAAGATTCTAAATGGTATGTTGATCAAGCCACCTCTTCCCATACCACCTTTGCGACCATTGCCCAAGCCCTTTTATCTTATTTCCAGCTCCCTCTCCGATACGACACAGGTACTGAACTCTTGACTTATTTTCATCAATCCTCTTCGACCCGCCTTTCCGCTCATGTCCAGGAATGGCGATGAAGACGGAGCTTATGTCGCGCTCCCCCCTTTGAAGATCGGGTTTATATGGACTAGTTCCTTCACTCTCTTTTACCTCCAATTGGCAAATATGTTGCATCCCATTTTCCTCAAACTGAAGAAGCTGCCCTCCAAATAGCCCTGAAATATGACCTTATCTATGCTCAATTTGGTTATGTTTATACCATTCTTTTCGACCTCCCCAAGCCCAGTGGCCCTCCTGCCTCGGGGGCATCTCACTCTGCCGACGGTATCATTGGAGCTATGACACATACCCCTGCTCAACCTCTTATGGGCTATGGTTTCCCTTCAGGAGGGGCGAACCCCCTCGGCACTTTTCCCCCTCCAGGTAGCATGTATCTAGGATACGGCATGCCTCCTCCTTTTTCCCACACTCCTGCTTACCTCAACGTTGCCCATCCTACCCCTTATCCATACCCACAACCTAGTGTCCCAACTCCTCTAGCATTTGGACCTCCCACTCCCTTGCCTTCTCCACCCCTGCAACCGCACTTACTACCCCCTCCAGGGCAAGTATTTGTGCAGCAGGGGGCAACTCATCTTATTCCTTCTCAAAGAAAGAGGAAAGTAAATCCATCCGCTTCTGGCAATCATGGATCCAATCCTTCAAGTATTGACTCTACCACTGCCAACCAGCCATAGGGCTCTCAGCCCAAGCCAGACAGACCTCTTCGCACGAATAAACCATGTTCGTGTTGTGGTGTTTATGGTCATTACATTCACGATTGTCCCTTATTACCACAAATTTGGCAGATGTGGGAGTCTCAAGCCACCGTGTGGGGACAACACTCCTCCCCTACTGTCCCTCCCAATACGGCTACTTCTCAACCCACTGTGTTTACCGATCCTTTCCCTCAACAAGGATTCGTGGCCACTCAACCACCTCATGCCCTAGTAACCACTCAACCTTCCCCTTCTGGTTCCTCTATTACCAGATTATCATGATGGCCTCTGACCAACCTCTCACCGTCGACCTTAACCTTCAAACTCGGTCTCGTTAGTACTCCATGCCTCTCATTCTACCTGCCTCTGAGTCCCCATCTTCAGGTTCTACAGAACCTTTGTTGACACCTAATGGTCCCTTGCAAATACCTCTACCAAAAGCTGAGGTTCATACCAAAATTCCTAAGGGCCCATTACGCTGAAATGCTACCTATGGTCGGGCTGTCTATTCATAAAGCATAGTAGATGATGTGGCACAATCTCCTGTTGCCATTTCAACACTGGAACTCCTCCAGTCATGTCCTTCTCAAAAGAAGGCTCTACTATCTGCCGTGGGTGCTGTAGATCCTGATGATGACCAATTAATTGTTTTCGACGCCTATCAGTCAGACCATCCCCCCCCTTCCTGCTTCTATTGCTTTCCAAATCCCAGTCAAAATCCAAAATGCCAATGTCACTCGGTGTATTATTGATGAGGAGGCATCTACCTATGTGATGTCCGCTTCGGTTTGGAAACAACTCGGATCTCTTGAGCTGGCCCCTTCCACAATCACCCTCTGTGCATGGGATGGCCATGTCTCCCAGCCCATTGGCCTCTTCCGTAACTGTCCTATCACCCTTGCAGGCAATACTGTTTGTGTCTACGTTGAATTTATCGGTGCCCCTCTTGACTAGAACATTCTTTTGGGGCGTAGTTACACCTATGCCATGTCTTTCGTCCCATCGGCCATCCACCAAAAGATTTTTTTCCCTCATAATGGAAAAATTTTCACCATTGACCAGTTGACGTATCATGAACCAAAGTCTCAAACCTCCCCTGAGTCCACCATCTCTATTGTCTCCAATAAGCAAACTGTTGATTCTTTGACCAGTGTTTTCCCCGGCGTCTACAAATACTTCTCCTTGCATGGCACTTTTCCAAGTCCTCCCCCTCCTCCTGTCTCTGATCCCAGCTTAGCGAATGTTGGCATGATGCAATCGTCTCAGGCTGCCCTTCCACATCCTGCTTCAGCTAGTCAGCAACCTCAACCCCGTCCGCTGCACCATGCTCCTAGCCCTTCGCCTCAGCCGACTGAACCTCTCCCACCTGGACCTTCCCATCCCCCTCACACTCAGGAACCCCCCTACCCTCCTAAGTCGGTTCCCTCAGGTCTCCACCATATGGGAGCTGTCCCTCCTGGCCATTACCCCACCGATTAGATACCTTTTCTTGGTGCCCCCGCGAAGTCTATTCGGTTCTCGTCATGGCCACCCTTTCCCTCCCTAATTTAACCTTGGGAATACCAGTCTGGTATCTTAATCCTCTAGCCAAGACCCCACTGGGCCACCCCAAACCATACATTGTTGTGACACCTGTGTAACCAATTCCCTTCGATCCCTCCACCGCTACTGTGCCCCTAGCCCCTCTGCAAGACCATCCTCATGCCATGATAGTTATGGGCAAGAAAAGAAAAAATCGCAAAGGGGAATCCAAAGACAAGACCACCGCACCCGACCCTACCCCCCTCTACCCACCAAGCCTTGTGCCTTGTGTGATGGTATCGGTCATGCCACCCATACTTGTCCTGAGTTGCCTCGTATCCAACCCATGGTTAAAGTTGCGTTCTCGGAATATACGGCCCTTGAAACCTTTTTTTCTTCCTCATCCATAGATAAGAACCCAAAGACTCTTGGTACCAACCAAACCTATGCTCTGTGTGGTATCCATGGCCATTATTCTCAACATTGTCCTCACCTCATGCATTACCGAGCCTCTTTAAAGGTCATTCGCGAGTAGGAAGTTGAACAAAATCAATCCACCTCTCCCATCCTCACTCAGTATGCGTCAGGATTACTCGAGGATCCCCCTGCTGCCCCCCTCCTATACCTATCATCACCCGCGCAACCCTCGAAGTACATTCCCTCTGAATCCACTCCATCTGTTTTGCTTGATTCCCCTACAGTAACATTCTTGGGCTCTTCATGCTTTGACCATATTTTTACTTGTTCTTCTGTCATTCCCCCTGATGACCCATATGTGCACCTCTCTTCCCATATTGATGATTTAGGTAGCTTTGAAACATCATGTGGTTTCCTCAACCTTTCCCTTTCTTCCCATAATCACGACGATACCATCCGTATTTATGATGTCCTTCGTAACATGAGTTCCCGCTCTTCCTCCCATAGTTCTCATTCATCTCCCTCTAGTCAATCTATGAGACCTATACTTCCTACCGTGACCACTCCCTCTCATAGTTGTCATTGGATGTCTACCCTATACTCACGTTGCCATCATTATTCTCCTTCCTCCCATTTCTTGTCTTGTGACACTATTCCACTGGCCCTCTTGTCCACACATTATATTGGCTATGCCGATGGGGCAAGTCGCTATTCCCGGAATCTCGCCTCGGCCGCATGGGCCATCTTTACCCCCTTGCATACCCTCATTCTTGAAAATGGGTTATGAATTGGTAATGCCACCAATAATCAGGCTAAATATGATGTCGTATGTGGTCTATTAGCTTATGCCCTCTCTCATTGCATCCTCCATCTGCATGTTCGTGTCGATTCCCTGCTTCTTGTCTTACAACTTAATGGTTTCTATCGTGTGCGTAACCCTATCCTGTTTAGACAATATTTGTGAGAGAAAATTTTGATACGTCAATTTAGATTCATTACTTTCAACCATATACCTAGAAGTCAAAATCACTATGTATATCAAATCGCAAATCATGTTCTAGTCTAGAATTTATCACACACAAGACAATAACATTTAACACCATGAAAAAAATTCATATAAATCATATGTATCATATAACATGTGTTTTTAAATTCCATCTACTCTGAAACATATCACATGCCCATAGCATGTTACAAAAAACAAAACTACAAAAATGGGGGGCATCACTTGACCCTACATAGACGCTGGGGGGCACCACCTGCCCTACATCTATTCACTCTCTGGAGGATCCTAAGCCAACGGCTCTGCTCCTGTAGCTTATATATCACACACAGTCTGACCGTCCATCGCCATGCATCGCATGATACCTCGCCATTCTGAGGGTAGCCCAATACATAACTCTATGTATTGGTTGTCTAAATCCTGCCAACCACGCTCCGACAAACCGGTCAACAGCCTCTCACATCTGCGACGGATGTCCTCCAACAGAGCAGCCATATCCTCATTTTGTGCCGTCCTTGATCCACTTGCACCTGTAGCTCCTGCTACTGCAGGTCGTCCCATATATCTGGTCGGTTTTACCGGAGCTATATCTACATTCCAAAAAGTATAAGGATTAGTACCATGAATACTAGTCACAAAATCTAAAATGCACATAACAGATTAGTTTCTTGTCACTTACCATCGGGCCCCCATACTCGACTAGGCGGAAGCGGCAAGTCCGGATCTCCCCAATAACTCATCCCACTATAGGGATAGTCATCTATGTACAATGGCATCTGATCCCAATGGGCGAAGAACTCTGGTCAAAACACCCGTCTGACCGCCCCTCCTCCTCCTCTACACAGTAGTCGTCCCCACCAACGCATTCGGGGCTCTCTCGGACCCCCATCAGGTAATTGTATACGAGGTCATAAGGTCGAGATATTCTCAAAGAAGAAAGAGCACGATACCGTCCCATAGGCACAATCATGATTCACTTGCCACTTACATAGCGACAACTATTGTTTCACTGACACCAAAATCATTTGTGCCCACCCATAGTAGGTCCCACCCAACACACTCTCTACAATCATCATCTGCCCTCCAGTGATGTGATGGAACGCCTGACTGCCCAAGATCCGCAACACTGCTGCTGTCACTACCCGGGTCTCCAACCACTCTAGATCCCCAATCGATATCCGAGTCCCTTTGACTTTGAAACCTGATCGACAATGTCACTCAAAAAACTCCATGATGTTACGCCCTCGCGATAACACTGGCTGTGTATTTCCCACCATCCCTAATGATGGGAGACCAGTCAGGAAATATAGATCCTGAATTGTCAACTCAATCCTGTGCCCCTACACTATAAACACCTCATGGTATGGATCCTAATAACTGACAATCCAGGCCAACAAGGGCTCACCAGCCCTCATCAAAGGGTTCTCCACAAATTTCAGAACCCCAAACCTAGCCAATGCACGATGGACACCCTGATCCGCTTGGATTTCCGTTCGTAATGTACCTAGGTCTCTCTCTTTCCACTTGATCCATATATCTGCCATATCTGCACAAAACCATCATCTTTGCCAGTCTACAAATAAAAAAAACTACATTTCCTTACACCAAAACTAAATTTCAACCCATAACAGCACTGAAATTGCCCCCATCTAATAGGTCGCACTTTTTGGAAAAATCCTAGGCCAGGTCGCACTTTTCATGCCCACACCTGCATCCCAGGTTGCAGTTTTTTCCCCAAAAACTGCGACCCGACCATAATGATGAATTAGGAGCAGTTACTGAGATTTAAACCCCTAATCTGAACTTTGAATCCATCAAAAACAAAGAGTAGGATTAGGCCTCTTACCTGCAACTGACGAATCACAATTCCAACAGTTGGTTTTTCCGCTACGATCACCGCAAGATTTAGGGCCTTCTCTCCTCTCCACATTCACCACAGCTACACAAGCAAATGAATGATTTTGGAGGGAAAATGCCTTATTAGAAGAAAAACCCCTCTTTTTTCTTTCACCCGCTACGACCAAACCATAGCCCCGTTTGACACACCGTCTGCACTGTTGGAAAGCTCTCACCAAGAACTCAAATGGGTTTCTGTTAGTTTTTCATGTTTGGATACTTCACTAGCACACATTTTGTCCAGGAAGGGTCCTTTCATCTCTCCTTCCAATCGGAATTCTTCACTTACAACGCTTGTACTTGGGGCACCACTTTACCTCTTTACTTGGCTTTGTTGATGTAGATTTTCGTCATGAGATACCATATTGTACTGATGTGTTCATGGTCCCCCACTAGACCTTTTCTGTGTGGCAGCTCCATCAAGTCGCCCTTGTTTAGAGCATCCGAGTTGGGTCATCATGTGTCATGGAGTCTATATCGAGCCCCTTTATCTCCCACTATAGTCCTCCATCCTTCCTCGCTTGGTCCCTCTCTCGTGTTGCACATTATGGATTTCCATACCATTGTCACCTATCCTCCCTGATATTGTGTCAGTTGCTGCCATACCATTCATGCCCCTTATGCTCTAACAAGGGAAGTCATCCATCTGCTACTCAGTTACCCTCATTTCATTATCATCATCAGTGTCGCTCTACTATTTTCTCCCGTGCCTTAGTTGAGATTACCTTCTTACCTCACCTATGGCGGACCTACTTCTGTCGACATTAGCTCATTTAATCTAGAAGCCAGGTCTAGGGGGCAGTGTACCTTGGTTTGATCTCTTTTCAGCATGATCATGATCTCTACACTTGATAGTCCAATGATGCAGTAGCAGCTATTGGTGATTCCCGGGTGTGTGTGAGATGTCTCAACCCTCATGAGGGGGTGGCCCTGCAGGTAGCCCGCCACATGCCCAGATGACTTCTTCATTTTAGCCCTTGATGCAGCTCCTCCCATTTGATGATCTTTGCCTCAGCCACTTGCAACGCCTCTTCGAATTGCATGTATCAGTCAGATTTTGCGAGCCCTTCCCCGTGTGTAGGGGAAATTTGGGCGTATTTGTATCTCATGTACTAAAATATTATTGTATAAGTCCTGATGGTTATTTCAGGCATAGCATGTATGTGGGATCCATCATTCTATTTTCTGGCTCCTATTTAAGCCAACATATTCTTCATGGTTCGGTTCCTTGTTTAGTGGACTTCCTATTCTTTGTACTTTGTCTTGGCGGGCATAGGTATGCCTCCCCCACCGCCTTTAGCATAGGTACCACTTCATAAACTAGAGACTTGTTGCACCTGTAACTCTCGTCTCCTCAGGGTCTAGTCCTTTAGCACCTTAGACTACCTTATATTTTTCTCTCTCACTTCCCTCTTAATGTCTAGTGATTGAGTTCTTACAACGTACTTCGGTCACACGATTTGATCCTAACACTCGTACGTTGGGGGGCAATCTGTTACACCATTTTGTTAGTCATCTAACCTATTATTATTAGATGAACCCAAGTACACCATGTAAGACCAATTTTACCATAAGTAAAATTGCTTTCACCATGTGAAATAACTTATTTTTTTATATTTCCCGGTCATATTTAACCCAAAACAAGGAAATTAATTAAATAAATCCTTATTTATTTAATTATTTCCTAAGAATAAGTGATTTAAATCATTATTTAAATAATATTCTTAGTTAAATTTGACTAAATCATCCATAAATAATTGAATAAACCATTATTTATTTAATTATATTCTCATCATTTCCCTAAAATGATAATAAATCATTTATTTATTTATTATTTATAAATAAAGGAATTGACCCAAGTCAAAAATCCTTTTCCCTCCAACAAATTTAATAAAATATTCCTAAAGGGTGGTTCTAGAATTAGATTAATAATATTTTAATCATGCACCGAGTTCTAGACCGCCCTAATATTTTGTTATAAATAGAAGCATTTTCCCCATTCATTAGTCACCTCCATTGCATTAGATCACTCTGGATCTATACTAGGTCACATTCTCCATTTTTCCTTGTGATCTCCCATTGAGTTCTATGTTTGTCTGGGTTTTCTACAACAACAAGAGAGAGGAATTTTAGATCTGAAACACTGAGGACTTTCAAGAACCCATCCCATTGAGGAGAACTGGAAAACACCTTTCTTGTTTTCCTCTCAGGTGCCCCCTTTTTAATATAATATAAAATTTCTTTCAAATGCATTGTTCTTATCTTGTCTATTGGATGCATGGAGCCACATTTTACTTTATCTACTTAATGTCTTTTATGCTTAGATCTGGATTTGTGCAGCATTTTTTGGATCACTTAATTGCAGATTTAAAGATATCTGGCAGCCATAATCGATGTTAGGGCTATTTTTTATGCATAGCTAAAGTGGTCCTTTACAACGAAAGATTCATACTAAAAGTGAGTATGATTCTAAATAATTTTTACCTTTTTATAGATAACATTCCATTAAGAAAAAAAAAGAAATGAGATATACTCCACAATAGAATGGAGTCACAGAAAGAAAGAATTAGACTATCATGAACAAGGCTAGGAGTTTTCTTATATTAAGAAATTTGTCTAAAATGTTTTGGGTTGAAAGGTTGGATGTTATGTATACATACTGAATATATCACCAACTTCTAGTGTTCAAGGTAAGGTACCTAAAGAGGCATGGAGTGGAAAAAAGGTAATTGTTTCACATTTTGAAGTTTTTCATTGTATTTATCTCACTCGTGTTACGGGAAAACTAAGAAATAATCTTTATGATAAGAGTGAGAAGTACATTTTTATAGGATATAGTGAATAATTTATGGAAAATTTATTTTATAATCCCATTACTCAGAATTTTTTCATAATTCAAGGTGTTAAGTTTATGGAAGAAAAATCATGGCATGAAATGGAAAATGGTACTTGTTATAATCCTTTTTTTGTATTAGATGAAAATCAAGCACCTATAACAAGTATTCTAAGATTATAGATTCAAGATTAAATAAGTTCATCATCTAGTAGTGATTTTGATTCTGATAGAAATCAAAGAATGAAAACTTTGAGTGATATTTATGCTTAAGTGATCAAGAGTTCATAAATTTTTCAAACCAGGATGGTTGCGTAGATCTCGTCTTCCTAATTCCTGCATCGTAAACAATTTGAGAAACCGATGTCATACGAGGAAGATATCACGTTCTAATTGAAATGCCAAATATGTAAATTTTCAACAGCTCAACCAGAGTTGACTGGGATGCACAATCAGCAAGTGGGTGGATGTACAATCAGCAAAAAGGAATATTCCTCAGAATATTCCTTTCCACTTAACTAATCACAGGTTCACAATTTTTGAAATTCTATTGGTTGTACATTTTTGAATGCCAATTATAGGGCTCCACGTGGTTGGCCCTGAGGTCGCCACATGTCCCTCCAACTACACACTAAAATTTCAGTTGGGATTGCAACAATCGACCCTGCGACCTCTTGTTGGGAATGTAAAGGCCTTAATATTCACACTATATGAGTAGTTCTTAACCTCTATGGTTATGACTTTTATTTAAGGTTTGTTGAAATCATATGTGGGTAGTTGGGAACCACCGGCGGTCCCAACCCGCTAGCGCTTCCCTGGAGTATTCACATGGCACGTTACATTAACCAACCATCACAGTAAGATTTAACCCCCAATTTTCTGTCGTGTTGTGACATGGAAAACATTTAACCTTAACCATCCTCCATGCAGTCAACGTTAAACTTGCCAGCCTTACCGCAATTCTAGTTTCCAACTGGAGGTCCGCGCAGGTTCCGCCCAACGGTTATGTAATCATGGGTTTGGGGGGTGCACATGTGGCCACCCCCAACCACTAACACTTATTTTGCAGTCAAGATGATGGGAATTTTGGTGAGCACACCAAAATTTGCGGCCTATGCCTAATTTATCTCCAGTTAAGTGGAGTTCTCCACTTTTAGTGGAGCTTTTCTAGGTGAAATTGGGAAAAAGAGTAGGAAAATCAATTTTCAGCCATTTTAAGTGAATGAAGAGTCATTTTTTACTAATTAGAACATTCTAGAGCCATTGTTGTAGAGAAAAAAACCATTAGAGCACTATAACTACATGTAATAGCAAAAATTTGAGCATAATGAAAGATGGAAAAGAAATTGGGAGTTGGACGAGCAGATATAACCTAGAAGGGGTGAACTTATTCATCATTCTTATTGTGTAAATTTCATATGGTGTCTTATTTCCCTGTTTTACGCTAATTTTTAGTGTTATTTAAGCTTGTTTTATGCTTCTAATTCACTAAAAATCATCTACAATTCATGGACAAACACATTAATCCTTATGCAAACTAATGAGAGAAGTATGCACATGTTCTTAAACTGAAAAGAAAATTAGCACATCAAAACTAATACAGTCATTTCAGATCAAATTGGTATCAGAGCTAGAGTTTGTTCTTTGGTGTTGTTTAGTGCAAATAATTGTTTAACTGTTTGCAAGTTTTATATGCTTACTAGGCTATAGCTCAAAAGAGGAGAAGGAAAATTGGTGGAAGAAGGGTATCAAAAGGAGCCAAAGAAAAGGAGAGAAATATTTCCAAAATTCCCACTACCTAGTTCACTTCCTAAGGAATTAGAAGCTTCATTAAGCATGCCTCATAAGGAAGGAGAAATCCATGAATAAGTTGATCCGAAAGAGGAAGAAAGAGTGTTCAAGAAATAATTTCTTGACATGAATGAGATGGTTAGAATCATTTATCAAGAAAATAAGGAGAGACTCAAACAATAAGGATCTAAAATTCACAAGGAAGGACAAGGATCTTTAGGAGTTCACCATGATGAATATAAGTCAAAGAAGGGAAATGATGGAAATGGAGGCAATGGGGAGTCGTTAGCCTCACCCTCATCATCATCATCCTCTACTTCTTCAGTACATCAGCCAGACAAGTCTAAGAACAGTGGTAAAAGTCCTTTTTTAAAAACTTGATGTTAATTTTGAATTTCCAACGTTTAAGGGTGAATTCAATGAGAAAAATCTTGATGATTGGATTAAACAATTGGAGGTCTATTTGAGAATCCAGAACCTTGAATATGATGATACCAAAATTCAATTAGCTTCATTGAGAATGGAAGGTGTAACACTTGTTTGGTGGGAAGCCAAGACAAAAGAGGAGATCATGAAAAATGGTAAGATTATTTTATCATGGTCAGATTTCATTACTACTATTAAACAACAGATTTATCCATTAGCTCATATGCAGAAAGCCATCATGAAATGGCATAACTTTAGGCAATTAAAGGGACAAAATGTGCAATAATACACCCAAGAATTTAGGAGAAGAGATCTCTTATTAGGGCTGGATTTACAGAGTCAAGATACTTTTCTCAAGTACATAGGAGGCTTACATAACAACCTTAAAAATACTATTCTCATGTTTAACCCCACTAGTCTAGATGAAGTTTTTGTTCAGGCCACAAATCTAGAAGCTAGAGGGAAAAACATTCTTGAAGAGGGTAGAAAGAAACCTTTTAAGGGTAAAGCCAACAAAAATCCCTCAAAAGGTTAAAAACAAAAGAATTCATATGTTAATAAAGAGGGATAAAAAGTGGTTTGTAAACATTGTTCCAAATAAGTCCATGATGAAACTCATTGTTGGAAATTACATCCTGAATTGAGGCCAAAGAAACCTAATAACAAAGGGAAACAAAAAATGATGCTACAGCTCAACATGATTTAGGATCTAATTTAGGTGCTGAATCAAATATTATAGCCATAGGATTTAAGAACATGAAAGGAAAAGAAATTGAAACTAAACCCAGTACCAGTACATTAAATTGTCACATAAACACTTCAAATGAAGAAGAAATAATAGAAGTGTTTCATGTGAGGGTCATATCCAAGCATACCAAGATTGACACACTCTTTGATAATGGTCACAAGAGAACTTAATATATGAGTATTTTGTCAAGAAATTTTTTCTTGAGACCATACCACATCCAAAACCATATCTGTTGGGTTGGATTTGTAAGGATGCAAATCTACAGGTTTTAAAGAAATGTATATTGTGATTTCCAATCACTGCAAATTTTTTTGAAATAGTTGAATTAGATCTGGTTCTGCTTGACATCACTGGTATTTTATTAGGGAGTCCTTACTTGTATGACAGGAAAGAGATCTTCCATATCCATGAGAGCAAGTATCATTTATTCAAATATGGCAAGGATTTCATTATTAGAGCACATCGCAAGAAGAAAATAATTGCTATGGTAAATGCTCGACAAGTAAAGAGGCTGGTAAATTCAAGTAAGAATTTTGTTCTTCTTATGATCAAGCCTAAAGCTGATATTAATCATAAATCATTTGAGGGATGTGATCCTAAGTTGAAACCAGAATTATATGATGTAGTTAATGGGCATCATGAGATGTTTTAGGAGCCAACAGGATTGCCTCTAAAAATGGAAATTCAACATGAGATTCAGTTGCAGCAAGATTGTCCTCTTCCAAATATCGATATGTATCACATGTTGATAATTGAAAATTCTGAAATAAATAGGAAAATCAAAGAGATGTTGGAAAAAGGAATCATAAGGCCAAGAACCTCGCCATGTGGTTCACCCATAGTCTTGATACCAAAGAAAGATGGGACTTGGTGCGTGTGTGTAGATTTTCGAGCTTTGAACAAGATTACAGTAAAAAACCATTACCCACTCCCAAGAATAGATGATTTTCTTGATCAACTAAAAGAAAAGAATTTTTTCACTAGGTTATATTTACGAAGTGGATATCATCAAGTAAGAATTGCAGAAAGTGATATATGGAAAAATGCATTCAAAACCAAACAAGGACTCTTTGAGTGGCTAGTTATACCATTTGGGTTGTTTATTGCATAAGAAAATTTCATGCGAGTTATGGATAGTGTTTTGCATAAATTCCTTGATGACTTTGTGATTTTGTACTTAGATGAAATTTTAATTTTCAGAAAAACAAGAGAAGATCATGCCTTGCATCTGAATAGAGTGCTTGATATTTTGAAGAAAGAGAAAATTGTTTCATAAGATTTCAAAGTGTGAGTTTGGAAAGAATTCTTTGGTCTATCTGTGACATATTGTAGGAGGTGGAGAATTGAGGATTGATCCTTCTAAAGTGGAGGAAATTGTGAATTGGCCCACACCCAAAATAGTAATCGAGGTAATATTTTTTTTTAGGTGCAGCTCAATATTGGAGAAATTTTATTGCTAACCTCTTTTCCATTGCAGCTCCTATGCATGCAGTGACAAGTGTGAAGAAAGGCTTTCGATGGGGAGGCAAACAACATCAAGCTTTAAAATATTTAAAGAAAATATCAGTTCAGCTCCAGTCCTTTCATTACGAAATTTGAGACAGCCATTCGAGATTCAAATCGATGCTAGTGATTATGCCATGGGCACATTACTTTTACACCATCGTAATCCTATCACTTTTCATTCTGAAACTTTTAATGGTGTTGTGACTAATATAATACATATTACAAAGAAATATATGGTGTTGGTACAAAGTGTCAAGAAGTTGAAACACTATTTGGTGGGTAATGATATTATTGTAGATATCGATCACCAACCATTATAGTACTTGCAATTGTAAACAAAATTGCAGCAATCAAGACATTTCAAGTGGATGGGATTTCTTCAACAGTTTAACTTGGTTATAAGGTAAAAGAAATGTATTTTCAATGAATTTATAGATATTCTTTCAAGACCAATCATTAGTTATTCCACTTTACTCAAAAATGATTATTTTCTACATGATAGATACATAGAAAAATATGCACATGACATTGATTTCCAAGATGTGTATACTAGTTTGCGTGAAGGGAATCAAGTTGAAGAAAAATATTATCACATGAATAAAAATTTCCTGTTTCATTTGTTGGAAATATGATGCAGAGTGTTGTCCTTGATGGCAACCCACTAAATGAAGATGAAGACATGCGACTGTTGACATGTGTTGTCCTTGATGGCAAACCACCTGATGAAGTTATTCTTGACTTGATGGACTTGGTAAATGATGTAAATCTGATGTTTGTTGACAATATGATGCTGAGTGTTGTCTTTGAAAGGCAACCCACTTGATGAAGATGATGACAACTTACTTGATGAAGTTGTGCTTGAGAGAATATGTTCCTGATGAAGAAAATATGATATCACAGACAGGTACAAAAAAGGCAATGAAGAAAGGAATTCGTAAGCTAAAATATGATGAAAAGAGTATGTCTCTTTGTATACCCGTATTTTCCTAGGGGAAGTCGCGTATGCACGCGGAAAGGAACGTGCCAAGTCGCGTATGGGCTAAAGCGCTCTAAAAGTGCAAAACCAGGGGTAACCACCATGGTATTGACCCATTGTATTGGGTAATGATCTGCCTAATTGACCCCGTCCAGGAATACCATCGGAAGTAATGTAGTTTTGGGCTCATGGTATTGAAAGGGGCTCATGGTATTGAAAAAGGATAAACATATATAAAGAGATGAAATTCATTGTGCAAATCATGAGTGTGGGTGCAAGATGTCCGAGCTTGAATGAATACTTCTCTCTGAAGTAGATCTGAATGGAAAGGGTTACACTTGAATGATAAATCTGAATATATGATGCACCAATGATGAAGAAGGGGATCTAGATCTGAAATGTACTTGTATCTACTAGATCTGCTTATGGAAGGCTTAGATCTATGATGAGGCGAACATCTAGGCGAACATCTGTTTGAAGTGAAAGGGTAAATCTGAACTGAATATCTGATCTGAAGAAGTATCCTGCTCTATAATAATTGAAGATCTATACGCTACTTCAACGCGGAGGAAGCGCGTATATACGCAGCTTCAGCGAAGAGTAAGCGCGTATGCGCAATAAAATATACACTGAGTTATACGCTGGTTTGTATGGACGGAAGCGCGTATACACGCGACATCAGTGAAGGGAAAGCGCATTCAAACTAGGTTTGCCGAAGCAAGGGGTAAGGAAATATCCGATTTATTCTCGCCGTGTTTCTGCTATCTGATCTGTATTGATATGTATCTGTTGGTGATGTATGGTTGTGCTTAAAAGTATGGAAAGGGTCCAGTATGAAAATATGATGAAATGTGGCCTGCAAATGTTGTTCTATTGAAGTGGTTGGATGCAGTGTGAAAATTGATGAAACGTGGTCCAAGGTGGTGCTGAGGGTTGTAGCCTTCAGTCAAGGGGTTGTAGCTCCCTTCCAGGTGAGGCTGGTAAACGAGATCAGGGGGTCGTAGCTCCCTTCCAGGAGAGGCTGGTAAACGAGTCAAGGGGTTGGAGCTCCCTTCCAGGAGAGGCCGGTAAACGAGCGCAGGTGGGTGCTTGCGTGCTGGTAGGAGTCTGCACCAGCACATATGTTGTAAGATGTTTTCTCTATAATAAAATATTGAAGGCTGAGCAACTGCAGCGGTGGTTTTCTCCCGACTTGGGTTTCCACCTAAAAATCCTGGTGTTCATATGTGATGCTTTGTGTGATGGTTATTCTGTTCTTACTGCACATGTTTACTGCTTATTGAATATCTGATGAATAAATGATGGAATGGTTTAAGTGAAGATTTAATGACATATCTAAATCTCTGTGTATACACTAGTTTCATAAAGGGGATCCGCGTATATACGCTAGTTTACTGAAGTAAAGTAGCGTATGGGTTTTAAGGAATGAAAAAGTAAAAAGTTTTGAACATGCAGTAAATACTGATTCACCCCCCCCCCTCTCAGTATTTTTCCCAACAATTGGTATCAGAGCAGGTCCTTCTGCAGAAGCTTGATCACTTGAAGGAGATCCTTCGCAATGGGAAGTCAAGAAGGAGTGATGTCTATAAAGCCACCTCTATTCAATGGAAGCAATCTGATATTCTGGAAGGTATGAACAAAAGCATATCTGCAAAGTCTTGGTGCAGACGTATGGGCAATCGTGCAAGAAGGTTATTAATACCCAACAAATATTCCTACTGATGCAGCTGAAAGAAAAAAGTATGAAATCAATGCCAAAGCAGTGAATGTCTTATTGGGAAGCATGTCTGAATCAGAATTTGCTAAAGTGATGCAGCTACATTCAGCAAAAGAAATATGGGACAAAATCATTCTAAGCTATGAAGGAGACACAAATGTAAAAAGTGCAAAACTCCAAACTCTTAGAATTGAATATGAAAATTTGAAGATGCATAGTGATGAAAGTGTTGCGAGTTTCTTTATTCGTCTAGATGATATTGTAAATCGGATGAGAAATTTGGGTGAAACCATATCTGATAACACTCTGGTGGAAAAGGTCTTAAGATCTTTGACTTCAAAATTTGACTCTAAAGTTTCAGCTATTGAAGAAAGGCAAGATCTGCAAACTCTTACTATTGTTCAATTACATGGTACTCTGACTGCTTTTGAAATGAGACAAGGAGGTCCTTCTGAAATAAGAGAAGCTGCTTTTAAGGTATCTACAAGAGGAAAAGAAAAGGAAGTTGTCAAAGAATCCAGCTATATATCCGATGAAGAAGAAGTGAATTTCGTGAGAAAGCTCCAACTAGGTACTGGAAGATTCAAAGGTAAGCTTCCCTTCAAATGCTTTGAGTGTGGAAAAGTTGGTCACTATGCTGCTAAATGTCCTTATAGAGAAAAGCATGGTAAAGGGAATCAATTTGAAAAGAAAAAGAGTTATTATGCAAAAGAAGATGATGATGAAGTGTCCATTGAAGATGAAGAAGATTCTGACCATGATCTGAAAGTGCTCATGGCAAAGAAGCAAAAGAAGAAGGTTACTCAAGGAAAGGAGATACCTCAGAAATCATGTATAGCAAAAATTGAAGAAGATGAAACAGATTTTGACGAAGCTCTACAAGTGCTCATGGCGAAGAAGAAAAAGAAGAAGGCTACTCGAAGCAAGGAGATATCTCAGAAAATAGAAGAAGATGAATCAGATAGTGATTGGGGTCATCCTTTGCATGATCTTGGTGGTACAAACAATAATGAAGTTTGTGAAAGTAGTGTTTTGGAAATAGAGAAAGCTCTCAAGATCAAAGATGAAGAACAACAAAGAGAAATTGATAAGAAATATTCTATCAACAAAGAGATGATCTCTCAAATGAAAGATCAAATAGAAATGTTGAATGGACAGATGGACAAGTATCAAAGGTTTCATACTTATGCATCCAATCAAATTAAAGAACTAGAAGCAGATCTTGAAAAATCAAGCAAGAAGAATGAAGGACTTGAAGTTGCAATCATCTCTCTGCAAGCAGATCTAGAAACATCAAGTAAGAAAGATGAGGAACCTCTACAATCATTTGAAAAGGAAGGACTTGAAGCAGAAATCATTTCCCTCAAAGAAGACCTGGACAAATCAAATAAGAAGAATGAAGGCCTTGAAGCAGAAATCATCTCTCTCAAAAGGGTTCCGGAAAAAATCAAATAAGCAGAATGAAGAGCTGGAACAAACATGTGAAAAAAATGAAAATTGGTTGAAAGAAGAGATTCTAAATCTGAAGGATCAAGTAGAAGATGGAAGAAGGAAAGAAGAAAGCATGACAAAGCAATGTCAAGCCTTGGAGGTTGAGGTAAACATTCTCAAAGGTAAATTAGAAGAAAAGGTTAAACTTTTGAGGTTTCAAGATAGTACTAATATTTTGGACAATATTTTGAGTAATCAAAGGTCTCCTGCTATCAAACTTGGTCTTGGTTTCCATGAAACTGTTAAAGGAGAATCTAGCTCACAAGGAGGTGCTAAAGAATCAAAGGACATCAATGCAAAATCTGAAGTGTTGAAAGAGTCAAAAAATCAACCAACAATCATGAATTCTCAAAGGAATTCATTCAAGAACATTGAATGTTTTAAATGTCATAACTATGGGCATGTTGCAGCAAATTGCAGAAGCAGGACAATTCAGCCACAAACAAACAAGTACTCTGGTAGCTTCAAGGGATATTGTTTCTCATGTAACAAGTATGGACATAAAGCAGCTGATTGTAAAAGGAGAAAGATTAGAAATACTCATGCTTATTTCTCTGGACACATGAGATGTTATTCTTGCAACAAGTATGAACATGTAGAAAAGGAATGCAGGTTGAACAGATATGAGAAATTGGATAACTTCCAGCACACAAATAGAAAGTTTAAACAAGTCTGGAAAAAGATGGAGGGATGGAATAAGAATCAATCTAGAGAAGAAAGGGATACTTTTGTGGATGCTCTAGAAGACAATGACTTTCTTGAAGAAAACACTCAATTCAAGGACCAATCAGAAACGTAGGGAATTCTGACCCTACTGCAGTCATCCGCTTCTGAAGCTGACCTTTCTTATTGACTGCAGGAATGATGTGAGATACATTGGAAGATCTAGTAATGTATCGTCACAAGGGGAGCAATGCATGATGACTCTCATGGTTGATTTGATTATTCTGGATATGTTTACTTCTGACAGCGCATCTGATGTCGAAAGGACAGGTACAGGAGGTACAAACTCAGGGGGAGATAAAGGAATGTGAAAATTTTCTATGTTTCACTTTCCATACGCGGGTTCTATTCACAAAAGTCGCGTATACACGCGAGTTCTAGCTGACACATCCGCATATGCATTGATGATAAGGAAATTTATCTGATTGCTGAAGATCTGGAGCAAAGGTCCAGGGGGAGCATCAGTCTGATTGTTAATAACTGTATTATTGACTCTGTATCAGCTTAATTCCTCAGTTCTAAATAATGATGATATGATTCTTGATGCCTTGTGTTGAAGATTATGAATGAGTCCTGTTTACTTTTGGATGATGAGATTGAAAGTCTTATAATTCAAAGATGAGGTCAGATCATGCAGAGATTGTTGCTAATGACTTGCTGTTGAAGGTGTTTTCAGATTGCACAAGCTAAGGAAGAGCACTGATTTAGGGGGAGCAGCAGGCTGAATACTAATGATTGCATTGTTGGCAATATGACTGCTTATTCTTTGGCTTTTGTGATACTCATGCTTAAGTAATGATGACTTAGTCCATGGTTTATTATGATGAGTTTTTGAGCCCTGGTTGCTGATAAGTATCTTTTGTACTCACACATGGATGAGTTGGATGTCATTTGATTCAGAAATAAATCATGCAGAGTTTGTTACTATGGTTGAGAGATCTTTCATGTTAAATCTTGAAGATCATGGTGATGTTGGACCACTTGGATGATTGTTTGACACCTATGTGAAGATATTGTTCTAATATGAGAATCCCTCTTGGAAATATTGTATTGATGCTGCAAAGAATCGGAAGGCTTGATTACTATTGTGCTGATGCTACAACCGTTGGAAGACGCTTGAAGACACCACTACATCGTTCTATCTATCTGTAGTCCAGGGAAGCATTCAAATGTCTCAGAAAGAAGCTGAACACTGTCTTTGCCTCACAGAGAATCAGATCTGGTTGAAATTTAGAATATGTCTTGGGATACGCGGGTTTCCTGAAACACAGTCGCGTATGTACGCGAGTTCCTGCACAGAAAACCGCGTATGTTTGATTGCTGGCAATTTTTGGTTGGTTCAGCTCTCTTCAGCACAGCTGCAGTGCTGTTTGGTATCTCTGATACTGTTTGGTATCTCTGGTGGTGTTCCAGTTCTCATAATTCTGTTTCTAATGTTTTGATGAATATGCCTTGATGATTTGTTGGTGGAAGTTTTCAGGATGCACAAACTAAGGGGGAGCCTTAGTCTTTTGGAAAGATTGCTTGGTTGCACAGATTCAGGGGGAGTAATGCAGTGTTGGCATTATGATGGTTCTGAAAATATGTTCTCTTTCTTGAGGACTTTCTGGTGTTGGTCTTAAAAGTTATATTTGTAGTTTGATGAAAAGGTCTTGTTGAGACTCATGTTGTAAAATTGTAATATTCAGTCATGTAAGGACTTGTCAATTTTGTAAACCCACTTGGTTGGGTAGCTTAGTCAAATTTTGTAAACCCACTTGGTTGGGTAGCTGAGTCAAATTTGTAAACCCACTTGGTTGGGTAGTTGAGTCTCATATGTAAATCCACTTGGATGGATAATTGATGTAAGTATGAGTCTTTGGTGATAGGAAGTTCATAGAGTCATGTACTTCACTGTCAAATATGTTTGAAGATTTAGCATGAACTCAGGGGGAGCTTGGCCACTTCAGCACATATCAGATCTGTAGAATGTTTCTTCCACATGAGGAGAAAAGGGGGAGAGTGTTGGTTTTTGATCCGCCCTTTGCCCTTGATGTCAAAGGGGGAGAGTGACATGGTGTTTGAATGAAGAGAAGATAATGATGTCAAATATTTGGGAAAGTGACATAGTGTCTTAATGTATCTATCTGTTGTGGTAACCAAACACCATCGTGGTTGCCATCAAGTCCAAAGGGGAATATTGTTGGCAATATGATGCAGAGTGTTGTCCTTGATGGCAACCCACTGAATGAAGATGAAGACATGAGATTGATGACATGTGTTGTCCTTGATAACAAACCACCCGATGAAGTTATTCTTGATTTGATGGCCTTGGTAAATAATGTAAATCTGATGTGAAATGATGGTTATTAGCAATATGATGCTGAGTGGTGTCCTTGAATGGCAACCCACTTGATGAAGATGATGACAACTTACTTGATGAAGCAGTTGAGAGAATATGTTCCTGATGAAGAAAATTTGATGATTCTACAGTGTGTACAGAAGGCAATGAAGAAAGGAATTCAGAATGTGCTCAAAATATGATGAAAAGAGTATGTCTCTTTGTATACGCGGATTTTCCTAGGGGAAGTCGCGTATGCAAGCGGAAAGGAACGTTCCAAGTCGCGTATGGGAAAAAGCGCTCAAAAAGTGCAAAAACCAAGGGTAACCACCATGGTATTGACCCATTGTATTAGGTAATGATCCGCCTAATTGACCCCGTCCAGGTAGTTTTGGGCTCGTGGTATTGGTTTGGCTCGTGGTATTGAAAAAGGGGCCCGTGGTATTGAAAAAGGATAAACCTATATAAGGAGAAGAAATTCATTGTGCAAATTATGAGTGTGGTGAGAGATGTCTGAGCTTGAATGAATACTTCTCTCCGAAGTAGATCTGAATGAAAGGGTTAGACTTGAAGACAAATCTGAAGGTATGATGCACCAATGATGAAGAAGGGGATCTAGATCTGAAATGCACTTGTATCTACTAGATCTCGCTTATGAAATGTTGTAACTGTGATGAGGCTATTTAAGAGCGAACATCTGTCTGAAGTTAAAGGGTAAATCTGAACTGAATATCTGATTTGAAGAAGTATGCTGCTCTATAATGGTTGAAGATCTATTCGCTACTTCGCCGCGTAGGAAGCGCATATATACGCGCTCGAAGATAAAGCGCGTATGCGAAATAAAATATACACTGAAGTATACGCTGGTTTGTGTGGACGGAAGCGCGTATATACACGACATCAGTGAAGTAAAAGCGCATATGCAAACTAGGGTTTGCTGAAGCAAGGGGTATGAAATATCTGATCTGTTCTGCTGTGTTTCTGCTATCTGATCTGTATTGATATGTATCTGTTGGTGATGTATGATTGTGATTAAAAGTATGGAAAGGGTCCAGTATGAAAATATGATGAAAGGTGGCCTGCAAATTGTGTTCTGTTGAAGTTGGTTGGATCCAGTATGAAAATTGATGAAACGTGGTCCATAGAGGTGCTGAGGGTTGTAGCCTTCAGTCAGGGGGTCGTAGCTCCCTTCCAGGAGAGGCTGGTAAACGAGATCGGGGGGTCGTAGCTCCCTTCCAGGCCCAGAACCAGCCGTGGGGTCGTAGCCCCTTCCGTGAGAGGTCGGGTAAACGAGCGTTGTGTGGGTGCCTCGCGTGCTGGTCAAGTCCGCGCTGCAAAGACATATGTTGTAAGATGTTTTCTCTATAATAAAACACAAGGCCGAGCAACCCAAGTAGCCGGTGGTTTTCTCCTCACTTGGGTTTCCACCCAAAAATCCCGGTGTTCATGTGTGATGCTTTAAAGGTGATGGTTATTCGTTTTACCCATTACGTTATCGCTTATTGAATATCTCGATGAATAAATGATGGAATGGTTTAAGTGAAGATTTAATGACATATCTAAATCTCTCGTGTATACGCTAGTTTTACAAAGGGATCCGCGTATATACGCTAGTTTACTGAAGTAAAGTAGCGTATGGGTTTTAAGGAATGAAAAAGTAAAAAGTTTTGAACATGCAGTAAATACTGATTCACCCCCCCCCCCTCTCACTATTTTTCCCAACATCATTTGGGCAAGCTATGTATTCCACAAGGAGAGAGGTGAAGTTTAATGAGAGAAGCTCATTCATCTCTTATTGCTGGACACTTTGGGGTAAGAAAAATAGTGGCACATCTACAGAGATATTGTGATTGGCCTCGCATGATAGATAATGTGTCACATTTTATAAGAGGTTGTTATATGTGTGCACCAAGTAAGCCTAGTTGTAGGAAGATTTGATTGTACACGCCACTACTAGTACCATCAGGGCCATGGGAGAGTGTCTCCATGGACTTTGTTGAAGGTCTACCTATGTCAAGAAAGCACCATGATTATCTTTATGTAGTTGTCGATAGATTTAGTAAAATGTGTATACTTATGCCATGTAAGAAAGCCATTACTACTGAACAAACTATTGAACTTTATTTTCAAAATGTTTGGGTTAATTTTGGATTGCCAACTTATATTGTTAGTGACAGGGATTGCAGGTTCATTGGGAATTTTTGGTCAAATATATGGAGAATGATGGACACAAAGTTGAAAAAGTGTACCACTTTTCATCCACAAACAGATGGACCCATGGTGGTGAATAGAACTATTGTGCATCTATTGAGAGGATATTTCAGAAAACATCCCAAGTTGTGGGATGAAAAACTGCATTACATTCAACACACTTACAACCGGAAAATAACTCTTCAATACAAATCTCACCTTTTGAAGTATGCTTTGGGTATTTGCCAAAATCACCATTAGGCTTCATCTTTGGGAAGGATGTTTAAATGGATGGCCATAGTGACATTGATAAGGCTTGAAAGCTCATTGAGAAAATTCATATTATACATCAACAAGTTCAAGAACAATTTGAAAAAAGTCAAAGAAAATACAAAGAGAGGCATGAAAAACATTGGGTTGATCACAAGTTTCAAGAGGGAGATGAGGTATGGTTTCACATTAGCAAAGAAAGAATGCCAGGGGAAGGTAAAAAGCTCAAACCCATTGGCTATGGTCGATTCAAGATCATAAAACAAGTTGGTAATAATGCATTCCAACTTGACTTGCCTTCTTACATGTAAATTTATTCAATTGTTAATGTTGAAAACTTACACTTGTATGAGCCACTTTTGATCGATGATCAAGGAAGTTATGTTCAACTACCTTCTATTCATGTTTTCTCTCCAGAATTTTTGGATGAGCTCAAAGAAGATAAAATTATTGACAAGAGGACAAGAGCATCCAAGAGGGGAAGTGTTGACTACCTTCGAGTTGGGCTCAAAGGAACTAAACTAAGCAAGGAAAAATGGATGGAGGTTTTAAAGGTGAGGGCATTGTACCCTCATCTACTGAACATGTAATCAATTATTTTGAGGTCCAAAATCTTCCCATGGGGAGGAATGATCAGGAGCTCATAAATTTTTCTCATAACTCAAAGTTAAAGGATTGGGTTGACACTAGAATGGCTGTGTAGATATAATCCTCCTAATTCTGGCACCGTGAACGGTTCGAAAAACTAATGTCGTATGAGGAAGATGTCACGTTCTGATCGAAATACCAAACAGGTAATTTTTTTACTGTTTGACCATGGTTGACTGGGATGCACAGTCAGCAAGTGGGTGGATGTATAATCAACAAAAATTAATATTCCTTTCCACCAAAAAGATCACAGGTTGAAAAGTCTCAAAATTATATTGGTTGTACATTTTTGAAGGGCCAATTATAGGGCACCACATGGCTCACCCTGAGGCTACCACGTGTCCCTACAACTTCACCCTAAAATTTTGGTTGGGTCCATAGGAATCGACCCTATGACCTCCCATCGGGCATGCACTAGCCTTACCGTCTAGACTATATGAGTAATTATTAACCTTTATGCTTGTGGCTTGTATTTAAGGTTTGTTGAAATGATATGTGGGGGGTTGGGAACCGCCGACGGTCCCAAACCACCAGTAGTTCCCCAGAGTATTCACATGGCATGTTACATTAAACAATCGTTGTAGTAAGATTTAACCCCCAATTTTTCGTCATGTTGTGTCACATGGAAAATAGTTAACTGTAACCATCCTTTTTGCGGTCAGTGGTAAACCCACCAGCCTTACCGCAGTTGAAGTTTCCAACTGGAGTTCCAACGCAGGTTCCACCCAACGGTTATGTAACCCTAGTTTTTGGGGGTGTGCATGTGGCCACCCCCAACCACTAACACCTTTTACGCATTCAGGTCGGTGGGAAGTTTGGTGGGTGTGAAAAAATTGGTGGACTATGCCTAATTTAGCTGCAATTAAGTGGAGTTTTACACGTTTATTGGAGATTTTATAGGAGAAACTGGGAAAAAGGGTAGGAGACTGAATTTTCACCCATTTTGAGTGAATCAACAATCATTTTTTAATAATTGGAGCATTATGGAGAGATTGGTGCAGAGAAAACAACCATTAGAGCACTGTAACTACATGTAATATAAAATTTTTGAGCATAATGAAAGATGGACAAGCCTTTGGGAGCTGGACCAGCAGATGTAACCCAGGAGGGGTGAACTTGTTCATCATGTCTACTTTGTAATTTCATGTGGTGACTTATTTCTCTATTTTACAATGCTCTTCAGAGTTATTTAAGCTTTTTTTATGCTTCTAATTCACTAAAAATCATCTACAATTCATGGAAAAACACCTTAATCCCTATGAAAACTAATGAGACAAGTATGCACATGTTTTTAAATAGAAAAGACACTTACACAACAAACATAATACACTCATTTCATATCATTAAGATAATAATAGTTTTTTTCTTGCATTTTTCTCATTTCAACCTACTTGTTTTGAAGAAACTGTAAAGGAATGGATAGATGTAATAAATAGTGAAATTGATTCTATTGAAAGAAATAAAACTTAGGATTTGATAAATTTACCATTGAATAAAAACTTTATAGTTTTTTACAAAAAAAATTTGAATGAGAAAAGGTAAGATTGAGAAACACAATGCACAACTATTTGGCAAAGGTTTTTCACAACAACCTGACATAGGTTATGGTGAAACTTTTGCACATGTAGCAAGAATAGATACTATTCAAATTGTATTGGATATTGTGGCACAAAAAAGGTGGCCTAATTAAAAAATGGATGTAAATGCATTATTTAATGGTGTATTGAATGAAGAATTGTAAGCGGATCAACCATCTATATTCGAATTCAAAGGAAAATAACATAAATCCCACAAGTTAAAGAAAGTGGTGTATGGCTTGAAGAAAGCTCCAAGTTCTTGGAACAATAGAATTTGTCATTAATTATTGAATGAATTTTTAGGAAGAGTGACTATGACCCATATTTACATATCAAGGAATATCATCAAGACAATATCCTTATATTATGTCTTTATGTTGATGACGTGATGTATACAAGGAATATGTAGTTAGATGAATTTATAGTAGAAATGAAAAATGAATTTGAAATGATAGATATTAGATTAATGGAATATTTGTTAGGCATTGAAGTGGAATAATCAGATAATATTACCTTTATTAGTAAAAAAAAGTATGCTATTGGTGTTTAAAATTTTTTTAACATAGACAAGAGTAAACTAGTAGATGCCCTTATTGAGCTTGGTACAAATTTAAGCAAAGATGATGTGGTTATTGATATTAATTCCATTTTATACAAGCATATTGTTGGTATTATTATGTATCTCACTGCTACTAGACCGAATATAGTATATGCAACAAGTTATATTTCCAATTTTATGGAATCTCCTAAGGATTGTCATCGAAAAGTTGGAGAATGATTTTTAAGTTACATTGCATGTACAACCACTTATGGTTTGTGGTAGACATATTCATTAGACAATAAGCTTGTAGGTTATCCAGACATGATTTTATAGTTTTTATTGATGACAAGAAGAGCACTTATGGGTATTATTTGATATTTGGAAAGAATTTGATTTCATGGACATCCAAAAGCATCTCATAATTGTTTTCTTATCTTCTGTAGAAGCTGAGTATGTAGTAACAAATACAACAACATGCCAAAAGGTATGGTTGAAGGACTTCTATTAGAATTTGGCTATACAAAAAAGGATCCTACTTCAAACTTATGTGATAATAATTTTTCTATTTCCTTGCCAAATAATAATTTGTTTCATAAAAAAAAACAAACATATTCATACTCGGTTCCACTTTATTTGTGTAAAAAATTAGGAATTAAAATAATGTAACCCTCAAGATTAAGGGGGAGTGTTAAGAATAATCTTTAGTTTACTTACATGCTTATGTAGGTGATTAGTTGTTTCCAGTTATTGAGTTAGTTCTAATGATTAGTCAGTTTGTGGATTTGTAACTATTAAAAAAAAGTATATATTGCTCTCTAATAAAGCATTTTTTGTGTGATTTGATATCATAATTTCTGTCTTATTTCTCTATCCATATTTTAAATCTTCAATAATCACCTAAATTTTTATTTAAGTTATTTAAGAGGGAATTTAAGGTGTAAGAATAAATTAGGTGATTACTATGGATCTTGTGTTTCCTTAAATTGTTATAGTAGTAGAAACAAAAGACATTTGGGTTTCACTAGATGTAGCAACTCTAAAAAAACCAAATAATGATGAAGTAGTCATTGATGCAGTGGTTATTTTCGATGAAGTAGCTCTAATGCTAAATAATGATGGTGCATATGTCGATGTCATTAATGTTGAAGATAAGGAGAATCTAGGTAATTTGCTAAATGTACCAATAGAACTCGTCGATTCCTAATATAGCTTCCAAAAATATTGCATTATTTAATAGAAGGAGCAACAACAATAGACACATTGGATGGACCAAGAAAAGGAAACGATATGCCTGTAGAAGAGGCAGATAAACCAAAACCTCAAAAAAAAAAAATATTTTGTGACAAGGCCACAAAAGTTTAAAAAATGGAACCCACATTGCAAATCCGAATGAAGGATGAGATGAGATAGACCTAGAGAATGAAAAATTAAGGGTTCCAAAAGATATGTCAGAGTTCGAAATGAAAAACTTGGGGTAGAAGCATACAGACGTGGGACAAGTAGTGTCACTTTATTCTTCTCTGGAAAGGCATAAATGTATTCATAAATTTTTTTCTATCTATTGCCAGTAAAACATGCATAGCATGAATTCCATTACCCAATTGTCTCTAATGCAAAAATTGACTTCTCCTACCATATGTTAAGTTTATAGCAAGAAAGGCTTCATTTGACTTTTTCCTTAGTAAAAGGGAGAAATTCAATTTTCCACATCAATAGGATGACTTGAGTTGCAATTTTCAAGAGTGAAATGGCCAAATCACACATTTAAATTAGTAAATTTGAGTTTATATGCTATAATTAGAGTTGTGAATGGGTTGATTTCTAAGATCTAGAAATTTACAGGAGTTATTGTTAGTTACATTCAATTATCTGAGCTCTAGTCACTAGTATAGTTAAAAGAAGTTTCGTTGAGTAGTTGTAAATGTTGTTAACTCATTGTTATCTCATTTAACTAATAAATTTACTAAAAATAGTCTCATTCAAGCATGGAATTTTAATTTCCTAGTCGAATGGAGGGAAATGACACAATTTTATATATTGTTGTATAGTAGTTGAGTGTACAGGCCTTTCATTGGAGCATGTGGTAAATTCCTTTAGGATTTGCACAAGGAAATAGGTAATTGTCCTATTTTTTTAGGATTTAATTTTCTCAAGTATTGCGCAACAAAATAAGAGGAATTTTGATGCCTATTTTGGATAATTTTTTGTCAAACCAAGTCAGTGAGAAGGAGATCAAAATTGTAGTGTAGGGTGTGCTTCATGTGTGAAGCAGTCATTGTAATTGATCCATATTCTCATCTGAATTAATGAAAATAAGAGGAGAGGTTTTTCCTAGTTGGGATCCCTTGTAAATTCATTGTGTTACTTGTGTTCTAATGGTTGCAAGATATTTCTTGTGCTTCTGTCACTTGTTTTCCTTTCCACAAAGTAACAGAAGAAATTTTTGTCTCTTGTTTTCAATTCGAATTTGTTAGAAGTAGAAAAATTATTGCCATTTCTATATGGTATTATTGCTATAGAATAATACAAAGAAACCATGTTCCAGATCATCTCTTAGAGAAATTTCTATTTTGATATTTTTTGGCGAAAATTCTCTTCAGTGCATATTAAATGTCTTTCAATGGATTGGGGCTTGAGTATGCATTGGAGGGAACCTATAATTTTTTTGCTTGGAAATACATGATGGAGATTTTCTTGGATGGAAATGGAGTATGGGAAACACAAAATCTGATATTCCAAAACCAAAAACATCATATGCTCAAGTAATTTCTCTGGAAGAAATATAGAACAAAAGGTAGGAGGGTTATTCTAGAGGGTGTCAAAAATCACATGTTTTCAAACTTGCATGGAAAGGAGACTCCTTTTGTAGAGTGTAAAACTCTCATAGATATATTAGAGAGTAGTAGTGATTCTAGCAAATTGGAATTGAGAGAAAATCTCAGGAACATTCACATACATAAAAAAGAAACCATTTTGCAATACCTATCTAGATGCACTTAGGTTCGAGATTAACTTGGAGGAGTAGGAGAAAAGATGGCATCATCTGAAATTTTGAGCCTGAAATGTGTCCTTCCAAAGTTGTGGAATAACTATAAGGATTTAGTTAATGGAAGAGACAATCTACCAGACTGGGAGAGAATATTTATGATTTGGTGCACGATAATATTAGAAGAAACACTAAAGATGGTGTCACATCTAGATATGATGAGGAAGAAGAATGTTCTCTAGCTGGAAAAGGAAAGAATTCTAGAGCAAAGAAGTCCCAAGGCAAGGAAAAATCCAGCCAAAACCATGGAAATAATAAAGACCTGCTTAAAATTAAATGATTTCACTTCCATTATTATGGAAAGTATATAACCAAGTGTCCACATAAGAAATATAATAAGGAGCCTGAAGAAAGAGTAGGAGGAGATTCTCTCACATAAAAAATTGATTTTATTTCACCCTCATTGCTTGCATGGAAAGCATAATAAGAGGGAGTGAGTGATACCTAGACTCTGGGCCTCATATCATATGATAGGAACTAGGGAGTTCTGCAACAACCTAGATGAGAATGAATTAAAATTACACATAGAGATTAGATATTATGAATGGTATAGTACGAAAGGGATTGACACTATCACCTTGAAAAGGGATTCAGGGTCCTACATTAACCTAAATGATGTAATGTATGTTCCTGGCTTGAAGAAAAAAATAGTTCTTGTAGTTGTGCTTGAAGACAGTGGATATGATGTATTGTTCAGTAAGGGAAAAGATTATTTGAAGCATATTTATACTAGAAAAATAAAACAAATTGGCACTATTCGAGTCAAAAATGTCTACAAGCTAGAGGGAAATTTTTCCATGCATGCAACTATACCTCCAGAGGTGAGGTGGGGCGATATAGAGCCTTAGACCAATAATTGCAAATATTTTGGAAGGGTCAATATGAGAGAAACAATAGTTTCAATATACTCTTCTCACAGATCATTACACATGCTACAAAGGCACAAAATATTTAGTAGAAGAAGTTTCCATGACAGTTGATGCAATCAGATCTTGAGCGACAATTGCAGGGTAGTAGCAGTTAGAGACTCATGAGACAAATACAACTCAGAGCCAATTGATTCAGTATTTTGGATGTTTATTAGTTGCAGTTGTTGCATTAGCAACAACAAAAATGAGAGGGATTTTTTGTTACACTACATTCCTCCACAAGAGCGGGATTGGGGTTGTGTAGAACCTTTTTCTTAATAAGAGGGAGTGTTAAAATTATATCAAGAAAAGGATTCAAATTGTACCTTAATCAAATGGAGAAATTTAATTTTCCACATTAGTAGGATGACTTAACCTGTAGTTAGTAGGAGTGACATGGCCAAATACTTAGTTAAATCAATAAATTTGAGTTTATAGGATAGAAGTAGAGTTATTCATGGTTTTATTACTAAGATATAGCAATCTAATGGAGGTTTTGTTAGTTAAACTTAGCTATCTGATCTCTATTCATTAATAGAGTTAGTAGGAGTTCAATTTAGTAGTTGTAACTGTTGTTAACTCACCAATCTCTCAATTAACTGACCCATTTACTAAAAATAGTCCCAAAAATGCGTGAAATTTTAATTTCCTAATTGAGTGGAGGGGAAATTCATAATTATATATATATATATATATATATATATATATATATATATATATCTATACTAATTGAGTGTACAGGTATTGCATTGGAGAAGGTGGTCAAATCCTTCAAGATTTGTGCATGAAAAAAGGAAATTCTCCTATTTTTTTAGGAGCTAATTTCCTCAAGGATTGCACAAGGAAATAGGAGGAAGGATGAGCCCTATTTTGGCTAAGTGTTGGTTAGAGAAAGTAAGTGAGAAGGAGATCAATATTACAGTCTACGGAGTGATTCATGTGTAAAGGAGTCATTGTAATTGATCCATATTCTCATCCAAATTAATGAAAAATAACGAAGGGGTTTTTCCTAGTTGTGTTTCACTATAAAACCATTGTGTTCTTGGTGTTTTTGGTTGCATGTGTTTCTATTATTTTTTTTCCTTTCTACATAATAGTATAAGAAATTTTCATCTCTTGTTTTCAGTTTGAATTCATTAAAAATAGTAAATTTCTCTTCGTTTCTACACCATATTTAGTGGTAGCCAACATGTATATTTTATGTATATTATGAAATATTAAATAAAAAATATTGGTGTTTAATTAATAAGTAATGCTACTAAACAATGAACTAGTTATGGTGTTTTTTAGTCACATGCCATTATTCGTGACCACGGTATGGATCTTTTTCATCAATATCTACTGGAAATGCATCATATACGATGGTTCATTCATGTGAGAAAACTAAATCCAATTCCAAAACCAAAGTTAATAGTAGAAACACGAGCCACGTATGCAACATTTAATGTAACTTCCCTATGAAAATACCTCTAGTGGAATTCATTTTTCCCTATGGCCTCTCACATGATCCCTTGGCCTTAAATATAATTCAAATAGATCATCATCAATCATTTTGACACCATGATCAACAATTATAGAATTCACAACAACATATTATGTCGAGGACCAACTCCTCAGATGATCCACCTGATTTCGGTGATGGTTCAAGTGTAAAAAATGGACATGGCCCACACCAGGTTGCACTTGATACATTGTAATCATAATTTCGTACATATAATCATCATGGTTATGGGTTAACCATCCAAAATACTTCTATAATATTTCCATCACCAACTCATTTATGGGTCATCTACAAACCCACAGTTATGGGTCAACAAACAAAATCCTTGTATTTATTGGAACTTGGGACATTGTAATCACCTAGTTATGGGTCATAAACTAACCCACAGCTATGTTTTAACCACATGAATTCCTTATCTTCAATTGCATTTGGCTATGGGGTCATACACAAACCCATAATTATGGGCTAAACACAACCTTCTCTTCATTGGTTCATATATTCTTCATCAAGTAAACTAGATCACCATGAGGCATGTTTTGGAAAAGAGTCTCATGAGGGAAATTGATGCAATGAGGGCCATTTTTTCCCAAGGGGGGAGGATTAATTGGAGTGCAAAATGGTATTCACCATGGTATCCGCATGTGGTACTCACCGATGGTAGAATGATGTAACTCAAGAAGGAAATAAAAACACTATAAAAATTAGACCTCACCTTTCAAAAGGATATATTCCTCTTCAAATTTTCATGGTAAAAGTATATTTTCCCTAGTTAATGAGGAATTGGGAATTTATCGTATTGTCTTTCTCTCTCTCTCTCTCTAGTGTTGTTCAATGTTTTCTTAGGAATGTATTCTCTCCATATTTTATCATTTTTCTTGTGCTTAGTTTCATGGCAGGAATATAAGCATTTAATCTTTCCAAATATTAGCCCCTAGGATGTTGAACATTAATTCATTCCAACCCAAACTTTCCAAGAATTTTTTTCTATAGGTGAACTAGGTCCTACTCTTGGGATAACAAGGTACCCCAATACATGCTAATGAAATGATAATTGAAGTTGATATTTAAGGACGCCACCAACATATATACCAATAATATATCCAAAATACATTAAATCATATGAAAAATTTAAAATATCATCAAATTTATATGTCAAACAAATAAAATAGGCATGTCTACTTGATGCAGGTTTTGGAGCTGACATTCAATGCGTATAAGACACACATTCTGGCGATGTCCCTATAGTTGTATTTACTATATTTCAGCATGCATATCAACCAAATTCAAGGCTACATTTGGGTCTCCTCCTCTCTCCTGGATTTTCAAAATGGCCTTTTCCATTATACACTTCATAGTCCAGTAAAGGTGGAATGCATGTTTAAACAGGGTCAATCACCCTCTTGCGTTTCCCAGATCTGTCACCATGGGCACCATTTCATTGTTTGGAATGTCATCCTCAAATTTAGTAATAATATATTGCTCCCAACCTGATATTAAACCTTTTACTTGAGCAGGCATCCCAATAACATAAGCATGTAGTACATTCTGCATGTTATCCTTGTCATATTTCTTTCCTTGCTTCCTTTGAATCAACTTTCTATTTCTTGCCTTCTCTTTTCCTTTGAATTTTTCTGCCTTTCCAACTTGGCTGCTCTTCCCTGCGTCTCCCCTAGCTGTCTACGCTTTCACTATTTCCTTTTTTTTCGGGGGTATCCAAATAACTTTACCCTAACCCAAGTCCACACCGAGGTTCCTACCCTCCATGCAGAGACCAGAGAGATAGAGAGGCTAGGAAGACCTGTAAAAACAAAAAAATAAATATCATTGTCCAGTATCTGAAAAAACCAATTCCTTCCCTTTTTATTGATTTCCGCAAGTTTCCAGCCCACCACCTCATCATTAATTTTGTTCCTTTGTTTGCATTCCAATATTTTTTTGGCTATGTTGGGGTTTTTCTCTCTAGTGCCAACCCATTTTGATCCCTTGAAATTATAAGGCTCATAATAATTTTCCATGAGCTTGACACCCTCAAGGCTAGAGTCTTTAATAGAAGCATCCATGCTTCCATTAATTGGGCGAGATGTCTCCTTGCCAAAAAAAAAAATGAGCACCCCAAACCATAAATAAAAAATGAATAAATCCACAAACACTACCATCCTAACAGTCAATGTCGGGATGCAAAATCCATACCCAAATCGTTTGAGCACCATCTCGCTCCATCACCGAAAGAATTAGCTCTGACAAAGAGTGAAGGATGTTTTGATTCATAGCAGTACCTACTTGACACTTAGGGGAAAAACCTAGAGGAATAGGCACCTCATTCGGGTCCTATCTCCCACCCTTTCCCCAAGGAATTAAATTAACTAGACAACCCTGGAGAGAAATTGAATTTGGAAAATCATACTACCGCATTGATACATTTCCTAGACTTAGAACCCTTTCCCTTTCTCTGACCGTCTCTCGCTCTTTTAGCACATTGATTGACATAGACATAGACTAGATACACAGGAACAAATTCATGTGGCCTTCCCCCTCCCTCGGGTTAAGGGTTCGCAATGGATTTTGAGTACTCACAGAAATGATAACAAGTGCTATACCACAAGGGAAGAGGATACATACCAACTACAGCGTTTCTTGAACGTAGGTCCTTCCCACTTCATCCACATCCTCGACCCTGATTCTAGGTCTATCAACTCCACAGGCATTATCGTTCTATCTCACATTCGAATGAAAACATTCCCCTTGTCCCTTTTCATTTCTCACTGGCTCCAGTTGTGGTTCTCTTCCCCATTATTCTCTAACAGCTTATGCTGACATTCACTCCCAGCTTAAGGTGGAGTGAGATGAGCCAGAACTAAGTAAGGAACCATGAAATAGAAAGGAAACATATTTAAACTTATTAATATTTTCATGCAATTTTTTTTTTGGGAAATTCTTATACTCGAATATCAATCCAATATTACAGTCAAATAAGATTTTAAGGATTTTAAATTGGGTATACTTTTTTTGTAAAAACTTAGTCTTAACTACAATTTTTACGATGTGTATTATTTTTCAAACAAAGAGAATTTCTTGGACACACATACGTATTGAAACGAAATTCAAGGGATGGTCATGAACATTCTGAATTTGTACTAGTAGTTATAACAATAAATGGTTTACTAAAACAAAGGATGAAACTAAAGAAAGAAAAAATAGTTATCTAAATAGCTATATGAAAAAAGGAGGGTTTACTCCTCTAGAAAGAAAGGCATATCCACAACCTAAATAGGAAATGGAAATTATAATGATAGCGACTGACCACAATGACTTTTCCCATAGGACACTAAACTCGACCGTAACAAAAAAATAAAAGAGAAGTTTCTTTATGTTTTTGTTGAAGCTAATATTATCGATATAAATCATTGATACATTGAAATTACACAAATATCTAGTGTTAATATTTCGTACTAGAAGTAGACAATCTAAAATATCTTCTTAATTAGAATAATACATTACAAGATTCCATTATGCATTATGTCCAAATCGCCATACAATGAAACATTTATAAAAAGAAGGTAAGAGCAACCTGTCAACTAAAGATTTTGAGAACTGAAATAAAGAGAATTTCTATTTTAAAAAATCATTTTATAATCTAGGAAAAAGTATGAGTGGCTATTGTTCCACTAGGAAATATAAGTAAATAAAAGAATCATGATGATCTATATAGAAACCTCTAAATGATGAAATACTTAAACTATGACATTCATGGTACTAATGGATTAAATACCATAAAATTCTCAGTACACAAAGGAGACTAACAACAAAAAGTAAAGGATAAATTTGATTGGGTGTGGAAGTCCCAAGTTGTGGAGTGAGGTTGTCAGAAGTCAATTTGTGTGAAAAAAAAAATGGAAAAATTAATTCAAAGAACAAAATATAGGAAAAGTAGCCTCTACCTATAAAAACACAAATCATAATTTGTTAGTAAATGAATACAAAAATCAATGATAACATTAAGGATATTGTGCCATAAGAAAGAGTTGTTTTTTTTATACCTGAGAAGATAAGGTTGTTAAGAATTTTTACTAGCTACAAATGGAAAATATGATATGTTAACCTTGGGAGAATGTACAGAAAAAAAGTTGACTATCAATATCACTCTTTTGTAGAAAGGTGAGGGTTAAACCCTAAGCACAAAATTGTTTAAGTGAGCCTTAAAACCATGGAAGGATTGAAACTAAATATTAGAATCAAACAAGATGACCCAGTTCTTGGCTAATCAAAGAAAAATTAAGCTATAAATTAAAAACTAGTATAGGTATTGTGAAAACCCCATAAGGGTTTAAATTCAGAACCCTCAAACATAGAGGATAAATCTCTTATTTTTTCCCGAAGAATATCAATGGAAATAGAATTAATTTAATCAAAGAAATGAAGCAAAAATGACCTGGATTATTCAAGATGAAAATTAGAAAGGAAATACACCCCTTTTATTTACCATTAAAAAGGTCATAGGGGCGATAAAAATTAGAACCATAACCCTATCAAAATAAAGAAGGTATCGAAAAAAATTTAAATCACCAAATTCAAAAGCTGAAAGGCTAACGTTCTATGGAAATACTTGAAGGACAAACGCCTGGGTAAACCCCCCATACCCCATTAGAACATAAAAACAAACACTTAGAAAAAATGAATAGAAACCTTGAAAAGGGTCTCCATTGGTTTAGAAATCATTAATCCTGACATGAACTATAAGGGGAAAATACTAGAACAAATTAGAAAGCTACAATGGTGGAAAATAAAAACATAATTTAAAATCTTGTCGAAATAGGAAAGAGTGAAATGTGTAACTTACCTTTGGTTCTCATTGTAATCAGTCACATAGAGGAGAAATACCTGAAAAGACGGGAGCAATAAAAGGCCACAAATATCTTATAGTCATACATAACACATGTATAAGAGTAAAGGTTGAGGTTTGAAACCTCCACTCGTTTCTCCATATAGTAAAACCTCGTTGCTAACACTGGAAAATCGTACAGTAGAAGATGACATTAATTAATGTCAAGCCAAAGGATTTACAGGGAAGGAACACATTATGGAATCAATAAAGTATTTAAAATATCTAAGGTTTTGACAAAATCAGATTTTAACTAGCCTTAAATGCTAAATTGTGTGCTTAATCCTTCGAGAAGAGCGCCTTCTGCGTGCCTTTTTTCCCAATAAGCGCGCATTCCTGAAAGTGGCAAAATGTCGCTTTCTGGGACCACACAAAGCAAAGGATAGTTAGTCCTTATATGAAGCTGCATAAGGAAAGCCACCAACACCTCCTTAGACACTATGTGAGCACACAAAGGAATATTTGGAGCACACAATGGAATCATACCCTATCGGTCACCATCCACCATGTACCAAAGGAGGGAAGGAGGATTTGAAATCCCCTATATAAATCCACCAAGAGATGAAGAAAGGGTGATCACATTGTTATGCTAGCTAGAATTTCCAAGCAATACCAGCAGTGTGTGACCTAGAGCTAGAGATAGAGGGGACTTGATTTTTGGTCACCCAACAATCCTAGTCCATCACAGCGGAGAGAGAGGGAGACTGCATCAGAGGCATAGCTTGGAAAAACAACATCCTTGCATTGGGACCTAGAACCATTGTCTAGGGGCCCTTTGGCAAGTGGGTAAAATTTCTTCACCATATCAAACATTTAATAAGAAAAGGCTTTGAGCCATCGTTTGCATTATTATCATTTTGACTCTCTTCAATAGCTTTTGTATATTTTTGTTTTAGTTTTTAGTTTACTTTGAGCGTACATTCGCATATTTTTTTTTCTTTAGATTATATGATTTTGAGCTTCACCACTTTCTTCCTGTTACCAATATTTTATAGGGGTATACCACACCCCTTAAACTGGTGCGATTTCATACACCCATGTGTCAAATCCACCACAACAGGATTGTTAACTCCATCAATGTTTTACAAGTTTATGTGGTTGTTCCATCTCTTGCAGGAGACCTTTGTCAATGCTAGACAGTGGAGCTAATTGTCCTATGATCCATCTTACAGTCCCTAGATTCACTTGGAGTGATATACTGAAGAAGGAAACTCCTAATATTTTTACTTGTAGGATTTTTTTGCGCAGTCGTTTCTCACAAATGCAGAGTGCACGCGTTTAGGGCTGACTTGTGTGCAGAAAAGGGCGCATGTCAGAGCCTTTTCTGCGCAATTTACATAATGATATTTTTCTCCCTATATTCTGCATTTTCCTTCTTGTAAGTGTGTTGGGAAGCCCCTAATGAATCTTCCAGCACTTGTGGTGATACCTACAACTTTTGAAAACCTAATTCCAGCTGCCTTCTATAGGCTTAGAGTTATTTTTCCTTTAAGTTCGTTTTTTGCAAAAATATTCACATAGTTTAAGTAGGGGGAAAATTAACCGTTGCATTCTGAAAAATTTATGTTTTGCAAAACCCAGGATTCACACTTAGATAAAATATTCTGATCAAGTGGCCCAAGACCACACATGCATAGCTAGTTTCATTTTCTAGTGTAGAAATTGTTTAGTGGAGTTTAATTTTTGCATTAGAGATTGCGGGACTAGGATTGAATTTTCAGATAGAGAAAGTAATCTCTACTACCTTTGCACCCTCCGGTGATCCTAGGTAAGCATATGAACAATCTATATTTACAATTCTCTATCTCCCTTTAGTTAGTCACATATATTAACTAGGAAAATTTGAAAGTGGCCCTTTATCCACAAATGTTTTCCATTTGAGCCAGGAACAACATAACATAGTTTAACTAGGGGAATTTTGTAAAGGATCACCAATATCCATATGTTCAAACTATGAGATTTTTCACCATATGCTCACACACACTCACCCACTAAGCAAAGAAAGACACCTAAAACTAACTTAACCAAACTCACTAAATTCTCCATATAGGGGCCACAAAATAATTTTTAGCTTAAGTTAGGATGAAAGGGGTAGGCATCCAATAAGACGCCATGATCATACTTCATATGTAAACATAGAATTTTTGTATTTAGGGAGCTTCAAATCCACCTATGAGCCCATGGCAAAGAAAACCTGAGAGTGACAAAGACCTGATTCAAAGGGGATTAGGCTTAGGTGCAGTGCGTGCGGTATCGGTTGGGGCTACCTAACCCGGCTGATACTTACTACTATTCACTGAATAGCGAGAAGCCCAAGACTCAAACACTCACATGGGACGATGTTTCTTAGTGGCCAAAAACCAGGGCATCCTTTACTCTATAGGTGACGATGCAGGCAAGTGCAATACCCTCTACCATTACCTTCGTGGATTCTCTTCGGCTGACTGGGGGTGTCGCCAGCACTTACGGGACATTGTGCCAGCACTTGCAAGAAATATTCCCAAATCCTAGCTACTTTTGAGTGTGTGAGGACACATAGGTCTTCTAGGATTTTGAGTATCATGCGCAAACAAACAAAAGCCATATTTTTTTCTTGATTGATCACATAAATTAAGTTAAAGGGAAATTTTATTTTATTTTCGCTTTGTTTGATGTATGCGGCCATAAATTTGCTTTGATCATAAAATCTGTCCTTTCAAAGTTTTCCAAACCCTACCTGGTCGACACCTGAATGGTCCCAACGGAACCTCATCAATCTAGGCGTATTTTGGACCTCCCCCAATTACAGGGAGGGGTTCCATGTCTTTTTCCGTTTAGGCATCAAAGATGAAACATTGCCACCGTCATTGGTTCATCATTTATTGGAGAAACCATAGTTGGGAACCCTAGTCAGTCTCCCAACACCACACCGCACACCACACCTCCCTCGAACCCTAGGGGGCAGAGGAGTGCATCTCATTTAGGAAGCCAGCTGAAAACACATCAGGGTATGTCACAGACTAACCCTCATTCTAACCAGAACTTCGTGTCTTCACACGTTTCCATGTCGTCAACCTCCCAGTCAAATTTTTTAGCTACGTTGAATCTACCTGATTCAACCAAGCTAACAAATGACCCCATCGCACACGATCCTTCATGGCCTCCCATGCCCAGGAAGCTCCCTTCAGATATACCAAAGTTTGAAGGCAAGCAAGTGAAAGACCTAGGTAATCATGTAAAGACCTTTCTCCTATGGTTCTCATCGAATAGTATCATAGACGAAACTATTTTATTGAGGCTATTTCAACACACTCTTACGGGAGTAGCCACGAAGTGGTACGTGGAGCAACCTCTTACTTCACATGGAAAATTTAGTTCCCTAGCTAACGCATTCCTCACATATTTTTAGTTACCCATTCACCATGATTCAGGAATGGATTTATTGACTCATTTTAGACAAACCCCCATCATCCATATCTCTAACCATCTTCATGAATGGAGGCGGCGTCACAGTTTTTGTAAAGATAAAATCAACGATCGGGTCCTCTTATATTTATTTTTGAAAACTCTAACAGTGGAGATTTCAAAGGATGTGGTGCAGTAATAGCCCACATCCGAAGAGGATGAAATCAGTAAAGCCTAGAATCTTGAACTGATTTATACACGATCGGGATACATTTACAACATCCTGCCTAACGCCTCGTGCCTACAAACTTATCAAGAATTTCCAGGCACGTCGACATCTGCAGACGGATTAATAGGGTCAATTACCTAACGTTACCTAAGAAGCAGTAGTCAAAATCATAGTTACTCATATAATTCTACTCAGAACATGCCTCAACTGGGATTTCAAAGTCATCATATGCCAGCAAGATTTGACTAATAGGGTGTAAGCGTATCACTGAGGAGGACCCTATCCTCTAGCTGAAGGGACCTAGTACACAGAAATAAACACTGACAGAAGTGCTCCCCTCCAATGGCCAAGTGAAAACAAGGGACAAATTTATGCTTAGTTCCAAGCACACGACCCACCTATGCAAACCAATGCATAGGTGAACTTTGTACAGTCATCCCAAAATCAACCACACCAGTATAAATAGGAGAATTACCCTCCTAACATGGTTAATAAAAAGTCAAAAAATAATCCCAAAGGGAGCCCTAGGTAGGGGGGAAGCAACCAACAATGCCTGCCACGATCCCAGAGTGGAGGCAACTCCAGCAGGAAATAGAACTAGGAGCCAAGCAATGCCCAACGACAAGGAAAAAGGCCACCTCTACGAACAAACCACTCTTGTTGAATATGTGGTGAGTACAGGCATTATACTCACCACTGTGCTGATCTCCCTGAGGTAAAAAAGATGCAGAGTAACTGAGGACAAGGAGGATCTTCCCCAACCCATTGTTATGCAAGAACCTTTCCCCCACCAAGGGACGATCAACACTCAACAACAAAACTTAGACGATTCTGGGAAAAGCAGCCATGAAGTTTACATGACTAGGGAAGAAATGTTTTTCCAAACATAGAACTGCAGTTACGACACCCCACCAGACACCACTACGTCAGGGACTAGTACTAGTGCACCAAATACACATTTTACCATTTCAAAAATGCTTATAGAACCATTTCCAAAAAAAGAAAAGGGACCTAATAGGAGAGCGGGTAACTACTCCAAAGTGGCCCATAATTATAGCATCATGGATGATTTAGCTCAATCACCCGCTGCTATGTCCACGCTGGAAGTACTACAGTCATGCCCAAAGCAACAGAAAGCCCTAATTTCCACATTAGGGGTTATTGACCCTTTCGATATGTGCATGATGACTTTTGAATTAGATAAAGCCACCCCTATGCTTCCTTTTATGGTCGCCTTCGAGATACCCTTGTCAGTCCAGAATATCACTATTCATCGATGTGTCATAGACGAGGGTGCATCAACATGCATCATGCCGAAAATTTTTTGGCAGAAGTTGGGTTCTCATGAACTAAAACCCTCAGTCATAATGCTTCAAGCATATGATAGCCATCCCTCGACGCCCGTCGGCCTCTACCAAAATGTCTCGGTATGCTTAGCTAGAAATATGGTGCACATAGACATTGAAGTCTTGGAATCTCACTTGGATTACAATATACTCCTCAGGCTGAGCTACATGTACGCCATGTCTTCCATAGCCTCCTCTGTCTTTTGCATTATGATGTTCCCCCATGAGGATCACATCATTACTGTAGATGAGCTAACACATATCGAGAAGCGTCCCCTAACCAAAAAAGATGTAATTCTACCCTATGTAGATACAACAGTGAATGGTCTTTCACGGTACCAAGAATATGTCCCTAGCCCATTCAAACCATCATCCATTCTAGGGTCATTCCTAGGAGATCCTCCTATCATCCCTTAGTCATCTCCCAATGACACAGGGGCCTTGGTGTGCATGATGTCCACATCAAGCACCGAAGATAATCAAGATAGAGACTCAAGCAGTAATGACACCGAGGCATCGACCACGATAGCCTCTCTAGCCTATGTCACTTCCCAAACCCCTTTTCTCTACCCCCCAGCTGGCTTCGTCTCCAAGCAGGTTTTGGAAACATTGGTGTTACCCAACATATCATTGGAGTTCCTAGTTTGGTACCTCATTCGTCCTTCCGGAACATAAGCCACCAACATTACTTCCACAGAGTTAAAGCCCCTCAGTCTGGAGGATCCCCCACGTACCCAAGAAACGGTCAAAACCAGCCCCGCAAAGGAAGTTCGCATTGTGAAACCAATAATCATGGCCAAGAAAATCGCAAATAGAGGAAAGAAGATGGTGACCCTTGGTATTCAAATGGAATCACGAGTCTACACCATATGTGACGTTATAGGCCAGCATACCCATATATTTCTAGAGTTGGATGAGTTAAGACCACTCCTCGGCTCTAAAGCATACATCTTGACGCTGAGTTCCCGTAAAAAGAAACCTACCACCAAAGGTAAAGGCAAACCGGTGCATTCTAATCACACATGCACTCTTTGTGGCAACTATGGGCACTATACCCACCATTGTCCAAAGATACCATGATATAGGGATGCCTTACATGAGATTGAGAAATCCTATCAAGAGGACCCCTCCATCTAGTATGTCAACAATGAACCTTGTGCCATCCTATACTTACAAGAGGAGCATAGGATTGTAGAAAGACCCTCGGTAAAGCCAATTATACATTGTATGCTATGTGACCAATGTGGCCACTACCTCGAAGAATGCGTAGCCTTGGAGCTCATTCATAAATAGTATCCAATTGAAAGGGTTTACTACGTAGGGCTATGGGAAGCACAATTCACATGGCCGTTATGCGTCGACGATCACCTTTTTGGGGATTTTCACTATATACCTCGCTTCCGGCTAGCCATTGCTAGCCTCCGTTGAGCCATAGTTCACCTTTCCCAAGAATATGATATGGATGTTGAGTCCATAGGCAGCTCCATGGCCCAAGCAGATGAGAGAAGCAAATCTATCATGTTCCTGATAGTCGAAGAACGGCCCAATAGGGAACCACTAGTTACCCCCAACCGCACTTCGCAACAACAACCAACATGTACATTATGCAAAAATATAGACCATGGAGTCGTCCATTGCCCTAATTTGATAGCCTTCCAGTGTTGGTTCCCCATCAAACCTCAAACTGAACATGACATAACCTTCATATCAAGGATATTTTGCCTGATATGTCAGGGTAATCATTATGAACTACATTGTACTTATGCCTCACAAATTCATCCCACTATTGATATGATTAATTCCATAGAGAAGAGATAGGAGGACCTCTGAGAATGGCACGAGCTGTGTTAAATCTACACTCCACCAAAGAGGAAGACATGTCCAAACCAACGATACGGAAATGGAGACAGAAGACAACCTCTTCTATGACCGACCCTTTCCAAGCATCCATGTCAGGAACAACGAGTAGCATAAAATCACACACTATTTACTCCGTTGGCTTAGTAATACCATGCACCATCTGCACTGGACTAAATCATGCACTAGAGACATGCCCGCTAATGGAAACATTTAGGCACCTCTGTGGCAGGCACAATTTCCACCAACCAGAAATCGACTATCCTAGTGGGGAGCCTAAATTTGTGCCCATACAGAATCCCATTATGTATACTCTTCCCCCGCCAAAGGCCGATGATACAATTTACCATATATGATTTGTTTCAACACATATTAGCGATAGGATTACTACCTCACCCCCATCCCAGGATTTCCACCATATTCCTGTCGCAAAAAACCAACGTACCTTGTGCCTTTGCGTCGATTTCTGCAAGACCCCAAATTTACATGTTTCCATCAAACTCCTCAATGACACTCAACCTCTAGAATAGTGCCTAATACAACTAGAGCTTGTCGATGAAAATCAATGACAGTCGCTACAACACAATGAGGCCTAGAAGAAAAGGATTAAAGCATCATTCGACCATCACATCACCCCTCACTTATTCGCTGAGGGAGAATTAGTCCTCCGCTATAATGTTGCAAAAGAGGCCTTATGGCCAAGAAAGTTTGAAACCTTGTGGAAAGGACCCTACATCATCAAACACTGCCTCCGAGAGGGGGCATACATCTTGACAGAACCATAGGGGACTTTCCTCACTAACCCCGTCAACAGCCTTTACCTCAAGAATTTCTACCCATAAGGGCCCCAACGACCCTTCCCCTAGAGTGAGAGTACACAAAAAACCCACCCACCCAAATTTTTGACCGAAAGAGTTAGCTAAAAGCGCTCAAAGTATCACCATGGATCACCAAAATGAACCATATTTCAGATTTGCTGATGGAGCATCAAGATGGTCTCAAAATTTAGCCACCTCTTCCTGGGTCATTTACCACCCTGATCAATCACCACTATGTTCAAATGACATGTGTATTGGTTCGGAAATAAACAATCAGGTAGAATATGACATTGTCATCGGACTTATGTGCGACGCCCTCCATCAGGGCATTCATCATATGCATGTCTACCTTGATTTCTAGTTAGTAGTATCGCAGCTAAACCAAACATTTGAGACTAGAGACACACATCTATTTAGAAAATATTTGCGTGCCAAAAGATTAAGTAGGAAATTTTATTACATTACATTTTCACATGTACCAAGGAATCAAAACCAAGAAACTGATCACATAGCTAACAATATCCTAAACTGGAATGCATCTCGAATAAACCATCATATATAAAAACCAAAAATATAGGCATCCATCGGTATAAAATAACACATAAACTGAAAGAGGTGATACATCACGTAGATCCGCAAAAACATCTCTCGTATATATATAAAAAATATGTCTATCTGAATACAAAAATAGTGTCGCTCTCCCACTGACCAGCCCAAAGATACAAAAGTTGTAAAAAATAAGGGAACCATCCTCATACCCGGTGCCTTCCCTATGTACAAAACTAATCTATTCGGGCGCTCTCTCAAGAGGTGCACCTAGACCCACCACTACTCCTGGTACCACCACCAGAGCCGTTGTTGCCACTGCGATCGCCACACGACATAGAATTGGCTGATAATCCCTCTCGTGGGCCATCACCATCTCTAACCAAACCTCCTTGAGGTCATCCATGAAACCTTGAGTAGGCATACCCTGGGTCAAGTGGTCCACTTGACCGCTGTAGTCCTCAAGAGCGGCCACCTGAGCTGTCAGTACTGCACTACAAGCCTCAACCGCATCTGCATGAGGTCGCTCGGCTGCAATCTCTACTGCACCCGAGCTGCTACCCTCACTAGAAGGGCTAGCACCATCTCTGCCAGGTCTAGCGGCACCACCATCTGGTCCACCTGCATCACCTCCTCCCAGACCACCTCAAGGTTGTAGTGGAGGGTCATGACCCACTAGTTGGACCACAGGGTGACCTACCTCACCAACATCTGCATGAGTAACCAAAATAATGTCAGTGTCGATAAAAAAACACATAAGTACATAAATACTCAAGAAAATGTAGAAAAAAATATAGTACATACCTGCAGGTTCCCAAACATAACAAAAATGGAGGCCCATTTTTGGGTCACCCTAGAATTCCATCCACACATACGGGTATGGCAAGAAAATCTATGTGTTTCCCTCAAACCAGGCCTCTGTTGTGGTATTCCAATAATGCCCCACCATGTCACCACTGCCTCGTAGCATCACTGGAGCCCACCTCCTCATCCGTGGCTCCCATGGCCCCCTAATGGGCACTACCACCACTAGCCTCAGTAGCACCACCCGCTCGTACATGATGCTGCATAAGATACTGTCATACGCAAAATACTTCAATCCACGTTGGAACTTGTTCAATTGCGATACCATACCATCAAACCAGAATCGCGCGAAGTCAAAGAAATTCTTGAACCTCAACCGGTGCAAAACTCCAACCTGCGGGCCAGACACCTAATGTAGAGAAAATGACCCCGCTAATTGCACGATCACTACCAGATCACACTGCTCTACCACATCTGTCACTGATGCAATGTGGATGCATACCTTAGTGAGAGGCACCCCTCCACAAGGGCACCTCCAGAATCTATCTAGGTTCACTCTCCCAGAGGGGAGGGGTTATCTCAAAGCCTCCGCTTGAGGCAGTAACTTGGTCACAAAATAGATATGCATATCAGGACAGATCATTAGGTTCATCCCACGCAACACGAACATGTTGCACCTCCTGTGCCAATGCTATATAATGTAACGTAATAAATGGTCTTACGACAGCAAGAACTCATTCTCAGAATTTTAGAAGGCCCCATGTGGCCAACTGACAACGTGCCCCAACATCAGCAGCTAGAGCGGTCCAAATCTCGAGCCAATCCCGCTCTCTCCACACCAACCTGCCAGAAACATAGGCACACATCTATACAGAGAAAAACATCATAAATAGATAAAAAAATGAAATTTTCTGTCATCATGGCCTTTGTACGCCTGTCCCTCAGACAGGCGCACCCTCGCACACCTGTATTCTTCACAGGCGTGCCTTTGCATGCAAAAGGAAGGAAACAATGTGCCCTCGTGCGCCTGTCCCTTAGAATTACGTGCAAAGAAGGCGCTCTTTTTCCCAGATCGCCCATGCAATCTAGGATAAAATTCACTAAGAGTTTGTACAAACCCAATTTGTACGACCCCTAGCACCATCAAACTAAGAAAATTACAATGCAGAATGTCATGAAAGTTACCTTGGCATAATTTTTCTAGTCCCTAGTACACAGGATGACCGCAACAGCAAGAAAGGCTTTGCAAGCACCTCTGATCTCCGAAAACTCAGCAAGTACAAATGAATAGGATTAGGGCCATAATCCCTTATTTATCACCCTTTTCAAGAACTTCAGAGGTCCATAACAGGAGATTAGAAGGTCCATTCTATGAACCGTAATTTGTACCGTCATTAGTAAGCGATGATGAACAAAAGTGATGCCACACATTCGCTTTCCAGAAAAAATAAAATTTCAGCGCCGATAGGTATGCCCTCTCCCATCTTCCTTTTTAAAATATCATGCCTTTCAATAATATTTGATGAAAATAAGATGCTTTCACTTGAGGTAGTTGTTTTTGTAGGAAGAGCGCACAAACCACTTACAACACCATCCACTGAAGGTTTTGGAGAAGGTATCTTTCTACCCTCAGCATGATAGAGTCCCAAAAATCTTTGCATATCTTGACATCATTTATCCATTAGAAATAAACCATAAAGCCCTCATACTCGACTACATTTATCATCACTTCACCCTGCATATGATAAACATCTACATTGGTCGGTAGAGCCTCCCCTCCATGGCGCCCGTCACCCAAAGTAGACCATAAATCAAAAAAGTGGTGCCATGGCCATACCTCTTCAGTTTTGGAAGCACCTTGTGCCCATTCATTCATCATGCATAAGGTCAAGTTTACCATTTGAACTGAAACCCCATTCCTGGATGACCAAGTTGTACAAGTAGATTCAAAGCGCACCCCCACGCATCGCATTTGGCCCACCATACCCCCATTAGTATAATCCCATCTGCGACATTTCTTCATCCGCTTCATTAACCCCACACATGGGACCAACCAATGGGACCCCCACCCCAAGAAAAACACCACCCTCACACCTTCAGTGAGCGAACACTTTCATGTTTTGGGGTACCCATCTCTATGTTTCATACCAACCAAACCTCATTATTTTATTCTTTTGGTAAGTGTATAAAGACTACAAATGATGCACTTCATCCCTTCACCCTCATATTTCATCCTTTCCCCCATGGAAGCAGTCCCTCATTCCCTTGGTCAGAGTATTTCACCCCCACACATGCACCACCATGACATTCACATCCGGCCTTGGAATTCCTATCGACTCCATGGATTTTCCCTTCAGAAACAACTATGACTGCCGCCAAGCTGCTAAAGTATACTCTGACCTCCAGTCGCTAAATCCCCATCCTCTCACCAACATGCCTATGCTAAACCCATTACACCGAGGTCCCTAACCCCTCAGGTCAGCGACGCATGGTTCGGTTAAGGCTTCCTTTTTGTCGAATTCGACACCTCTTCTCCAAAAAGGAAGTGGTACCTTGGATTACCTCTCCCCATGCAAAGAGGTATCCTCGGGTGGCACTGTGGGAGACATCATTGTCCACAGATATTCCCGATCCTCCTTAAATTCAACTACAACAAAAGCCTTCATGTCACAATTGTATCGTGCCTTACAACCATTGCACTTTGATTAAGATCCATCGAAGACCCGTGCCTCCATAAGCATCTTTGTCAACAATGCTTACATGGGAAGGTCCCAGCCAGTAGATATGCATACATTACGCAACTATATGCCATACTAGTTTTAGACATATGGGTACCAAATTCCACCTATCGTCAAAGAAAAAACGGGGCCCGAGGGCGTCAGCAGTCATCATCAAGAAACACCAGCATCACTACCACAGTAGTGACACAGACAACACATGTATCTGTCAATTTTGTTTAACTAGCCATAAAATCATGAGCAGGGGACATGCCCACCTCGTTGAAATTTGGTATATATGTTGTATATTTTGTTTGCTTGTAGGGGTCCCTTAGTCCATGGTTATCTCGGAAATGGTGCAAGGTGTTGTCAATTCCAAGATTCACGCATATCTCTCTCTCTCTCTCTCTCTCTCTCTCTCTCTCTCTCTGCACACGATACAGAAAATAAACCATAATGTATTTCAACTGCACAGTCCTTCCTAGACCTCACAAATTAGGGGGAAACTGTTAACACTAGAAAATAATGCAGCAGAAGATGACATTAATTAATTTCAAGCCAAAGGATTTATAGGGCAAGAAGACATTATGGAATCAAGAAAGTATTTAAAATCTCTAAGGTTTTGAGAAAATCAGATTTGAACTAGTCTTAAATGCTAAATTGCGTGCTTAGTCCTTCGAGAAGACCGCCTTCTGTGCACCTTTTTTCCTGATAAGCATGAATTCCTGAAAGTGGAAAAATGTCACTTTCCAAGACCACACAAAGAAAAGGAAAGTTACTCCTTATATGAAGCTACCTAAGGACACCCACCAACACCTCCTTAGACACTATGTGAGCACACAAAGGAATATTTGGAGCACAAAATGGAATCATTCCTCTCCCTTGGATCACTATCCACCATGTACCAAGGGAGGGAAGGAGGATTTTAAATCCCCTATTAAAGCCACCAAGACATGAAGAAAGGGTGATCACATTGTTATGCTGGCAAAAATCTCCCAAGAAATACCAGAAGTGTGTGACCTGGAGCTAGAGATAGAGGGGAATCGATTGTTGGCCACCCAACAATCCTAGTCCATCACAGCGGAGAGAGATGGAGACTACATCAAAGACAGAGCTTGGAAAAACAACATCCTTGCATCGGGACCTAGAACCATTGTCTAGGGGCCCTTTGGCAAGTGGGTAAAATTTATTCTCCATATCAAACGTTTAATAAGAAGAGGCCTCGAGCCATCGTTTGCATTATTATCGTTTTGACTCCCTTCAATAGCCTCTATATATTTTTGTTTTAGTTTTTAGTTTACTTTGAGCATACATTCACATATTTTTTTCCTCTATATTATATGCTTTTGAGCTCCACCACTTTTTGCCTATTACCAATAGTTTATAGGGGTAGACCACACCCCTTAAACTGGTGCAATTTCGTACACCCATGCGTCAAATCCACCACAACACCCACAGTGGCTAAAAGAGCAACAAAGGAAAATTAACAGAAAAAATGGAAGCAACCATAATCATATTTCTGTTAATTACCCATGACCGTTGGATTTCCTTGAGAAATCATCAATGTCAAACATGAATTCTGTTAGTGTCGGTATCTTCATCCCTATGTCAGTGATCAAATTATCTTGTTGCATTGCATATTAGGTGTCTCGCTCAGTCAGCTGCATTCCATTAGGAGCATGGATCATCTGACGGTAGTGACTTGTTGTAAATTTTCCCTCATGTCCTTTACCGGCTGGTCCATGTCCATTCATCACGATCATCTGCAGTCACTTTTTGTCTTTAAATGTTCAAGAGTCATTTCTAGGGTTTCAGTTTTATTAGGTCTAGCGTTTCATCAAAAATATCTTCAAAATGTCCAATAACGGTCAACAGGTGCATGAGGAGGTTCAATAAAGTTCCAGTACCAATAAATTTCATAATTGCATGCTTAGAAATGTATTTTTCCTCAAACCCCTATTTTGAGGAAAAACATAGTATTTTAGGTTTTTATGTATAAATTTCGTGTAATTTCAGTTCTCTCATATGTAAATAACTTCAATGGCAACCCTGGTCACCTTTCCAAGCTTCAGCAGCTCCATCCCCTGCAAGACAAACAAAAATCAAGTCATTTAGTTCATCAAAGGCACAAATAAAGTAAACTGCCCAAAAAACAGAGTTGAAAACGTAAGTTACAAGGAAAAAGGTGGGTTTTAAGAGCTTATTTGCATTCCAAAGAGAAAGATTAAACAAGAGAAAGTCAATGTTGGAGATAAGCAGCAATTTTGAATGAAAACTGCGCAAAGTTCACTGGCGCAGCGCATTGGGTGAGAAGCGCGGCGCATACAAGTGGCGTGGCGCATTGGGTTGGCCTCCACAGTGTAAAAAATACACTGGCGCGGTGCATTGAGCTAAAAGAAGACATTGGGTTTGTGGCGTAGCACATAGAGCTGCAAGCCCAATTTCACCATAAACTTCCCCAAAATTTCCAAATTTGCTCAAATCCGTGGTGTGCAAGTAATTTAAGAGTTATTCCCTTGCTATTGAAAGAGTTTTTCTTAGAATTATATGGTGGTTTAGTGTGTAAAATCTCAAACCCTACCTCTTTGAAATTTTTGCTCAAAAACAATTGCCTAGGGTTTGTATTTATGTTTTTGCTACCAAGTCTATTCCATCACTCCCTTACTCTTTGGCTCCTCCATTTATTTTGCAGTTTCATCCACTCATTCTTTAATTTCCATATTCCTAAATTCATTCACCTCTACCCCCAATTCCCATTTTCCCAAATCCTAACTACAAAATCCCCAAACCCTACTCACATCCCTAAAACTCTTACTCCCATCCCTAAAATCTGTTCACACATACATTTTTACACTCTCTTCCATACACTCTACCCATTTCATTCCTCCACCATATTTTCACACTGCTATCCACAAAACCATCCATGTACAACCACATTTTTCAAAACCAAAGGAAAACAATGGAAAGAGACAATGATCATGGGTATGAGCAAGAGATTGAGATGATCGTGAAACTTGGCTTGAAAGGAAAAAATTGCACTTGGGAAAGGATGCTATAGAAGGCCAACAACGAGAAAACTATGTTGAGGCACATGGCATACCATTACTTGGCGAAAAACAAAAGTTGCAAGGCAAGAATCAGGAACTTGAAGGCTAAGTTGAAGAAGGCATCAGGGAGGCAAAAAGTGTAAGATAGATTTCAGATCTTGGCTGAGGCTTCTTTGGCCCAACACAACACTTAATGGAGGACACTCAGCCCAAATTTCAAAAAATTTGGGACACGTTTTGCAATTTTGAAATTTTTGGCCTTAAAAACAGACTTTTATGCTCTATGCGCCGCGCCACCTGGCGCGCGCTTTTGATAGGGGACTCCTTTTGATGAAAAATTAAATTTTTTGGATTTTTCATGGAAAAATATGCATGCCTAACAATGGCCAAGAAATTTTGACAGGTTTTGAGCCCCCAAAAAGGTCAAAAACACCCCAAAAATGACCTTTCTGCCCCTTTTTTGACACACAGGAAGCAGTCTTGGGAGAACTCAGTTTTGGAGGGGAAAATGGAAGCCAAATTAAAAAATTAAACTTGTGTTGGAAAGTAGATAGGCAGAAATTTCCAACAAGCCCACTTGGAGAAAATTTGGACACTAGGAAGGCCTCCAAAATTAGCTCCAAACTGGCGCAATGCATAGGGAACTCAGGCGTGGCACATTGGAGGATTTTGCTCATTTTTTACCCAGAAACTCTGTTTTTCGCCTAATTTTTGACATTTTGACTTTCTTACTTCTAAATGTCAAACTCATGATGTAATTTAATGTAATTTGATGGATCTTGATGTAATTTTTCTAAATTTTCACTCATAGAGGTAGATTCATCCATCAAAAGGTAATTTGCAACTTAATGAATCAGTTTCCTAGTTTTTAGACACAAGCTGTTCCACTGCCTACTTTCTAGTTCTCAGTTTAGATTTTTTTGGAACAACTCCTAAAATTATGAGCTCGACCCCTAGAGGCTGGGATGAGTTATTGTTTGTCTATATCTTGTGGTTTTTTAGTCATTAGCATGGTTGGACTTTTGGGAATGCTTTGAGCATCATTGTACATTCATCTCTGCATTTTTGGCAAAGGAATAGACCAGGGTTTGCAACACTCTATGGGATTCATGTGGAATTTTGTTTTGGATAATGTGTTTCTCTTTGTAAGTGTAAGTCTACTGGTGTTTAATGTATACCATTTCTCTCTTATTTCTTCTTAACTTTAAAAAACAAGGATAAAGGTAGAATTCATTAAAATTTGCAGTGCTCTACCTAGGGTTTGTTTAATTTTCTATGTTTTCAGTTGTTTGGAGAGGATCCCTGAAGGTTTCTTGCCCTATTCAACTCCTCACCTCTTTCAACTCTCCATCTATTTCAAATCGGAAGTGTCAAATCAATTGCCTACCTTGCCCCATTCAGATCTCTGCAAAACTAAGCCTCATTCCCCAGACCCAAATTTGCCTTTCCTCTTGAGCCAACAAAATATTCATTAAATTCAAATCAAGACTCTTTTGCATATATACCTAGCCTAAAATAAGTTTTCATTTAAGTCATATCAAGCCTCATTGATCATTTTTTGCTGAGATTGACAAGGAGAGAGCCCTCTCTCGATCTGATAGGGCTAGCTACGAGGTTAAGTGTGGTTTCATGTTACCCTAGATTCTTCCTTTGTCAGCCTGAGGTAGATTTAGGCCATAAAAAATTCCATGTGATTAAGGTGTGTTTACATGTAGTTAAATTTCCAAGTGGAATGAGCCACATTGGAATTGGGACCCAAATTTTTATGCACCATGCGAGCATACTTATATGAATGGTGCATGTATAATGTTTAACAAAAATAATATGTACCCTATTTCAAAGTGTTTCCCTTCCACAATAATTTGAATTGTGGCCACAAACATATGTCAATCCATTTGTTAGAATAAATGGGGGCACACATAGATATTAATCCTTGTGGTAGGATTAGGGTGCAAAAACACATGGTATATCATGGTATATAATATAAAAAAGTAAACCAACTTTACATGAATGAAATGATGGCACATTGAAAACTATGACCAAACTTCATTCATAACGAAACATGTCACTAGTTATATGGTGAGAGAAGGTCCTCCTCGCAGACTTATGGGCATTATGTTTAAATATGTCCCGAAATTATAGACATGAATTAAGTATGAATAAGATAAAATAAGAGGGAATATAAGTGCTTACAATAGACTCAGAGTTCATTGCAAAAGGGTTAAGTGTAACCATCACATTCATGAATTCAAAGGATAAATGTGGTTAGTGTTCAAATTATAACATGAATATATGTTTCATATTGATAAAAACTTACTATGGAACTATATTTATGGAAACAGAGAAAAAAAAATTTCTATGTGATTGAGGCACATTATAGAGCCATCAACATCATTATAAATGGAGTAATATCACACAAGAAACACAAAGAAAATCTAACGAAATTATTACAAATATTACAGAAAATTTAAAGAGAGATGTTATCATTTCAAGTGTAATGAGAATTCTCAACCATGACTATAGGAATAATGAAGGCTATATGAAAATAAAATCATCTATTTTGCGAGTATTTTCTAAATTATTTGATGATATTTCAATAGAGGCTAACATCCTGAAGTGAAAACCTAGCCAGACCGTGTTGTTGGGATATCCTTGTGGTATCAAGATTGTATGGTAGACAATGCAATGAATATCAAGAGTGGAGACTTGAATCACGAGATTTTTATTCTAAGAAGAGTGAGCCATTCACTTTGATTTTTCAAAAGGACGTAGAGGATAGCACTTTATAATGTTGTAGTCATTTTCATTTATATAGAAACCGAGCCATCAAAGGAGATGAGTGGTCTTAAGATGTGACAAATTGTTGAAGCTTTGGTGAAGGTATAACATATTTCTAAAGCCCCTAAAAGGTGTGTTTAACTTCTTAAGGACATACTCATGGAAGAATGTAAACTAGTTGCTTGTATTCTTGGACGATATTTAAATGTACGGATGGAGATGATTCATATGTTTGAATGTATAAATGAGAACATGAATGAAGCTGAGGATGAGGTGGGATATGGAAAGTTTTGCGACCCCATTTGTGTAAACAATAGTGAAATGATTTATTTTTTTCATTACAGAATCACAAAAGATGGATTGGACGTTAATAAAGCCATGAGCAAGAAACAATCTATATTGTTCGAAGTTAAATTTCTCTATAAATTTTTTAGTGGTGGAACTTGCAATTGAATGAATCCTTCTTACAGAAATATCATTTGCATCATTCCTAGATAAATGATATTTGGTAATTTTCATGTCAGTTAGTGTTATTGATGACATATTTCTCAATTTTTTGAATTCTAGATGCTTATGAAAAACTTTTAATATTGTTTTTAGATGATCCATTCCTTAACTTATTTTATAATTAGTTGAATGTAATAATTTCTCCACTAAAAGAGATATTTCAATCAGTCTCCATGAAAAATTGAAACATGTTATTATAAAAAAGGATTTTATAATTAACTGTTATTGATTTATATTTTTTAATTAAAAAAAGTTGTAATTTGAAATGATCTCAAGCTGTGTTAAGTCTCACTAGCATAACCAGTTGAGGATGGACCTCGTCAGAAGGGTGAGAAGGGTGACTCAGGATCAAACCTCAAGAAGTCTGTTGCATTTGTGCTAGTGGGAGGAGACAAGTTAAACCAAGTTTTCTTACTAATAGTGTGGTCGAGGCCGGGTACGATCCCCGACTGATTTTGACAACTTAAATGCCCTTGAGACGAGCTTTCTCAAGCCACAGTTCAAGCCTGATGTAATCTCTAGTGAACTCAAACCACTTGACAAAAAAAAGGATCTCAAATTATTATCCTACAAAATATTTTAAATCTATATTTTATTTACATGTGAAGAAGACAAATACCTAATTAATTATTCATATTGTAAAATTTTATTTTAAATTTTAATAAAAGGTTAAAATTTAAATGGTATTTACAAGAAAACTATTAAACTTTATAATGAAAAAATCTATATATTTTAAAAACCTTTAACGTAAATTTAATATAAAATCATTCAAATTGTTTTAGATAAAAAATGATATTTTTAGTAGAATTTAATTTTAATTTAACATCTAAAACTATTTTTAAAAAATATATATAATTCTTTAAAATATATAATAAAATGATATTTTCAAAAATTCTAAAATAAAACTTATAAATTAATATAAATTTTCAAAAATATATCGAATTAAGGCATTTGAAAAGGAATTTCCTATTTTTATGTTATCATATTTTTACCTTTTGTGTGGGGTGATCTTCTAATTCACTTTGATTGCCTCTATTTTTCTCGTATAACTATTTCGTTATCAATATACAAGTAAAATTATCATAATAATAATTCACATGTATAATGATAATTTAGTAATTAACATGTCTATTTATGTTATTAATATATTTTATTTTATAGTGGTAAGAGGTATTATTGTAGGTTTTTTTTGTACTTTCAAGTTTTTTGCAACCAAGTTTATGTAAGTTTATTAAGTCATTCCATGTCTACAAGTCTATGCGTCCAAATAAACTCAAGTCTATCAAATTTTTCCTTGAATTCAACTTAAATGTGCCTAAAGTATACGAGTTCTTCCAAATCCATTTTCCCTCGAGTCCATTTTGTTCACCCCATATTTTTCCAGCTATGGATGAACTATCTAAGTCACCCCCATGACAACCAAGTGCACCTAACAATTCCCCTAAGTGTGGAAACTAAAAATTTACCCATGTGTGATGTATGGAGGTGTGCCCAATGTGTGTGTGCACTAATTTCAATCCATAGATATTTATTCTAGAAAACATTTTTGTCATCCATGGCAACACCAAAATGGATGAATGTGATAATTTTGATCCATGGATACTTGTGCTAGAAAACATTTTTGTCATAAGTGAGACCATAAAAATGTGGACCACCTAACTCTCTTAGTCCATCTTTTCTAATCACCCAAACTAGTGAACCTTTTATCCCAACCTTGTCCATCATGGAAAGTGCTTGTTTGTATATCAAGTTACTTGGTGAGTTTTGCATCTTATCAATCAATAATTTATCATGTTAATTTATAAAAGAAAGTTTTAAATTATAAAAAATAAATTCAATATATTGTAAGTATTAGAAATGAGTAATGTGAGATATTAGTGGGTTTATAGGTCTTTGAGGTATAAATAAGGATATCTAGAAGTATTTTATATTCTAAATATGTAGGGATTGATTTTTTTTTTAGCAAACATGTCTCAATATCTAGAAAAGTTAAAGATATCTTCAATATTCCACAAATACATATTTTATATTTTATGCTATAGGTTTAGGTTTATTGAATGAAGACCCCTCATTTGCCTTTATTTACAAAGTTCCCATCCATTTTTTTCTCATTATATACAATTGCCACTCAATTTGTCTAGGTATGCCTTAGATGACTCAATCTACACAAAACTAACTCTTATAACCATTATGTGTCCACCATGTCCATCAATACTAATGAATATGGTAATGCAATGAGGTGTCTAAAGCCCTTACACAAAAATTCAATGTGTTGGTTTATAAAAAATGATGCAACAAGGTGTCTAAAGCCACCCAAGGTAATGGCCACAAATTATATGAATTGCGTGATATTCAATGTGAGTGCCTAACATTTCCTACAAGAGTGATTTTTTCGTTATGACGACTTGGAAGATGAATGTGGAGATGGGTGACACGTCGACCAAAATTTTCATATAAGAATTAAGTAGTTGGTTATAAATATATAAAGGTGTTGAAATGTTAATTTTAACTTCCCTTGTACTCATTCACTTTCTAATTTTGTTTCTGCAATCTCTGTCACAGAGCTGCTTTCCATTTTTGTCTTTATGTTTTCTAACAGTAGTCGCTTGCTATTTCAGTTGAACAGTCAAGTTCGAAAATAAAACCCTTACAATCTTTTTGTTTGAGAAGCAGAGATTTCGTTTTTGTAGGTGCGAAAAAGTTTTTGAATGAGGAGGCCACGTCATTGAGGAGGTCCCCACCATCCAACAGCTCGATAGACAGCATGGTCCAATTGCGTCTTATCACATTATTTTGAGCCAACGTCAGCAACCTAGAAAACGAACACGAAAATGTTTATAAAATATGTCCTAAAGAATTTCGCATCACATTTGGGCTTGGCGTCATCAGAGCAAAGTGTAATGCGATTTTTCATGAAATACGGCTCATAGTTTGGTTGAAATCCACAGGCCCCGGTCCTAGGCCAATCACAGGCCGATCGCATGGAGTTGGGGCATGGTGATGTCATGCCAAATTGTGATGCGAACTTTTTTATGAAGCTTGATTTAATTCTTTTTGAAGTCCGAGCGAATGGATAAGGTTTATCTTTTGTTAATGTTTTGTCATATAATTGTCGTGACCAAAAGTCTTTGACTTTGGTTATGAATCATATGCGGGTAATATATATGTTCCTATACTTTCTTTTATATGTGCCATTATAAGGTGGACCCCGTGGGCATATACGAAGGTAATAAAATAGATTTAACTTTCGGTTAGTTGTTATTTTATTTGTTTTTAGTTATAATTTTTTTATTACATACGTTGTTTCGTATATATATGTAAAAGGCCCGAGAGGCAAAAAAAAAAAAAAAAAGGTTTATACACAGCAGTGTATTGAAAAACATAGTGAGCCCAAAGGAAAAATATATAAAGACAGAGTGCATTTTTGCATAATATATATAGAGAGACTTTTAGCACTACATCTTGTAGCAGTCACTGTGTAATACCTTAGAGGAAGAAGAGCAAATTTTGTAATAGATTTTTATACTTAATGAAATAGAAAGTTTTCATGCAAACTCTGTCTATCAGTGAGCACTTTTTTTTTAATTCTCTGTGTTCAAAGGAGTGTTTTAATCTCTCTGTGTTTTGTTATGGAATTCTCAGAAATACCAAAATGGTATCAGAGCTTATCCAAGCTCTTTGAGGGTGTCAAAGAAGTTGAAGGAAGAAGTATTTGTTGTAACAGTTCATCAGCAGAACTCCAACAAGCCCAGCAGAAGTAAAGTCCAGTTATTTCTAAAAAAAAATAGAGCTGTTGTTTTATTTATAAAGGAGCAGTCCTCAGAAACAGATTTTAGTTCTTTAAAGAAGGAAAGACAGTTTGTTTGGAAAAACCCAGTCAAGTTTATTTCAGAGTTTAGTCTATAAGTAATGGCAGCACCAAGCACTGGTATGAGTATTCGAAATACTCAGCTTCCCCAATTTAATAGGAATAATTATGATTATTGGGCCATTACCATGAGAGCCCTGTTTGCCTCCCAGGACTTATGGGAATTAGTAGAGGACGGTTTCGAAGAACCAGTTGATGAACAGGAGTATAATGCCTTAACACATTCAGAAAAGGATCTACTGAAGAGAAATAGAAAGAAGGACTCTAAGGCCCTCTTCTATCTCTATCAAGCAGTACATGAGAGTGTGTTTCCAAGGATAGCAGTAGCAAAGAGATCCAAGGATGCATGGGATACTCTAAAAATATCCTATCAAGGTATGGAGAAAGTGAAGACAACAAAACTACAATTACTGAGGAGATATTTTGAAACTCTCTGCATGAAGGATTCTGATAATATAGACTCATTCTTCACACATGTGATTGGGATGGTAAATCAGATAAGGTCTCATGGAGAGACACTTGAAGAAAGAAGGATACTGGAGAAACTATTGAGGAGCCTACCCTCAAGGTTTGATGTTATTGTTACCACCATTGAAGAGACAAAGGATCTCTCAAAGTTCACAGTAGATGAACTTCATGCATCACTGATTACTCATGAACAGAGATTGGGAAGATCAGTAAACCCATCTCTAGAGCATGCCTTCAAGACCCAGATGCCCTTTGGAAGAGGAAGAGGTCAAGGCAAAGGAAGAGGAAGAGGCAGAAGCCAAAACGGAGAAGGAAGAAACAACTCTACACATTCACATGGAAGGAGTAACAGTCAGAATCAAAGCCACGACCAAAATAGCAGCCAGCAAGGTGGACACCAACATGCTCAAGGACAAAGGTATGAAAAATCCAATGTCCAATGTCATTATTGCAAAAAATATGGGCACTATTCCAATGAGTGTAGGAAAAATAAAAATGACATGAATAATAGGTAGAATGCTAATGTAGCAAGAGAAGAAAAGAACCCAAAGAATGTGTTGTTAACATGTAATGTAGCACAAGATAGACAAGATGATGTATGGTTCTTAGATTCAAGCTGCAGTAATCACATGACTGGAAACATAGCAATGTTTTCCAATCTTGATGAAGAAGTTAAATCAGAAGTAACAACAGGAACTGATACTAAGATCTCTGTCAAGGGAAAAGGTCGATTTAGTATTCATGCAAGAAATGGTGAGCAGAAATTTGTGCTAGAGGTGTACTATGTTCCTGGCTTGAAGTGTAATCTTTTGAGCATTGGGCAGCTCATAAAAAAAGGTTACAATGTAGTTTTTAAAAATGATGAGTGCACAATAATGGACATATATCCAAGCAAGAAGATTATTGTTGAAATACAAATGACCAGCAATAGAATGTTTCCACTCAAACTCAATATAGATTTGAAGGGAAAAGAAAAAAATGTAGCAGTTGTAACTCAAGAGTTATTTAAGAAGGAAGTGAAAGATGAGAATTGGTTATGGCACTTGAGATTTGGAGGTTTGAATTTGATACACATAAAAGGAATGGTAAGAGGACTACCATTGATTGAGAAACCGGATAGCCTATGTGAAGGTTGCATCTTGGAAAAACAACACAGAGAAAACTTTCCATCAGGAAAGAGCATAAGGGCGAAATCACCCTCAGAAATTATTCATTCAGATTTATGTGGGCTGATGCAAGCAGCATCAGTTTCAGGCAACAATTACATGCTGACCTTCATTGATGATTTCACAAGGAAAGTATGGGTTTATTTCTTGAAATATAAAAGTGAATTTTTTGAAAAAAAATTCCATTTTAAAGCTCTAGTAGAGAAACAGAGTGGGCAGCATATCAAAGTTCTTAGAACTAATAGAGGAGGTGAGTACATCTAAAAAGAATTTCTGCGTTTTTGCAGAGAAAATAGCATACACAAACAGTTTACAACTCGGTACACAGCGCAGCAAAATGGTGTTGTTGAAAGGAAGAATCGAACCATAATGGAAATGGTGAGAAGTATGCTAAAGGCAAAACACTTGCCAAATGATTATTGGGCAGAAGCTACAAATTTTGCTGTGTATATTTTAAATAGATGCCCAACAAAAGATGTAATGAACAGAGTTCCAGAAGAAGCATGGAGTGGCAGAAAACAGGCAGTCACCCACATAAGATTTTTTGGGTGCGTGGCTTATGCACACATTCTAGAACAGCTGAGGAAGAAGTTGGACAGTACGAGGGAGAAGTGCATCTTCCTTGGATATTGTGAAGACTCCAAGGGATATAGATTATATAACCCATCCACAAAGAAATTTGTTATAAGCAGAGATGTGCAATTCATTGAAGAAGAAGCATGGGATGGAGGCATTGAGAAAACAGTCAATGTTAAAATTTGTTTGTCTCATGATGAAGATGAGGAAGATATGGCTGAAAATAATACCTCATCAGTAGCACAACCTCCACCAACACAAGGACAGCAAGGGACACCTCAAGCAAGAGTAAGAACACCCTTGAGAAGCAATGGGAGTTCTTCTCCAAGCACACCAAATGGAGCAGATTTGAGTGCTACTTCAAGCACAAGTACATCTAATGAAAGAGGAACAAGATTCAGAAATTTCAATGAAATTTATGAGAAAAAGACAGCAAATGAAGGTATGAATTCTTTATTTTCTTTGTATTGTCATGTTGATGATCCTATTCATTTTGAAGAAGCTATAAAAGATAGGAAATGGATAGAAGCTATGGATGATGAAATTAATGCCATAGAAAGAAATAAAACATGGGATTTGGTTGAACTTCCAAAAGGTAAGGAAGTCATTGGAGTGAAATGGGTCTACAAGACCAAAAGTAATGCTGAAGGTAATATTGAAAGACACAAGGCCAGACTTGTTGTCAAAGGTTATAAGCAGCAACATGGAAGAGATTATGAAGAGACTTTTGCACTAGTTGCAAGAATGGAAACAGTGAGAGTAGTGTTGTCCATAGCAACACAAAACAAATGGAAGGTTTACCAAATGGATGTAAAATCAGCATTTTTAAATGGAGTGTTAATGGAAGAGGTTAATGTTGAACAACCTCTAGGCTATGAGAAAAAGGGCCAAGAGCACAAAGTTTACAGATTGAAGAAATCTCTTTATGGGCTGAAACAAGCACCAAGAGCATGGTACAGTAGGATAGATTCCTATCTACTGGAAAATGGTTTTGAAAAATGTGAAGGAGAACCCACACTATACATCAAAGAAAAAGATGGCAAGATGTTGATTGTTGTTTTATATGTTGATGATGTGATCTTCACAGGTAATGATGATTACCTTATTAAAAATTTTAAAATAGTCATGAAAAATGAATTTGAAATGATTGACATGGGATTGCTAATATAATTCTTAGGAATAGAAGTAGAGAAAAATGAAAATGGGATTTTTATCTCACAAGAAAAATATGTTAATGAAGCTTTAGAAAGATTTAATATGCAGGATTGCAAGGCAGCAATAACACCCATAGTAATGGGATTGAAACTCAGCAAAGAGGACAGCAGCAAGGATTTTGATCCTAGCTTGTACAAATATAACAGTTGCGCCTCATGTATTTGACTACAACTAGGCCTGATATTATGCATGATGTTAGTTTAATTTCCAGATTTATGGAGAGGCCAAAGGAAGCACATTGGCAGGCAACAAAAAGAATTCTGAGGTATGTGAAAGGAACTAAAGGGTATGGGATTTTGTATACTATTGTTGAAGAGGTAAATCCCCTCTGCAGACAGAGGCGATCCCTACTAGCCCAAAACAGGTCTAGAAACAATCGTCAAATGCTACAGCGCAAGTTCCTAATTTCGAATAAACATACCAACGATGGAGGCCTACCTGGAGTCCAATGCTATGATTCGTAGAAGAGACAACGTTCCCGTTCCTCAGCCTCGGCAGATCACGATCCCCACGATCTCCGTGAATGGACACCTGCACATGCAATAAACAATACGAATACAAGCATAAAATCCAGAATACGCAACTATATATCAGTCAGAAAGGACATAACTCATCATTATCATAAGTGAAAAACAGAGTGGAACCATAACCAGTAGTCATTCATTAATAAGCAATCGAAAGAGAGTACAACCAATGTTTTGACGCTGAGGTCTCCTTCGGAGGGGTCTCCAGTCATACACTTCTCGCAAAGCTTGCCAGGTATGGGACAAGCCTCTCTTAGAGTCTCTTGATGATATTCTCCTTGCTTGATTTTGGCCTTAAGGGAAGAATGAGGGCTCTTACAGCATTAAGGCTCTTGGGAATTTGAGAACTTGGAGATTCAAGACTTGGGCATTTCAAGACTAGCTTGCAATGGCAATGAGAAAGCTTTTATAGATGGAGGAAGGGGATTTGGGATACCTATAATTGTGGGATTGGCCCTATCTTCAAGGAAGCTTCCATGAGAGGTGGCAAACCACTTCCCTTTCATGGAACTCCCAGAGCCAAACCTCCCAACTCAAGATAGAAAACAGTTTCTGAGTTCGTTGAAATGAAACTTCCGCTATTCTTATTTAAAAAACACTCCTTAAATTGGCTGGCGCGACTGCGACTCTGGGACAGAGCGCCCATTGGCGCGGCCTCTTTGTAGGATTTTCCTCATTGGCGCGAGTGCTGAACCGGTTACCCGCGCTAATGAAAAAATGGATGTTTTTATGGTTTTTTGCAAGGAGGTGTCTTCAGGGCAATTGAAGCTCATGTTTATAGGAATGCAATGATAATGGTTTCAAGGCATGACATTGCTCACAGTCACTAGGACGTCCTCCAATGTGCGGATGGGAATAGTAGGACGGTGACAAATTACCGTGTGTAACAGATGCCCCCTAAAGCATGAGGCCTGAGAGAGAGAGAGGGGTGAAATGCTTTACGAGAACGTGTCCAACTGAAACTCCGCCGTCGGAAAACCTACGTGGAGAAATACAACTGATATCTCAAGTACATGATGTATATGTGGTATGGGCGCAGCCATCCAAAACAGAGTATACTATAATCCAGATCCAAGGTATGGACGCAGCCATCCAGTGAGGATCAACAAATAGACTCAGGTACGGTCGCATCCATCCAGTGAATAAGTCATGTAAATAATAATCCACAAAATCGCAGCCTGGATTACAACAGACAAAATCCAGGGTCTTGCGCTCCATCTCGACCCGAACAAAGTACAAGTTGAAGCATGCGAATATGTGAGCGGAAGTCGAACATGCAAGTACATCGCCTGATTACCAGCCAATGATGAGAGTTGTTAACAGACGCGAGAGGAACCACCAATAATGACGATGGCCCTCAAGGTACTAATCTACGGCATGTGAATCAATGAGCTGGCGTCGAACACCCGTAGAATCACTCAATCGGAGGTCAATGATGAAAACCTCACGTCAAATGCGATGAACCTGCCATTGAGGCATGCAGGCTCCAAGGTACCATAAGGGAGTCTCTAGATCAGCTTCCTGGATAATGAGCTGAAGTCGACAGGAAGGGACCTTGATCGAAGGTGGGCCATAATGTTTCCCACATCATCGACACGAGACAGAGGAACATGATTTTTTTTTTGAATCAGGATCATATGAGAATTAGAGGAAGGTTGATACTTTGTAGAGGTCAACTTCTCTTGAACATATAATGGCACAATAGTGGATTTGGCAGTATTTGACATCAACGGATCAGAGGTCATGGTGATGAGGCAATGAGCAGATGAGAGGTCAAAAGTGATTATCCAAACCCACGGAGGCAAGTGAAGAACGAGATGAGATGTCCCCAACCCGACACGAATGCAAACAAGTGCCATGTTCAAGAGCGATATACTGCCGACACGACAATGATGTTGGTTCCATTTTTTCCCCCACCATTTCTCGCAGTACCCCAATTATTTTTTATAACAATCTTGAAGGGGATAGCAGATGCTTGTAATATAAGTCCACCCTTCAGCGAATCCATCCTAGTACATTTAACGAGCCCTAGGAAGGAGGAAATCCCCGAGAACATCATTTCAAATCGAATCCGATGTCATCGGGGTTTAACGAGTCCACAAAGGAAGAACTCGGCATCTTTTCATGTTTAGAGAGTTTGAAAAGACAAGCAGTAAAAGTAACCCAAAGGTCCCTTTTCGTAAATAGTTCCTCGCATCCGAAAAGGTAGAAAACAATATCCGAGAAAACCTCCTAGTCGCGATAGGCTAGGGTATTCCTTTTTCGTAAATAATCCATCCCAGCCTGAAAAAGGGGTAAACGTATATTGGGTAGATGTCGTTTCGCAGCCACTTTAACGAGATTGAAACGACAAGGGCCTCGGCAATATTTTCATGTTTAGAGAGTCAGAAAAGAGCTGAAAGATGACTCCAAAGTGACTTTTTCGTGTTTTTACCGAGTCTGAAAAAGTATAAGATACAACTCGTTTCGCCGTTTACGTTGCATAAAAACCTGTTGCTGCATAGAAAGGCAAGCGTAAAATCCATTTTCGACAAAACATACGAATTTTTAATGAAAAATGACTTTTTAACCTTAAAATAGAGCTCAAAAAGTTATAAATAAGTCTAAATGGTAAAAATTCAAATTACTTTTACTTTTTACCTGAGTGAAGAGCAACATTGGTCCATTTACTGTGCAAAATTCTGGCGGCGATTACGACCGATCCGGGCCACCATTCAGAGTTTCGTCAGTTCCAGGTAAAAGGCGCTTCCTCATACTTCATTTCAATCAATTTTTTAATAGTTTTCCATCATGAAATAGACTTCTCTGGCAACTTTTTGAATTTTCAGGGCTCCGCTAATTGGCGCGGGTATCAGGCACGAACCCGCACCAATGGGCTTTTATATGAAAAAGGCTCGCGCCAGCGGCCGAACTCAATTTTCCGCCTAAAAATTCAACATTTTGATCAAATTGAATGGATTTTGAAGCTCAACAAAGATCTAATTAAAGGTTTGTGACCATGCTGATGCAGGAAACTGAGCAAAATGGTGATTGAGTGGAAAGAAAGAGAGCATGGGGAAGAGGATGAAATGGCCATGGAAAATGAGGCCTGCATGAATGCCCTCAGAAACTGTGGGCTCAAGAAATTCTTCCTGACACCTTGTTTGCGTGCTCAACCTAAGCTACTTCAGTACCTAGTGAGCATTTGGGATGAACAAGAATAAGTATTCAAGCTACGAGACCAGGTGTTAGAACTGGACGTTTTTGATGTGTACTTCATAACCGGACTGTCGCGCAGAGGTCTGGTACCCATACTGACAGGGATCAGACCATCGGGCGAGAAAATGGAGGAAGTGATGGCACGAGTGTCCCCACGGGCACAAATGGGATCGGGGAGTAAAAAGGTGGATATCCACACTATCCCCGATCTGGCACTACGAGTAGTGCTGCATACCATCACGCGGGTTTCAGGATCGCAGGCACCGCACGAATCGATGAAAGCCCAACTCTTACTAGCTTCAGAGTGCATGAGTCCCATACTGTTTGACTGGGCCACAGCAGTAATGATCAACATCAAGAGACAACTGACGAGATGCAAACAAGACAAGCTGAAGCAGTTTGGCTATGGGTCCATCTTGGTATCGTTCATTCTGGAACGATTACCAATCTTCCAGGGCCAAGGGGCCGTTGTAGTGGAGCCGATACCACGAGAGCCGAGAATGGCTCGCTGGGCAGCACTGATGCCCAGAGAAGGAGGAGGCCAACAGATGTCCTGGAGGCCAGAGTTTTTTGGGTGGTTGCGGCGCCAGTTGATTGTAGTTAAGGACTGGCCTTATGCCGAGACAGACTTTACTGGAGACCCAGATCTCCCACTGCCGGAGGGAGAGGATTGGGACGAAGAGCTAGGTATGATCTATTTTTATTTTTTATGTTTTATGATTTTTTGTTAATACATGTCTGTTCTGATAGCAGTTACATGCGTATGCAGATGTTGGCCCAGAGAGACCAGCCGGGATGTCTCCTATCGCACGGAGAACTCAGCTCGCAGTCAATCCTCATGAGGAGGGCGCGGAAGGAGGAGAGTTGGTTCAGAACCTCGAGGGGATTGCCCGAGGGATTCCGGACTATGCCCGGCTGGCGGATATACCGTTAGCATATCAGAGACACACGGTGGGAGTGCCTAGTCGCCTCCACCATCTACTGAGATGCCTAGTGCGTGCAGTGACTTGTTATCATGAGCACCACGCAGACTAGCCTCTTAGGGTTTTATTTCATGCATATTTTTTAGAGACGTGTCGTCTCCAGATGTAATAAGACAAACATGTATATTTTTTTGATATTATGCGACGCACACTATGTAAACATTTCGATATCTATATATATATACATATCTATTTCTGGATGGATTTTCCTTTTACATGTAATGATGATTTACAAATTGCGCAAATGTCTATCTAACACCAAATTAGCTACTGCATCTGTTAATGTATTCATGTGCCTGGGTATATGCTGATATGTAATATAGTCAAAATTTATTTCCAGTAAACGAATACGTAGATACAGACGTAAAATGGATGGGTTTCTGACCGAATAATGACCGTTCAGTTGTAATACCACAAGTTGTGAGTCTAGATACACAAGCAATTCACGGATACTAAGGCTTACAACCTCAGTTAATAATTCTAATACAGCACTATATTCCGCGATGTTATTTGTAGTACGTCTCAGACACACACCTTGCAGGTTGACCAACTCACCAGCAGGATCGTAGATTACCCAGGCTGCTGAAGACAGATTCCTAGTATTGCGGGAGGCACCATCCACGAACCCAACAAATGGATTGATGAACATCTGCACAATCAGGAAGACCCGATCAGCAGAAATACGTTTACACTGCACACCACACCACACATGCACAAAAATGAATAGACAAACCTATGTACACACACCACACAAAAATTACTTTAAGCGTAGTATTTCTTCAGGTACAGCCCATTTCTGGGCTGCGCTAGTGGAACTCCTTCATAATCTATAAGCTCGTAGGCCCCATTCTTTAATACCCGTTTAACTATATAGGGCACATGCCACATGGGTTGGAACTTCCCCACCCCAAGCTTATCATGTGCTTGATCATACAGGAGGAAAAGGTCCCCTTCAACGAAGGAACATGGTGAAACCAATTGATCGAAGTGAGCTTTGACCCACTTCTTTTGTGCCTCAATGACTAAGGCAGCTAAGCGACGGGTTTCATCTAACTGTTCCAGATATAGGAGACACTCTTCTTCAGCAGAAGTGTCGAGTAGAAGTTCTACAGCTAATTTCAAAGAATGAATCTCGCATTCAACCGGAAGAGTTGCTTCTAGACCATACACCAGTTGAAATGGTGTGAACCCAGTCGCACTCTTAGCAAACGTTCGGTAAGCCCAAAGAGCTGAGAACAGTTGGAGGTGCCAGTTTGATTTATGAATCCCAACTGTTCGTTGAAGCATGGTGACCAAAACCTTGTTCACTGCTTCAACCTGGCCATTTTCTTGAGGGTAATATGGCGTTGAGCTATCGTGGTGTAAGCCCAACCTCGATGTAAGCTCAGCCATCATATAATCTCGGAAATGAGTACCATGGTCGGTAACGATGGCCTGAGGAACCCCAAAACGCGCGATGATGTGGTTGAAGATGAATTGAGCAGTTGTTTTACCATCGGCCGCAAGTGTAGGCATCGCTTTGGCCCACTTGGTGAAGTAGTCAGCAGGTACGATTATATATGCATGTCCCCCGGCCGAATGAGGGTTACACGTCATAAAATCCACGCCCCATTTCGCAAACGGGCCAACGGTAACAACAAGATGCAAAGGAAGAGGTGGTACGCGCATCTTGCACTGAAACACCTGGCACGCGTGACATTTTCGGACTGCCGTAATACAGTCTTTGAATATTGATGGCCAGAAGTATCCTGCTCGTAAAATCTTTTGAGCAGTAGCATATCCGGACATATGTCCACCACAGGCGCCACTGTGGTAGTCATTGAGGGCCTTTTCAGCCTCTTCCAAGGTAAGGCACTGGCGGAGCACCGAATCTACTCCAATACGGTATAAAGTATCTCCTACGATGCCGTAGGGTTGAGACTGATGTCGAATTCGACGTTGGGCCTCTTTAGTCAACTCAGACCGAAATGTGGAGGTCTGAAGATACACGATTATGTCGCCATACCAAGGGTCGCGAGTACTGATGAGGAAAAGATTTTCGTCCGGTATATGATCCTCGGAGTGTGAAGGAGTGGAGTCTGTCGGGAGGGAGCATATAAGATCCATGAAAACAAGTGAGTTGATTGACTTAGCAATGGTGAACTCTAAGTCAAACTCCTGCAGGATAATGATCCATTTGGAGTATTTTCCCCCTATCAATTGTCTAGAGAGAATATATGTCATGGGGTTGCAATCCAAAACCACTATTATTGTGCGTAGCAGGATGTAATGGCGAAAACGCTGCACGGCGTGTACTGCAGCTAACACCAATTTCTCAACATGAGCGTAACGCGTTTCTGTATCGAGAAGGTTTCGTGATAGATAATAAACGACATGTTCATTACCATCATCATCATCCTGCACCAGAACCATAGCAATGGTGCTAAACGCGGCGGCGAGATACAAAGTGAAATCACGATGATAGTCCGGAGGACGAAGCAAAGGAGCATTAACTAATAACGTCTTTAGCTTCTCAAAGGATTGCTGAGCAATTTTGTCTCAATGGAAGGGAACATTTTTCTTTAATAGGCACGTAAATCCTTTGGCCACCTCAGCGTAGTTCGGGATAAAGCGTCAAAGGAAGTTCGCTTTTCCCTGCAGACTCTGCAACTGATATAACGAGGAGGGTGATGGGAGATTGATGATGGCCTCGACTTTTAAAGGTTCAAGGTGAATTCTGTCTTTGGAGACTATGAATCCTAAAAGACGGCCAGAATCCATGCCGAAGACGCATTTATGAGGATTAAGCCTAATATTGTAGCGCCTATAGCGAAGGAAAATCTGGCGGAGGTGTTCAGGGTGATCCTCTTGCCTAGCTGAATGAGCTGGCAAGTCATCCAGATAAGGCTTAACGATATGGCGAATGTCATGGAAAGCATAAGACATCGCACGCTGAAAAGTAGCTCCAGTGTTCTTTAAGCCGAACGGGAGCTTTTTATACGTGAAAGTACCCCACGGATAGATGAACGTAGTCTTGTGTTGATCCTCAGGTGCAATATTGATTTGATTATACCCTGAGAAACCGTCCATCAAGGAATAAATCTCACTTCCGGCACATTCATCGATAATCTGGTCAATGAACGGAGTTGGATAGTTATCTTTTGGACAGGCGCGATTGATGTCGTGGTAATCAACACAGACCGTAATAGTACCCTGCTTTTTATCGACAGGGACAATGTTAGACACCCATTCTGTGAGGGGGATAGGATAAATAAAACCCGCGTTCAGAATTTTTTCAACTTTTGCCTTAATTGCAGTGGCTTTCCGAGGATGCATGGGGTGTAAGCGTTGGCGCACGGGCTTCGCACCAGGATAGGTTGGAATCTCATGCACTACGATACTGGGATCAATCCACGACATTTCCTCGTAGGACCAGGCGAACACATCTCTGAATTCTCTAAAAAGATCAGTATAGACTTGAATCTCATCGGGAGAACAAGTCACTCCCACGTGAATATTCTCAACGATCCCTGGTTTAACGGAGATGTTGATCAGGATGGTTTGAGTGATGTTACTCAGGTTACCTTCCGAAAAAACCTCGTGTGTCAAGATGGGCGTTTGAAGAGGAGGGGTAGGAACCTGAGAAGCATAACGCTCCAGACAGTTAGTCATTGCACCCAAGCTAGGCATAAAAGAGGAGCGATGATGTCCATTTCCCCAAGGAAACTCCTCAAGAGACATAGTTTCAATGATGGCTTCATCAGAAGGAAAAGTCTCTTTGAGAGGATCAGGTGAATCGGTCTGACCAAGCTAGGGGGATTGAGAGTAAACGTCGAGAGCCATGCTCAAAGGAGCATGCTGAGGAGGTGGAGGATCAGATGCGGCAATAATTTCACAGTAGATGATCTCTACTGGAGTCAAGGGCATTGATTCTCCAAACTCAAACACCCGCTCAGGCGTAGGAATAAGCCAGGGGTCATCGGACCTGGAGATCATGTTAACATGAGCAGTGTGCGGTGGTGGTATGGGAAAGATACCCATGAGGACGAGGTCTTTGAAGAGACCGGGTCCTACACTATCAGGGGGATTCAGAATCTGATCCACGTATGGTACGTTGTTCTCGGAGGTGGAGGTGAAGAAGGACAACTGATCCACCGTGACGATTTTTCCCTCGTGAGGGAACTTAAGAAGTCGAAAGACGGTGGACGGCACGCAGAGCATGGCATGAGTCCAGCTGCAGCCAAGAAGTATATCGTAGTTGAGCCTGGCGTCAACCACTTCTACTTCCACGTTGACAGTCTTCCCCTGTAAAGTGATCGCTAAACTCTCGAGAACACCCAGGGGTTTGGATTCCTGACCATCAAATGCCTCGAGGGCATTGGGAGAGGACGAAAGGGCTGGAGAGCCAATGGCCTTCCAGCAAGTGGATGAAATAACGCAGGTAGAAGCACCTTCATCCACCACGGCCCTATGAATGTTCAGACTGTTAATCCCGACTTGAATAACAAGAGCGATTTGATGTGGAAGCCAGGGAGTGAAATTCTCTAAATCGAAGGTGAGAGGACTTGAATCGGCGGGATCAATACCACCGATTGCAGACAGTAAAGCCTTCCGTTGCGAAGGACAAATTTGAAGAACTTCAAGTGCAGACATAGCCGAGGGTGCCTGTGCCAAATCCTCAACAATGCTGTAATGTTGGGCTGCACGAGCATTTGGATTATACGAAGATCTCCGAAGAACACCTTTAGGAGGTGGCTTCACAACAGGTTCAGGAGTAGGCTTCTCGATTTCCAATGAACCGGAGAAAAGTGGGGAGGTGGTCCATCTGCAACTGCCTTCCCGGGTGCCTGCCGCAATTCGTTGTAATCCTTCGAACGCGTAGCGACAGAGATAGATGCAGCAACCTTCATCATGAAAACTTGGGACCCAAATGGTGCAGATGGTGACGGTTGTTCAATCATCTGGGTCTGTTGAGACGAGAATGGGTCTTTAAGAGCTTCCGGAGTCCCTTTTGAGCCCTTGAGAAGTTTACTAACTTTGGATTGTCGTGGGAAATCCTTAGTATAATGGTCTCCTTCGCAAATGACGCAAGGGTACTTCGGTTTACGCCGAGAACCATCCTCAGTACGAGATTTAGATTCTGGCTTTGGGGCATCAGATTTAGATTTTCCTTTGCCCTTCTTTTTCTCCTTGGAATTTTTCTCCATAGGATTGGCCTGAACGACATTCACCTCCGCGGTTTTTCCAGAATCGGACGAGGCGGGATTAGCAGGAGCATTTTTGGAAGAATTAGACTTCTGCTTCCCATTCGAAGATTTTTTCGAATTCTGAGAGACAGAACCAATGACACCATCCACTACAGGGGTAGGCGGAGCCTTAGAGGTTTCAGACCGTGGGGCATTAGGCAAGATATCATAAAGCGTGTCGGACTAAGAATACACAAGATCCAGATATTGGGCACGCGCAATGGCTTGTTCCTCCATCACACACGCTCCCATTGCAATATCTTGAGCGATTTTATTCACGAAGGAGGTGGTGAACCAATGAGTTAGTATCTGATCAGGTATGTGAAACTTGATCAGTCTACGATGGCGCCGCCACTCATGAATGTGATCAGAAATGTGAGTGGCTTTATCCTGCTTCAGAGAAGTCAGGAGGTGCGTCCTGGCTTCATAACGAACCGATAACTGAAAGTGCGTGAGAAAATCCATGGCTAAAGAATTGAAATCTTGGAAGACACCACGGGATAACTCGATGTACCACTTAGCAGCAGCTCCAGTTAAAGTACGCTGGAAAAGGCACAGATGAATTGAATCGTCGACCCAAGAGTTAGATGAACACCAAAGATGATACATCATCACATGCGCTTGGGGGTCCTCTCCAGCTTTTCCCTCAAACTTGGGGCAATCACCTGGTATCTTGGTGGGAACCAGAGGCCAATACGGATTATGTAAAATCAGATCATTGGTCAATTTTGAAACATCCGGCAACTCCAAGGTGGCCAAGAACGGCAATGGCAGATTAATCGGCATGCCAGTCTCGGAGTGAATATCCTTGCCCCCATGGGTTCTGTCCCGTAGGATTCTGACCGTAGGGGGTGTAGGTCGTATAACTAGACTGATTTGGATGCTGGTAACCAGTGTGTGGGGCTTGATAACCAGAGTACGGACCCTGATTATGCGTCGGCCCAGTATAAGCAGCATTTGGGTTTGGCTGCTGAGTGTAGGTAGAACCGGGTGGAGGAGGATAATACTGAGAGCCTCTAGGGTGGTTATAATTTGGTTGAGATTGACCATGAGGATAATAACCACCCTGAGGATGAGTCGGCTGCTGAAAAGTGGAACCTTGCGGAGCCTGATAATTAGGGCGCAGCTGTTGATTCGGTTGTGGCATCGAATGAATCGGCTGCTGGGCAGGGTTAATGGAATGAGCAGGCTGCCCTGAGTGAACAGGTTGACCCGGCTGAGAGGGTTGCCCTGAATGAACAGGCTGACCCGAATAGACAGGCTACGCCGGTTGCACGGGCTGACCTGGCTGTGAAGGGGCCCCAGGTTGTACCGGATGGGTCGATTGGCCTGGGGGCGGAACACCAGGTTGTGCCGGATGGGCCGGTTGGCCTGGTGAAGGAACAGAGCCAGGTGGTTGCTGGAAATCGGTTTGGCCTGGAGCAGAACCATAGGATGGTCCCGGCTGATGTGCAACGTTAGAAACAACAGGATGTTGCGGTTGCATTGGTGGAGAAGGCTGGAGTTGCCCCTCAGGACCATAGACCGGTCCCGGTTGGTACCCTGGCTGAGGCTGAACAGGTTGAACGAAAGGGCTGTAATACTGTCCTTGCGGACTGTACGATGGCCCGCAGGATAGCCTTGCATGGGCTGCCCCTATGGGTCATAAGGATAACCAGGTTGGCCCGAAGGTTGGCCTTGGAAAGGTTGCCCTTATGGGTTATAAGCCTGGTTATAAGGTAAACCTTGAGTATGGAGGTAAGCCTCAGGAGTGGGTAGACGTAAAATGTCCCCATGCTCATCATACTCACCTGGAAATTCGTACACGGGTGTACCATCCTGTGCATAGTGCGAAAAGTAAGAGCGGTTGGGATCTTGGGAGGATGGTCCAACCTCGGGGTTCGGCTGCTACAGGGACAACCGATACTCCTCCGGAGAGATGTTCTCCAGTATAGCAGTCGCTTAATAGATATCTTCAGGAGACGGCATAGCCCTAGCAGAGGGTGTCGTGACAACAGGTGAAGAGGCGGCCACACAAACAGTGGGCTGAACGGATACAGAAGTAACGGGCGTCTGAGGAGACACCCCGGGTGAAGGAGCAGCTGGCCTCGGAGAAGGAGCTGACACTCCCATAGAGGCTGCGTCGGAAATAATCTGACCCAAAGACATGTACCCCGGTGGTAATGAGGGACTGGCTGTTGACATAACAGCTATTTCAGAGTTGTCTTCCAGAAACAATATTCATGGGAAGAGCTGATAGTCTTCACCAGACGTTGGGATTTCCTCACCAGAATCACTCATGGTTGAGCCCGCCGCTAGATCTCGCAATAGACGGCGAGGACTAGGAGGAAATACAGTAGCAATAAAAGGCGAACCCGATGTAAGAGAAAGGAAATCAACTCCTAATCTCAATTTAGACACAGGGTCCGAAAAGGGTCAATCGAACTCAACTGGTCCCCCAAAGGGTTGCTCAGAAAGAACCGGTCCCCCGTCAGAAAACTCAGAAACAATGGGCTACTGTGGTTCAATAGAGGATTGTGACAGCTCTGAAGAATCGTCCATGTAAGGACTATCAGTAGACGAAACTGAAGGTTCCGCCACTGTGGCAAAAGACAAGAGAAAAAATAACAAACACACACATGGGCTGAAAAAGAGTCAAGACACACGATCAAACGGTCAACAAACAAAATCTAACAGGGCATGTAATCGTGGGTGATTAATTTTTTATCACATTGAAAAATAAGAAACTTCACCGTTTCATGTTTTAAGAGTCGAGAAATGGTAAAAAAGGTGACTCTATCTCTTTCAGATTTGACACAAGCGTGGAAGGACAAGCGCTTGGTGATAATTTCAAGTTTAAGGAGTCAGAAAAGATCAAATGACTGCTCAGGAATACTAGGCAAAAGGGTGTACCAAATAACCGTGAACTGCAATATACACCTTGGTTTCAATAATGAAAAAGAAATCAACCAAGGACTTTCCGTACGTGCAGGCAATCTCCCTGAATGCTGTGTCCGATGTATCACGGGTATAGGGTGGCAGACTCGGCTTCCTAGCGCTGTCTAAAGCCAAAAGGCGAACGACAACTACTAGGTTTAAAGACGCCGGAACATGTCTCTAGCCTAGACCTCTAAATGTGTTTCGTTAGATTTCAATGCTGCCTTAGTGTAAATTGAGTAGATTGTAAAGTTGATCTTCAATTACGTTTCAATTTTCAGGCCGTAACGAATTTGTTGTCTCAAAAATCTCCTAAATGCAAAATTACATGCCACAGTACATCATTTCGTTCGATGAAAACTAGCTACAGAAGAGTTGAGAGTTTTTACACAAACAAAATGATCAGAAGACAATCAATGATATCTCTAATGCAACTAATGAAATCAAAAATTTTCATTCAAATCACTAAATACTAGTAAAATTGAAAAGATTTCAATTTGCACTAATCAACAAAAGCAAAAGAGATTTTTTGTATTTTCAATGTTTGATAGCTAGATGCACTAAACAAACTGAAAACAAAAGAGAAGCAATTTGAGAAACGATATTAAGAGAGCAAAAACAAACAAGTTTCACTCAATGGCACAAACAATCAGACCTCAAATCGACCAAAGTCTCTCAAAACCAAGAAAAAGTCTCAAAGGCTCCAATGGACCGTGTGATCTAGGTCCAAAGCAAGACCAAACGAAGTTTGAATGAAGAGAAGAATAATCACCCAAAAATCGCAATGAAATGGTGAACAACCACCAAGAGAATGTGGAGGAGCAATCAAAGAATTGATTGGAATAACAAAACACCAAAACTCCTAAGTAGGGCTCGACACACAAAGCCACTAGATGCCCTAGGGCTTAAAACGTGAAATCGATGGAGAAAAGCAAAAAACCAAAGGACGAAGGCAAAATCCCAGTCAAACAGGACTCCAACACACTCAGGTAGCCGAAAAACCAAAAAGAAACACACAGACCAGACCCATAGAGCTCAGAACTGAGCAAACCCTAATGCCTCACAAGAGTGGCGCGACTGTGAGGTTGTAATTGGCGCCAGAAAGCAATTGGCGCGGGAAATACAAAAGCAACATGTGCCAATTGGCATGACTGTCGAGCTAAAAAGCGCGCCAGCCAAGTTCGTCAGCCAAAAATAAAAAAGAACTACTCCAGAAGTAGATGAATGATATCCAAGCAAACCAAGAAGAAAAAACAACAAAAGAACCCAGTCCAGAAGGCTAACCAAGCAAGGAAAACCATGAAACAATCAAAACGAGACAATAAAAACTAGACAATCAAAACTAGACGACCCCCAGCGGAGTCGCCAAATTGTTGAAGAGGTAAATCCCCTTTACGGACAGAGGCAATCCCTACTAGCCCAGAACGGGTCTAGCAACAATCGTCAAATGCTACAGCGCAAGTTCCTAATTGCGAATAAACAAACCAACGATGGAGGCCTACCTGGAGTCCAATGCTATGATTCGTAGAAGAGATAGCGTTCTCGTTCCTCAGCCTCGGCAGATCACGATATCCACGATCTCCATGAATGGGCACCTGCACATGCAAGAAACAACACGAAAACAAGCATAAAATCCAGAATACGCAACTATATATCAGTTAGAAAGGATATAACTCATCATTATCATAAGTGAAAAACAGAGTGGAACCATAACCAGTAGTCATTCATTAATAAGCAATCGAAAGAGAGTACAACCTATGTTCTGATGCTGAGATCTCCTTCGGAGGGGTCTCCAGTCGTACATGTCTCGTAAAGCCTGCCAGGGATGGGACAAGCCTCTCTTAGAGTCTCTCGACGATAGTCTCCTTGCTCGAGTTTGGCTTTAAGGGAAGAATGAGGGCTCTTGCAGCATGAAGGCTCTTGGGAATTTGAGAACTTGGAGATTCAAGACTTGGGCACTTCAAGACTAGCTTGCAATGGCCCTATGGGATTGGCCCTATCTTCAAGGAAGCTTCCATGAGAGGTGGCAAACCACTTCCCTTCCATGGAACTCCCATAGCCAAACCTCCCAACTTAAGATAGGTAACAGTTTCTGAGTCTGTTGAAACGAAACTTTCGCCATTCTTATTTAAAAAACACTCCTTAAATTGGCCGGTGCGAGTGCGACTCTAGGACAGAGCGCCAGTTGGCGCGGCCTCTTTGTAGGATTTTCCTCATTGGCACGAGTGCTGAACCGGTTACCCGCACCAATGCAAAAATGGATGTTTTTATGGTTTTTTGCAAGAAGGTGTCTTCAGGGCAATTGAAGCTCATGTTTAGAGGAATGCAATGATAATGGTTTCAAGGCATGAAATTGCTCACAGGTCACAGAATGAGCCCTTCAATGTGCGAGACGGGGAATGGTAGGGACGGTGACAAATTACTGTGTAACAACTACTTTAGAAAATTCTGAGTTGATTGGATACACTAACAGTGATTGGGCTGGAAGTGTAGATGACCAGAAAAGTACATCCGGTTATGTTTTTCATATGGGTTCAGGAGCTATTTCATGGGCTTCTAAGAAACACCCCATTGTAGCATTATCTACAGTAGAGGCAGAGTATGTGGCATCTATAGCAGTAGCGTGTCAAGCAGTGTGGATGAGAATAATGTTGAGAAGTTTATGTTAAGAATAGGTAAAAGGCATAGTGATTTATTGTGACAATAGCTCAATTATTGCATTGTCAAAGAATTCTATGTTTCACAAAAGGAAAAAGCACATAGATGCTAAGTTTCATTACATCAGGGAACTAGTGAACAATGGAGGAATTATTTTAAAACATTGCAAGACTGAGGAGCAAATTGAAAATATACTGACAAAGCCATTGTAGCAAAATAATTTTGATTATCTAAGAAAATGCATGGGTTTGACAAATAACCCAGCAGTTGAAATTAAGGGGGAGTGTTGAAATGTTAATTTCAACTTCCCTTGTACTCAACCGCTTTCTAATTTTGTTTCTGCAATCTCTGTCACAGAGCCGCTTTCCATTTTCATCTTTATGTTATCTAACAACAGTTGCTTGCTATTTCAGTTGAACAGTCAAGTTCGAAATTAAAACCCTTATAGTCCTTTTGTTTGGGAAGCAGAGCTTTTGTTTTTGTATGCACGGCAAAGTTTTTGAATGAGGAGGCCACGTCATTGAGGAGGTCCCCACCATCCGGCAGCTCAGCAGATAGCATGATCCAATCACGTCTTATTGCATTATTTTGAGCCGACGTAGCAACCCAGAAAACAGACCCGAAAAGGTTTATAAACTGCGCCCTAAAGAATTTCGCATCACATTTGGGCCTGATGTCATCAGGGAAAAATGTACTGTGATTTTTCATGAAATCCGGCTCATAGTTTGGTTGAAATCCATAGGCCTTAGTTCTCGGCCAATCACAGGCCGATCGCGCGGAGTTGGGGCATGGTGATGTCATGCCAAATTGTGATGTGGACTTTTTTATGCAGCTTGATTTAATTCCTTTTGAAGTCTGAGCAAATGGATAAGGTTTATGTTTTGTTAATGTTTTGTCATATAATTGTCATGACCAAAAGTCTTTGACTTTGGTATATATGTTCCTATAGTTTCTTTTATATGCGTCATTATAAGGTGGGCCGCGGGCATATATGAAGGTTATAAAATAGATTTAACTTTCGGTTAGTTGTTATGTTATTTCTTTTTAGTTATATTTTTTTATTACATAAGTATGTGTCGTATATATATGTAAAAGGCCCAAGAGGAAGAAAAAAAAAAGGTTTATACACAGCAGTGTACTGAAAAGAAGAGTGAGCCGGAAGGCAAAATATATATAGATAGAGTGCATTTTTGCATAACAGAGACACAGAGGAATTTTAGCATTGCGTCTTGTAGCAGTCACTGTGTAATCCCTTAGAGGAGGAAGAGCAAATTTTGTAATAGATTTTTATACTTAATGAAATAGAAAGTTTTTGTGCAAACTCTGTTTATCAGTAAGCAATTTTTTTTTAATTCTCTGTCTTCAAAGGAGAGTTTTATTCTTTCTGTGTTTTGTTCTAGAACTCTCAGAAATTCCAACAAAAGGTATTCTTCCCAAATCAAGAATTTTGTGCGAAATGAACTCGTTCCAACAGAGGATTATGTTATTTCTGAAATCACTGTTTCAATACTGTGAGGCACTGTAATTTATATCCAGTAGCGCTAAACAATTTTATTTTATATTAAATAACCATGGCCACGAATCCATCGGCCATGGAAATGGAGATGGAAACGGTACCTGAGAAGTATATGGACATCATCAGAGGAGAATTTGCTTATGACCCAGTACGATTACCGTTGGAGCAAGATCCCACCCAGCTTCTCTACGACAGAAACACGCTACACACCATTTGGGAAATTGAATAGCATGCCCGGAATCCTCTTACTCGATAGTGGTTTGGAATTAAAAGCGCCATCTCCCAAAGGGAATTGAGAAAAGAAATGAAACAGTACATTAAACTTCACGGACTGCCTGTAATCACCAACTATTCAAAAATTCTAGACGAAGGAGAGATGAATCGATGTTTAACGAGGTTGCGTAAATCTGTTGCAGGGAAGCGAATAACAGAAAAGCAATGGGTGAAAATATGGAAGAAAGTGAATATAGTTCGCTTGTTTTGTGAGTTTCATTCTCAAAATATAAAAATTTAAAGAAAATTTAAAGCGACATGTTGTGATTTCTAGTTTAATGAGTATTCTGGGCCATGTTTATAGGAATAATGATGGCTATATGAAAATCAAGTCCTCGATTCTGCGAGTATTTTCTCAAGTATTTGATGAGATTACTGCGCTGGCTAACAATGTGGTTAGAAACCCTAGCTCAGCCCTGCTGCTAGGATATCCTTGTGCGCTAAAGATACTGTGTCAAACGAATGCAGCGGATATCAGCAGTGAAGACTTGAATCACGGGATTTATATTATGAGAAGCACGAGGGTTTCACTTCTATGTTTCAAAAGGATGTACTGTAGAGAATTGTACAATGCTGTAATCATTTTCATTTCTAGAGAAATTGATCAGCAATCGAAGGAGACGAGTGGACTTAAAGAGGGAAAACTTTTTGAAGCTTAGGTGCAGGCGCAGCACAATTCTGAAGCCCTTGAAAGGGGTGTACGGCTTTTCAGGGATATAGTCATGGAGGAAAGCCAATTAGCTGCTTGGGCGTACTGAAGGAGCTAGTTCATATGTTTCAACGTCTCAATGAGACCCAAAAAGAGGATGATGATGACATGAGATCTGGAAAATTTGTCAGCCCCATTTGTGTAAATGGTTGATTGTGTTCATTACAGAATCGCAAAATATGGTTTGGAAACCAGCGATGCCATAAGCAGAAAACAAGTTATAACGTTCGATGTTGAAGTTCTCCGCAATTTCGTTACTGGTCGAAGCTACAAATAAATGCATCCTTCAGTAGAAATGGCATTACCAACCGCGTATTTCTCACTTTTGTTAACGGTACTGCATACTTATGCAAACCTTCCGAATATTGTTCTTAGATGCTTCATTCCTTAATCTATTTTTGGATCCGTTGGGTGTCACAATTGTTCCACTCAGAGATATTTGAAAGAGTATTATGAAAATTTGAAGCACGTGAGGTGAAAAATACAGTTATGCTTGATTTGAAGCACGTAACCTGAAATGATCTAGGTTGTAACGGATAGTAAATTTTAAGTCTCTGTCTTAGAGATGTTAATTTATTTGTTGACATGGTTTTTGTGGTGGGTTTTCGACTATAACCTATCGCATCCATTGATATTCCATTAAGTACTACGAAAACATGCTGATGTTACTCTCACGTTACTATGGCCTTGTCTTCTAACAGAATAACCTGGGGCTTGAGAAATACGAATGGATGGTTTTCCCACTTTGGAATTTTTTTGACTTCACTCGACCATTCTTTGCATAATGATCCTTAGAACAAATTCACCTAGAAATGCTTACGTTTTTCCCTTGGCATATCAAGGTGCTTAGCCTTCTCCTTGCTAGATATCCCATATGGATTCACCTTTCTTTCATGTCGTCTTCCATACTCTTTTATTTTCTTTCATACACCTTTTCTTTTAAGAGCATTATTGACATACCATTGATCACCTTTTACCTCTACCTTATAATCCGATAGCTTTCTTGCTAGGGTGATGGTTACAGTTACGACAATGTTTTACATATTTTGGTGTTACATATTACTTTATTCTAAAATCATAATCTACTCATGAAGTGAAACAACTTATATTATTTGGACATATATTTGATTTCCAGCTTGAAGCCTCAGACCTCTTTAATGTATGCTCGAATCTTACTTGTATGTTCTATAACTAATTTTATATAATTCAAGATTGATTCCCTAAGCCCAAACTAAGCCTTCAACTTTGTTTTCATTGCTAGCTAATTTTCAATCATGTAGGTATTGCATCCGAATATCAAGTTCTCTACTCAATTTCTCCACCAAATCATTCACCATGGCTTCAAGTGAACTCCCTTATTTTGTTTCAAGAACTACTCAATATCTCAATTGAAATTGCCTAGCAACAATACATTGTATGTGCCATTATGCCATCTTTTCCAAAACAGTGTTACAACATTCACCATGGCTTCATGTGAAATCCCTTCATTTGTTCAAGAACCACTCAATATCTCAATTGAAATTACCTAGTAACAATGCATTGTATGTGCCATCATACCATTCAGGTTCATTGATATTTATCCTCATAGACACAAATGAAGTATGTCCACTAGAAAAATCTTGTTTGAACACAATAATTCCATCTTAATGGTCTTTGACTTGTGCGAAAGTACATTTTAACAAGTCTTCTGACATTATTAACTATTCATCAACATGACTCTTCAAGGTTTTAGTCACCATGTTTGCATTTTTTTGACATTTTCCTCCATAATATAAAATAGCACGTGGATCACTTCCTCCTCCAAATACATTGCTTTCTATCACTCAAATGTGTAAATCATCCTAGCTTTGTTGCTTTGGTTCATGCTCCTTAATTTGTTATAAGAAAGAGCATCAAAGCTATCATAAAGCCAACTCTAAAATCACCTTTCGTTTAGAATGTGGCATAGAGTATGATGTAATACCTCATGTGATGGACTCACAATCTACTCAAATTATTATTTTGAAAACTTAATTTCCTTTAATTCTATGTTGACATTTCAATTCATGTGTTGCTATTTTTCCTTCACTCCAAGGGATTGACTATCCTATACCTACTATAATCACAATATGCCACTTCACTTAGGGTATACTAATAACCCTACTTTAAGATACAAATTTTCAATGCAACCAAATTCATTCAATAATAGGCACACACCGAGTCATGGCCTTTAAAACATCACAACTATACACACAACAAATATCAACAGTTTTAACAAGCCAAGAAAGAAAAAATAACTTGTGGATTATGTTACCCCATGTGGAGTTCATCTTGTTGATTAATAACTTATCATGTTCATGTATAAAGGGGGAGATTTACATTCTGAAAAATAAGGTCAAGATATCGTAGGTACTAGGGCACCAACTATGTGGGTTGTTAGTGGTTTTATAGGTCTTGGGGTATAAATAGAGATATCTAGTAATAAAAGAGTTTTTTATATTATAAAGATGCATTTGGAGGACTAAACAATTTTTTTTAAGAATATTTATTGGTGAAATTAAGAATATTCTTTCATATTCCACAAAAACAAATGCTATGTGATTTTTTTGGAATATTTGTTAATGAAGTTAAGAATATTATTTCATATCCCACAAAATATTTGTTAGTGAATTTGAGAATATTCTTTCATATCCCGCAAAAACAAGTTCTATATCAAGGTTTATTGAGTGAAAATTCAATGTAATACTCAACTTTTTTCTTTTTCTTTTATTCATTCAATTCTCATCATTCACTGAATCCTCATCTTCTATGGTATTTCAAACTAATGTGACCTTCCACCATATACTCTTTTCCTAGTCAATGAGGGCGGCTAATTTTGTCCCTGATATGCTTAGGGGTACCCAAAACTCACTCGTATGGTCATCATCACTCATCATGTACATCAATTCTAATTCATGATGACAAAGATAGTCATGCAACTAAGGAGACTTCACTTAGGGACTTACTCTTACATGCAAATTTGAAGCGAAAAAAGTTCCTTCTCAGGTTAAATACTCCAGAAGACTTGGAATATGAAAATATCCATGAGGATACAAATATTATATTAAAAGTATGATGAATGAGATGAGATGATTGAATGTTACAAATGAGGCCTGCTTATATACCTACGCTGGTGCCTCTTCAAAAAAGGTCATGTCTCATCAAACATGGCCTTTAAACCTAATTATTAATTAACTAATTAATCATTATTTACATTATATTATTCATTACATTGGCTTCCTCCTCAAAAATCTTTGTCCTCAAATCTTGTTGATGAAAGGCCTTGATTTCTTTTCCTGCAACAAACATATTCTCTTCTCAGGGCAGTCATCCTTATTGATACAAGATGATATGATTCTTTAAGTGACAAACAAAATTTTCGCATTGAGAATAGATTGGACCACCCTAAATAAATATTTTGTGGACTCTTGTGATGACTGGGAACTTGTGGCAACTTGTTATCACATGAGTAGATTGCACTGACATTAGTATTCTTCAAAAAATCATCTTGTTGTTTTTGTTCTGAATACGTAGCTTGGTCGAGTTGTCTAATCCCGTGATTTGGATGTCGAAAGGGAATATTTTTGGTTTGACTTCTTTGATTTTCTTCTGGCGAGGATGTTATTGAGTTGGTTACAGAACCTTCACCTAGAATGTTCCTCATCTGAACTACAACATCTAAGTTCGTATCTTGTACAACTTGCTTGTCTACTTCTTGAGTTGTGATATTTACTGGATCAATGTTCTTTTCTTCTTCAACTTGAACTTCTATATTTGAAGATTTTGATCATTCCTTTCTGACAAGTTATTGTACCTTGTTTTCTAATGACTTCTTGTCCTTCTTTAGCTTCTTAATTTGCATTAGTAGCTTTTCATTATGGTCCTTGAGGCGCACAACTTCTTCATTCTTGCTAGTGGTGATTTTGGCAATTTCTTTTTGCATATTTTGGATCGCCTTTTTACTTTATTGAAGAACTAATTTTGAGATCTCTAATACATCTTACGGTTTTATTGAATTTGGATTCACTATGGCATCTTGTAATGTTATTTTTTTTCTTTTTGTAAGGAAATGCCAAAAACTTCTTTTTTGTATTTAAGATAAATGACCCTAGGGTTTCTATCCATGGTGAACCCAACACAATGTCACTATCATTATAAAATAAGGATGTCACTGTAAATTGAGAGATAAAAGTATAATCCCCAATACTTAGTTGTAGATTATTTATGTCCTATTGTTTGTCGCTAATTGGTTCAATTATATTTGATTCAATTATATTTTGTTTCAATTATATTTTATTCAGGAATCACTAATTGATTAGCACATTTAGGACTAACATAATTACTCCCTTTAGTAGGACTAATAGAGATTATAATATCTCTTCCTGCTAGTGATCGTTTAATTCTAAACAGTGTATCAACACATCTACTAAAGGTTTTAGGAAACCTTTCATTACTGGTATATGAGTATATTCTATGGGTATAACTTCTATGGGTATATTCAATTTACGTGGCTAACACTACATACTACACTACATGCGAGACGTGATACATGTAGGTTAAAATAAATTAAGTGGTTGATTGTAAATGTATAAACTTATTCTTCCCAAATCAAGAAGTTTGCACCAAACGAACTCTTTCATCGGAGGAGAATGTTATTTCTAAAATCACCAATTCAAAGCTGCTAGCCACTGTAATTTGTATCAAGTAAGGCTAGGCCATTTTACATTGAATTAAATACGAATAACTATGACGAATCCAGCAGTGGCCATGGAAAAAAAAAGAAATGGAGATGGAAATGGTACCATTAAGAAGCATAGGGACATCATCAATGGAGAATTTGATTATGATACATTGTATTATGGCTTAAGCAAGATTTCATCCAGCAAGAAACATATTATTTTTATAGAGATAATGTCTTTAATCCTAAAGACAATATGTCTTAATCCTAAATTTTATCTCTCTATACAATACACAATTATATTTAAAGACAATACAATATCATTTTTGTCTAGTTAGAGACCGTATAAAATAAGGAATCAAGAAAAATATTTCACCATTGAAATAAACCAATATATAAATATTTAATTAAAATAAACTACAATATAATTAACTAATTCATGTGAGGGCACAATGGAATCGAACCACCAATATCTTGTCTATAAGGAAGGTGTTGATGAGATAGCACCCTTAAAATAATATGTAGAGAGTTTTGACAATCCTTAAAATTACATATATAAGTATTGAATTTTAAAAAATGCCCCACACATAATGGAAGTGTACGTGCTAAACAGTGCATAACATGTATTCTTTATTGAGATTTCTACAAATAATGATAGTAAAAGACGTCAATCTAAAAATTGATATAGCATCAAGAGTCATCCCAACAAATTCTGAAAGCAAGTTCAAAACAAAAACATTTCTGGAAGTCATGAGGAACTACAATGAGAAAATTTATGTTTCCACCTATATCCAAGCCTTAAAATTGACTCACAAATAATATGCCATATAAATTTCTATACTATAATCCATACTACTTAGTACATAGGGAAATATCTTTAGGAAATTAAAGAGGGTACTCTAGTATTGAAAAATGAGGAAGCATCTATTGTCAGCTACTACACGCAGAATGCACCCTACATAAATATGATTTTTATTTTTTATAGAAATAAATGTGAAATGAAGAAATAATAGAAAAACCAAGCATGTGTATCATATATAAAGTGACTCTAAAAGGCATCAAAAGAGAATGTACCAAAACCTGATAGATTGGATTTATGCACTTGGTAGAAAAAAAATCATTAATGAATGGAGAAGAGATAGAAAAGGTATAGTGTAATAATATACGAAGTGATTGGAAATCACATCAAAAAAAAATGTGCTATAATTTTGTATAATTTGTATTATTCATCAACAGACTTCTAGGTAAACAAGGAAAGTAATGAGGATCATATCAAGGGAAACATAATGAAATTCTGAGAAATGAAAATTATAAACACCCATTGAGCTTCTCTAAAACATTAGCCTTATAGTATACCTCAATAACTCTCGAGCCTGTTTCTTCCAAAACTTCTACTACGCCTCCACGATCATCTCGGCCTGCCAATATAAGATGTCACAACTTGAGTATTTGTTCAGAAGGTGAACCTTTGACACACTCCATACCCACTTCCATCGCAGAGTCGGAAGGATTGAAAATAATAATCTTGCATCAACATAATAAAGCCTATGAAAATACCATTTAGGATCAAGAAAGATGAGGTGCAATGGATAGAAGTGAAAATGGAGCATCAAAATCTGAACTATTTTGTCCTAAACATGTTTCATTGATTTTTTAAGCAGAAACAACATTTGGAAAAATGTGCAATGGTTTCATAAGAAACTAGACCAAGAACACCAAGAAAGCCTTCCTAGACTATTTTCCTAGAATGGATAGAAATCCAACTAAGCCTTAGACATACAGCTTCTAGCTTCAATGGAATACTTTCTAAATTTACTTCTGTCTTTTGCAACCAAAGAAGAAAATCGAAAAATAATTGAGAACAATATTAAATCAAATACATACTTTATACTTACGACTTGGGCATGTCATTTATTGTTGTATATGGCCCATATAAAACTGTGCAAATATTTTCCTGACAATTCTTAAACAAATCTATATACCTCAAATAAACACTTGGAAATAATAAATGAGCTCTTGAGTGTCCCTTATTCAGGAAAAATAAAAAATTCATATCTTTAAACTCAATGTAAAGCATTCCCAAACAATACATGACCACCGATAATTGGAACTGCTACAACATACAATGGATTAACAGTAGCAACAAACCATGCGTGCATTCCTTCAAATGATGCCAAGTTAAAAAGTGAGAATAAATAAATAAAGAAAATCAATTGTTCACATTCTAGAATATGGAAATAATTTGACATTCTTCCAATTTCAAAACTCAAATCATTTCAAATGCACCATTAATATAAATTATTAAAAGTATGTAAAACCTATTGATCTTATGTATTTTCTATTACTAATAGCTAGAATTCCAACCAAGATCTTAGGCATCATTATCAACAAAAAAAATTCAACATAAAGAAACCGAAAAGAACACATTGCATGAAGAGGAAGTTCTCACCTCCTGGTGATTCATCAGTGATCCCTAAGCTAGAATGGTTTAATGTCCTCCCTTGTAGAAACATATTCTATCAACTCTATCAAGTCCCACACCTACACACCATATACTATAAATGGTGAACAATCTAAACATGGAAGACAATCCATACACAGACTTGAAACTCAAAGAACTCATAGTACATAAAGATAATTATAGATATCATTAAAAAATTACAACTTTCTCCTCCAAATACTATAAGAAAAATTAAATTGAAGTAACTGACATCATAATGAAAAAAAGAAAAGATGTGCTAGTGAAGAATAGAAAGAAAAATACCGAGTAGGTGAAAATACATGGATTAAACTTCACTACAACGAACACTAAATAAGAATAATAAAACGAAAAATGACAACCTTGATACAATAGAAAGATGCATGCCTCAAATCATTGAAGAATATATAATGCTGCATTTAATAGGAGATACCTCATAGTAGAAATAAAGACAACTTATCGAAGATGAGTGGTGATGTATATGCGAGAATGAAGCAAGGATGCAATCATAACAAGGGAAGGAATAAGGAGAAAATTCGTTTTTATTGGATGAGATAATATAATTCTAGGATATGTCATGTGAGAAGATGATATCGAAAGAGTCACCAAGAGATAAAGGGGAAGAAAGAGAATGAATATGTCATCTACCTTGATTCTTGAAGAACTAATAAAGAAAGGTTTCACCAGAGTGCCAAGTGGAATTAATGTTCAAGATGAGTGATTTTATAGATACATGGAAGGGAGGCAGAGAGGTAATCCACGTGAAAGGAGATTTGGAAGTTCAAGACCCCAAGGAAGATACATCTTGTCAAAAAAATTTCAATGTTACATTTTCCATGAAGTGAAAGGTTCACCAATTTCTTGCAGGTTGGGGTGTCTTCCTAGAAGATAAGGATAAGTACAAAGAAAAAAAAACGAAGGAGCTTGCCGAAAAAAAGGCTAAAGGATTTTGAGTTGGCAGGAATTATTTTTCTAAGAGGAAAATTCCAAAAATGAGGACTTTATCAAGGAGGTCATTAACATAATGGAAGGTAGTTTGGAAATGTGTTTGAAAGATAGCATTAACATCCTATTTACATTGAGGAACATGGAATAGATGAGTCTACAAATAGTGCTCGTGCTTGGGCTTGGTCCTTGAGACTCAATTTTTTGGTTTAGAACGTGTAGTTTGAAGATTTTTTTTTTGGTATTTCATTGTATGTCATGAAAAATGAAGTAGCCAAATTGTTTGGCCATTTTTTTGTCATAATTACATACTAAATAGAGCATGAAATCAATAAATACTTTGTTTTTTTAGTATATTCATAAATGATGGGACCAATATGCTAATAATTGTAGTCTATGTTGGAGAAAATATCATGTCAAGTTCTTATCTTAGAGTTCATGACCATTTTTGTAAGTATGTACTTCACCCAATTTGGGCTTGAATAACATAAGCACTTATAAAAAGACCGAAATTTTACTCAACATTAATGAAAATATATGAATGAGTATAGTTGTAATTTTTCAATAGAAACTACCTCTCCACAAGAAATCAGAGCCAAATTAGATCGTTAAACTATTACAAATGTAATATAAAGATCATAGTTTGCAAGACCAACTACCAAACCAAAGTAGTGGTCAAAAGGTTGAAAATATTTGGAATTCTAACAAGGAAAGCTTATTTCATAATTCTAAGAATTTTAATTTAATGGAAAAAGAAGAAGAGTTATAAGATTGTAGCCATATATGACTTTGTAGTGGGAAGAAGAAGCATCCTACTAGCCGTCAGATACTATAGCATTCACCATTCCACTCATAGTGAGTAGAGAAGGATAACATTCATTCCAACTAGTTGTTACCTTAAAGGAAATAGTATCACGGTGCTAAAGAGGTAAATCACTTGGTTTACATATAAGTTTCCAACACAAGAGTTTTAAGAATAGTTCCTTTGTAATGGGCATTAACTAAAGTAAAGAAGCCCCGAGAGCCTTCTATTGATGCCTATTTTCCCTATTAGTTTTCCATGGTAAATATCTATTCACTGATGTATGTGAATGTTGTTTTTTCTACGCGGTATTGTTGATTAATACATAATAGCACTACGAGGAAAACAAATAACCATAGCTAATTTGCATAGAAGAACCATAATGCAGAAAGAAGAAACAATATAAAATAAATTAGTCTACATGCTAATGAATCATATAGGCCATAGACTGAGAAACTATGGATCACTACACTAGCAGAAGAAAAACATTGAAATGTTGTCCCTCTTGAACACACAAATCAAATATTAGATCCATGAGTGAAAGGAGAGATGAAAACCTTTTGGATCATATAGATGTCTTCAGTTTTTTTTTTTGTTTCTATTGTTTTTCAATCATGTCTTCATATAGATCTAGGCTGTTTCAGTATTTTTTATGCTGCTAGTTGATTGTGATTAAAGATAAATGATTGGTTGGTTGAAAAATAATTCATGCTGCTAATTGTATGAAGGATCTGTAAAACTGACAAAATATGTCAGAATATATTTGATTAATTCTGAGTTTGAGTTAAAATTCTAAACTTGGTATATTGATATCTATATGTAACTTTCTCCATAGAAAAACAGATATACACGGGGGTTGCTATAAGTAAATTAGCATATAAATTTTGTCTTATGAATGATTAGGGTTGTAGTTGATTAAGTGTGTTGATTCAGAAGTCTGGGTTCATTCTTGTGTTCTGGTTACAATGATATATCTATTTTTTTTCAATTGGGTTGATGTTTACCTCAGTTGATCTACAAGTTGTGACGTGTTAAAGCTATTGGATACAGTGTGAAACTTTATGAAACATGGTCCACAATGGTGTTGAGGGTTGAAGCCTTCAATGAGGAAGTAAAAGCTTCCTGCCAGTAGGAGTTGGTGATTAGGTCAGGGGGTTGTAGCTCCCTTTTAGTGGTGGCTGGTAAATGAGAGCATGAGGTTGGAATTCCCTTCCAGTAGTATTAGGAGAATGAGTGAAGGTTGCAACCTTCTCCAGGTGGGTTCTTTTGTACTAGTATGAGTCTACGATAGTACAAGATTGTAAGAAGTTTTCTATATAATAAATATTGAAGAGAAAGATGACAACAACAATGGATTTATCCCACATTGGGTTTCCGCCTTAAATCATGGTGTTCATGTGTGTCTCTTATGTGTGATGATTTATTATATTTTTACTACACAAGTTTACTGCTTACTAAAAGTTTGATGAATCATTAATGTACTGGTCTAAGTAAAGTTCTCAAGATTTATCTAAATTTTAAGTTGACTGATCATACTCTAGTTTCCTGGATGAATGTCCCATATATACACTGGTTGGCGTAAGTACAATTGTGTATATAATTTAGTAAATAAAAGAAAAGGATTGTGTGAGTTTTAAATATTGATTCTCCCCACCCCCTAGATATTTTTCCCAACACAAAATGTGTTTGTTGTTATTTAAATTCCAAGTGGGGTAATCCAAAATACAATAAAAAATAGTAAATAACTTACCATAATCACAAGTCCCAAGTCTAAATGGCTATGAAACTTGTGTTTTCCCTTCTCGTTGTGATCTTGCAAATTCAACTCAAGCAATGCGCTAACATTGATGCCATTTGATTCTTAAGCAGCCTATCTTGAATGTTATTTTTAACTCGAGCAAGTTTCCAACCTCCAAATAATATTCTTTATTCTTGATTCACATGAACAAGTTAGCTAATCTAAGTATAATAATAATAAATATAATCAAGTAAGTTCGTTTCTACATAACATATGACTTTCATTACTAATAGATCAAGAAACAAGGTAGTGTAATCATAGTAATTAGTGAAATGTTGGTGTAGTCATTATGGAACACAAAGATCTATATGGATAAATGTACATTTCGTTGCGAAATTCCCTCATCTCATGAATACCTCATCTCATCATAGTTACAATATATTTCTTTACCAGAATAAATAATGGATGAAACTGTGCAGGGCTCTCTCTTAATTGTGCGGGGACTACAATGACAAGCTAGAGCTCCAGGAAACAATGAAAGGATAGAGTTGAAGGAAAGATGGGAAAAAATTACAATAAGGCCATGCCATGCAATAACTCTCAATATACGATCACAAAACTCATTGATATGGATGTGGAGTCACGTAAGATTTTTATTTTTTTATTTTATTTTATTTTTATTTTATTTTTTTTCTTTTTTTATGTTAAAACACATGTTATGAATGCAAACACATATTACCAACAAGCTTATGTGTTAGACCATGCCCATCGCATGAGATAATATTTCCATGGTAAAAGTTCCTTTTTCCTATGTCTTGGTCCTTGATTTCTTACCATTTTCACTTTTCCCATGCCTTCGTGCTTGCTTTACTATCATATGAGATGGTGAAAAGTGGCTCTACCTATGCCTTAGTGCTTGATTCACTACCATATGCGATGGTGAAAGGTGGCTCTGCCCATGCCTTGCTTCCTATTTTGTTACCACATTCGATGGTAAATGGTAGCTCTACCCACGCCTTTTCTCCATAAATACCTACAATGTTAAAAAATGGCTCTGACCATGCCGAATATTTTTATTCAATATTGAACTCCTTGATCACTCAAACTTAGGCCACTTTTGGCTTTGTCCATGCTGAAAATTCCACATAGATTCCACATTTTTCAGATTCTTACTTGATTTACATCTCCTTGGATGCTAAATCTTACACCACCTCTTTTCGTAGTCTCATTAATTCTTAGGCCCAACCTCTTGAGAACAAATTTGTATATTTTCATGTCAAAGTTAATTATAGAGAGGTTCCAATGTGTTGAAGTTGATTCACTATGATATCTAATATTATTTCAAACTCTTGTTAATTCTTAGGGTACTAATAGCCATAGAGTGATTAAATTTAAAAGGAAAAATAACACTACATCATGGAGGTCTTTGTCAAATTTTGTTGTCTCCACCATGGCCTCCAAAATCATGTAAATACTAAAGGAGTATGTTTATAGCTTTGAAGCATTTATATTCACATTTCACCAAGGAATTAAAAGAGGCCAACTGGGAAGAATGAAAAAAAGTTGTTGTAATCCTATACATGTCCAATACGTGATTTTTGTATATGTTACCTGTATTGGAAGTAGTGGAGAATGATAGACTTATATTATTGTTATGATGAGGATAGGTTTGAGACTCTAATCTTAGACCTCATATCCTAATATCTAGAGAGTGATTGAAACCATCCCGTTAGTGTAAAAGTATATATATTTGAGGCTCATCTGACTCAATGGTTAGTGCTTGTATGAGTGTGTGTACACTCTTTCGGTATCTCACCTGGAGAGTGATTTAGTTAATAGTTAATAGATTCAGTTTTTAACATGGTATCAGAGCGCACAAGGTGAGATACCTGTGTGTTCTTTTGTTAAGTCCTCGAATGTCGAGAAGGATTGCTGGAGGATGTGAAAATTTGTGACAGATCACTGTTGTTGTAAGAGAGATGCAGATCCAGGGAGGAAACAGAGTTTCTCCCTTTCAATTTTGGATCCATGTCCTATCATGATCTATTGTAATGAAACACAAATTAATAGGTTATGCATTCGCTTGGAAAGCTCATTTTATTTACAGCACCGCGGCTAGATCCTCTAGTAAGGTTTTTTTTTTCGGTGAGAAAAACAACTTGTGTGTCATTGCGTTCAAAGGAGAAGAGGCGCATTGTGAATCAACTACTTGGGAGAGAAGAAAATATTCAATTGACAGTTTTTTGGAGCTTGTGCCAGCAAGTAGCTTGATGACTAATCTATTTCATCCTTTGCAAATTCTGTAAAAATTCTCTGCAAATTATTAATAGCGTGCCTCTGTTGGCATGGACGGCAAGACTGAACTGCATGGGTAGATCGCTGTGGTGATATCCTACAACATTGGAGGAGGCTGAGATGGTGTGCTCGCTGAGATGCTGGTCTGATCTACACCAAATCTATAGATTGGATTTCATCAGATGTGGTAGAGAGGACTGTGCGAGTAGTGCTGCTAGTGACTGTAGTTCTATCATAGATCGAACAGCTGCATTTAGACGATGATCGTGGATCTACTACATGGGTCGGATCTCATAAATGGATCGGAGTCCTCTTTTCTCAGAGATTCCCTTTCCAGACTCAATCATATGGTGCAATGAGGGTGGAGTTTTGGGTAAAGAAGTGTTGGTGAATGTGGATGCCTTCCCCTATTGTTGCGTTATATGGAGAGCCAAGAGGCTTCTTGCAAAACCATATGCAGATGCCCAATTCCATAGTCCGGTTGGGTGGAAAGAATTTATTAAAAAATAATATTAATTGATTTGCTGCGTTCTTTTAGAAATATGTGTCATATCAGAAATTACTAATTACATGCATTCGAATTAGATATTGATAGCATTTCCAGCTTGTTGAGAGGTCATTTTGTTGCATGTCGCAAGATTTTAGGGCACTGAGACCTGCCTGGCATAGAAGCCACAGTCTACAAGGTTCTACTGTTGAAGAGCTACCAAATGGAAAATTTTCCCACCTGGATGGTAAGAGGGTTGTTGGAGCTCGTTAGAGGACCGAGTGGAGTCGAAATCTGTAAACAAGATAAAATGAGAAAAGTTGGAATTTCCAAACATGTCTATATTTTTATATATTTTTTATTCTAATGATGATTATTTTCACATGTGGACATTTGGAGGTGTTAGCATGGGTATTATTTTTGAGTCTGAAGAAATTTCAAAAAAACAATGTGGTCCTATTGATGACCACGAGAATCAAGAGGCACAATCTGTTGTGCAAGATCTTGATATTGAAGAGTCATGAGTTGATCTACAGGAAGGATGTAAAGAGGAACAAAGTGTTGAATATCAATTGGATGAGCCACATGAATCTTATTGCAAATACGTGGCAGAAGAACATAAAGCTGGAGAGAATTTAAATTGTGATGATCTCATGAATATTTTTGTGTGTGCAGACGTTAGCAACAAAAACATGGAAAATGCAATGAAGCTTGAACAGGAATTGAAGTTCCTTGAAGCATGGCTTGAAACACCATGTATTTATGAAATCAACATAGAAGTTGCATCAATAAATGATGAAGAAATTATCACTGGCGTTCAGATGGTTGACACCAGAAATAGTGAGAGGGAAAATTCTCCTATCCATCTTGCCATAATTTTGAGAAGGGCGAGAATAAGAATTCAAGCTTTCCATCACTTGGGAATAAATGAGGTGAAAATACATGTTGGAACAGGGTCTCCTAACAAGTTGCGAAACTGGTCCATTTTTAATATTTTTGATTAGATTTAGTCTAGCGCAAGGGTTTTGGGGAAGGTCAACGCCCCGAACACATTCTAATGGGTATAAGGGTAAACCAGGAGCCTGAAAACCATGGTTTTTGGTCCATAGGAAAGTATAGGCTATATTTTTATAAATAGAGGAGCATCCTGTACTGTAAAGGACAAGAATGATAAGCTATTGATGCAAATTGTGGTTTAAGCTATCTATTTGGGTTTTTGGGGAAAGGACTCCTGCTGGCTATGTGCGTTGAGATCCATGTCCAGCTGTGTGCGTGGATTGGGAAGCAAATTGTAAGGAATAACGGATGAATGAATGAATAAGAAGGATTGATAGAGAACTGAATCTGTGAGTAATCTTATGCAAATTTTTGGTAATTGTTGTATTCTGCATTTTCTATCTTTAAGCTGCGAAGATCTGTGTCAGTGTGTTTCTAGATCTGGATCTATTATGTTCTGTATATATAATGTTGTGTTATTTTCATAAAAGCATATAACTATATATCTAATGCATGTGGATGCGAACAGAGACCTAATTAACCCTCCGCAGAACAAGGTATTTTGGGATTACAGGACCTAGCGCAGCTCTGCTTGCCTTACCCATCCTTTCTCAGGGTGTGGAAACCTAGTTCAAGCACCCACCCATACTACTTCGGGTGAGACTTTGACCTACGCAATCAGGTCATCGCCGAAAGGGCCAATAGTATACGGTTTTGTTGGCAAACCTTGCACATTGAACCTGAGTCAGGACCCCTCAAGCCAACAAATGGTTTTTCTTCCGGGAACGAAAGAAGTTTGAGAGAGGGATTGGGTAATGATAAGAGAATACTGGAAGACTGAAAGAAAGGAGATCAAAGATTGTTTCGAAAGGCAGATTCAAGAGTTCACAGTAAACGAAAATCATGGTAAGGAGTTAACAATGGAGAGGTGGAGAAATAGGTATATTCGTACAGAGAGCTACGAAATATTCTTTGTGACATTTGCGATTCAACTACAGGAGTGGTTGGCCAAAGTTGTAGAATTCTAGAAGTGCTGGAAGGACGAACAAGTCACTCAGTGGACCCTAGAGTTGATCCAGCAGCTGGAAAAGACTGATAATACTATCACGCGCATGGTATATCATTGGGTGGATAGCGTGCTGGGAGTATTTGTTACAGAATTTTCCATTGATAAGTTTGTCTCATACTCCGAGGCCAAACGAAAATTCTTTAAAAGTTTCTGGGGCAAGTTTATGAGGACGTTACCATTGCTGATTAAGATATTATTATGCAAAAAGAGAATTTTGTGTAGTCATAGTAATTTAATGACCTCGGATCTAGACGGAAGCGCGACGCGCAGTGGTAAATACTATCGTACCAACCTTGATGGAGGAAGATCTACCTATACTCTATTGCAAGAAACAGTTGCACAATACCCCCCTGCTACACCACCACCTAGGCCGCACAAAGGTACGAAATCACCCATACCACCACCCCCCCTAGACAGTGATATGGATGCATGCCTGAAACTACCTACCTTCAAGGGGGTAGGAGATGAGGATATCGACCGGTTTTGGTTCGTGGCAAAATCTGTTTGGACTGCGCAAAATGTGGTGAGTGACACGGTGAAGAGGGCACAACTATCATTAGCATTCGAGGACATGGCCCTAGACTAGTATATGTGATACATTCCCCAGAATGGGAGCACATCCATTCATGATATCAAAGACGCCCTGAAACAACAGTTCCGAAAGCCGAAATCTTATTCCCAGCTAGTAGCTGGAGTAAATGACTTCAAAGAAGGTGTGCTTGAGTCAATGTGGGAGGTTGATCAGCGATTTAAGAAGGTAATCAGGGAAGGAGGATTCGATTATGATGATAGAAATAATACGGAATGGTTCATCGCTATGTTTTTACCTCACCTATGCATGTCGATGAGTCATCAGACCTTTGAGTCATAGGAGAAAGATGTGGAAGTCACTATGAAACTTGAGGCTACCCCCCCGAGAGGATACGTTAGCAGGGGTGCAGCAAATTCAGGAACTTCTTGGGGCTATGCATGTGGAAATATAGAACCTACGAAAGGAGCGAGGAAAGGACGGTCACGCAGTTCTTTGGTGAATACGATGTTGGGTGTCTGGTCATACAAAGGATTAGTGCCCTCTACTGACGGATTACATGAAAGTAGGATGACCTAGTCTGGTACGCCCAGGAGTAAGTAGGGAACCTATTCTGACACGACCAAGGTCAAGTGGACTGGTGCTATGGTGTGATGATTGTCGTATAGCAGGACTACATGATACAAACCATTGTCGTCGGCTAGGTGCGTATGTCCCAGAACTGAAGAAAAAATGGTGAAGATTTTTCCAATCAGTGGGACACGATGAGCAGAACTGTCGTACTTATGATTTAATGATTGATCGTGGGAACTTATATAGGGTATAATGAGAACCTGTGTCACCACGAATTTCTGTGCACTATGGAGGATCACTGGCCAGAGACAGAGTAGGACGGGAAGGAAGCACGGGACGAGGACATGGGCAGCTAATCTGTTATAACTGTGAGGAAATATGACACTTTGATAGAGAATTCCCAAATCCCACCAGACCATCGTGCAAGTATTGTAGGCAGCTGGACCATGTGGTGGAGGATTGCCCAATTTTTATAGCCAAGATGCAGGAAAAATATCCCACCCCTACGCAGAATGTACAAAGAGTTAAAACCGAGCTAAGGAATACGAATCCAAGTGTAAAGTTCATGACACACAGCGGGATGGTCACCCAGGGAGAAAAGGAGGAGCTTGCCTCTTGGGAAGGAGTGAATCTCAAGGAACAAGTACCATTGGCAGGCCCCGCACAACAGCCAACGCACCTCTAGATAGAAGAAGGAGTTGAGCCCCTTCTCAAGGCATGTCTGAAGTTGCTACGAATCCCATAGGCCATAGGAAATCTCCGAGCACTACTGAAAACCTACGTAGTGCGTACCAATTTGATCCCTGGGACCAAGGATGTACATAAACTATATAGCTATAATAAACGCACCGGAAGAGAAATGTGGTTGACTGCGCAAATTGGTGACTAAGAAATGGATCGGGTCATCTTAGATATTGGATCAGATGCGAATGTATTAACAAAGTAAACATGGAAACGAATGGGAGAGCCTAAATTAGAATGGTCCACCATCCAGCTGCACATGGCAAATCAACAAAAAATCATTCCTCTAGGAAGGCTACCAAAAGTCATGGTTGACATCGGAGGGGTAAGGGTCCAAGCTGACTTTGAAGTAATAGAAGTTGTGGAAGATGTAGATCTGTATCCCATGCTCCTCGGATTGGACTGGGCTATAGACATGGGGGGTGTCATCAGTCTAAAGAAGCGTAACATGGTGTTTGAAAACAAAGGTACGCGCGTCATAGTGCCACTAGATCCGGCATAAGGCACGTGGTATACAGAGCCAGTCTATGAGGAGGAGGAGATAGATCACATTTATAAATTGAGTGCATGGGATGAAGATCAGGTTAACCCCACGGATGATGGAGTGATTTGCTAGGAAAAGGACAATGAATGTTTTTCTGACTCTGATGAAGAGCTGGAAAATTGGCAAGGTCATTTGCACGAGGTTTCGGTGCTACGATGTCTTCAGACCACTAGGAGTTTCTGTCAAATCTCTACCAGGGGAAGAGACCTTCCTTGCCATGATGACGCAGAAGATAGTACGAAGATTGTTGAACCTAAAATTCCCACAGAATGTAGGCTACTAACACTGCGCAGAGCACTTTCGCAAGGGCCAGTATTCTTTGCTTAGGAGAAATATTGGAATAGAATGATCCTGCGCGTAGGGACGCCAGTTTCTAGATGGGCTCCGCAGTGAGTCGACCTATGCATATACTTGCTGACATACAACACTCAAGGGTGTGATCGAACCCTACCCCAATAGGCTCACCTGGTTACCACTGCCCCAAGTGTGCATTCGATTACGCACCAACCTGAACCCACGTGCAATTGGGAGAATTTGTGCTCACTTCAAGTAACATATGGCATGAGGACACTTGACGCAACCCTACCAGACCAAGACGTCCCACCCGAGGATGACGAGCATGGTTCGATAAGATTGGTGGCCAACTTGCAGATCTGGTACATGAACCCTGTTATGGAACACCTAACATCTACATTAATTTAGGGTATGCGAACAACACATAGGCGTCATTCAGAACCTGAAATTCTATGGAAGAGACATCAGGTACAAATGATGATCGTTAGCACATCCCAATTTGATAAGAAAGGAACCTTACATGTACGTAAAATAGGCGGCAGATCATCAATGCAGCCAATTATGGTAAGATTACTCTGAATGGTCGATGGTACGTTTTACAAACGGGCTCCTCCACCATTAAATAGGTCTGGACAGCGTGCGGTTGGCTAGATGACTTCGAACCAGGGTATTTATTTGCTCTCCACCATGCCCCTGCTATTTTCCTGCTGGTTTTCTGAAATCATTAACATTCTTTAGGATGCCCATTTTCTTGTTGCTAAGATGGACCCTAACCCGCCGAATGATCCATTCTCGAGCTGCTCAATACCTACAGACATCGTCTCGAGAGGGCCTGGGAATGATGAGTATAGTAAAATAATCAAGTTTTGGCTTCCTACAAAAACAATTGGCTGCGAGCCACACACGGAATGGCACTAGTACTGTGCAATGGGAATAACTGACCTTTGCACCGCAGGGAAAAACGCGGGACCCATCTGGATGGCCTTGAGCGCAAAAGAGGGTATGTTAGTACCTAGTCCCCTGTCCGCAGCATCACATTTAGGTCCCCACTGGTTCTACTCCAAGGAGGAACACTGTGATACAGGGAAATGCTACGACTTCTCCGGAACTCCAAAGTACCGCCCAGCAAAAGCAATGTTTGTTCGCTCCCTCACACTGCGCTAGTTAACCATCATGATCTGACTGCTGGGGACATCCAAATAGATTTGGCGCAACTATCTCCCATAGTGGTCCAGGAATTATACACCGTAGTGTTGCAAGAGGTTCACCAACGTGACCAAATTATGCAACATCAATCTGACATACCTCCAGAAGTACGGGCCCAGTGGATTGCATTGGTCACCAACACAACGTATATTATTCAGGAGCAGCTTACACAGGGCATGTAGTTGGTTGAAACAGCTACACAACAATGGAAAGTAGTCCGGCACCATTCTATGATTCAACATATCCAGAAGGAATTACGGTAGGCAAAGGCTGCTTTGGATCAAGTCAGCGCTTCCTCACCCTCCAACGTCTCCATGTAGCGTTTATCCATCATGGACAAGATTGAGCACCTTTGCCACGCCAAGCATGTCATTCAAAAATGGTTGAAACCATGGGCCGACACTATGCTCCATCTTTCCCACGATGTTCAGTCCATAATCATGCACCTCCACCGGCTACTAGAACGAGTTACCGCGGCTCTAAACAATCCTGCCTCCCTGGCACTTGTCAACATTGCATAGCAAGTTGTGGCCTAGAGTTAGGAAGTGCTCCCTCCGCTCATCCGCACTCTTGCTACCTTGTGCACGAAAATGGAAGTCGCACCACTGTAGTGACTTAGGATGAGTCACAAGATTGTGTTGGGGGACTGTTGGAACAGGGTCTCCTAACAAGCTGCGAAACTGGTCCATTTTGAATATTTTTTATTAGATTTGGTCTAGCGCAGGGGTTTTGGGGTGGGTAGAAGCCCCGAATGCATTGTAACGGGTGAAAGGGTAAACCTGGGGTCTGAAAACCTGGGTGAGGACCCCTCAAGCCAAAATACATCACTACCTCACGACGAGGAAAGTGAAGATGGAGCCTCACCTTCAAATGAACAAGTATGGAGTCACAAGCATAAAGAACAAAATTAAAACCTATGTTAAAAAGTTTTATGTTTCTATGTAAGCCTAGCTGAGACTTAGACCAGCAGGCGTATGTTATAGTTTAGTACCCTTTCTCCATAAGGGGGAGTGTTGGAAGTAATGGAGAACACTAGACTTAGATTATTTTTATGATGAGGATAGGTTTGAGACTCTAATATTAGAACTCATATTCTAATATCTAAGGAGTAGTTGAAACCATCCCATTAGTGTGAAAGGCTATATATTTGAGGCTCATCTGACTCAATGGTCAGTGCTTGTATGAGTGTGTGTACACTCTCCAGGTATCTTACATGGAGAGCCATTTAGTTAATAGTTAATAGACTCAGTTTTTAACACATGAATAAACACATAAAGTATCCAATACAAACAGTAATTTTTATATGTCAAAGTCAACTTACATACCAAAAAAATTACAAGAAAAAATTAATTTTTTAATCCATGTTTATAACAATCATATACATAAAAGACGACAACCATGCATACTTCATTCATAATCAAACATAAGTTACAAAGTCATAGTTTGTTGAAATTTCATGGTACAATTTTTGTAACCTACAATATCTGAGCAAACATATAAGAATTTTCAAATCAGAAAAATAAAATATGATTTAATGTTAGGTCCCTATATTACTTGTATAGTCCCTTATTGTTGTTAGTGTAACCCCCTTATTGTTATTATTGTACCCTTGTAACCCCCTTATTGTTATTTTGTTATTATTGTGCCCTTAAATTATTATTGTTAGGTCGGCTAGGATTACATTATGGCCCCATGGACTCCTATATATAGAAAGGAGGTTTTGTAAATTGTATCATCCAAGAATTGTTCATTTATGTAATGTATTAAAGGTTTCCCCCTCAAATTGGATTATTTTTAAGGTGTTGATATCTCTTTTCCTCTATTTTTGGAGCTGGTTACACAACATTTGGTATCAGAGCTTTGGATTCTAGGGTTTCGCTGCTCTAAACAGGTCATTGTAGAATTTTCGCTATAACATTTTTTATACGAAGGTTCAGAATCTAAAATTTTTTGGGTGCGATGCTAAAATCCCGAGGAAACTCATCAGAAAATTTCAGAGCTTGGTTTTCAATAGTTTCGGAGATATGGTCTTTGGAAGGTAGTGCTTTTTCAGGCTCCCGAATTTCATCTCAAAGAGGTGATCGTGGGAAAATATTCATAACTCTCTCTCTGAGCATCAGATTGGAGTGCTGTAAAAAGTGGTCGTAAGTAAACAAATTTTAGTTTCTTGGCTATCAATTTCAGAGCTGAAGGATGAAACAGTGACATGTGGAAATTCATACAATTTCGCTCTACTGAACCAGTCCATAATTAGGTCATTGCGGGAGAGTGGACAAAAATTTGTCTTGGAGAATCCAAATTAGGTCAGACCTATGGCATTCAAAAGAGAATTCAAAGGGCTACGTTGGTGCCAAAATTCAAATATTGAAGTGCTAGAATCACAGAGATAATCCAATTTCAATATCGAGCTCCTCAAAAGCAAGAAAAATGTGTGTATTTTTTTTTTTCCGAATTGCATAAGTCTTGCTTGAAGAATCAATTTGAATTGATTTCAAGGGAATATTGTAGAATAGATATCAGTATTGGGTTCTAAAATATGCCCCGTAAAAATAATTCAACACTCATTAAGCCTTGAGAAGGCTCTACGATGACTCATGAAGATGAATAATTGCAACATGATCTATCAAAATTACAAGAGAAAGTGCACCAAATTTCTCTCTCGTAAAGAGCAACAAAAAATGAAATGGAAGTTTTGAAGAAAGGCGTGGAAGCGAAGATGGAAAGTTTGAAGAAAGGCGTGGAAGCTAATATGGATGGCATGGAAGCTGGCATGGAAGCTAAGATGGATGAAATGAAATACAACATGGAAAACATGAAGAATGATCTAAAAGCAGACATGGAAGGTTTGACAAAGTTGATACAAGAAATGTTTCCTAATGGTGAAAATTTAGTAGAAGAACCTCATGATGAGAAAAAAATAAATGTTAATCATGATTTCATAAACTCTAATGTTGGCGGGAAGAACCACCATATTCCAAAAATGGATATGAGGAAGTTTGATGGAAAGGATCCTGTAACATGGATACTACAGATGAAGCAATATTTTGATCTCCATAACGTGCAAAACACACAAAAGGTATGCATTGAAACTTTACATTTAGAACAAAATACATTTGTATGGCATCGACGGCTTTGCTCCCTTAAAAAAATTGTCATTTGGTCAATTTTTATGGAGGAAATGATAGCACATTATGAGGATACAAAGAGCAACACCTTCTTTAGCCAATTGATAAATCTCAAACAAAAGGGTTTAGTGGGGCAGCACATTGAGGACTTCCCAAAATTGAATATAAGGGTAACTGATATTCCAGAGGAACACAAGATTGATCTCTTCATAGGCACTTTAAAGGATAACATCCAACATGAAGTTCGCTTTTTGGAACCTGATTCATTGGAGAAGGCATTCAGGTTGGCAAGAAAAGTTGAATGTAAAATTATGGCGACAAGGAAGCCTACCACTCAATTTTATAAAGAAGGAAGTGTTGCTACGCCTAGATTTCCACAACCTACAAGGTTGACACCACAACAATTGGAAGAAAAAAGAGCAAAAGGGCTTTGCTACAGTTGTGATAGCAAATACACTAAAGGTCATAAGTGTGCTGAGAAGAAATTATTTTACATAGATTGTGAAGAGGAAGAAGAAAATGAACAAGAAGAGGATATACACCAGGAACTAGCCCCAGAAGAGGAAGAAATGAATCCGACCATATCGTGTAATGCACTGGCAGGAATTACCACTCCTCAAACTCTCAAGATAGAAGGACATATCAAGAAGAAAAAAGTAATAGTGTTGATTGATTCAGGTAGCACCCATAATTTTATTCATTGTAAGGTAGCCAAGGAATTAAATTGTTTCCTATACCTACCACCAGAATGTCAAGTGATGGTTGCAAATGGAAGAAATATGAATTGCGTTGGAAAATGCCATAATATAAAGATAAACATGGGGGAATATGTATTGAATAGTCCAATGCTTTTCATTCCTATGGGAGGTGATGATGTTGTACTAGGAGTACAATGGTTACAATCTTTGGGGACAGTAGCTTTTAATTTTCAAGAACTTTTCTTGAATTTTTTTTCAGAATGAAAGGAAGTCAAATTACGAGGTATTGTAGGGAAGTCAGGAAGGATAATAAGCTCTAATGTCATGACAAAGCTTCTAAATAAATAACAACGAGGCGTAATTGCACAATTATGCTCACTAGAAGTTCCAACATCAAAATCATCTATTTCTGTAGATCTCCAACAAGTCTTGGACAAGCATTCCAAGGTATTTGAAACTCCCAAAGGAATCCCACCTATTCGTGATCATGATCATGCTATTCATTTGATTTCAGGAAGTGTTCCTCCAAACATCAGGCCTTATAGATATCCTTATGTCCAAAAGAGCGAAATTGAACGTATGATTGTAGAAATGTTAGAGGTGGGTATAATTCAACCTAGTCAAAGTTATTTCTCTGCTCCTGTAGTATTGGTACACAAGAAGGATGGATCATGCGAATGTGTCAGGATTATAGGGAACTCAATAAGCTCACCATTAAAGATAAATTTCCCTTTCCTGTGATTGATGAATTACATGGAGAAATTTATTTTACCAAGTTGGATCTTCGTTCAGGATATCATCAAATTAGAATGAATACTAAAGATATTCCGAAAACATCATTTCGAACTCATGAGGGTCATTATGAATTTTTGGTCATGCATTTTGGCCTTACCAATGAACCTTCTACATTTCAAGGGTTGATGAATTCCATTTTCTAACCCTTCCTTAGAAAATTTATGCTAGTATTTTTTGATTATATAGTAATCTACAGCAGGTCTTGGAAGGATCATGTTGAACATGTTGACAGGGTGCTCAAACTATTGCAGGAGAAATAATTATATGCAAAAACATCCAAATGTTTCTTTGGAGTACAAGAGGTGGAATATCTGGTTCATATTGTATCTCACGACGGTGTTAAAGTAGACCCTAACAAAATTAAATCCATTAAGGAATGGAAAGTCCCCACAACCATAATGCAGTTGCAAGGATTTCTCAGGTTAACAGGGTATTATCGCAAGTTTGTTAATAATTATGGGAGAATAGTAGCACCTTTAACAACATTATTGAAGAAATATGCATTTTCATGGACTCCTGAAGCAACTAAGGCATTTGAACATCTTAAAGAGGCAATGTGCCTAGCATCGGTCTTAGCTACGCCAGACTTCACAAAAAACTTTATTGTGGAATGTGATGCCTCAGGAAATGGAATTGGTGTTGTTTTAATGTAGGAAGGAAGACCCATTTCTTTTGAAAGTCATCCAATCAAAGGAAACTATTTAGATAAACCTATTTATGAGAAGGAAATGTTAGCAGTATTGCATGCACTAAAGAAATGGCGAACTTACCTAATGGGAAGACACTTCAAGGTAAAAACTGATCATGATAGTCTTAAAACACTTTTTCAACAAAGACTATCTTTAGAAGAGTAGCAAAAATGGGTCACAAAGATGTTGGGTTATGACTTTGAAATAATCTACAAAAAAGGAAAGCTTAATGTTGTTGCAGATTCACTCTCAAGAAAGAATGAAGAGGTGGAAGCGTTGCTTTGTGCCATTTCTATTATCCAACTAGATTGGATAACCGAAGAAAGAGATGAATGGAAGAAGGACAAAGATGTATGGACACTAATTCAAAAGTTGCAACAAGATCCTAGTACAGTGGATACATTTAGTTGGAAAAATGATTCCTTATGGTACAAAGATCGCTTATATCTTTGTAATAATTCCCAACTTAAACAAAATATTCTTCTGGAGTTGCACACTTCTCCTTTAGGAGGACACTCATGATTTTTAAAAACTTACCACAGGGTGAAGAAAGAATTTTTTTTGGGATGGCCTTAAATCTGATATTCAAAAGTTTGTGGCGGAATGTTTGGTTTTCCAGTAGAATAAAGTTGAGACAATTAAGACTTTGGGACTTCTACAACCTTTATCCATTCCAAGTCAACGTTGGGAGGAGATTTAAATGGATTTTATCACAGGTTTACCTAAGTCTAAAGGAAAGAGTGTCATCATGGTGGTAGTTGATAGAATTACCAAGTATGCACACTTTTGTGCATTATCTCATCCATTTAAAGCAAGCACAATTTCTACTACATTTATGGACAAGATTCAAAAGCTACATGGAAGCCCAAGGGTTATTATGAGTGACAGAGATCCCATTTTTACTACAAATTTTTGGACGGAGATATTTTATTGTTTGGGTACTCAATTAGCTCATATCTCATCTTATCATCCTCAATCTGATGGTCAAAATGAGATAGTAAATAAATGTTTGGAAGGATATCTACGTTGTTTTGTATCTGATAAAAAAACACAATGGGTCAAGTGGTTACCTCTCACTAAATGGTGGTATAACACTTCCTTCCATACTGCAGCAAAAATGACCCCATTTATGGCACTTTATGGATATCATCAACCATCCATCACATCATCTTTAAGGGAAAATTCTAAGGTTCAAGCAGTGGAAGATCACATCGAGCATCAGCAAGAAGTCCTCCAACTCTTAAAGGATAACCTGAATTTGGCACAAAATCGAATGAAACAATAGGCAGATCAACATCGCAACGAGAGAAGTTTTGATGTAGGTGATTGGGTATTTTTACAACTACAACCATACAAACAAATGTCCCTCAAGCAAGCTAAGAAGGATAATAAATTATCGCCAAAGTACTATGGTCCTTACAAGGTGTTGCAAAATATTGATACTATGGCATACAAATTGGAGCTTCCTTATTTTTCGTGAGTACATCCAGTTTTCCATGTTTCATGCTTAAAGAAGGTTATAGGTGAAATTCTTCCAGTTCAAACAATATTGCTAGAACTTGATGAGGAAGGAAAAATCATATTGGAACTTGAAGTGGTCACGGAAACAAGAACTAGATAGCTACAGAATCGATCAATTTTAGAGTATCTCATCAAGTGCAATAACTTACCCACTAAAGATTCTACATGGGAGGTTGAGACTTTTATATAGAAGCACCCAGAGCTACTCAAGCGTTGAGGACAACAATTTTTTGAAGGAGAGGGGCATGTTAGGTCCCTATATTACTAGTGTAGTCCCTTATTGTTGTTAGTGTAACCCCCTTATTGTTATTATTGTACCCTTGTAACCCCCATTTTGTTATTATTGTGCCCTTAAATTATTATTGTTAGGTTAGCTAGGATTACATTATGGCCCATTAGGATTATATTATCGCCCCATGGACTCCTATATATAGAAAGGAGGTTTTGTAAATTGTATCATCCAAGAATTGTTCATTTATGTAATGTATTGGAGGTTGCCCCCTTGAAGTGGCTTATTTCTAAGGCGTTGATATCTCTTTTCTTATATTTTTGGAGCTGGTTACACAACATTTAAATAATAAAATTCACAAATTAAACTATATAATATTCTAAACTATATGTCTTTTGGTCAACAAATTATAGAAACTTCTATACAACGAGATAAAATTGAAAAAAAAAATTCAAACATTCAATGATTATATTGTTCAGGTTCCTGTTTCAGTCATTATTGAATCCACAATAGAATAAAATTTAGACAAAATGTTGCAATTTCATGAAAGATAATGAAGGATCTACAAGTCATATATTTTTATCTTTCAAGAGAGTCAACTAAATTGAACATTCAAAATTTCTAATCCATGCAACATTTACAATGTGACCTTGTACGCACTTCCAACAAATTTTTGATGGCCAGTTGATGCTGCACTTTTGGTAACCGGTGACATAAAAGTACATAATATAAATAATATTTTTATTGAAACATACCATTTGTTAAATAAAATGCAAATCAGCATATTACTTCCACACGTGTTCTAACTTCTAATAGTGATTATTGTCAGTCCACTAAAACAATAAAAAATTAATATGCTAATCATAACAATGTCCTCTAGCTAAGTAGGTAAAATCACTTCAGTATAGCGTTGATGAATTGAGTAGGATATTTTGATTGATTTTTCAAAAATATAATTTCAATTAAATATATATTTAATTATATAAAAAAAATTTTATTTTTAAATTATAATTTTTTAAATAAAATGTTTATTTTAAATCATTACATAAATGTTGCAATCATTCTTTAAATGCATTTCATCTCTCCAATTACCAAATAAGTCAAGTTAGAATTCTACATGGAAAAAAAGGGTCAATCATAATTTTATTGATGTTTAATAGAACATAACAAAAGGAATGAAAATTATTATGCATTACGCACGTCATATACAACAACTAAGCGATTGAATTCATCGTGCATTCAGTTAGAGAATTTAATCAATTAATGATAATAATTGTTTTTAAAAAATTTCATTAATGAAAAATACATTCAAATGTTAAAGATGAAGTTAAAGTAAATTTTTATTTTAAAAACCTAATTTAAAAAACAATATAATTTCTTTTCCAAACATTTTTCAATGCGTCGACATGTAATCAATACACTGACATTGATTTTCCTCATGAAAATTGCATCTATCTATCTTGGATACTATAATCATTTCAACATATCTTCTACTCATGTGTCCACGTACTTAGAAGAAAGTGTTATTAGAGAAATTTTGAGGTCTAAAATGGGCCTCCTAAAGAATATTATAAAATAGTAGTGGAAATAGTAAAATAAGATTAGATTACATCATCCAATTTTAGAGTGAAAAAAAAAAACTATCTTTTCAGTCCATATTTTCAACTTATCTCCCTACAATTTTACTCAAATTTTTAGCAGAAGCACTCGTTGGATGCATAATTTAGTTCCTCATCCAAGGAGTACCCATGTTGCATACATTTGATGGACCCTATTGCAAGAAAAATGAGAAACACATGAATAATGTTATTGCAATCATGTTTTTCATCTATTTCTCATTTTTTCATGTAGTAGGGTCCATAAAAAGTATACAACATGGATACTACTTGGATGAAGAATACAATTTTTCATCCAATGAGTTCTCTCACTCGAAATTTGAGTAAACCCTTAGGGAGATAAGTTGAAAATAAAAGTTAAAAAGGTAGTGTTTTATTTTATGTTTAAAATGTTTTTACATTTTTATTCTAAAAATGGTGAATCAACCCCCATGGTTGACATCATCATCTTGAATCCTATTGGTTCTTATAAAATTAATTTTGGTTGTACATTTTTGTTTTGAGACCCATTTTAGAACTCTCTAGTGAAAATGTTAGAAAACAAAGTTTAATAATGTGCATGTAGTACTTGATGAAACTAGATATTCTCATTCAATGTTTTGTATTTTGTTCTTGAGAGATTATGTGGGATAAGAAACGTGTAACACCCTCCTACCATGTTACCGAAGCTAACTAGGCTACTGGGGTAAATATATGTCGAGGGGTTACTATGATGTGATTCAATTTCACAGGTCACCTTAAGGAAGTGGAACTGACATAACAATACAAATCTGACCTTCCAAACATCCTACAAAACCTTCAAGAGGTAAACCAACCCTTCCAGGTGGTCAATCCCTGAGAAAACCCATGATTTTACTGACCTAGACCCTTAGTCGCTCCCATGACAAGCCCTTTAAGAGACTAAGGCCTTCCAATCACTCACACAACAAGGCATGTTAGTGAATGTGGACTTTTCTAGCTAGTTTTGTCCCAACGACCGTGGATTTTGTGCCACTTTTTTAGGGTCATGACTCAGGCCACTTCCCAGAAATTCATGAAAACTTCAAGAATAATATGTTGTGAAACCAGCTCCAAAAATAGAAGAAAAGAGGTATAAACCCCTTAGAAATAATCCACTTCAAAAGGGAAACCTTCAATACATTACATGAATGAAAAATTCCTGGATGATTCAAATTACAAAACCTCCTTTATATATATAATAGTCCATCGGGCCACAATGTAATCCTGGCCGACCTAATAATAATAATTTAAGGGCACAATAATAACAATATGGGGGTTACAGGGGTACAATAATAACAATAAGGGGGTTACACTAACAACAATAAGGGACTATACTAGTAATATAGGGACCTAACATGCCCCTCTCCTTCAGAAAAGTGTTTTCCTCAATGCTTGATTAGCTCTGGGTGCTTCTGTATAAAATTCTCATCCTCCCATGCAAAACCTTGAGTGGGTAAGTTCTTCCACTTGATGAGATACTCTGGAATTAATCGATTCCGTAGATGTCGAGTTCTTGTTTCTGTGACCGCTTGACGTTCCAATATGATTTTTCCTTCCTCATCAAGTTCTAGAAATATTGTTTGAACTGGAAGATTTTCACCTATAACCTTCTTTAAGCATGAAACATGGAAAATTGGATGCACTCGCAAAGAAGCAAGAAGCTCCAATTTGTATGCCATAGTACCAATCTTTTGCAATACCTTGTAAGGACCATAATACTTTGGTGATAATTTATTATCCTTTTTAGCTTGATTGAGGGACATTTTTTTGTATGGTTGTAGCCATAAAAATACCCAGTCTCCTACATCAAAAATTCTCTCGCTGTGATGTTGATTTTCCTGTTGTTTCCTTCGATTTTGTGCCAAATTCAGGTTATCCTTTAAGAGTTGGAGAACTTCTTGTTGATGCTCGATGTGATCTTCCACTGCTTTAACCTTTGAATTTTATTTTAAAGATGATGTGGTGGATGGTGGATGATATCCATAAAGTGCCATAAATGGGTTCATTTTTGCTGCAGTATGGAAGGAAGTGTTACACCACCATTCTGTGAGAGGTAACCACTTCACCCATTATGATTGTTTATCAGATACAAAACAACAAATATATCTTTCCAAACATGTATTTACTATCTCAGTTTGACCATCGGATTGAGGATGATAAGATGAACTATGAGCTAATTGAGTACCCAAATAAGAAAATAACTCCATCCAAAAATTTCCACTAAAAATGGGATCTCTGTCGCTCACAATAACCCTTGGTTTTCCATGTAGCTTTTGAATTGTGTCCATAAATGTAGTAGCAACTGTACTTTCTTTAAATGGATGAGATAATGCACAAAAGTGTGCATACTTGGTAAGTCTATCAACTACCACCATGATGACACTCTTTCCTTCAGAAATAGGTAAACATGTGATAAAATCCATTGAAATCTCCTCCCAATGTTGACTTGGAATGGATAAAGGTTGTAGAAGACTCGGGGTCTTAATTTTCTCAACCTTATTCTGCTGGAAAGCCAAACATTCTGCCACAAAATTTTTAATATCAGATTTAAGTCCATCCCAAAAAAAATCTTTCTTCACCTTGTGGTAAGTTTTTAAAAATCCTGAGTGTCCTCCTAAAGGAGAAGTGTGCAATTCCAAAAGAATATTTTGTTTAAGTTGGGAATTCTTACAAAGATATAAGTGATATTTGTACCATAAGGAATCATCTATCCAACTAAATTTATAAGATGTACTAAGATCTTTCTGCAACTTTTGAATGAATGTCCACATTTCTTTGTCCTTCTTCCATTCATCTCTTGCTTCGATTATCCAATCTGGTTGGATAATAGAAATGGAACAAAGCAATGCTTCCACCTCTTCATTCTTTCTTGAGAGTGCATCTACAACAACATTTAGCTTCCTTTTTTTGTAGATTATTTCAAATTCATAACCCAACGTCTTTGTGACCCATTTTTGCTGCTCTTATGAAGATAGTCTTTGTTCCAAAAAGTGTTTAAGACAATCATGATCAGTTTTTACCTTGAAGTGTCTTCCCATTAGGTAAGTTCGCCATTTCTTTAGTGCATGCAGTGTTGCTAAGATTTCCTTCTAATAAATAGGTTTCTCTAAATACTTTCCTTTAATTGGATGAATTTTAAAAGAAATGGGTCTTCCTTCTTGCATTAAAACAACACCAATTCCATTTCCTGAGGCATCACATTCCACAGTAAAAGTTTTTGTGAAGTCTGGTGTAGCTAAGACTGGTGCTAGGCACATTGTCTCTTTAAGATGTTCAAAGGCCTTAGTTGCTTCAAGAGTCCATGAAAATGCATATTTCTTCAATAATGTTGTTAGAGGTGTTGCTATTCTCCCATAACTCTTAACAAACTTGCGATAATACCATGTTAACTCGAGAAATCCTCACAACTGCTTTAGGGTTGTGGGGACTTTTCATTCCCTAATGGCTTTAATTTTGTTAGGGTCTACATTAACACCCTCGTGAGATACAATATGACCCATATATTCCACCTCTTGTACTCCAAAGAAACATTTGGATGTTTTTTCATATAATTGTTTCTCCTGCAATAGTTTAAGCACACTGTCAACATGTTGAACATGATCCTTCCAAGACCTGTTGTAGATTAGTATATCATCGAAAAAAACTAGCACAAATTTTCTAAGGAAGGGTTTGAAAATGGAATTCATCAACCCTTGAAATTCAGGAGGTGAATTGGTAAGGCCAAAGGCATGACCAAAATTTCATAATGACCCTCATGAGCTCGAAATGTTTTTTTTGAAATATCTTCAGTCTTCATTCTAATTTGATGATATCCTAAACAAAGATCCAACTTGGTAAAATAAATTTCTCCATGTAATTCATCCAATAATTCATCAATCATAGGAATGGGAAATTTATCTTTAATGGTGAGCTTATTGAGCTCCCTATAATCTAGACACATGCGCCATGAGCCATCCTTCTTGTGTACCAATGCTACAGGAGCAGAGAAAGAACTTTTACTAGGTTGAATTATACCCACCTCTAACATTTTTGCAATCATACATTCAATTTCGCTCTTTTGGACATAAGGATATCTATAAGGCCTGATGTTTGGAGGAACACTTCTTGGAATCAAATGAATAACATGATCATGATCATGAATAGGTGGGAGTCCCTTCGGATTTTCAAACACCTTAGAATGATTACCGAAGACTTTTTGGAGATCTGCAAAAATAGATGATTTTGATGTTGGAAATTCTAGTGAGCATAATTGTGAAATTACGCCTCGTTGTTCTTTCTGTAGAAGCTTTGTCATGACATTATAGCTTATTATCTTTCCCGGCTTCCCTGCAATACCCCGTAATTCGAATTCCTTTCCTTCTGAAAATAATTTCAAGAAAAGTTCTTGAAAATTAAAAGCTACCGTCCCCAAAGATTGTAACCATTGTACTCCTAGCACAAAATTAGCACCGCCCAGAGGAATGGAAAGCATTGGACTATTCAATACATATTCCCCATGGTTAGCTTTATATTGTGGCATTTTCTATAGAAATTTATAGTTCCTTCATTTGCAGCCATCACTTGACATTCTGGTGCTAGGTATACGAAACAATTCAATTCCTTGGCTACCTTATAATGAGTAAAATTATGGGTACCACCTAAATCAATCAACACTATTACCTTTTTATTCTTGATATGTCCTTCTATCTTGAGAGTTTGAGGAGTGGTAATTCTTGCCAATGCATTACACGATATGGTCAGACTCATTTATTCCTCTTCTAGGGTTGTTTCCTAGTGTATATCCTCTTCTTGTTCATTTTCTTCCACTTCACAATCTATGTAAAATAATTTCTTCTCAGCACACTTATGAGCTTTAGTGTATTTGCTATCACAACTGTAGAAAATCCATTTTTCTCCTTTTTCTTCCAATTTTTGTGGTGTCAACCTTGTAGGTTGTGGAAATCTAGGCATAGCAACACTTCCTTCTTTATAGAAGTGAATGGTAGGCTTCCTTGTCGCCATAATTTTACATTCAATTTTTCTTGCCAACCTAAATGCCTTCTCCAATGAATCAGGTTCCAAAACGTGAACTTCATGTTGGATGTTATCCTTTAAAGTACCTATGAAGAGATCAATACTGTGTTCCTCTGGAATATCAGTTACCCTTATATTCAATTTTTGGAAGTTCTCAATGTGCTCCCCCACTAAACCCTTTTTTTTTAGATTTATCAATTGGCTAAAGAAGGTGTTTCTCTTTGTATCCTCATAATGTGCTATCATTTCCTCCATAAAAATTGACCAAGTGACAATTTTTTTATGGGAGAAAAGCCATTGATACCATACAAACATATTTTGTTCTAAATGTAAATTTGCAATACGTACCTTTTGTGTGTTTTGCACATTATGGAGATCAAAATATTTCTCCATCTGTAGTATCCATGTTACAAGATCTTTTCCACCAAACTTCGTCATATCCATTTTTGGAATATGGTGGTTCTTCCTGCCAACATTAGAGTTTATGAAATCATGATTAACATTTATTTTTTCCTCATCATGAGTTTCCTCTACTATCTTTTCACCATTAGGAAACATTTCTTGTATCAACTTTGTCAAACCCTCCATGTCTGCTTTTAGATCATTCTTCATGTTTTCCATTTTTTCGTCAATCTTAGCTTCCATGTCATCCATCTTAGATTCCATGCTAGCTTCCATGCAATCTATCTTAGATTTCAGGCCTTTCTTCAAACCATCCATCTTTGTTTTGACACCTTTCTTGAAAACTTCCATGTCATTTTTTGTTTGTCTTTGTGAGAGAAAAAATTGTTGCACTTGCTCTTGTAATTTTGATATGTCATGTTTTCATTCTTCATCTTCATGAGTCATAGTAGAGCCTTCTAAAGGCTTAATGGGTGTCGAATTATTTTTAGGGGCCATTTTAGAAACAAATACTGATATATATATTCTACAATATTCCCTTGGAATCAATTCAACTTGATTCTTCAAACAAGACTTATGCAATTCGGGAAAAAAAAAACACATCTTTTACTTGCTTTTGCAAAGCTCTATATTGAAATTGAATTATCTCTATAATTAAATATCCTAAATATCTAAAATTTGGCCCTGTAGTATTCCTCTGAAGCTTATTTCAAATGCCACAGGTCTTACTTGATTTTTATTCTTCAAAGAAAATTTATGTCAAATGTCCCACCATGACCAAATTATGGACTGGTTTAGTAGAGCGAACTTGTATGACTTTCCACATGTCATGTTTGCTCCTTTGGCTCTAAAATTTATAGACAAGACACTACATTTTGTGTACTTCCAGCCACTTTTTATATAATTCCAATCCAATCCTCGGAGAGAGATAGAGTTATGAAGATTTTCCCACGATCACCTCTTTGAGATGAAATTAGGGAGCCTTAAAAAGACCTAACTTCCAGAGATCATATCTCTGAAAATATTGTGAATGAAGCCTTAAAATTTTGCGACAACATTCCTCAGGATTTCAACTTTGCACCCTAAAAATTTTAGCTTCTGAACCTTCATAGAAAAGAATTTATAGCTAAAATTCTACGATGACATGTTTGGAGAAGCGAAACACTAGAATCCAAAGTTCTGATAACAAATGTTGTGAAACCAGCTTCAAAAATAGAAGAAAAAAGATATAAACACCTTAGAAATAAGCCACTTCGAGGGGGAAACCTTCAATACATTACATGAATGAAAAATTCTTTGATGATTCAAATTACAGAACCTCCTTTCTATATATAGGAGTCCATGGGGACACAATGTAATCCTAGTGGGGCCACAATGCAATCCTCGCTGACCTAACAATAATAATTTAAGGGCATAATAATAACAATATGGGGGTTACAGGGGTAAAATAATAACAATAAGGGGGTTACACTAACAACAATAAGGGACTATACTATTAATATAGGGACCTAACATAATAAATAACATGGAAAGAAAGATACTTATGCAAACTTTGATACAAATACTTAATATGACCCCTTCTAGCCATGACAGAGATTTCGTGAAAGATGCCACGAATATGAAATTTGCAGGCCTTAACAACAAATCTAAGCATAGGGATCTTATACTTATCTAAGAATCATTAAGAAGCATTGATTCCTTATCACAATAGCTACATTATCAATTGTTATGTCGTATATTCATATTTTAGTCATTTACTAATCAAAGCATGATGAGAGTAATACATCATCACTATTATGAAACATCCTCATAACCAACATATAACCAATAGAAATAACGAGGATATAACAACCATAAAAACCACATATGACCAAGTATATTTACCCATCAAATACAAGACGAAAAAAAACCTTATTAACATATTCAAAATGCAGCGAGATCTCAGATTTTCATGTAACATCCGACCATAGACTGAGCTAAACCAAATCTTTATTCAGCTAGTAACCCTGCCATATTCTTAGCATAAACGTGGGATCTCATGAAAAAAATCAAACAAAAACAAACGAGGGTTTCCAGAGGCCAAGCCACCTCAACTCTCAACCAGTGATTCAATCTCATGGTGAGACATCACCACCCATCACCAGATTGGTCTCTACCCAAGTTGTCCAAGGATCTAAAGCATTTGTTCCAACCAATGCTTTGATGACTAATAACCTAACCCACAACTGCTACTGGGATTCCAGAGAATTTGTCCAACCAGGGCTTCCAGGACTAGTACCTCAACTCACCAAGGGCTTCTAGAGTGTTTTTCCAACCAAGGATTCCAGGAATAGTAACTCAACCAAAAAAGTTATAGATATTCCGAAGTGTTTGTTAAACCAAGGCATCCAGGAACTAACAACTCAATCCACAACCATAAGGAACATGAGAACCAACCAGAAAAAAAAAAATTAAACCCTCAACACCATTGTTATCTAAGAAATGGAAAGGCTAAGAAAAACCACTATCAATTTAGGAAATCCTCCATGCCAATGACATATCATAACCAAGAAGCCACATGCATATGCTATGCATGCCAAAAGTAGCAAGGAAATCATACATGAAACTCGGTACCTACAAGAAAAACCCATTGAAGCTGTTGATCCCGATGTCCTCTTGCTCTATCTTGATCTTCCTTTTCCTTCTTAATACAAATCCCAAGTATGCCACAGTCCTCCAAGAGTGGTCGAAGAAAACTCTAAGTGTCCAGGAGTATGAGAGAGAGAGAGAGATAATAAAAGAGAGCTCCAAAACTGAATTGATCAAAAGCCATGAACTGATCCTCATAAGCCTTTTTATTAATAATACCTCTATTTTCTTCAATTTCCATTAGATCCCTTCATTTTTCTCCTCACATGCAACCTATGACCATTCACCTTCTTTTCCTGCTATTTTCCATTATTTTCATAAATCAATGCCAATAAATGTTACTTTGTCTTTCCAAACCTTTGTCATTTCCTTTTCCAACTTCCATAGCAATTCATTAATCACAAGTGATCCCCAACACTATATCTTTTCCCAACATTCAGCTTCGAATACATTTCCCGTGACCAAGGTCGTATTTTACCTTTATTAACTTTATTATATGTAATTTTTAACTAGGGATGTTACAGAACTAAACAAGTGGCCATTAAGAGAAACGAACAAATCGATGGGTTGTATTTTGTATGGTGCCTTCAGGGGATAAGTTTCCAAATCCACGAGAGTCGAACCCAATATTTCATCCAATTTATGAAGCTTACAATAGTACCTTTACTTTATACAACACACCAAGCTATGTTTTATGGCATCCAAGAATATTTGTTCAGAAAGCTAGAGGGATTAGATACGCTGCAAGACTAGGCCAACAACAATAAGACTAATGGGTGGTGATTACAAATTATAAAATATGTATCATTAACAACAAGTCAAGGCAAACAACAGTGGCATAAATGCATTATTACTACTCCCAAATTTATCCTTTGACTTTGTCCACGGGGACTACCATTGCCTCAAACCCTTGTTTATAATAGGAAATAAGAAATATTCGATATTAAATTTACTTTAGGACGTATCTATATAATAAGAGTGCAAAATCAATAAATGTATAGATGAAACTGATATATTAATTCATGGAAAATAAATTAAAATAGAAATGATATATTAATTTTAAAGAATTTATTCTTACTATCATGTTTAGATTTAAAGAAAACAATTAAAACCCCATTAAAAAATAGCATAATATTTTACTTAATTACTTTTTGCAGATTCAATATTTAAAAGAAAACTTAAATTTTTTGGGCGGCAGCAATTGAGAGAACGCCATCTGCCCTCGGACAGAATTGGAAAGAGCGTCGACCTCTGGAATTTGAGATATTTTCTAGGCGTTTGAATCGGTTGCGCGCGGAGTTTAACCTGTGCTTGGACACAATATCTTTTGCCTTGAATAGGTAAATCATTCTGTACTCAGATGGTGGTGCAGCGTGAAGTGGCTACGGGTAGTATTAAAGTACTTCCATAATTTTGACAGCAGCGAAAATTCTTCTAAGAAACACTCCTCATAGTAAAGCAGAGTTTGGTTGAAACACTGTTATAAGTTACATTTCTATATCAGTTTGATATATGTTTTGCAGGATAGTATCAATTTGATTTCAATGCATGTATGTCCCTATTTAAGTAGGTATATACATAAAATTGTTTTTACGGAGATGATGGTATATACATATATGTCCAGGATTTTGTAATTTTTCATTATATGTTTAGTTTCAGTTTCAATTTGATATTTTTGTAATTTTTAGTATGTGTTTTAGGTTATACATATATGTCCAGGATTTTGTAATTTTTCCATTATATGTTTAGTTTCAATTTGACATTTTTGTAATTTTTGGTATGTGTTTCACATTTTTGGTTCAGGATCTATATATATCTTCTATGTGATATTTTGTTAATAGTATGGTATAATTGCTTTTGTTTCAATGCTTTCGAATTTGGTTAAGGATGTTTATATATATCTATTTTAATTTAATGTAACATATTATGGTTGGTTTGGTTTCAATGTTTTTTAATTTTTATCTAACATGTTTATATATATTTATTTTATCTTAATGAAATATTAAATTGGTTATGAACATTTTTGTTTGTGAGACAAGGGTACTATTTCTATTCTACTAAAGTATATATACTCTACTTTTTTGGTTTTGAACCTTTAACTTCTTAGAAAGAAACACATGCTTTTAACTATTAGGCTATATATATATATATATATATATATATATATATATGGGGTTGTTAATATATATGTTTAGAGTATTTAATTAAAAGTTATAATTAAAATTTTTATTTATCAATAATTTTTAAATTTATGAAAATTTTAATTTAAGGAAAAAATTCAGTTCAATATATTTTAATCTTGTTTAGAAAGAGATATGGTTTATGGGGACTTAGTTGGAAATCAATATGTTATAAAGTATTATGTAAAATTGAGGTTCAAAGTTCAAATGGCTTATTAGTGTTTAGCCAAAATAAAAATGGTTTGAAATTAGAGTTTATCAAATAAAGTAATATCATTTAAAGATTGTTATAAATACATTTTGACCATGTATAATTGACTTCATACTATGCTTGTTTTGAAATCAAAATTGATTTTATATTTATCAACATAAATTTATGTTAACTTTCAATTTATTAATTTTATATTTATGAACCAAGATTCATTAATTCAAAGTAATCCCAAATTTATGAAGCTTTGAGAAATTGAATTTTTTGAGGTGCAATTTTTTCTAAAATAAAAATTCTCTCTTTAGATGTAATCCTTCCTTGGAGTACAAATTTTAAAGAAAGGTGCACACCTTGAAACATTTGATGTTTCTTTATATTTGATAGTTTTGGAGCTACCTCACACACAACAGATATTACACTATATCTTTTATCTTCAACAACACATTAATAAAATGTCTTAACTATAAACATTTATTTTCATTTATTATATATATATATATATATATATATATATATATATATATATATATAGTTGACATTGAAATATTTACTCAACATGGTATGATTGATATTGTCCACATCAAATTTTTTTGGGTCATTAGTATAGTTTTAAGTACATGTCCCCATCATTTTAAGCATTAAAGGAATTATAATTCTCCTCCTAATTTTATTAAAAAACACCTATTATATTAGATATGATCAATGTGTTTTCTTCTCCTATTTTTCTTTTTAATGTGAAATGTTTTACTTATAATTCGTATTAAATTATTTTTTCTAATAATATTTTTAAATACCACATATCAGTCCTTGAGGTCAATTGGTGATTTCTATGAAGTATTATGTAAACCAAGATCCAAGGTTCAAATCCCCCTGAGTAGCCTAATCTATGGAATTTATGTGAGTCGTGAGATGATTGCACAGCTAACTTCACAACTAACTTGCAGCTTGAGTAGCGACCACCAACACATTGCTTGGGGATTGCACCTTATATGTGCCACAACATCTCTTCGGGATCGCACTTTGCCTATGCCACAACATCGCTTGAGGATCAAGAGATGTTCCTATTTTTTCCGTAGTCTATAGACTATGACAGGAAGAAGGAGAAGTGTTCTATTTTTTTTTACTAATCAATTGTTAAATTGTTTAAGTTTCACTAGATGACCTTGGATTGGTGGATTCTCTTTCATGAGATAACGTTTCTAGTACAATCGGTTGTGTTGCAACTTTAACATCAGAATGTTTGATATGATTTTTGTATATATTTAGTGAACCATTCTTTCTTAACCCTTTCGTCTTGCCAATGTTTGTTCTTCATGTGGTATTTTGAGCACATGTTTCTTATGAAATTCCATGGAAATCAATTACATACCATGCTAAATAAGGTGCAAGATCCAAATTTAATATTTCATGGGGTAATTCACATATTCTAGTGCTAACATCTCTAGTAATAGGAGATTTTCATAATGCATGGTCAAAATCATCAATGTACATGTTTTCAATAGTTTCTTCCAATTTTCTACCACCATTTATTGAGATGACCAACTATAATATGTCATTTCATTCAAGAACCATCAAGGTAGCCCCTCCCAGATCTGGTTGGTCTATGCCAACCTTGGATGAGTCCAATTCATCAACTAGCTAATCTTAGAGGTTATTTTTGGTTGATGTTGAGGGATATATTTCATTTTTTATCTTTCTATATTCCCTTTTATCTTGTTCCTTTCAATCCTTTGAATGTTTGTTGAAAATTTGTGATATTGCACAAGTCTCACATTTTTTGTGGACGATACTTGTTTATTTACATTGTTAGTCAAGATATTCCTTGAATTATGAATGATAGTATTTACTTTGGTGGATTTAATATATTTTGTTATGAAATATAATGATTATACTACCTGTCCATTATCATCTCTTAATTTATAGAAGTCGACAATAGCATCATTGTAGCAAGATACATTTTCTTAAAAAAATAATCCCCGCATTTTGCATCGTTTTGTAGTTAGATCCTTTTTTTTTTTTTACTTCTTGTTTCTTTTGTCGTAATTAGTAATTTTAGGAGGATTGTATGGTAATTATCTAAATTCAATGACATGAGCAACACCTTTGCTCTATTATAAACTTGTGAAAGAGGGATGTAATGGTACAAATAAAAACACCATGTAAATCATTATAGAATTTTCATTTAATGTCATTAACTAATACATTATCTTCCATAGATTACTCATAATAATCTTTGTAGGCCATTTTGAGCCACTTGTATTGATTTTTTTGGCCGCTATCTATAATTTTAATGATTTGATTCTCAATGTTAAGTGGTTTATTCAATAGCAATTGCATCAATGTGCTTAAATTTTTCTTTAGGGATGGATTGTAAAAATATCCATGGGGGATTCACTGGGGGAGAAATACCATACCACGTGCATTCATATTGGGGGATATATATCCAGGAAAAAATGACATAATATATTGACCATATATTAGGGGGTAAAGGGCTTTTGTATTGGAAGGTATATAAAATAGAGCTCAAAGTTAATGAAAAAATATATAGGGGTATAAAAAATGTATACCTACAATATCTAGTGAAAGTATGAGTTTTTTTAAATTGGGAATGTTTATTGGGTTGTATTGGTAGGGGGTTAAATAATGTGATTTTCAGAGGTGTTTTCTAATATGTAGCCAAGTTATGGGTATTGTTTACTATGCCATGAATGCACGTGATACGTCAGAGATTCATATAATGAAATCCTTATGAAAATATCTCATACATATTTATGAAAACATGTTCTCTAGTTTATGTTAATGTTAGATGATTTTTTCGTGCATAATTATTTAGATAATTTCTGACATTATAGTCTTACCACTCACACATATGTTGCAAAATCATGTATGTATGCATTTTTTTCTCCATACTTGGGTTCATATACTACTGGAAATGCAAAAAAATGTTATAATATAGGGAATTATATAGAGCTATTATTAGTGAACCACTCAAGGAATAAACATATTGACCCATAAAATTCCATGGATATTCCATTAGATAGATTTTCATAATATATCTAACAAAATATTACTTAAAATCAGAAATCTACAATATGAGGGTTAATTTCTCCTTATATTTATGGATTCATTAATAATTTTGTGATACTTATACATGCAATAGATTCAATATAAATAGCTAGAGAAAATTGAAATAAAGCTCACAATCAAAAAGTAATACAAGATATAACCGAGGGAACCATTTAGGGAGAAAAACTAGTTGGAATTTTGGGTTACTATACTCTCTTTCTATGAAGGGAAATGGATGCAAGTACAATAGAGTGATATTTATGGACCATAAGATATTACAATATACAAAACCTCTCTCTCTCTCCCTCTCTCTCTCTCTCTCTCTCTCTCTTTCTCTCTCTCTCTTTATCTACTCTCAACTACTTTTCTCATTAATGGAACTAGATTCACTCCCATTGATTGGAACTTTTTTTCCTCCTAATGGCTCGATTATAACACAATTAGATAGCCTACTAGTGGTTAACATTGAATATTTAAACTCTTATAAAATGTTCACTCTACTAGAATATGCATCATCATGATCATATGGTCGGATCCTTTTCCATGAATAATGGGGGTTGATGGGGCATCCATGTGACATAAATTTTTCATATGGACTTTAATTAAGGTGATTCTTATGCTAGGAAAATTTTCTATGTTTAGAATAGAGGTATGGGATGTAACAGTAAAGAAAGAAAAAATGTATCCCCAAAGAAACACTATTTGAAATATCAAAGCTCTTTTAGAAGTATCAAAACCCTAATTTTCCATAATGGGCTATTGTAAATATTGTAATGAGATATGTTATAAATCTCCAGTAAACGATATGTTTGTAATATTTTCAACAATGTTATTTGTAAATAATGCAATGAGATATGTTATAAAGCTCCATAGGAAGTATGTTTTATTTTAGTAGTTTTCTAGTTTGTAGGTGTCACTGAACACCGATGATGGTGTTCCCCCAAGGGGGAGGGTTCTGTAAAAACCCTCATAAAAATTCATGTAATATATATATATATATATATATATATATATATATATATATATATATATATATACCACGATTGATGGGACACATATCACAAGCTGAATGGTGGGAAAAAAATCCTAGTGGGTGTTCATTTTAGTTATTATGGGTAGAGAAAATTGGCAAAGGCAATGGAAAATACATTGGAAAGGCATGAGGAATGAATTGGAATTATATTTATGAAAATAATAGAAATTAGGAGAAAATGAAGGTGAAAGGTCACAGGTTCCATGTGAGGAGGGAAATGAAGAAAAAATAATGGAAAATGAGGAAAATAGAGACCTCATTAATACAAAGGCTTCTGAGGATCAGTGGGCAAGACTTAGTCAGTTCAATTTTAGAGCTCTTATTATTCTCTCTCTCTCTCTGATACTCTTGGATACATATATTTTTCTTGTAGAACTCTTGGAGAAGGTGGCATACTTGGAAATATGGAGAAAGAAGGAAAAGGAAGAGCGGGAAAGCATAAGGGGACATCACAATCAACAAATACAATAAGTTTTGATTGCATGTATGTATTACTCACTAGTTTTGCATGCATTGTGTATGCATGTGGATTTTCCTTTCCATTTCCAGGATAGCCATGGTGTTGTGGGATTATTTCCATTGATTTTTTTCTGGTTGTTTCTCATTATTCCTTTATTCATGAGTTGAATTATTAGTTCCTGGAAGCCTTGCTTGGAAAAACACTCTGGAAGACCGAGAGACAACTGTGGGTTGAGTTACTAGTCCTAAAAGCCTTGGTTGGACAATCTCTCTGGAAGCCCTAAGTGGGTTGAGCTACTAGTCCTAGAAACCTTGGTTTGACAAATGATCTGGAATCCCTATAACATTTTGTTATGAGTTACTAGTCCTAGAAGCCCTAGTTGTAACAAACACTCTTGAGCCCTGGAAAAAATTGGATGTAGATCAATCCATGATGATTAGTGATGTCCGACCATGAGGTGGAATCACTAGTTCAGGGTTGAGACAGTTTGGTCTCTAGAGCCCTTGTTTGGTATTGATTTACTTGTTTGATAAAGTCCCACATTCATGCTTGGAATATGGCACAGGTGTGATTGGATGAAGTGAGACTTGGCTCAACCAATATATGGTCAGGTGGAATGTGGAAGTCCCATTTCTAGTTGGTTTCCAAATTCAGTAATGAAGAGCTCATTCCCTAGTTTTTGGTATGAAAATGTACTATTTTATGTATGGGTTTTATTGTTGTTGTATCCATTGTATTTATGTTTCTATTATGTTGGTTATAAGCATGCATTTTATCAGTGATGATGTATGGCTCTATCAATTTTTTTACCTGTAAATGAATGCACAATGTATCAAATGATCAAATTGTGTTAGATGGGAGCTCTGGAGATGGCATGCGAAAATGGGAAAACTATGCAATCTGATGCCAAATGGATCACGACAAGGGTCAATCTGGCCTCTCTAGGCACCCTCGCAGAGAACCACAACCAGCACTTTCTCAGTAGGAGCATCGAGTATTTGCATCAGAACAACTTGGATCTGAAGATTTCATCGCCTAGAACAATATTTCCACTACGTTACTATTCAAATCCAGTCATAAAGAGATCTTCGACAATTTGCTACGGACCATTGAAACAAGGTCTCAACCTTCATCTGAAGTGATTGAAGGGGTAGATAGGGGCTTTTGGAGAACGAAAAATAGAGCACCACTAGACCTGATTATCCTAGCAATAATTTTTGACAAGGACCCGAATCACCATTCGTTGTTAGCAAAAGAGGTGTTGTTGTTTAGAGAGATTGATGGGTTCGAGCTGTCAGCTCTCTGGCCTCACCTACACATTCGACTCGGTGAGACAATGTTTTTCAAACTGATTTGTCTAAGAGGTGAGTCATCCACTGATTAAACTGCATGCAAGATCTATTGGGTTGCTAAGGAAGGATCCATTAAGAAGTATGCTTGGACAAAGGATGGAAAGCTCAACGAAACCAAGGACGACAATCATATGCTAGATCTGGCATAAACAAAAAAATCAAAGTCTCCAATAGAAGTCTCTCCCCTGATCATAGGAGTAGCAAGCAAAGTTGATATGGGGTTTCTTCGTCAAAATCCTAGGTACTTCTAGGACATGATGGATCCTTTCTCACACCAGAAAATAGATCTATGTCCTAATCGGGAACATTTAGTTTTTGATCCATCAAATCTGGAAGCGCATAACCCTATCCAAATATTCATAAAGCCCCTTGATGGAAAATCAACATTTTTTTGGGTCCAATCATCCCAAAGGGTGTCCCATATGAAGCGGAGAATCTGTGTTAAGCTCAACATTCACATGAATCACCCAAGTTTGATCTATGTTGGAAAGTCAATGCATAATGAATGATTTCTTCAAGAATAAAATGTATCTCCTTCATCCACCATCATCCTCAACCTAAGACTACGAGGAGGTTCTACTAGATCAAGAAAAACAAAGACCACAAGGGAAATGAAAAGATCTAGTCTTCCCAAAGGTACAACTCCAAATCAAGGGCATATCAGTGGAGGCCTTTCTTTCAAAGAAATTCTTAAAGGAAAAATGTGGCAACAACTTCTTCAAATTAGGAACATAATATCCCTCAGCCCTATGTTGTGGAAAAACTGAATCAAGTGATAAACTTGACTATAGACTCATAAGAAACAAACAAAACATATGAATCCCAAGCGGTTATATGTAGATTCAACAGTTTCTGGCCAAAACCTATGGAACTCTTCAACTAGGTCCTTACAAATTGGTCACTAGATTGTGAGATGCATCTATGTAGTACACGAAGCACCATGGTTTTGGGGATCCATGAGATTTTTTATTATTCCATGGTTCCCAGAATTTGATGTAAACAAAATGATAGTATTAAGAATGCTTGTCTAGGTTAGGTTGCACAATATTCCTCTTCATTTGTGGCATAAAAAAGTCTTAGAAGGTATTGTGAATATCTTAGGGAGATACATCAAGATAGATATGCAAATAATGGAAGAACGAATCTACAAATTCATCATAATATGTGTGGAGGTGGACCTCAACAAAGGTTTGGCGTATCACATAAAATTGACACAAAACAAACATATTTTGATGTAATACCTAAATTTTAGATGTTGAATATACCGACAGATATGAATTCTACAAAATACGTGTCCTAATGCAAAGAGAGAGACACGAAGAAAGAATAAAATAGGAAAGCAACCCAAAGGATGACAATTTCCTCTGCCCTCAAACGACGAGGATGAAGAAGAAATGGAACCCCCTTCAACTGAAGGAAATAAAAATACACAAGAAAGCATAGAAAAGGAGGATGAAAATGGTTTTGGGACAACCACTCCTATTCCCTCAACACAGCTGGAGAAGCATCCTGATGCAAAAGATTTGGGGGGATCCAAATGTCATCATGTTTTAGAAAGCTCGGATCCAGAAAAGGAAAATCTAAGAACGGAAGAAGAAAATCAGCCAAGAATTGTATCTACCATGCCATCTCAAGGAGATTGGTGGAAAGCAGAAAAGAAGATATGGAGGACATTTTTACTTTTTCTCCTTTTTTAGTTTTTTTATCAATTTATGATCACAAACTTTTGACTAGCTTGATGGAATGCTTATAACATCTAAAACATGTAATTTTGTTTTCATTAATAAAATTACGATTTGTTCGGGGGAAAAAGAGGGCACAATGTATTTATGGTGAAACATATTGTATTGTAGCTTATGATGTAGGATAGAAATGCTTCTTAGCGATTCTCAGATGAGTAAGAGACCTCTATGTTTAAATTTGTTGTTTATACCTGTAGATGCAATGTTTGTGACATGTTTGACGAAATGCATGTCATGGCTAGGAGGGGTCCAGATGAGTTCTTGATGATGTATTTTCTTTCATACCTATGTTTTAATGTTATTTAACCTCTCCTGAAGTTTGATGAAGATCTTGGTAGTGGCCTGGGCTTTGGGGCTAAAAAGGTGGCATGAATCTCGGAGCTGCAGGCACATAACTGACATTTTGGGACCCTGGACACGACCTTGCCAAGGCATGCCCACGAATGTAGGTTTCTAAATGCTCCCTTTCCCTTACATGCCTGCAAAGAAGGCCTAAATTGGTCAATAATGAGTCCCCCATCAGGGTTCAGGGTTTTGGGAGGTTGGGCTATCTCTTGGAGGTGTTGTTGAAGTTGTGTAAGGTTTGTTTGTTTGTAAGAGACCTCTATGTTTAAATCTGTTGTTTATACATGTAGATGCAATGTTTATGACATGTTTGACGAAATGCATGTCATGGCTAGGAGGGGTCCAGATGAGTTCTTGATGATGTATTTTCTTTCATACCTATGTTTTAATGTTACTTAACCTCTCCTGAAGTTTGATGAAGTTCTCGGTAGTGGCCTGGGCTTTGGGGCTAAAAATGTGGCATGAATCTCGGAGCTGCAGGCACATAACTGACATTTTGGAGCCCTGGACGCGACCTTGCCAAGGCATGCCCACGGCTATAGGTTGCTAAATGCTCCCTTTCCCTTACATGCCCACAACTAAGGCCTAAATTGGTCAATAATGACTCCCCCGTTAGGGTTCAGGGGTCTGGGAGGTTGGGCTATCTCTTGGAGGTGTTGTTGAAGTTGTGTAAGGTTTGTTTGTCAGGTTTCCATTGGTTCCTCTTCCTTAGGTCATATAGGAGTTTGAATCTCATATCAGTAGCCTTTTGTCGCACGTTTACCCCCATTGGTCAGTTACTTGAATATATGTGGTAAGAGGGTGTTATATTCAAATAGAAGAAGGTCACATAACACTTCGTCCAATTGTGCATCAAATTTCCATTCTATCCTTGCAATGCGAAGAAATTTCCTATTTGCATATTCTTCAAAATTTAAATTTCAAAGCAGACACAAATTTTAATTTGGGCTCCTATTTGGAGCAAGGAATAGTTAAATTTCAAGACGGGGGGAGTATCTAGGCCCCAATCCTATGATAACATGAGTAGTAACTGACAAGGAGTCATAAGTCCAATACGATTCAACGAAAGGGTTCTAAATCCAAGGAAATTTAGCAATAGTGGCCAAGTGGAATTCCACCTTGTGTGGATGAAGGAAATTGGAGGACATATGTGCTCCGGGCTAATAGAAGATATGTGTCACTGAATGCAGGAGATTTCTTACACCTAGAGATCTCACTCCAGAAGGCGACAATTTTTAAATGTGAAACACACCATTTGCATAGGCCCGAGGGTGACTTTGATGCGTAGAAAGGTTGATAGAATTTATACTTTCATGCGAACTCTCTACTAAGGTGGTGGACCAGAAGCTAGAGTGGATGCATGCTCACATGGAGAGGAGATTAATTATCATGGTGTCTAAAATTTTGCCATTGAAGGTAAGGGTTTGCAACACTAGGAAGGGCACGGAAGAAGAAAAGGCTAAGGGCTTCTCGATTTTTATTCTGAACCCCTACGAAGTTGCAATGGAAAAGAATTTTGAGAAGATGGACCAAGCCATAAGTAGACTACTCATAATGGTGATGTGGAACTAGGCCCCTCTGCAATAAACTAATCAAATTTAATATATGTGTTGCAAATATAAACTGTTTATAGGTATTTTTGTAGAATTTACAAGTATTTTTTAGTGCAATGTAATAATAAATAACACCTAAAATAGTAAGAAAAAAATATCATAGCTATACTGGAATTTTGAGATAACCCATGTAACAGTGAAATTATACCAGCGATGAAAACCAACTTTTATAAATAAAATAAATACCAATCCTAGGAAAAAAAAAACTTAAATTTAGTTATATTAACCAATACCCACTCTGCTCACCCCTTAATACACATGGAAATTTATAAAAAAAGGTCCATCAATGCTGCATTTTGAAATAGCATATCAAATTTCACGTAGACCATTAACTACCATCTTTTCACCTTCTCCTTCCATGCCTCTAAAAAGACAGGTGTTTTTTGTCTCCATCATAAGTCACTAAATCATACACTCTTTTAGATCTTGTGTGTTAACATTCAGCCTGAAACGTGTCCATGTTGTTCCCTCTCAAATGTTGCCATATCTGCATTTTCTTTAATTGGTTGTTCAATTTCAGTTTTCATGCATGCATTCCGCCAACTTTATCTCTGCATATATTCTCTCTTCCTCTCATCAAAATCCCATTTTCCAACTTTTCTGCATTACATTATAGAGCCAATCCATTGTGTGAACAATGAGAAAATCTCTAAAAATGTGCTATGGGGGTAATTTTGCAGGGAGGTAAAGGAAGATAAATCATCGATCATTGGCGGCCAAGAGAAGAAAGGCAAAGGAAGAGGCAAACACCGATCGAGTCACAGTCATAGTAGAGAATAACGATATTGCAGCAGAAGAGGATGACGAAGAGGTGAGAGTAATTGATTTTGAATAATTCACTCAATCAGTAAATTGCAACAGAATGGAAAAATTGTTGCAATCTCATCCAGGAAAACCAAAGCTTCCCAGACCATCGACAGAAATTCAGAGAACGCCATCTTCACTCGGACATAATTGGCAAGAGCTTCGACCTCTATAATTTGAAATATTTTCTCGGCGTTTGGATCGGTTGCGGGCGGAGTTTAACCTATGCTTGGACACAGTATCTTTTGCCTTGAATAGATAAATCATTCTGTACTCAAATGGTGGTGCAGTGTCAAGTGGCTACTGGTAGGATTAAAGTACTTCCATAATTTTAGCAACAGCGAAAATTCTTCTCAGAATGTAATATCCCATTTCGGGGATATCTCTAAAACACGGCAAACTCCCACCAGAGATAGACTGGGAGGGCATTTACCGGATATTTCACCGCTAAAAAGAGGACGAGATCTGGAGGCTACCTGGCCGTTTCCAGACTCTGTCTAAGAGTGAAAGATAAACGCACCAAGCGGTATAGAACTAGAACGCTCAAAAACAATAATAAACATATAATATCATAGAAAGAGAGTACAACAACTACGGCAACTACGATAACTCATCCAGAAAACATAGAGAGGAAATGCTGAGGCATTTTATTAATCTGAGAAATGTAATGAAGTACAATAGGCGATCTTGTTCAAAGCAAGATGAAGAAACACTCTCAGAAAATATAGGAAATGGATGCTCTATGAACTGCATCCCAGCTGCTGGAAAACTGCTGTGTAGCTGCTACTGCTGGAATGGACTAAAGATTATGGGCTGATCCCCTTGCCGGAATGAGCTGAAAATCGAAAAACCTCCTCTCCTCAACAACCCAGACAAAATCCAAAAACCATTCCAAGAATGGCCAACCCCAGAAATCACCAGAAACTACCTCCCTAGTGAATTACGCTGGCCTCCAAGGCTCTGCGCAGTGGCTAGATGGAAACAGCTGAAATACTGCCTCAAACTCCACCAAAATTCTCCTCGAGGCAAAGGCTGACCCTCTGCTCAAAATCCCAGAGAAATCACCTGCATAAACCCCAATCCGAAGCTTCTCTGAAATGGACTGTGTCCTCTCTCCCAGTGACTGCACAGTCTCTATAAGCTCAAGCTCTGCAACAAACCCAAATAATAAAATGACTCACAAAATACTGAAAAACCAACCTTGCCCGAGCAGGCACTCAAATTCCCATGGGGCTAAGGGCGAGATCTCTGACCGGAGACACTCAATGCACTAAACAGTGCTGCAGATAGGCTAACCAGTCAGCATGCTCAAGAAGACAAATGTATCACTCAAAAATCATCAATTCCAGAATGAATGAAATGAGGAGGCTCCTCCATCTTTTATAGCGTTGTTTTCCCTCCAAAACCCAACATAGCCTCTCTCTCCTCCACATACTCATCCTTATCTGCACAGAAGCTGGCAGAAACTTCTAGAGTGTATGTAGGCCCCCCTCCTCTACGTGGTGTTAGGCCCCCCTTGACTCCCACTTAAGTCGCAATGTTGTGCTACTAGGCAGATGTCTTATTTCACCTAAGTGAGTTAGACCCTCTTCACTCAATTTTTTTATTTATTTACAAACTATAGACGAAAAACTAACAAAATTGAATATTCCAATTATTTGTCGCTAATTAGGAATATTACAATCTCCCTCGGCAAAATGTTGCTTGTCCTCAAGTAACTGAAGTGATGGATGCTGAAAAATCTTCTCGATCTCCCAAGTGGCATCCTCATCCGGAAAATTCTTCCACCTCACCAAGAATTCTCGGACCATCCTGCTCCATAACCGCCTCTTCTTGGTATCAATAATGGCCTCTGGCTGCAACACCAATTGCCCCTCATCATCTGTAGGTGGTAGCTCCTCTGTCACTGTGACCTGTTGCCCCAGCGCCTTCTTCAGGCATGATACATGGAAAATGTTGTGGATCTTTCTGCCTTGGGGCAGCTTCAACTCATATGCAACCTACCCAGTCCTACGTATCACCCTGTATGGCCCATAAAAGTGAGGCTTGAGCTTCTCATCCCCCTTCTGCTTCAGCGATGACTATCGGTATGGTTGTAATTGTAGGTAGACCAAGTCCCCTACCTCAAACTGCCTCTCCACCTGACCTCTGTCGGCATACAGCTTCTGTTGGTTCTGTGTTGTAGCCATATTGTCCTTGAGAGCTCAGAGGATGTCAAGACTCTCTTGGATCCAAATCTTGGCTCTAGGAACCTTAATAGCACCGAACATCACATCAGCAAAAGATAAAGGATGGTACCCATACAAAGCATAAAATGGTGACATACCGATAGACATGTGATGTGTTGTGTTATAGCAGTACTCCCCCAAATGCCACAATATCAACCATGGTCACTGCTACCCAATCACATAGTTACGCAAGTAGCCCTCCATCCACTTGTTAACTATCTCCGTCTGTCCATCCGTTTGTGGGTGGTAACTGGTACTCGGTGCCAACTACATCCCCACTAGTCGGAAAAGCTCCTGCCAAAATCTGCCCATGAAATGGTTGTCCCTGTCACTGATGATGGTCTTAGAAAGACCATGCAACCTGAAAACCTCTCTGAAGAACAGCTCGGCCCCCTGTGCTGCTGTGTAATGCATGGATATGGAGAAAAAGTGCGCATACTTTGTCAGTCGATCAATGACAACAAAGATACAATCCTTTCCCTGCACCATGGGAAACCCTGTGATGAAGTCCATCGAAATTCTCTCCCATTACCCCTCCGGAATGGGAAGAGGCTGCAACAGTACTGCGGGATGGCTGATCTCCCCTTGATTCCTCTGACAAACATCGCACTCCCTGACGTGCTGGAGTACATTCTCCTTGAGGCCCTTCCATGAGAACCTCTCCCTAATGGCCCTGCAGGTTTTGGTAAACCCCTGATGGCCTGCCAATGGAGAATCGTGTGATGCCTAGAGTATCGTCTTCTTAAGCTAAGATCCCTCAGTCAAGAAGATCCTGTCCCTGTAATAGATGATCTCAAAAATCACCCTGTACCTGAAATCCGCCACCTGTCCATCCAGCACATCACATGCAAATATGTCCTTAGAGTACTCAACCAAAATTCGAGCCCTCCAATCCACATCCAAGCTCATAAGAGATAATGTGGTTGGTCTATGTGAAAGGGAATCTGCTACCACGTTATTCTTACCCTTGACATACTCAATGTCAAAGTCATATGCTTGGATCTTACTTATCCACTTCTGCTGCCTCTCCTGTAGCTGTTTCTGCTCCAAAAAGAACCTGAGGCTATTGTGGTCAGTCCTCACCCTGAATCTGTTCCTTACCAGATACTGCTGGAATTTGGCCAAATCATGCATGATGTCCAACATCTCCTTGTCGTATATAGAATACAACCTCTCATGTGGAAGGAGCTTCCGGCTCTCAAAGGCTATAGGGTGTCCCCCTTGTATCAATACTGCGCCGATCCCCTCTCCCAATGAATCACACTCCAAGACAAATGGTTGCGTAAAATCTAGCAATGCAAGCACTGGGCAGCTACTCATCACCTCATTGAGCCTATCAAAGGCTCACTGCACTGTATCTGACCAATTGAATGCCCCCTTCTTCGTCAAATATGTAAGGGATGTAGCAAGTTGTGAGAATCCTCTGACGAACTTCCTGTAATAGGTACATATCCCAATGAACCCTCGAAGTTCTATCACATTCTTCGGCTCCAGCCAATCTCTGATGGCTCTAATATTCTCCTCATGGACCCTCACTCCGTCCACTCCAATAATGTGACCCAAATATAACATCTCCGTCATCCCAAAGTCACACTTGGAGAGCTTAGCATAGAACTGTTGCTCTTCCAAGATGCGTAGCATTGCCTCTATATGCTGGAGATGCTCCTCCCAAGTCCTACTATATATGAGTATGTCATAAAAGAAAACCAATACAAACTTCCTCAGATGACTGCGGAAGATATGGTTCATGCAAGACTGAAAAGTGGTTGGTGCATTGGTCAGCCCAAAAGGCATAACCAAAAACTCAAAGTGCCCATAATGACACCTGAAGGCGGTCTTGGGAATATCCTGTTCCCTCACACGAATCTGGTGGTACCCTGATCTCAAATCAATCTTTGAGAAGAACTTAGCTCCTCTCAGCCCATCCATCATCTCATCCATCCTGGGTATAGGGTACCTTTTCTTCAGAGTCTTCTTGTTCAAGGCCTTGTAGTCAATGCACATCCTCAAGGTGCCATCCTTCTTCTTCACCAGCACTACATAAGAAGAAAATGTACTCGTGCTCGGTCTGATGTGTCCAAAAGCGAATAACTCCTGGATTTCCCGCTCAATCTTATCCCTATAGGCTTTGGGATGCCTATAGGGTGTAGTGATCACCGCCTGAATACCCTGCTCAAGCTCGATGGTATGCTCAAACCCTCTATATGATGGCCATCCTGGTGGTATATCCCGAAAAAATACCTCATGCTTGTCAAGGATGGCCTGTATATCTGGATGAACTGCTCGATCGGTGGTCTCTGGCTCTGATGCCCGCAACTCAACCACCCACTCTATGTCTCCCTTCCGAAATTATGCCTCCATTCGGTGTGCCGAAACTATCTGAGGTGGGTAGGTATGCATCCCGCGGATCTTCTCATGCTTCCCAATCTTCTTGTCATACCACTCCATTTCTAAGGCCTCCCAATCCATGGTGACCTTCCCCAGGGTAATCAGCCACTGAACACCCAGTTCCACATTGGTATCTGTTATGTTGACCATGAAAAATTGATCAGTCACGGTGTAAGTACCCATCGTCACTGCTAACTCTGGAACATACTGGGCACACTGCATCGTCTGGGCTCCTCAGACCAAGACTGAAAACCCGTCAAAACTCTCGGTCGGTATAGCCCTCCGTTCGACCATCTGTGCATCACTAAAGTTGTGGGTTGCCCCAATATCAACCAATATTGATACTCGCTGGCCACGTACAGTCCCTCGTACGCGCATCGTCAAATACTTAGGGACTCCTTGCAAAGCTGCAAGGGCCCCTCCTGTGGGTGCAAAAGCTGCACCTCCTGTCCCTGGAGGTGGAGGCAGCAACTGATCCTGGGCTATCTGACTATCTCATGCCTCCTCCTAATCCTCTTCCTTGCTATCATCAGAGAAGACCTCAATGAAGTGTGCTTTGCCAGTAGCACATCTATGCCCTGGTGCCCACGACTCCTGACACGTGAATCACAGCCGCTTCTTCCTCAACTCCCTCCTTGCATAATCATCTATATGTGCCCGTCTTTTATTCCCCCTTGGACGAGGAACCCTCGCATCCTTCCCCTTCGGCTGGAAGCCCTATCTCTTGGGGCAAGGTGTCCGCGTCCTAGGCAATGCATCCTGTAGGTCCCTGGTCCTGCTAATAGCATCCTAGAGTGTATCTGTTCTAGTAGATCTGACTAGACCTCGAAGTGGCTCTGCCAATCCCTCCACAAAAATATAGATCATGCGTGTCACGGATAGATCTGGCACGATCACCGAGACCCTTAAGAAATTTGTGATGTATGTCTCTGGGCTCCCTGTCTGCTTGAGCTTCATCAGCTCAACAAAATGCTGTTCCTAATATTTCCGGTTAAAATGCTCGATCAACCTCCTAGTGAACTCAGCATATGTCGTCACTGTAGAGTGTCCGAGTGTAACCATCCCATGGAACCACCAGTCCCGGGCCTCACCATCCAAATGTAGTGTCGCCACCTTCATGGCCTCCGTCTCCGACATCTGGTTAAGCTGAAAATAGATGTCCAGCTTCTCAACCCCAGACTTTTCCGAACTGTTTGATGACCCATCAAACGTAGGAAAATTAAATCTGCTAGAGGCACTGTGGGAATCTCCATCATGATAATGCAGGTGCCCTCTATGATGGTCGCGAGGTCTACTATCCCGCTGGAGATGCACAAAATATCGAAATGTGAGAGCATCCCAGAACTCCTGCCTGTAGGCCTAATACTCTACAAAATACTCATCTAAATGTCTAGGCTCTGCTTCCTGCTGGGCTCCTTCCCCTATATCTGCTTCCAAGAAAGTGGGCATGGTAGAGCGGGTAGGTGAAATGGAATCTGTCGGCTGACGAACATCACGCTGAGCAGCACCCTGCTTCGGAAAATTGTGGGATGTACGTAATCCCTCTCCGATCTGGAAAACCTGTGGAGTCTCATGCTGCCTAGCCTCCACAGCTGTGAACCTCTATCCCATCACCTCAATCTGTCTAGCTAAATTCTGCACAGACTTGAGGAGTGCCTCTCCAAAAAAATTTTCCTCTGTGTCATCTGCCATCGACTCTTTCTCTCTTAAATATACTACAAGCTCCACCTGATCTGTGTCTGTCACAGGCTCTCTCTCCTGATCTGCGTCCTCTACCCAGGCACAGTATTCCTCTTCGTAGGTGGTCTCCAACCTACGCTCACGGTCTCTATACTTCCTGCTTCTGTATGGTCTCTTTCCTGATTTCATAGACCACAGCCTAAGCCATAACTATGCTCTGATACCATTGTAATATCCCGTTTCGGGGATATCTCTAAAACACGGAAAACTCCCACCAGAGATAGACTGGGAGGGCATTTACTGGATATTTCGCCTCTAAAAAGAGGACGAGATCCAGAGGCTAACTGGCCCTTTCCAGACTCTTTCTAAGAGTGAAAGATAAATGCACCAAGTGGTATAGAACTAGAATGCTCAAAAACAATAATAAACATATAATGTCATAGAAAGAGAATACGGCAACTACGGCAACTACGGAACCTCATCCAAAAAACATAGAGAGGAAATGCTGAGTCATTTTATTAATTTGAGAAATGTAATGAAGTACAATAGGTGATGTTTCTCAAATCAAGGTGAAGAAACACTCTCAGAAAATACAGGAAATGGCTGCTCTATGAACTGCATCCCAACTGCTGGAAAACTACCTTGTAGCTGTTACTACTGGAATGGACTGAAGATTAGGGGCTGATCCCCTTGCCGGAATGAGCCGAAAATTGGCAAACCTCCTCTCCTCAACAACCCAAACAAAATCCAGAAACCATTCCAAGAATGGCCAGCCACGGAAATCACCAGAAACATCCTCCCTAGTGAATTACGTTGGTCTCCAAGGCTCTGCACAATGGCTAGATGGAAACAGCTGAAATACTACCTCAAACTCTGCCAAAAGTCTCCTCGGGGCAAAGGTGGAACCTCTGCTCAAAATCGCGGCGAAATCACCTAAAGAAACCCCAATCTGAAGCTCCTCTGAAATGGACTGCATCCTCTCTCCCAGTGACTGCGCAGTCTCTATATGCTCCACCTCCGCAACAAACCCAAACAATAAAATGACTCACAAAATAATGAAAAACCAACCTTGCCCGAGTAGACACTCCACTAGGCTAAGGGCGAGATCTCCGACCGGAGACACTCAATGCACTAAATAGTGCTGCAGACAGGCTAAACAGCCAGCGTGCTCAAGAAGACAAATGTCTCACTCAAAAATCATCAACTCCAGAATGAATGAAATGAGGAGGCTCCTCCATATTTTATAGCATTGGTTTCCCTCCAAAACCTAATGTAGCCTGTCTCTCCTCCACATACTCATCCTTATCTGTGCAGAAGCTAGCATAAAATTCTAGAGTGTACGTAGGCCCCCCTCCTCTACGTGGTCTTAGGCCCCCCTTGATTCCCACTTAAGTCGCAACGTTGTGCTACTAGGTGGATGTCTCATTTCACCTAAGTGAGTTAGACCCTCTTCACTCACTTTTTTTATTTATTTACAAACTATATACAGAAAACTAACAAAATCGAATATTCCAATTAGCTGTCGCTAATTAAGAATATTACACAAAAACACTCCTCATAGTAAGGTAGAGTTTGGTTGAAATATTGTTATAAGTTACATTTCTATTTCAAGTAGATCTATGTTTTGCAGAATAATATCAGTTTGATTTCAATGCATGTATGTTGCTATTTTACAATGTATATATGGATTCTTTTTACAGAGATGCTGGTATATACATATATGTGCATGCATGTGTAATTTTATGTTTAGTTTCAATTTGATATTTTTGCAATTTTTAGTACCATTTTTGGTTGAGTATATATATATATATGTTTATGTTTTAATAACGTGATAAAAGCAAACTTTTGTTTCAATGCATTCGAATTTGGTTAAGGATGTGTATATACATCTATTTTATTTTAATGTAACATAGTATTGTTTGATTTCGATGCTTTCGAATTTAGGTCAAATATGTTTATATATATTTATTTTATTTTAATGCAACATGCATTTGGTTATATATATATAAACGAAATGTGGCATATTATAATATATTATACAATATACTATAATATTATATTATATTATAAATCAAATGTAATATATATATATATATATATATATATATATATATATATATATATATATATATATATATATATATATATGGACTTTTTTATTGTTAATATATATTTTTAGAGTATTTAATTAAAAGTTTTATTTATTTTTAATAATTAATTTTTTCTATTTATCAATAATTATTAAATTTATGAAATTGTTAATTTAATGAAACAATTCAGTTTAATGTATTTTAATTTAGTTTGGAATGAGATATGGTTATGGGGACAATTTATTGTGAAATTACTACAAATTTCAAATGGCTTATTAGTCTTTAGCTAAAAGAGAAAAGTAATGTAAATTGTAATGTTATCGAATAAAATAATATTAATTTAGCCAAAGAAAGATGGTTTGAAATTAGATTTTATTAAATAAAATAATATCATTTAAAAATTGTTATAAATATATTTTAATTTCATATTATTCTTGTTTTGAAATCAAAATTGATTTTATATTTATTGATATAAATTTATGTTAACTTTTAATTTATTAATTTTATATTTGTGAACATAGATTTATTGATTCAAGTTAATCCTAAATTTCTCAAGTTTTGAGAATTTGATTTTTTTGAGGTGTAATTTGTTTCTAAAATAAAGAAAAAAAAATCTCTTTTTAGATATAATTTTTGGAGTACAAAGTTTTAAAAAAGGTGCACATCTTGAAGTATTTGATATTTTTTTACATTTGATAAATTTGGCATTTGATAGATTTGGAGCTACCATACAAACAGACACACACACATATATAATAACAACATGAAAAGAATTACACATCTCTTTTATCTTCAAAAACACATTAATAAAATGTCTTAAATATAAACATTTATATTCATTTATTTTATATTATATATATATAGTTGACATTGAAATATTTACTCAACATGGTATGATCTATATTGTCCACATCAATTTTTTTGGTCATTAGTATATTTTTAAGTCCCCTTCATATTAAGCATTAAAGGAATTACAATTCTCCTTCTAGTTTGAATAAAAAAAGACCTATTATATTAGAAATTAGTAGTCATGTGTTTTCTTCTCTTAGTTTTCTTTTAATGTGAAATGTTTTACCTATAATTCATATTATTTTTTTTTTGTTAATAATATTTTTAAATAGCACATATCAATCCTTGAGGTCAATTAGTGATTTCTATGAAGTATTATGTAAACTAAGAGTTCCAAGGTTCAAATCCCCCCAAATAGCCCAATCTATGGAATTTATGTGAGTCCTGTGATGATTTCACGACAAACTTCACAACTAACTTCTGGCTTGAGTAAAAACCACCGTAACATTGCTTGAGGATTGCACCTTCCTTGTGCGACAACATCTCTTAGGGATCGTACTTGGCCTATGCCAAAACATCGCTCGAGGATCACACCTAGCTTGAGATTAACCTTTACACCACAAAGTGCCTTAAGAAAAAACCCTATTACTATTTACCTTATGCCGCTTAAAATTATTATTTACGTAGCCTATTATTTTATAACTCTTTACTACTTATATTTTTTATTACTATTTTTAAACTAAACTCTTGGATATATTTTTTCAGATAAAACAAACATGTTGATTTACATAATGTACGAGTGCAATAACTGTAACCAAATTAAAAATATAGTTAAGTGTGATGTGAGCATAGATGGGAATAAACAAAAGTCTAACTATAGTTCCAACAAAAATGTAAATCAACATAAGAAAACATATGGGCTGAGTCCCCAATAAAAACAATGTACCACGAATCAAAAAGTGTACCCTGTAAACTACGAAAGTATTATAGTGCCATGTGCATGTATAATGTTTTCCTCCAATAAGGTATAGTTCGTATCACCATATGTTGATTTTTAGTATGTGTTTCACATTTTTTTTTGAGGATCTATATATATCTTTTATGTATTTTGTTAATAGTATGGTATAATTGCTTTTGTTTCAATGCATTCCAATTTGGTTAAGGATGTGTATATATATCTATTTTATTTTAATGTAACATATTATGGTTTGTTTGGTTTCAGTGTTTTTTAATTTTTATCTAACATGTTTATATATATTTATTTTATTTTAATGAAATACTAAATGGGTTATGAACATCTTTGTTTGTGAGAGAAGGGTACTATCTCTATTTTACTAAAGTATATATATTCTACATTTTTGGTTTTGAACCTTTAACTTTTTAGGAAAAAACACATGCATTCAACCATTAGGCTATATATATGGTTGTTAATATATATGTTTAGAGTATTTAATTAAAAGTTATAGTTAAATTTTTTATTTATCAATCATTTTTAAATTTATGAAAATTTTAATTTAAGGAAAAAATTATGTTCAATGTATTTTAATTTTGTTTCAAACGAGATATGGTTTATGGGGACAATTTAATTGGAAATCAATATGTTATAAAGTATTATGAAAATTTGAGGTTCAAAGTTCAAATGGCTTATTAGTGTTTAGCCAAAAGAAAAATGGTTTGAAATTAGAGTTTATCAAATAAAGTAATATCATTTAAAGATTATTATATATATATTTCGACCATGTATAATTGACTTCATAGTATGCTTGTTTTGAAATCAAAATTTATTTTATATTTATCAAAATAAATTTATGTTAACTTTCAATTTATTAATTTTATATTTATGAACCTAGATTCATTAATTCAAGGTAATCCAAAAATTATGAAGCTTTGAGAAATTGATTTTTTTCAGGTGCAATTTTTTTCTAAAATAAAAACTCTCTCTTTAGATGTAATCCTTCCTTGGAGTACAAAGTTTAAAGAAAGGTGTACATCTTGAAACATTGGATGTTTCTTTTTATTTGATAGTTTTGGAGCTACCTCACACACAACAAATATTACACTATATCTTTTATCTTCAGCAAGACATTAATAAAATGTATTAACTATAAACATTTATTTTCATTTATTTTATATCATATATATATTATATATATATATATATATATATACATACACATATATATATATATATATATATAGATGAAATTGAAATATTTACTCGACATGGTATGATCAATATTGTCCACATCAAATTTTCTTGAGTCATTAGTATATTTTTAAGTACATGTCCCCATCATGTTAAGAATTAAATGAATTACAATTATCCTTCTAATTTTATTAAAAAAAAACCTATTATGTTAGATATGATCAATGTGTTTTCTTCTCCTATTTTTCTTTTTAATGTGAAATGTTTTACTCATAATTTGTATTAAATTATTTTTTTTGATAATAATTTTAAATACCACATATCAGTGCTTGAGGTCAATTGGTGATTTCTATGAAGCATTATGTAAACTAATATCCAAGGTTCAAATCCCCCTTATGGAATTTATGAGAGTCGTGAGATGATTGCATAGCTAACTTCACAACTAACATGTGGCTTGAGTAGCGACCACCAAAACATTGCTTGGGGATTGCACCTCGCATGAGCCACAACATCGCTTTAGGATCGCACTTGGCCTATACCACAACATCGCTTGAGGATCAAGCGATGTTCCTATTTTTTCCGTAGTCTATAGACTATGATAGGAAGAATGAGAATTTTTCTATTTTTTTTACTAATCAATTGTTCAATTGTTTATGTTTCACTAGATGACCTTGGATTGCTGGATTCTCTTTCATGAGACAAAGTTGCTAGTACAATCGATTGTGTTGCAACTTTAACATCGGTATGTTTGATATGATTTGTGTGTATATTTATTGAACCATTCTTTCTTAACCCTTTCGTCTTGCCAATGTTTGGTCTTCATGTGGTATTTTGAGCACATATTTCTTATGCAATGCCATGGAAATCAATTACATACCATGCTAAATAAGGTGCGAGATCCAAATTTAATATTTGATGGGGTAATTCGCATATTCTAGTGCTAACATCTCTAGTAATAGGAGATTTTCATAATGCATGGCCAAAATCATCAATGTACATGTTTTCAATAGTTTCTTCCAATTTTCTAGCACCATTTATTGACATGACTAGCTATAATATGTCATTTCATTCAAGAACCATCAAGGTAGCCCCTCCCAGATTTGGTTGGTCTATGCCAACCTTGGATGAGTCTAATTCATCAACTAGCTAATCTTAGAGGTTATTTTTGGTTGATGTCGAGGGATATATTTCATTTTTGATCTTTCTCTATTCCTTTTTATCTTGTTCCTTTCAATATTTTGAATGTTTGTTGACAATTTGTGATATTGCACAAGTCTCACATTTTTTGTAGACAATACTTGTTTATTTTCATTGTTAGTCAAGATATTACTTGAATTAGGAATGATAGTATTTACTTTGGTGGATTTAATATATTTTCTTATGAAATATAATGATTCTACTACCCGTCCATTATCATCTCTAAATTTCTAGAAGTCAACAATAACATTATTTTGGCAAGATACATTTTCTCAAAAAATAGTCCCCGCATTTTACATTGTTTTCTAGTTAGATCCTATTTTTTTTTCACTTCTTGTTTATTTTGTCGTAATTAGTAATTTTAGGAGGATTGTATGGTAATTATCTAAAATCAATGACATGACTAACACCACTACTCTATTATAAATTTTTGAAAGAGGGATGTAATGGTACAAAGAAAAACACCATGTAAATCATTATAGAATTTTCATTTAATGTCCTTAACTAATACATTATCTTCCACGGATTACTCATAATAATATTTGTAGGCCATTTTGAGCCACTTGCATATATTTTTTTGGCCGCTATCTATAATTTTAACAATTTGATTCTCACTGTCAAGTGGTTTATTCATTAGCAATTGCAACAATGTGCTTAAAGTTTTCTTTAGGGATGTATTGTAAAAATATCCATGGGGGATTCACTGAGAGAGAAATACCATATCACGTGCATTCATATTGGGGGATATATATCCAGGAAAAAATGAAATAATATATCGACCATATATTAGGGGGTAAAGGGTTTTATATTGGAAGGTATAAAAAATAGAGCTCAAAGTTAATATAGGGGTATAAAAAATGTTAATGAAAAAATGGATACCTACAATATATGGTGAAATTATGAGTTTTTTAAATTGGGAAGATTTATTGGGTTGTATTGGTAAGGGGTTAAATAATGTGATTTTCAGAGGTATTTTCTAATATGTAGCCAAATTATGGGTATTGTTTACTATGCCACGAATGGACGTGATACGTCAGAGATTCATAGAGTGAAACCCCTATGAAAATATCTCATACATATTTATGAAAACATGTTCTCTAGTTTATGTTAATGTTAGATGATTTTTTTTTTGCATAATTATTTAAATAATTTTTTATCTTATAGTCTTACCACTCACAAATATGTTGCAAAATCATGTATGTATGTATTTTTTTCTCCATACTTGGGTTCATATACTACTGGAAATGAAAAAAATGTTATAATATAGGGAATTATATAGAGATACTATTAGTGAAGAACTCAAGGAATAAACATATTGACCCATAAAATTCCATGGATTTTCAATTAGATAGTTTGTCATAATATATCTAACAAAATATTACTTAAATTCAGAAATCTACACTATGAGGGTTAATTTCTCCTTATTTTTATGGATTCATTAGTAATTGTGCGATGCTTATACATGCAATAGATTCAATATAAATAACTAGAGAAAATTGAAATAAATCCCACAATCAAAAAGTAATACAAGATATAATCGAGGGAACCATTTTGGGAGAAAAACTAGTTGGAATTTTGGGTTACCATACTCTCTTTCTATGAATGGAAATGGATGGAAGTACAATAGAGTGATACCTGTGGACCATAAGCTACTACAATATACAAACCCTATTTATTCTCTCTCTCTCTCTCTCTCTCTTTCTCTCTCTCTCTCTCTTTATCCACTCTTGACTACTTTTCTCATTAATGGAACTAGATGCACTCCCATTGATTGGAACTTATTTTCCTCCTAATGGCTCGATTATAGCACAATTCGATAGCCTACTAGAGGTTAACATTGAATATTTAAACTCTTATAAAATTTTCACTCTGCTAGAATATGCGTCATCATGATCATATGGTTGGATCCTTTTCCATGAATAATGGGCATTGATGGGGCATCCATGTGACATAAATTTTTCATATGGACTTTAATTAAGGTGATTATTATGCTAGGAAAATTATATATGTATAGAATAGAGGTATGAGATGTAACAATAAAGAAAAAAAATGTATCCCCAAAGTAACACTATTTGAAGTATCAAAGTTCTTTTGGAAGTTTCAAAACCCTAATTTTCCATAATGGACTATTGTAAATATTGTAATGAGCTATGTTATAAATCTTCAATAAATGATATGTTTTTCATGTTTTCAACAATAGTATTTGTAAATAATGCAATGAGCTATGTTATAAAGCGCCATAGGAAGTATGTCTTATTTTAGTAGTTTTCTATTTTGTAGGTGTCACTGAACACTTATGATGGTGTTCCCCCAAGGGGGAGGGTTCTGTAACAACCCTGGTAAAAATTCATGTAAAAAAAATTTATATAATACCACAGTTGATTGGACACATATTACAAGCTAAATGGTGGGAAAAACATCTTAGTGGGTGTTCATTTCGGTTATTATGGGTAGAGAAAATTGGCAAAGGAAATGGAAAATACATTGGAAAGGCATGAGGAATTAATTGGAATTATATTTATGAAAATAATAGAAATTAGGAGAAAATGAAGGTGAAAGGTCACAGGTTCCATGTGAGGAGGAAAATGAAGAAAAAATAATGGAAAATGAAGAAAATAGAGGCCTCATTAATAAAAGGGCTTCTAAGGATTAGTGGGCAAGACTTAGTCAGTTCAGTTTTGGAACTCTCATTATTCTCTCTCTCTCTCATACTCTTGGATGCATATATTTTTCTTGTAGAACTCTTGGAGAAGGTGGCATACTTGGAAATATGGAGAAAGAAGGAAAAGGAAGAGCGGGAAAACATAAGAGGACATCAGGATCAACAAATACAAGTTTTGATTGCAGGTACCGAGTTGCATGTATGTATTTTGGACTAGTTTTGGCATGCATGGTGTATGCATGTGGATTTTCCTAACCTTTCCATTTCTAGGATAGCCATGGTGTTGTGGGATTATTTCCATTGATTTTTTTTCTGGTTGTTTCTCATGATTCATTTACTAGTGAGTTGAGTTATTAGTTCTTGGAAGCCTTGGTTGGACAAACACTCTGGAAGACCGGAAGACAACTCTAGGTTAAGTTACTAGTCCTAGAAGCCTTGGTTGGACAATCTTTCTCGAAGCCCTAAGTTGGTTGAGCTACTAGCCCTAGAAACCTTGGTTAGAAAAATGATATGGAATCCCTGTAACATTTTGTTATGAGTTACTAGTCCTAGAAGCCCTAGTTGTTACAAAAACTCTAACGCCCTGGAAAAAATTGGATGGAGATCAATCCATGATGGTTAGTGATGTCCAACCATGAGGTGGAATCACTAGTTTAGAGTTGAGACAGTTTGGTCTCTGGAGCCCTTGTTTGGTGCCGATTTATGTGTTTGATAAAGTCCCACATTCATGCTTGGAATATGGCACAGGGGTGATTAGATGAAGTGAGACTTGGCTCAACAAATCTATGGTCAGGTGGAATGTGGAAGTCCCATCTCCGGTTGGTTTCCACATTCAGTAATGAAGAGATCATTCCCTGGTATTTGGTATGAAAATGTACTAGTTTATGTATGGGTTTTATTGTTGTTGTATCCATTGTATTTATGTTGCTATTATGTTGGTTATAAGGATGCATTTTATCAGTGATGATGTATGGCTCTATCTATTTTTTAACCTGTAAATGAACACACAATGTATGAACTAATCATATTATTTTGGATGGGAGCTTTGGAGATGGCGTGCGAAAATAGGAAAACTTTGTAATCTGATGCCAAATGGACCACGACGAGGGTCAATCTAGCCTTTATAGACACCCTCACAGACAACCAAAACCCGCACTTGATCGATTGGAGCACCGGGTTTTCACATCAGAACAACTTGGATCAGACGATTTCATTGCCTAGAACAAGCTAGCCACTACGTTAATATTCAAATCCAGTCATAGAGAGATCTTCGACAATCTACTATGGACCATTGAAAATGGGTCTCAACATTCATTTGAAGTGATTGATGGGGAAGATAGGGGCTTTTGGAGAATGGAAACTAAAGCACCACTACACCTGATTATCCTAGTAGTAAGTTTTGGCAAGGACCCGAATCATCGTTCGCTGTTAGAAAAAGAGGTGTTGTCTTTTAGAGAGATTTATGGGTTCGATTTGTCAACTCTCTAGCCTCACCTACACATTCGACTCGGTGAAACAATATTTTTCAAACTGATTTGTCTAAGAGGTGAGTCATCCACTGATTAAATTACATGCAATATCTACTGGGTTGCTAAGGAAGGATCCACTAGGAAGTAGGCTTGCACAAAGGATGGAAATGTCACTGGAACCAAGGAAGACAATCATATGCTAGATCTGGCATAAACAAAAAAATCAAAGTCTCCAATAGAAGTCTCTCCCCCGATCACAGGAGTAGCAAGCAAAGTTGATATGGGGTTTCTTCGTCAAGATCCTAGGTACTTCTAGGACATGATGGATCCTTTCTCACACCAGAAAATAGATCTATGTCCTGATCGGGAACATGTAGTTTTTGATCCATCAAATCTGGAAGCGCATAACCCTATCCAAATATTCATAAAGCCCCCTGATGCAAAATCAACATTTTTTTGGGTCCAATCATCCCAAAGGGTGTCCCATCTGAAGCAGAGTATCTGTGTTAAGCTCAACATTGACATGAATCACCCAAGTTTGATCTACGTTCGAAAGTCAATGCATAATGAATGATTTCTTCAAGAATAAAATGTATCTCCTTCATCCACCATCATCCTCAACCTGAGACTATGAGGAGGATCTACTAGAACAGGAAAAACAAAGACCACAGAGGGGATGACAAGATCTAGTCTTCCCAAAGGTACAACTCCAAATCAAGGGAATATCAATGGAGGCCTTTCTTTCAAAGAAATTCTTAAAGGAAAACATGTGGCAACAACTTATTCAAATTAGGCACATAATATCCCTCGGACCTATATTGTGGAAAAAATAAATCAAGTGATAAAATTGACTATAGACTCATCATAAATAAATGATACATATGAATCCAAAGCGGTTATATGTAGATTCAACAGTTTCTAGCCAAAACCTATGGAACTCTTCCACTGGGTCCTTAGAAATTGGTCACTAGATTGTGAGATTCATCTATGTACTACAAGAAGCACCATGTTTTTGGGGATCCATGGGGTTTTTTATTACTCCATGGTTCCCATAATTTGATGTAAACAAAATGATAGTATCAATAATGCCTGTCTAGGTCAGGTTGCACAATATTCCTCTTCATTTCTGGCATTAAAAAACTCCTAGACGGTATTGGGAATATCTTAGGGAGATACATCAAGATAGATATGCAAAGAATGGAAGAAAAAATCTACACATTCGTCATAATATGTGTGGAGGTGGACCTCAACAAAGGTTTGGTGTGTCACATAAAATTGACACAAAACAAATATATTTCTAAGTAATACCTAAATTTTAGATGTTGAATATACCAAAAGATATGACTTCTACAAAATATGTGTCCTAATGCAAAGAGAGAGACACGAAGAAAGAAGAAAACAGGAAAGCAGCCCTAAGGATGGAAATTTCCTCTGCCCTCAAACGACGAGGATGAAGAAGAAATGGAACCCCCTTCAAATGAAGGAAATCAAAATACACAAGAAAACATGGAAAAGGAGGATGAAAATGGTGTTGGTACAACCATTCCAATTCCCTCAACGTAGCTGGAGAAGAATTCTGACACAAAATATTTGTGGGGATCCAAACATCATCATGTTTTAAAAAGCTCGGATCTCAAGAAGGAAAATCCAAGAATGGAAGAAGAAAATCAGCCAAGAATTGTATCTACCATACCATCTCAAGGAGATTGGCAGAAAGCACAAAATAAGGAATGGAGGAAATTTTAACCTTTTCTCATTTTTTTAGCTTGTTTATCGATTTATGATCACAAACTTTTAACAAGCTTGATGGAATGCTTATAGCATCTATAACATGTAATTTTTTTTTCATTAATAAAATTACGATTTTTCCGAGGGAAAAAGAAGGCACAATATATCTATGGTAAAAAATATTGTATTTTAGCTTATGATGTAAGGGAGAAATGCTTCTTAGCGATTATTAGATGAGTAAGAGACCTCTATGTTTAAATCTGTAGTTTATACCTGTAGATGCAATGTTTGTGACATGTTTGAGGAAATTCTTGTCATGGCTAGGAGGGGTCCAGATGAGTTATTCATGATGTATTTTCTTCCATACCTTTGTTTTAATGTTATTTAACCTCTCCTGAAGTTTGATGAAGTTCTCGGTAGTGGCCTGGGCTTTGGGGCTAAAAAGGTGGTACGAATCTCAGAGATGTAGGCACATAACTGACATTTTGGGGCCCTGGACGCGACCTTGCCAAGGCATGCCCACAACTATAGGTTGCTAACTTCTCCCTTTCCATTACATGCTCAAAAATAAGGCCTAAAGTGATCAATAATCAGTCCCCCTTCAGGGTTCAGGGGTCTGAGAGGTTGGGCTATCTCTTGGAGGTGTTGCTGAAGTTGTGTAAGGTTTGTTTGTTAGGTTTCCATCAGTTCCACTTCCTTAGGTCATATAGGAGTTTGAATGTCATATTAGTAGCCTTTCATTGCATGTTTACCCCAGTTGGTCAGTTACTTGAATAAATGTGGTAATAGGGTTTTATATTCAAATATAAGAAGGTCACATAACACTTCGTCCAATTGTGCATCAAATTTCCATTCTATCCTTGCAATGCAAAGGAATTTCCTATTTTCATATTCTTCAAAATTTAAATTTCAAAGAAGACAAACTTTTTAATTTGGGCTCCTATTTGGAGCAAGGAATATTTAAATTTCAAGACGGGGGGAGGATCTAGGCCCCAATCCTATGATAACATTAGTAGTAAATGACAAGGACTCATAAGTCCAATACGATTCAACTAGAGGGTTCTAAATCCAAGGAAATTTAACGATAGTGGCAAAGTGGAATTACACCTTGTGTAGATGAAGGACATTGGAGGACATATGTGCTCCGAGCTAATAGAAGATATGTGGCACTAAATGCAGGAGATTGCTTACACCTAGAGATCTCACTCGAGAAGGTGACAATTTTTAAATGTGAAACACACCATTTTCATAGGCCCGAGGGTCACTTTGATGAGTAGAAAGGTTCATAACATTTATACCTTCATGCGAACTCTCTGCTAAGGTGGTGGACCAGAAGCTGGAGTGGATGCATGCTCACATGGAGAGGAGATTAATTGGCATGGTGCCTAAAATTTTTCCACTGAAGGTAAGGGTCTGTGACACTAGGAAGGGCACCAAAGAAGAAGAGGCTAAGGGCTTCTCGATTTTTATTCTGAACTCCTACGAAGTTGTAATGGAAAAGCACTTCAAGAAGATGGACTAAGCCATGGCAAGTAGACTACTCATAATGGTGATGTGGAACTAGGCCCCTCTACAATAAAATAATCAAATTTAATACATGTGTTGCAAATATAAACTGTTTTTGGGTATTTTTGTAGAATTTTCAAGTATTTTTTAGTGCAATGTAATAATAAATAAAACCTAAAATAGTAAGAGAAAAATATCATAGCTATACTGGAATTTTGAGATAACCCATGTAACAATGAAATTATACCAGTGATGAAAACCAACTTTTATAAATAAAATAAATACCAATCCTCTTGAAAACAAACACTTAAATTTAGTTATATTGACCAATACCCACTCCGGTCACCCCTTAATATACATGGAAATTTATAAAGAAAAGGCCCATTAATGTTGCATTTTTAAATAACACATCAATTTTCACGTAGACCATTAACTACCATCCTTTCACCTTCTCCTTCCATGCCTGTGAAAAGATAGGTGTTTTGCGTCTCCATCCTAAGTCACTAAATCATACGCTCTTTTGGATCTTGTGTGTTAACGTTCGGCCTAAAACATTCCCATGTTGTTCCGTTTCAAACGTTGCCATATCTGCATTTTATTTAATTGGTTGTTCAATTTCAATTTTCATGCGTGCATTCTGCCAACTTTATCTCTGCATATATTCTCTCTTCCTCTCATAAAAATCCTGTTTTCCAACTTTTAGGCATCACATTACAGAGCCAATTCATTGAGCCAACAATGAGAAAATCTCTGAAAATGTGCTATCGGGGTAATTTTGTAAGGAGGAAAAGGAAGAGAAAGCATCGATCATCAGCAGCCAAGAGAAGAAAGGCAGAGGAAGAGGAAAACACTCATCGAGTCACAAGCGTAGCAGAGAATACCGATATTGCAGCAAAAGAGGATGAAGAAGAGGTGAGAGTAATTGATTTTGAAGAATTCACTCAATCAGTGAATCACAACAGAATGGAAAAATTGATGTAATGTCATCCATAAAAACCAGAGCTTCCTATACCATCAGCAACAATTCAGAGAATGCCATCTTCCCTCGGATAGAATTGGCAATAGCTTCGACCTCTGAAATTCGAAATATTTTCTCAGCGTTTGGATTGGTTGTCGATGGAGTTTAACTTGTGCTTTGACACAATATCTTTTGCCTTGAATAGGTAAATCATTCTGTACTCAAATGGTGGTGCAGTGTGAAGTGGCTACGGGTAGTATTAAATTACTTCCATAATTTTGACAGCAACGGAAATTATTCTCATAAACACTCGTCATAGTAAAGCAAAGTTTGGTTGAAATAGTGTTATAAGTTACATTTCTATTTCAAGTAGATATATGTTTTGCAAGATAGTATAATTTTGATTTCAATACATGTATGTTGCTGTTTTAGAAGGTATATACATATATTATTTTTACAGAGATGATGGTATATACATATATGTGCATGCATGTGCAGGGGTTTGTAACTTTTCATTTTATGTGTAGTTTCAATTTGATATTTTTGTAATTTTTAGCATGTGTTTCCCATTTTTGGTTGAATATATATATATAATATATATATATATATATATATATATATATATATATATATATATATATATATATATATATATATATATATATACATATACATATATATATATATATATATATATATATACATATATATATATATATATATATATATACATATATATATATATATATATATATATATATATATATATATATATATATATATATATATATATATATATATATATATATATATATATATATATATATATATATATATATATATATTTATTTGGTATAATCTCTTTTGTTTCAATGCAGTCAAATTTGGTTAAGGATGTGTATATACATTTATTTTATTTTAATGTAACATAGTATTGTTTGGTTTCAATGCTTTTGAATTTTGGTCCAAGATGTTTATAGATATTTATTTTATTTTAATGTAATGTGTATTTGGTTATATTATTATTATTATTATTATTATTATTATTATTATTATATAATACTTCTACTTTATTTTTACGCCGTAAGGCGTTATTATTTGAAAACAACATACCTGTTGCTTTGCTGTCTTTTCTGTGCATCGTTGGATTTTTTGTTAGACGATTAAAATCACCTTGCCCATAGATTTGAAATCTGCTACTTATTGGCCAGATGGCATCAAACATTGGTTAGTTATTGAAGTTAGTTATGACCCTCGCATTCGCATTCGCCATTCGCCTCTGCATATTAAAATTGTGCTGAGAATTACAGATCTATGAAGAAATATTGCGCAGGATGTATCCATGCCCCTTCGCTTTTCATTCATTGAAAAAAATAGCTGCAATTAGAAATGAGAACTAATATTGTCAAGGAAACAATATGTGAGCAATTTTTTCTATGTAGTTCGATTGGTCAATCACAGATGCTGCAATCACACACTTCTTCACCAAGGATGTTGTTTGCCACAGACGCTACTGCAGCATTTCCTCAGCTCCACCCTTCACAACAGGGTCCTATTCAAGATTCCACGGTAACTGCAAAAATGTAAAGATGTTAAGCTTCAGATTCATACTTTCTTTATATGCCTAGAGTAGAATTCAATTTCTTCCCATTTAAGTTTCTGATTGCACGTTATGTACCAACAAACCACATGAAAATTGAGCTCTGAGTCTATTGCCCCTTTCCATTTGGGAGAAGTTCTTCTGTATTATAATTTCTGCATATTAGGTTAGTAATGACAATATATTTTAACCCCTTTGTTTCTGCCTCTGTCCTCCTGATTTGGTATTGACTATGGTTTTTCAATGTCTACGATATTTTCCATTCTTTGTTTCTACCTTTGGCCTCCTCATTTGGTGTTGACCATTGTTTTTCAGTGTCTCTATCAACATTCAAAATGGCTGGGAGTCATTTTATTTCCGATATTTCATTGATGAGAGAAAATAATTCCTTACTTTTAAGGTGTAAAAATCATAAATAAGTATTGCAGTTATGGTATGGTATGGTATGGTGTGAGCCTCTCTGCTAAATGTAGTTATGCTAAATGTAGTTATCCATTGTTGCAGAAGATAATCAGATGCATTCATACCTTCCCACCGTTCGCCGGTTCGGCACTGGGGAGCATGTAATAGTCAATGTAGTTAGAAATAGTAATTTACTTTTATATACTTGTCCATGGTGAGAATGTTTGAAATAAATTTAAAGTTGCAACTACTTTTGAATGCATCTGATTATTTATTTATGGTCGATTATTTATTTATGGTTTTCATTCACTTTTTATTATCTGTTGTTAAAAATTAGGACATTCACTATTAGGGTTTTTGTGGTTTTTAAATCATGTTTGTTAGATTTTTTAGTTTTTTTTTTAAATCCATTTTTATAGTAGTTTTTTTGGTTAATTATCTAAAAAAAAATTCATGTAAAAATTAATAGTTTTTAGTTTTAGTTTTTAATTATATGTTAAATTTTGTAATTTTTATTATTTAACGATTTTTTATACGTGAAGGTTTTTCTTTATTATATTTTATGTCTCTATTTTATGTGATTTTTCTTTATTATATTTTATGTCTTACGGCGTTTCCTTTGCAACATCTGGAGCAATTGCTAGTTTATTTTATTTTGAACTTGTGATTTTTTAGGAAAAAACACAAATATTGTGTGTGTGTATATATATTATGAGTTATTCAGTTGTTAATATATATTTTTAGGGTATTTAATTAAAATTTATAGTATTTTAATTGTTAATTTTTTTTATTTATAAATAATTATTAAATTTATGAAAATATTAATTTAATGAAAAAATTCAGTTCAATGTATTTTAATTTAGTTTGGATTGAGATATAGTTTATGGAGACAATTTAATTGGAAATCACTATGTTATAAAGTATTATGTAAATTTGAGGTTCACAGTTCATATGGCTTATTAGTATTTAGCCAAAATAGAAAACTTATGTAAATTGTAAGGTTATCAAATAAAATAATATTAATTTAACCAAAAAAAATGGTTTGAAATTAGAGTTTATGAAATAAAATAATATCATTTAAATATTGTTATAAATATATTTTGACCATGTATAATTGACTTCATACTATGCTTGTTTTGAAATCAGAAATGATTTTATATTTATCAGCATAAATTTATGTCAATTTTCAACTTATTAATTTTATATTTATGAAAATAGATTCATTCATTCAAGTTAATCCCAAATTTATGAAGCTTTGAGAAATTGATTTTTTTTATGTCCAATTTTTTTATAAAATAAAAAGTCTCTTTAGATGTAATCCTTCCTTGGAGTACAAAGTTTAAAGAAAATCATACACTTTGAAACATTTGATCATTCTTTACATTTCATAGATTTGGATCTACAAAACACACACACACACACACACATGTGATAGATTTGGAGGTACCTCATACACAACATATATATATATATATGTGTGTGTGTGTGTGTGTGTGTGTGTGTGTGTGTGTGTGTAAAAGAAAAGAACTACACATCTCTTTTATCTTCAACAACACATTAATTAAATATCTTAACTATAAACATTTATTTTCATTTATTTTATATAATATATACATAGTTGACTTTGAAATATTTACTCAAAGTGGTATGATCTATATTGTCCACATTGATTTTTTTATTGGGTCATTAGTGTATTTTTAGTACATGTTCCCCTTATATTAAACATTAAAGGAATTACAATTCTCCTTATAATTTGAATAAAAAACAACTATTATATTATAAATGATCAATGTGTTTTCTTCTCCTATTTTTATTTTTAATGTGAAATGTTTTACTTATAATTCATATTAAAATATTTTTGTTAATAATATTTTAAATACCACATATCAGTCCTTGAGTTAAATTGGTGATTTCTATGAAGTATTATGTAAACTAATATCCAAGGTTCAAATCCCCTCGAGTAGCCTAATATATGGAATTTATGTGAGTCCTGATATGATTGCATGACTAACTTCACAACTAAATTGTGGCTTGAGTAGCGACCACCACAACATTTATTGGGGATTTCACCTGGCATGTGCCATAAAATTGCTTGGGGATCACACTTGGTGTATGCCAAAACATCACTCAACGATCACACCTTGCCTGAGAGTAATATTTACACCATAAATTGCCTTGAGAAAAAATATTATTACCATTTACTCTATGCCACTTAAAATTATTATTACTATTTATTAATGTAACCTGTTATTTTATAACACTTTACCACTTATATTTTTTATTACTATTTTTAAACTAAACACTTAGCTACACTTTTTCAGAGGAAAAAGTTATGTTGGTTTATACAATGTACCAATGAAATAAACATCACCAAATGAAACATATAGTAAAGTATGATGTGAGTATACATGGGCATAAAAAAAAGTCTAAATATAGTTCCCAAAAAAATGTAAATCAATGTAAATAGACATCTAGGGTTAGTCCCCAATAAAAGTAGTGTACCACGAATCAAAAATTCTCGATGCCAGACAATGACAGTAAAATAACCAACACATAGAAGCAAAAGCCTGGATTGAAGGAATTACTAAGACCAAAAAGGGAAAACAACAAATAATGTATTTTGAGAAAACACCCTATAAACTACGGAAGTATGATAGTGTCATGTCCATGTATAAATTCTGCCTCCAATAAGGTATAGTGCATATCACCATATGTTGTAGTAAGCCATAGCTTGGATAATTAGTTAGCAATGATGTTCTTCTCCCGAAAAATAGGTTGGAAGGTGATATAGTTGAAAGAGTCCGCAAACTGTAAATTTGCTCTAGCTAGTGTGCCAGGAGGGGGACAATTTTTTTTATTGTTGTTCATACAGTTTATGACTACCCAAGAGTCCCCAAATATTGATAGTTTGTCAATATACAATTTCCGAGAGAATCAAAGAAGCGCCCAGAGTGCCACTACTTCTACATGAATGTTTGTGCCGGTACTGTCATTCTAGTAATGTTGTTCCACTGAAGTGTATATTGGCATCTCTGATCTAGTTTGAGCCATACCCTGAAACCACACTATCCCTGTTATGCTACATCGTCAAAGTCTCATGCATGATCTGATATACAGTGTGCAATCAGGCGACAGGAAATATCCTATAGAGGAATGTACTTTTCATAGTGCCTGTACAATTCCACAAATATACTATGCATGATATGTGAGGTATCAACAGTGATACCCTCAAATATTTTCTCTCTCTCTCTTTATCCACTCTCGACTACTTTTCTCATTAATGGAACTAGATGCAATCCCATTGATTGGAACTTTTTTTCCTCCTAATGGCTCGATTATAACACAATTCAATAGCCTACTAGTGGTTAACATTGAATATTTAAACTGTTATAAAATGTTCACTCTAATAGAATATGCATCATCATGATCATATGGTTGGATCCTTTTCCATGAATAATGGGGGTTGATGAGGCATCCATGTGACATAAATTTTTCATATGGACTTTAATTAAGGTGATTCTTATGCTAGGAAAATTATCTATGTATAAAATAGAGGTATGGGATGTAACAATAAAGAAAAAAAATGTATCCCCAAAGAAACACTATTTTAAGTATCAAAGTTCTTTTGGAAGTTTAAAAACCCTAATTTTCCATAATGGGCTATTCTAAATATTGTAATGAGCTATGTTATAAATCTCTAGTAAATGATATGTTTGTCATGTTTTCAACAATGGTATTTGTAAATAATGCAACGAGTTATGTTATAAATCTCCATAGGAAGTGTGTTTTATTTTAGTAGTTTTCTAGTTTGTAGGTGTCACTGAACACCGATGACATTGTTCGCCCAAGGGGGAGGGTTCTGTAACAACCCTGGTAAAAATTCATGTAAAAAAATATATATAATACCACAGTTGATGGGATACATATTACAAGCTGAATGGTGGGAAAAACATCCTAGTGGGTGTTCATTTTGGTTATTATGGGTGGAGAAAATTGGCAAAGGAAATGAAAAATACATTGGAAAGGCATGAGGAATTAATTAGAATTATCTTTATGAAAATAATAGAAATTAGGAGAAAATAAAGGTGAAAGGTCACAGGTTCCATGTGAGGAGGAAAATGAAGAAAAAATAATGGAAAATGAAAAAAATAGAGGCCTCATTAATAAAAAGGCTTCTGAGGACCAGTGGGAAAGACTTAGTCTATTCAGTTTTGGAGCTCTCATTATTCTCTCTCTCTCTCATACTCTTGGATACATAGATTTTTCTTGTAGAACTGTTGGAGAAGGTGGCATACTTGGAAATATGGAGAAAGAAGGAAAAGGAAGAGCAGGAAAGCACAAGAGGACATCAGGATCAACAAATACAACAAGTTTTGATTGTAGGTACCGAGTTGCATGTATGTATTCCTCACTAGTTTTGGCATGCATTGTGTATGCATGTGGATTTTCCTAGCCTTTCCATTTCCGGGGTAGCCATGGTATTGTGGGATTATTTCCATTGATTTTTTTCTGGTTGTTTCTCATGATTCCTTTAGTCGTGAGTGGAATTATTAGTTCTTGGAAGCCTTGGTTGGACAAACAATCTGGAAGACAGGGAGATAATTGTGGGTTGAGTTACTAGTCCTAGAATCCTTGGGTTGAGTTAAGATTTTTTTTTCCTTCAATTTTATTGTTGAGAAACTATTCCTCAACAATTTTTGTTGGAAAATTATATGTTTCTTGGAATATTTTATGGGAATTTATTTATTTGCAAACTAGATTTTATATGTCTTTCTTTTACTTTCTAATTAGTTAATCTAGATGTTATGTTTACTCCATGTTTTTGCATGAGAATTCTTCCAATTTTCGATCTCCGTGGACTTGTATAGTATCAATCTATGAAATAAAAAACTATTTCATATAAGCATCTATTCTATCACATAATTATAATAAATATTTCTTTTATGTCATTGATTTAGTATCATTTAGTTATTTCTAGTATTTTTTTCCATTAATGGAATTAGTGTAATTTTTGATGCTATATTATAGTGGAATGGGACAGATCCAATTTGAAAATTTATTGCTTGTTTTTTTTGGATTTCCATATATAGGTGTTTTGAGGGATTATATTTGGTCAATTCTTATTTCCATTATTAAATCCCATCGAATGTATTTTCCAAGCCTTTAATCCAAATTATGTGGGCATCCAAAGTAGGGGAGAGTCTAACTGGGCCTCTATTTTAAGTTAGATCCTTTTTTGGAGTGGTGAGACAATTTTCCCCATCAAGAGGTGTAAATCGAATGGTAAGAAGTATCATTTTGTAAATTATATTATAGTGATAGAACCATATTATAGAGGAGGTATTAATAATATATATAACAATTATGAGTGAAGGCCTAGGAGCCAAGATATTATGATGATATCTCTTTGGCCATGTAACATGGTTGGAAAAATTCATTAGAAATATATACATGTATGGGGGGTAATTATGAAGCATGTGTACCCATTTATTTGAGATAATGGGTTGACATATTTCGAAACTATGAAAATTTGATATACATATCATCCAAGATATCTTTCGAGAGCTTAAGTAATGGATTAGGTATTAGGATATGGGATGATATAATTATGTGTCCATACTCCCTATCACATGATCCATCATTAGTAAGAGTTCATACCTTTATGAAAAAGTAAGTATTACATACCATCTATGAAATATATACATGTAATAATTGGGATCGTGAGAGATGGATTAGATTGAAACACCTATATCTGCTAGAACCTTTAAGAGATCAACTTCAAAGATATTTTTGTCATGTGTGAGGTGTTTCTCCCATGAAAAATTATGATATGGGTTCAATGGGATGTGGTCAAATTGGGCAATGTTTCTAAGTCAATTAGAGATATTTCCTAAAATTTCCTCTTTTCAACATCCATCTCATATACAACTAGAGGTATATTCGGGGTGAGGACCATCCCCAAAAAATAAGATTCTTCTTATGAATATTGACTCAGAATAAAATTCTTGTGGAAAATTTTATTTGAAATCATGATATCTAATAACATACCCATTACTCCTTTTTTCTAGGGGTAGACAAAATAATAAAATATCGATTCCTATAGTGCATCCTCACTTAATAGGTATGACATATTGCTTTTGTAGATTTGGAGAAAGAGATTCAAATGTCCCAAGATTGGATGACAATCCTGCTAACTTTGAAGGTACAAAATATCCCAAAATTTAGATACATAAACTATTTCTAAGAAGATTAAGGAAAATAATATGAATTTTTTTTTTTATCATCGTAATATGGTTAGCTTTGAACCAAGTCATATTTACACAAGAATTAGTCATTTCAAGGACGATGGCTAGTCAAGAAAATACTATTTTAAATGAAAAAAATAGAACAAATGGAGTAGGTCCAATTTAATCCTTAATATATGAGTTCATAGAAAATAATTAACTCAATTATTCACTTCTTCTTTAGAGAATTCAACCCAAAATTTAGCTTTAAAGGCCTTGATACAAGTTAAAATTTCATCATAAAACAAGAGAATTCAACTTCAAATATGGATGGTAAAGTAGCATAAAGATATTTGATTTTATAATAGATATTTTAAAGGTAATTGATGGGTGATATATGCGTGTGGGGTTTGTTGTTGACCTCATAGGAAATCAAGAAATCATTTTTTTCATAGGAAATCAATACATCAATGAATTCTAAAGTATTTGAATTCTAATTTTTATGGTGGCTTGTAAAGATTATGTGGTGGGGCATCAAAAATTTTATTTAACTCATAAGACTCCATTAACCTCCAAAAAATATTAGAATTTATCATCTTGTGTAATGGATCCTTCAATTTTCTCAAGAATTTGGGGAGAACAAATATTTTCATGTTTTCTATTGGAAAAACAATCATGATGATGCATAATATAGAAATGAAGTTTGATATAAGGATGACACAAATGAGTTAAATAAGGGGATTTAACCATTCCACATTATCCTAATATTAATGTATCTCATGATTCAAACCCATATATCTATCACTTGTCAATTTATATATAAACAATGGGATTGAGAGCTACTAGATAGGGAAATATTAGCACAAACCTTAAGGTAATATATTGTAGGAATGCCATTAATGAATATTGTTTTTAATCATGATGATCTTGGGAAATTCATGATATGATGGGAATACAAGCAGATGGTAGCTTATTTTTAGTAATCAAACATTGAGGAGACACCACAGTTTGTTGGGCATGCAAACTTTGCTAAGATAAATATTGGTTTCCTCCAATTCTATTGTCCTTGATTATTGTGGTGGTTTGAAATTGAAATAGTGGTTATAATTTTTTAATGAGCATTATATAAATCTACTTCTTTTTATTTATATTTCTTGGTCCTTCAATGTTTGGTGTCTATTGTTGATTCCAAGATAATATTGAGAGGGGGCTGAATCAATATTATACTACAAAAAACATTTAATATCTCTTAACTATTTCACATAGTAACATCATAATTAAAAAAATATACACATAGATCATGAGATATAGATATGAGGATACCCATATGGGAGAAATCCATGGAATAACTTATTCTTTATATATAAATGTAGGCACCCACCTACTGTCACATTCAATTTATTGGAACCAACTAGAAGGATATACCCATCACCTAATATTTATACCTACCAATATGAAGGAGAATCCAGTCCCATGATTTATAGGAAATTACTAAAATGAGACATCGATACCTTAATATTTACAAGCATCAACCTCAAGGAGACATTGATCGCTTTCTTTGTGCACTAACCTACATTTCCTATCAGATTTTTTTTCATAACATTTTCTAACTTATATAAATAGGCTTTCCAACTAAATTTGATCATACAAGCTTATTGATTTATGATCTAACATTTGGCTCTTACTTACAGAAGTATAACTCTACATTTCCTTGACTAAATCAATTATCCTTGCACAACTCTGCACATCAGTATCTCTAATCTGATATTGATATAACACTACTCATAAAATTCTAATCGTATTTTTATCTCCTGACTCAGCTTCAATTGCAACTTACATCTACGCTCATATGTTCTAGTCTTTGTTGATGTCACCATACTTTAATTTGCAAATTTTTTATAATTTATTTGATTGAATTTTATATCATATATCAAATTTGATTTATTGTGCTCTCCTCTTTATTGATTTTGATCTTATACTGTCTAAACTCACACTCTCTTATTCTCTGAAGTCAATTGCAGCTCAACTACAATTTATATCTACATTTAGATATTATATAGTCTTTACCTTTAACCAGCGTACTGAAGAGCCACACTTAGTCCCTTTCTCTCTTATTACACTTATTTTTATTTTTCTTGGATTGTTAGAGAATTATTTTTCTTGCAAGATCACTCTCTAAAATTGGACTCATCAAATCATCTTAACTAGATTTCATATTCTCCCTTTGGCTTATTGTCTTTCTCATATAAACATGATGAGATTATTCTTCAATACTTTTACTTTATTTTACTTTACCATAGGCATCAACCCATGGTATTGACTCATGGTATTGTGGGTTGGCCTATTCATCCTCTCTTGTTCACTCTTTGGAGTAGCTTTGATGATCCATTACTTTACCACTTTCATTAAATGTATTATAATTTCAATTTCATAAAAAAATAATAGCTTCCTTCAGTTAAATTGATAACCATTTACATTTTTATCATATGTCACATTCATGTTTTAGTATTTCGAGCTCCCTTTATTCCAATGTTACCGTGATCATCATCTATGACCATTACCCATACACTTTGGACGAAGGAAAATTATACTTTGTGTCCTTCCAACCATGATGGATTGATAGCTATAAGGGCTCAACTTCTAGATCTCGCTGACCATATAACTTAACCAACGACTTAGGTGTATCAGACATTGATAGATCAAACTTGCCAAATGTGTTGTGGGAGTATGTTGAGACGAAATAACTTTCACACTAGCCTAAAATTATATAATACCTAGCACCATGATCTTTTGAAATTCCTTATCAAATTTTAGTGGATTAGATATACTAAACATGATACATTTGTTTTATGATACCAAAGTCCTAAGAATCCTAAGACTCGGTAAACATAACTTCACTTGATTAAAATCCTTGCCATTTACTACAACTCATAGATAATGTCGGATAAATTTTGTTACTACTCCTTCCAGTTGACTTAATTTTGGTCCATTTTAACTCTATGTTTTTTTATGATCCAAATGCCAATATGGGATCCAAATTTTCACAGTACCTACCATTTTCTCTAAAACACTATCCACAAAAACAAATTAGGAAATGCTACTTTTTCAAGTACTGACATGTGTTTGCCATGTGTCAACCACCAACTATCCATTTGGATAACCAAAAATTCCAAATCCACCTATCATTTGTCACACTTTCCATGTCATTAATTCACCACTTATCTTCCACGTGTCTTGCCACCTCACGTCGAAATAAACCATGCTACCTATCCTACCATGTCATCTTGAGATTTCATGTTATCAAGGTGTCATAGAGTCATGGTTCTATTGAATAATTTTGATGAACCCAAGGTCTAATGGGACCTTAGCTTGTGGGTGCTAACCTATTGGCCCTCTATGATTAAGAGTGATGAATTTAAGATTACTTTCTTTACCTTCTTATCCTTTTTCCTTCTTGGTTTTATTGATATTTGGTGTGAGGCCCCTCTTGAGCTTACTTCCTTGCCACTTGATATAACATGTTTGGGTCTTGATCGGCTTGATATGATTGGTAATATACTAAATACAAGCTTCTTCTCCATATATTGATGTTTGGGAACTTAATGGGAACTGTACCAAGTTTTGATTTTTTTAGAAGTCACAAAAAGACATCATTTTGATGTCGATTTAGAAATGTGTTGATGCAACATCAATTTTTTTTTTGAAGCATAATTTTGATACTTTAAACTTCCTTATATATTAATTATGGACATTTTTTTAGATATTACTGATTTTCATGTCGTTTTTGAAAAGTGTTGATGCAACATTAACCATTTTTTTTGTGGGGGGGGGGGTAGTTTCGATACTTTAAATTTTCTTATGAATTAAGTATGGATACATTTTCTTAAATTTTGATTTTTTAATAATTTTTCAACTATTATTCTTCTTCAACTTTTCTTAATGAGATGTTTGTTTTCCAAGTGTTTTTCAAATTTGTATTTTTTCCTTTTTTATTTTTCTTTTTATTTTTTGTAATGAAAATTTCATTTTTTTTGCAAAGTTGAAATGTGGGTCGATATTTTAAAGTTATTATTTTCTATATATTTATGTATCGATAATTAATATTTCAATGTATATAAAATAATTGTCACTAAGAAAGCAATAAGTTTAACAATTGACAAGAAAATACACATTTTGAACATAGACAGAATAAAAATAATACACAAATATGGTATTTATCACTAAAAATATCATGTTAAATAAATGAATTTTATGAGAAAATTCAAAAAAAAATGTTTATTTTTTATTTTTTATTCTTAATTTGATGTCAAAATATAATAATATTCAACATTTTTTCTCCAAAAATAATGATTCGCATAAAAAGTAAAGTGAAAAATAGATAATAAAGATATTAAACATATAGCAATAATAACTATATACTTTTTCTTATAAAAAAAATATTAAATTCAAAATATTACAAGTACAACTTCTTAATAATTCTCAATATTGAGCTTGATTTTGAAGCATAACGTAAATTTAATAAACATCATATAATCTCTACTCATTATCTTCAATAGCTTCATTATCATTCTCCTCCATGATATTTTGTGCTTTAGTTTGGTCATTCTCCTCTCCTCTCATATCTTTGATTTTTTCAAATCTCTCAAAACATCCTTTTCTAATCATTCCATCTAACAGTGGTTGAGGTTCTTGTGCCTTTTTTCCAATCGTAATTCATTAAAATCCCATTTCCTCAAACCAAATTCTTACATTTCATATGGAAAAAATCTAATACCATTGATTCTTTGCTGAATAGAATTTCAGTGTAGTAAGTCTTTCTCAATGACTTGCAATTTCTTCCTTTTTTTGGTAGCATGCTAGTGTTGGACCTAATCATCAAGTACAAAATATATATTTATGTAAATTAGTGTGTATGTGTATATATATATATATATATATATATATATATATATATATATATATATATATATCTGTGTGTGTGTGTGTTCAATTTCATATCACAAAACTTACCTGAACCTGAGAAAAAATCCAATATCCAATCTCCTTTATTTGAATATAAATATAAAATATAATTAATCAATTCTTGTGGATTTTGATAAATGTTGACTATCTCTCCTTTTGCATATTATCCTCATTTTTTAGTTTTCGTAAAGCAACATCATGAATGAGTACTTGTCTATGACTCTTTACATTTACTATATTCAAAAGAATATGCTTATAACTATCATATTTTGTCCAAGATGCAACATGTACGAAATCACAATCTCTTATAATTGGTTGATCTTTGTAAATAATAATATTTATCCTTTTTTTGTAACATGAAATAGTAAAAAATTATTTAACTTGTACAAAATTAATTTTCTTTAATTTAATCAAAGATACAATATCAATGTCTTACTATGTAAGTTACATCCTTGAGTTTTCTGTCCCCTTGAAGATTTAAAATATCAATCGAAATTGCGTCTGAATGAAATGTCACAAATCTCCAAAGTGATGATGTTGTGAGTTTTTGAAATACTCTAACGACTTTCTTAAAAGCTTAATAAGTATAAGACTCACTATCATATCCAATGTTTGGGAAATTGACACTATGAGGGATATTTGCAATAACTATGGAATACTCCCTTTTAGGAATGAGATTTGCAATGCCCTCACAATCACCTAATATTAGTTGATACTTTAAAAGGTTGAGCCCATTCCAAATTTAGTCATTAAGACTTGGATAAAGTTAAAGGTTTTGAATATGTTGCTTTCTTTGTTAAGTTTTCAACTTAATTTTTTGAATAAATTTTTTGAAAGGATTTGGTATTCAATATGTATCCTTCCTCATCATATTTAATGAAATAAAAAATATATTCATAAGTAATCAAATAAAAATGTTTTTAAAATGACTAAAATTAATGTATTAAATCAACATTCATTTTTGAATGCAATATAAAATTATTTTAGTGGTTATAGAACTTGCATATGGATAGTTGCGTACAATATCATCCCAACTCTCTTCATTCAAAAGTTTAACCATCTCTTCTTGTATTTTCACATAAACATGATGAATAAATAAATAGAGTAAAAAAATGTTATAGTGAAATTTGTGATAAATACTACCAACAAAGATATGTTAAATTGAAAAACAAAGTTATAATTCAAAAATAAAATAAAAAATTCAACAAACTTATGTTTTATATTCATGATACATTTCTTGCAATGATAAATCACGTGACTTTGCATGAGATAATATTGATTTGACAATTTTTTTATCCTTCACTCCTGCCATTACTCTAAAAGGTGTGATAGTAATATCATTTAGAAGATTCTTGATTTCATGACCAATCATACTGCTAGTACATATTCAGGATTTATAATTTTTAACCATCTAATATTTTATGCCAACATTCTCCCACCCATTGAAAATATAATCGTTTAAGTGCCATATCTCTCCAGTTTTAAATCCCAACTGAAATATGGTATCCATACATCTGAATGAATGACTTACTTTACAACATTTTTCATTAATATATTCCTCTGTAATGTCTCTCATTCTCAACATTTTTTTTTTTTTTTATAAGAAGATCAAGTTATGTTGCTTTAAAACTAGCAAGTTTTATAATTCTTTATAATTAAACCATAGGTATAATACAACCACATGTATTTTTATTTCATACCCATAGTCTTAAGTTACTATTTTAATATAGTCTTAAGACCTTGCCTCCTTACGTTCTTACTTTGATATTTATATACATTGATCTTAATACTAAAGTCCTATTTAGTACTTTGTTCCAATTTTGAGTTGACATTTTAATTTTTTTTATTTTTTATTTATTTTTGTTTTTTATTTTTTTATTTTTTTTATGTTCTAAATAATTCTTTCCCTCCTACGTAGGGAAAATAATATTATTCGTACCCCTTCCTATCAAAATATCTAACCTATGATTAACACTCAACCTACTTTCCCTACCTATCAACATATCTAACCTATTATTAACACTCAACTTACTTTATACTTCGAAACTAATGTCAATTATGACAATGATTTATGAATGACTAATTTAATTTAATGTATGCCACCTCTCGTTTCTCCACGTTGGTACCATCACTATCGACTCGACTCACATTTCATTGCCTCGAGCCACGAAAATCATGGAGTGTCAACTTCATCTTACAGATTTGATTTCGCATTAATTTTTTCAATCTTCCGAGTACGTTTGGTGTTTAAATACATATATACACTCGTCCTTTCCAACTAGCACATCTTTGATCCAAGGACGAATGGTTAGATGTTTTCCATCTGTAGGGTAAGAGTTAATTAGGGTTTCTGGAGTCATTGTTGCTATTAAAATCAGTTTTTCAACGTTATGCCTTCTCTGTTCATTTTCCATAACGAATATTTCACTCTATTCACCGATTCCGAAAGCCACAATGCTCTTGTGGTATTACCCATGAATTCATTCCGTTTTCTTACCAGTTCAACAACCTGGCTTTCACTCCTCGAATCAATGCTAAGCATTGAACGTATTCCTCTTATCTTCTCTAAGTACGTTTTTTAAAATCTCTGTGTGGATGATGTAGCACTTCATTTGAACATTTCTGTAGTATGGGTTAATCTGCTTTCTATGGAGTTTTGTTGCTGAGTGAAATATTTTAGATTTATTTACTTATTAAGAATACATTTCGATTTCCTAATAGAATACCACTCTATCAGCTAGGTAAATAGTAATATTTTTTTTTTTTTTTGGTTTAAGTACAAAGCAGGGTACTTTCATTGTTGGTGAAATGTATTTTGACTCAGTTCTTGTCTGCTCTTATGAGATTTTAGAATGAATTCTGGTAGAAATTTCTTTTCCATCTTTTATATTATCCAAATACAATGCTTCATAGTCTTCACATTTCGAGTTCATGTAGCAACTCACTGTATATACCTGGGTTTCTGTGATTATTTTATATAATTCTCCTCTCTTTGTATATCATGTGAATATCTAGTTTTGTAAATCTCAGTATAACAGTCCTACTCTTCAGATTTTTAGTTGACTACGAATTCCACTTATTGATTTACTTCTTATAGTTTTATATAATTCCTTTGGATCGGTTAAATTATTTCATGCCCTCTCAGGAATGTAATCCTCATTTAATTTTTAGGCCGGACTGGGGTTCTTACCGTATATACTACGCTTGCCACGGCAATGGAACCGCACTATGCGTACCCCTCTTTTGTAGAGAGAACAACCCACTTCGCTTTCCTGACATGAGACATTTTTTTTATCTACTCAACTCGGAATATTTTGATGGTAGATAACTTGCAACCTCACTCTGAGAGATTTGACTCTGCATCTGAGTTCCTCGTGTTGCAGAGGTAATGAAATATTTTTATTCTTAACTTACTCTTTTCTTTTCTGCACCTAGTTTTTCTTTCTTTTTCTTTTCAGTAGCTATTTCGTAAAACCTAACATTTTTGTTTTCTTTTCATATATAGATACATCCTTCAGTCTTGGGAGTCTGATAAGGTAATAAAAATCAAACTGGCTATGGAGTTTTCCATACTTTTCTTACCAAAAATCTCTACATTTTTATTCTTTTGACATATTTCTCTTTGGTATTGATTTTGTGTCTATTCCTTCCGATTTTTATTTAACTCTGCCTATTACGTGAGTCCTTCTCCAACACTGGCCTATCCTAACCCGATTTATATGTATGTCCGTGCCTGGGTATTTATTTAATGACCAAGGATAACTCAACATTGGGTTTCGTTTTTATTTAGTCCTTTAATGGCTTCATCCAATTTCCATTTGTAAATAGCTCAATATATAATATGAGGCTACTATTACAATTTGTTTTTAAATTTTATAGTAAAAATTAACTATGACATTCTAGGGTTTCCTTCCCATGTGAACTGTGGAGTTAAGTTTTCGTTATTTGCTTTCGTAAACATGGTTCTGTTATCTCATACTAAATTGTCACCGCCAATTCTTTGGCTTATGCAATATGTATACTTTCTTCCCTTTTTGTTGAATACTACATGAAATCATTAAGTATGAATTATACCTAAAACAGATTTGTAGTATGTAAAATTATAATCATTACAATGTTCCACGTTCTGAATGTTTCAAGCCCTTATTTTAATTGCGATTGGAATTTAGGATGTACTTTTAAGATCTGTGGACCTGTAATGTATTGAAGATATTTACTGTAATTATATGTTAACAGTTTTATTAAATATTTAGACTCTCTCAAGGTTGTATATAATTTACAAGTTTCTCTCCTATTAATAAGAGATACAATCTTTTAATATCCATATACTTACCTTGGTTCCTTATTGATACAGATCTGAAATGATATTTCTACTGTGTTTAATGTACCATTTATATTCTCTGTTGTATTTAACTTCCTCAATTTTTTATTCTATATCAATATGGTGTAATGATTATCTCCCTTCGATAATTTAATACTATACTAGATTTTTTAATTTTCCTAACCAAATGAAGAGTTCTAAAGTAGATTGGTACTAATTTGTTTCTATGCAATATATGGGATGAATTTTCACATAAGCATATGTATAATTTATTAAAAACCAGTACTACTAGTATTTTTTGCTAGGCATACATGAAATAATTATCTCTATCCTAGTACCCTACTACTTTTAATTTTATGCTCTACTTCATATCTTTGTTTTATGATTGGTGTACTAGATCAGAGTATATATGTATTTTACTTGGTAAATTCTAAGTTTCCTTTACTATTATTTGTACAGTTATATAATAAACATGAAATGCCAGTTAGATTTTCCAAATTCTTTTAGCTTCTTTTCAGCATCTAAACACAAAATTTTCATCAAATAATATAAATAATAAAATCAGATTACACCAACATTTATATCTACTAAACAAATTAACACTTCTCTTTAAGATACTGATCACCAGATTTAAACCTATTCTAGGTTTAGACATTCTGGTAGATGGGTCTCATTAGATTTTTCCCATACTACTATACAGATTAAATCTGTTAAATGTATGGGGGATTTAATAACTCAACATCAAGTAATTTAACTCTAACTAATTTGAAACAATAATATCTCCACACATAGTAATACCATAAGATTATAATTTAAATTGTTCCAGTGTGTATACCAGTTTATATGACTAGTCCTCCCAACCATAGAGTTCTATCTCCTTAACTCACCTCCGAGCTATGATCCTTGCTTCCTTGGATAGACAACCCTCTGTCTGTCCTGGAGCAGTTTACTTAAGTAGTGTTTTCCCAAGCCTATTTCTAATTTCTGCATCCAGAAATTCCAGGATGCTTTATTCCTTTTTTTGCCTAGGCTTCCCTCAATGAGGCACTTTAAAGCTATTTTTCCACTTTTGCAGCTTTTCTTCCTCTTCCCAATTACATTCCTCTTCATTTCCGAAATTAGATTTTTTTCTCGCAATCTAATTTATTAATATTCCTGTGCAGGTTTTTATGAAAGGTTTTTGGGAAAGTCTAACCTTATCCATATCCCCATGGATCAAGGTTTAGGATCTCCATCTCAATCTAGTCATGTTGCACACAAAATTATTCCATTTATATTTATTAATAAATATTTAAATAAATCCACACATTGTTTCTCCATTGGGGTCCACTTCCCCTTTGGATTTGTTCAAATTTAAATTTAAAAAGTACAGCAATTTGGGGTGTTACACATTCCCCCTCTAAAAACAAACACCGTCTTCGGTGTTGACAAAACAACTTTAAAAATTTCATTGTGAAAATAGTGATGGGTACTTTTTCCTTTCCCAATTAGCTTCTTCAGTGGTAAAGTGCTTCCATTGCACTTTTACTCTGGCTACTGTTCGATTCTGCAATTCAATTGCTTCCCGCTCCCAGATTTGAAGCAGCTCAAGAAGAAATTCCCCTTCTGGTTCCACTTGAATCACATTCCAATCAACAATGTGAATAGAATCATGTGCATATTTTTTTAATAAAGAAACATTAAACACATCATGAACCTTAATATGCATGGCTAAGGCCATTTTATAAGCCGCTGGTCCCACCCTTTCCAGTAATTCAAACGGTCCACAATATCTAGGAGCTAATTTTACACAACTACCAGTGTGCAAAGTGCTCTTCTTGGGCTTAATCCTCAGATACACATGATCACCCATATTGAACTTTCGGTGTACTCTCTTCTTATCTTCATATCTTTTCTGCCAATCTCGAGCTATCTTGGTATTTTTATGAATTTGTTTGACAATTATTTCCATTTCCTGCACTAATTTATCTTCAGGTAGGCTCCAGCTTAAAGGAGTGTGGAATTTTCTTCCATAGAGTGCTCCAAATGGACTCATTTTTATGGAATCTTGATAACTGTTGTTATAGGAAAATTCTGCTAAATGTATATAGTCTTCCCATTTAGTTGGCCTATCCATTACATACATCCTCAGTATATCTTCTAGAATTTGATTTGTTCTCTCAGTTCGACCATCCATTTGAGGGTGATAGGCAGTACTAAAGTTTAACTGAGTACCCATGCCCCCAAACAAACTCTTCCAAAAGGTTGCAGTGAACTTAGCATCTCTATCAGAAATAATCATTTTAGGGACCCCATGTAGCCTTACAATCTCTTTCATGAACACATTTTCTACTTGGGTTATTCCAAAGGTAGATTTAACAGGTATGAAATGTGCAGCCTTCGTCAAAGTGTCTACCACTACCATCACTGAGTCATGTTGATATTTTTTTCTTGGTAACCCGGTTATAAAATCTGTAGAAACAGTTTCCCATTTCCATTCTGCAATTGGTAAAGGATTTAGCAGTCCAGCTGGATGCTGATGTTCAACTTTTAGCAGTTGAAAATCCATGCATCTGGCTAGGTAGCTTGCTACATCCTTTTTCATTCCTAGCCAAAATAACTTCTTTTTCAAAGCTATGAGTAGTTTCTGATATCCATGATGTCCAGAGTAAGGTTGTTTATGATATTCATCTAGAATTTCCTTTTTAAAAGAGTCTACATTGGGGATGTACAATATTTCTCTATAACAAATGAGTCCCTTCTGATTTTGTGCATACCCTTTCATTTCCTTTTTCAGCATTCGAATTTGTAGTTTTCCATAGCTTGGATCTTGATTTTATACCTTTTGATATAATCCTTCTAAGTCAAAGTTGGCACTACTCCCAATGTCGCTTATGTTTTGGAAAGCATTTATGCTTAGGGCATCAACAATTTTGTTTTATTTTCCTTTGATATGTTTTATTTCCATATCAAATTCACTCAAAAAGGATAGCCATCTGGCTTGTCTGGCATTCAAATCTATTTGAGTGAAGAAGTAATTTAGGCTGATGTGATATGTCATCAAAACAAATTTCTTACCTAGAAGATAGTGTCGCCACATCTTGAGCGCATGAATTACAATAGCTAACTCAAGATCATACACACTGTAATTATGTTCATGTTTCTTAAGTTTTCTAGATTCATAAGCAATAACAGAATTTTCTTGCAATAATACTCCCCCTAATCCCTCTCCACATGCATCAGTACATACTAAAAACTCCTTATCAAGATCTACGATCTTCAGAATAGGTGTTGTAGTAAGTTTTAATTTTAGTTGTTTGAAGCTATTCTGACATTTTTTTGTGCATTGAAATTTTGTACCTTTCCTTTGCAATGAAGTTATGGGATAGGTTAAAGCAGAAATTCTTTCCACAAACCCTCTGTAGTACCCCGCAATCCCCATAAATGATCTTACCGATGATACATCAGTAGGTATAGGCCATTCTCTAATAGACTTTATCTTCTCAAGGTCAATAACCAATCCTTGTTCTAAAATTATATGCCCCAAATATTGAATTTTATCCTTATAAAATTCACATTTTCTAAACATGTCATACAAAAAATTCTCCTTAAGAGTCTGCAACACGATTCTAAGGTCTTCTCTATGATCTACCTCACTTTTTGAATAGATTAAAATGTCATCAATAAATACTAGTACGAATTTATCTAAGTATTTATTCAAGACACTATTCATTAAGCACATAAAAGTGGCAGGTGCATTTGTTAACCCGAATGGTAGGAATACAAATTCATAGTGTCCATGTCGGGTTTGAAATGTTGTTTTGCTGATATCTTCCTCTTTAAGTCTCAACTGGTGATAACCTGTCCTTAAATAAATCTTGGAAAACACAGAGGCTCCCCTAACTTGATCAAAGAGGTCATCTATTCCGCGTAATGGATACATGTTTTTGATAGTCAACTTATTTAGTTGATGATAATCAATACACATTCGGAAGGTACCATCCTTATTTTTCACATACAACATCGGTGCTCCCCTAGGAGATACATTGGTCTGATGTATCATTTTTCCATTAATTCTTGTAATTGCACCTTTAACTCCATTAGCTCAGGGGGGCTCATTCGGTAAGGTGCTCTGAAAACAAGAGTTGCCCCAAGCACTAAATCAATTGAAAAATTGATTTCTCTCTTGGGGGGAAGATGAGGAATCTGATCTGGGAATACTTCTTTAAATTCTCTGATCACTGGTAAAGTGTCTAACAAATTTTTCTTTGGTTTATGTTCTAATTCTTCAACATGTATAGCATATAATTGATACCACTTTCTAGCAGTTCTTTTTAATTCAAGGGCTAAGATCTGTCTCACAGAGATGGGTTTTGGTTTCCCTTTTAGTATGACTAGTTTTCCCTCCATATCAATGCAGTGTAACGTTTTGTCTAAACATTTTATCATAGTCTTCTGCTTTTCTAGCCAGTCCATTCCTATCAGTACATCATAGGAACCTAATGGCAGAATATTTAAATTTACTTCTGTTTGATAATCATTCAGCTTCATTGCCATTGCAGGTAACTTATGAGTTATCTTGTGTTTGGTATCAGTGGCTAGTTGAACCAACCAAGACTGATGAAACTTTTATGTTTTGAGTTTACATTTTTCTACTACTTGTGGACTAATATAACTCAAAGATGCACCCGGATCTATTAAAACTGTAACATATTGGTTAGTGTTCATACCTTCCATCACAACCATAGTAGACTAATTTTCTGCTTACCGATTTTCTAAGGCTGCACTAATGGTAGGAATGTTCCTTACTACATCATTTACTATAGTGGCTTCTCATAATACTTGCACTGTCTAAATATTTCTATGTGGATAGTCCCTCAATAAATGAGGCTCTCCACAACCCCAACACTTCAAGGGCTCCCACATTTTAATAGTTACTTCCTTCTTATTATTCCCATTTATTTGTTTTGAACCAGTTTGAGATTGAGCAGTTTGATTTTCACTTATTTTGCTGAATTTCTTTCGCTGATGGTTCCTACCAAAGTTCTTCAAATAAGTTGATTTCTGTTTCTTTCACTTGAATTCACCTTTGTTTATCCAGCTCTTTCCTTTCTCAATCTTTCTCCTAAACTACTGGTAGCATAATCTGGCTTTCCTCACAACATCATCCATTGTTTTTGGATTATCGAACTCTATTTTCTCCTTGTACACCGTAGACAAACAGTTCAGAAATCTCTGTACCTTTGCCTTCTCCTCTTGGATATAAGGAACATATCGTAACAGATTGGTGAACTTGGTGAAAAACTCATCTATGCTGAGCTGTCCCAATCTGAGTTCATGAAACTATTTTTCTTTGTCATCATAGTAGCATTCGTTCAAATATCGATTTTTGAACTTGACTTGGAAATATTCCCAAGTCACTATTTTTTCATCAATGGCATAAACCATTTTTGTTTCCTCCCACCACAAGGTAGCCTTACCTTGTAGCTAGTAGATAGCCAATCTGGCTCTTAAATTAATTTCATATTCATAGACCTGAAAGTACTTTATCATATTCAGTAGCCATGCCTCATCATCTTCCTCCTTCTCTCCATCATAGGAGGGAGGTTTTATTTTCCGGAATTCTCCCTGTAATTCCTTCTGTTTTCTAGAATTTTGTCTATTGGTCTCATCTTCCTCAGACTCATCTAAGGAATTGACTCTTCCTTTTCTCTTTCTTCCGGAACCTTCACCTTCCTGGCTATTCCGTGAAGTCAGTTCTCTGATGATTTTTTCTTGCTCCTCACTGGCCAAATATAGCCTGTCATTGTGGCTCCTAAGTTGTGCCTTTTCACATTGCATTCTATGCAACATAGCCATCAATGGAGGATTTGGATCTGGCGTGTTTTCTCCACCACCCAGATCTACATACAGCTCGTCCCCTTTAGTCATGGTTCGCAGCTGTACTTTTCAACACTGTTCACTGTTCAACATAACAATATTGAGTAAAACTTTAAATGCATAAAATTTTATAGCAGCATATCGTTTCTGCGTGAGCACATAAATTGCCTAGTATTTTTCCAAAATCTTTGATAACATTTGTAATATCTCTCATTCTCAACAATTTTTATTTATTTTTAATATGAAGATCAAGTTATGTTGCTTTAAAACTAGTAAGTTTTATAATTCTTTATAATTAAACCATAAGTATAATACAATCACATGTATTTTTATTTCATACCTATACCCTTAAGTTACTATTTTAATATAGTCTTAAGATCATGCCTCCTTACGTTCTTATTTTCATATTTATATACATTGATCTTAATACTAAAGTCCTATTGAGTACTTTGTTCCAATTTTGAGTTGACATTTTTATATTTTTATTTATTTATTTATATTATTTATTTATTTATTTTTTTAAATTTTTTTTTAATTTTTATGTTTCGAATAATTCTTTCCCTCCTATGTAGGGAAAAGAGTATTATTCGTACCCCTTCCTATCAAAATATCTAACCTATGATTAACACTCTACCTACTTTCCCTACATATCAACATATCTAACCTATTATTAACACTCAACCTACTTTATACTTCAAAACTAATGTTAATTCTGACAATGATTTATGAATGACTAATTTAATTTAATGTATGCCTCCTCTCATTTCTCCACATTGGTACCATCACTACAAACTCGGCTCACAGTTCATTTCCTTAAGCCAGGAAAATCACAGAGTGTCAACTTCATCTTACAGATTTGATTTCACATTAATTTTTTCAATCTTCTGGGCACATTTGGCATTTAAATACATATATACACTCGTCCTTTCCAACTGGCACATATTCGATCCGAGGATGAATGGTTAAATGTTTTCCATCTATAGGGTATGAGTTAATTAGGGTTTTTGGACTCATTGTTGCTATTAAACTCATTTTTTCAACGTTATGCCTTCTCTGTTCATTTTCCAGAAGTTTTCATTCTGTTCACCGATTCCGGAAGCCATAATGCTCTGGTAGTATTACCCATGAATTCATTCTATTTTCTTACCAGTTCAACAACCTGGCTTCCGCTTCTCGAATCCATGGTAAGCATTGAATGTATTCCTCTTATCTCTCTGAGTGCATTTTTCAAAATCTCTATTTGGATGATGTAGCACTTCATTTTAATATTTCTGTAGTATGGGTTAATCTTCTTTCTATGGATTTTTGTTGCCAAGTCAAATATTTTTGATTTATCTGCTTATCAAGAATACATTTCGATTTCCTAATAGAATACCACTCTATCAGCTAGGTAAATATCAATATTTTTTTATTTTTTTTTGTTTAAGTACAGAGCTGGGTACTTTCATTGTTGGTGAAATGTATTTTGACTCAGTTCCTATCTACTCTTATGAGATTTTAGAATGAATTCTAGTAGCAATTTCTTTTCCATCCTTTATATTATCCAAATACAATGCTTCATAGTCGTCACATTTCGAGTTCGTGTAGCAACTCACTGTATATACCTGGGTTTCTATGATTATTTTATATAATTCTCCTCTCCTTGTATATCATGTGAATATCCAATTTTGTAAATCTGAGTATAAAAGTCCTAATCTTCAGATTTTTAATTGATTACGAATTCCACTTATTGATTTACTTCTTATAATTCTATATACTTCCTTTGGCTCGGTTAAATGTTTTCATGCCCTATCAGGCATTTAATCCTCATTTAATTTTTACGTCGAACTGGGGTTCTTAGCGTGTATGCTATGCTTGCCACGGAAATGGAACCGCACTATGTGTGCCCGTCTTTTGTTGAAAGAACACCCCACTTTGCTTCCCTGGCATGAGAATTTTTTTTATCTACCCAACTCAGAATATTTTGATGGCAGATAACTTGTGGCCTCACTTTGAGAGATTCGACTCTCCATCTGAGATCGTTGTGTTCCAAAGGTAATGAAATATTTTTATTCTTAACTTACTCTTTTCTTTTCCACACCTAGTTTTTCTTTCTTTTTCTTTTCAGTAGCTATTTTGTAAAACCTAACGTTTTTGTTTTCTTTTCGTATATAGATACATCCTTCTGTCTCCAGAGTCCGATAAGGTAATAAAAATCGAACTGGTTATGGATTTTTCCGTACTTTTCTTACAGAAAATCTCTACGTTTTTATTCTTTTGACATATTTCTCTTTGGTGTTGATTTCAGGTTCATTCCTTCCAATTTGATTTTAACTCTATTTCAATACATAGTCCTTCTCCAACACCTGATCTATCCTTACTTGATTTCTATGTATGTCCAGGTCGGTACAACAATGCCAAGGATAACTCAACATTGGGTTTCATTTTTATTTAGTCCTTTAATGGCTTCATCCAATTTCCATTTGTAAATAGCTCAATATATAATATGAGGCTACTATTACAATTTGTTTTTAACTTTTACTATAAAAACTAACTATGACATTCTGGGGTTTCCTTCCCATGTGAATTGTGGAGTTAAGTTTTCCTTAGTTGCTTTTGTAAACATGGTTCTGTTATCTCATACTAAATTTTCACCGTCAATTCTTTGGCTTATGCAATATGTATAATTTCTTCCCTTTTTGTTGAATACTAGATGAAATCATTAAGTGTGAATTATACCTGAAATAGATTTGTAGTATGTAAAATTGTAATCATTACAATGCTCCACATTCTGAATGTTTCAAGCCCTTATTTTAATTGCGATTCGAATTTAGGATGTACTTTCAAGATCTGTGGACCTGTATTGTACTGAATATATTTAATGTAATTATAAGTTAACAATTTTATGAAAGATTTAGACTCTGTCAAGTTTGTATACAATTTAGAAGTTTCTCTCCTATTAATAAGCGATACAGTATTTTAATATCCATATACTTACCTTGGTTCCTTGTTGATACAGATCTGAAATGATATTTTCTACTGTGTTTAATGTACCATTTATATTTTCTGTTGTATTTAAATTCCTCATTTTTTTTTATTCTATATCAATATATTGTAATTATTATCTCCCTTCGATAGTTTAATACTATACCAGATTTTTGAATTTTCCTAACCAAATGAAGAGTTCTAAAGTAGATTGGTACTAATTTGTTTCTATGTAATATATGGGATGAATTTTCACATAAGCATATGTATAATTTATTAAAAACTAGTACTATTAGTATTTTATGCTAGGCATACATGGAATAATTATCTCTATCCCAGTACCCTACTACTTTTAATTTTATGCTCTACTTCATATCTCTGTTTTATGATTGGTGTACTAGATCAGAGTATATTTTTACTTTACTTTGTAAATTCTAAGTTTCCTTTACTATTCTTTGTACAGTTATATAATAAACATGAAATGCTAGTTATATTTTCCATATTCTTTTAGCTTCTTTTCTGCATCTAAACTCGAAATTTTCATAAAAGAATATAAATAATAAATTCAGATTACACCAACATTTATATCTATTAATAAAAATAACACTTCTCTATGAGATACTGATCACCATATTTAAACCTATTCTAGGTTTAGACATTCTGGTAGATGGGTCTCATTAAACTTTTCCCATACTACTGTACAGATTAAATCTATTAAACATATGGGGGATTTAATAACTCAACATCGAGTAATGTAACTCTAACTAATTTGAAACAATAATATCTCCACTCATAGTAATAGCATAATATTATAATTTAAATTGTTCCAGTGTGCATACCAGTTTATATGACTAGTCCTCCCAACCATAGAGTTCTATCTCCTTAACTCACCCCCAAGCTGAGATCCTTGCTTCCTTGGATAGACAACCCTCTATCTGTCTTGGAGCAGTTTATTTAAGCAGTGCTTTCCCAAGCTTGTTTCTAATTTCTGCGTCCAGAAATTCCAGGATGCTTTATTCTTGTTTTTTCCTAGGCTTCCCTCAATTAGGTACTTTAAAGCTATTTTTATGCTTTTACAACTTTTCTTCCTCTTCCCAATTACTTTCCTCTTCATCGAGGAAATTAGATTTTTTTCTCCAAATCTAATTTAGTAATATTCCTTTCAAGGTTTTTCTGAAAGGTTTTTGGGAAAGTCTAACCTTATCCATATCACCATGGATCAAGGTTTAGGATCTCCATATCAATCTAGTCATGTTGCACACAGAATTATTCCATTTATATTTATTAATAAATATTTAAATAAATCCACACATTGTTTCTCCATTGGGGTCCACTTCCCCTTTGGATTTGATCAAATGTCAATTTAAGAAATATAACAATTTAGGGTGTTACATCCTCATTAGTTAGGCAGCTTATTTTCATACAACACTGCTTTTGAAAGCTTTGGATAACATTTGTATTATCTCCATTACATTTTTGTTCAAATTTACTATGAATAATTCTCACTCGTTGTATGAAATTCATATACATCATATATTCATTATATGTATTATGATCCCATGCCAGTAATTTTTCTTCTCTATCTATTCAACCAACATAAATGATACATTTAACTATTTCAAAAATTGGGTTATTGGGATAATCCTGCATCAATTATCTTCTAACCTCTACAAAATGGTTTCCTCTAATCACATAATATTTTTTGTCAAAACATTTTTTATCTAGATCAAATCTCTCTTTGTTGGGAACTTCAATTGGATCAACACAAACCACAAAGTCAACCAAATGTGAATATGGATTTTACCTAATCAACATCTTCAAGTAATGAATATGCAGGTTGTGTGGCCTTTGAATTGATATTTAAATTGCCCTTATGTTGGTTTCTAAAATTGTTTGACATTGAACTAAAAGTTATGGCCATTAGCAACCAAGATCTTATTCATCAATTGATTTTGAATGACATATTTTCGTTTGTTAATAATAGCATTTTATAAATCAATTCCTAATGTTATGATTTCCCTGTTGCTTTTAGAGATTTCACAATGATCTTCAGTAGCACCCATGAATTTTATTTTGATTTATTTTGTTTTATTTTATTTTATATATTTATTTATTTATTTATTTATTAGAATGACCCACATTTGATTTCTTCCTCCCATCATTTATTTTTTTATTATTGTAAATTAACAACCCCCTCATCATCAAGTGGAACCGAAACATCCATGAGCATTCTTATTTTTTAATTTTTATGGCTCTTCTCATTTTCAACGAGAGTTCTAACCTCATTGTGACTGATGAAAAGATATTGTTCGTATTCAGCTTCCACATGTTCAAAATTAGCCTTTCTAGCCTTACTAGATTGATGCATTTTAGGCCTTGTTTCATGATCTCGTATATCTACTCTTGTAGGTCCATGTTCTATTATTTTTCATTTATTTATTCTTTATTTTGTTGTTTTATATATATGGAAATCAATAACCACATCCATAATACCTAACTCTATGTTGTTGGACAACTAATCTGCTAAGGGTTAAGGTGTGGAAGTGGAATAGACAAAGGAAGTCCAAGATACCTTGGACTATGAATCAAAGGGTCATAAGAATGTATTATAAAGGTACATATATGTTAATAAGAAATACAATTTAATGCTTATTTCATTTGTTCTTCATTATCATATATGTTTAACATGGTATCATAGCCAACTGCGTGTGGAATTCTCCCACTGTTAGTTGTGTGGTCTTCTTCAAACTAGGTTGTTTTCTATTTGACCATTACTTTTATCCTTTGTGCACTATTTTGGCTGTCATCTCTATCTTCTTCACTATCCTTTCGGAAATTTTTTTTACATTTACCTCAAAGTGAATTCTGTTAGATATTTTGTAGCTGTAATCTCCACCCACAATCCGTTGGACCATTTTATGGGAAAATCAAGTTTGTCTCTCTACGTTATCAGATCTATGCCCAGAAATTATTGAGACCATATATGACAAAAATATAAATAGATCGTAACTTAAGGATGACTCATACAATGCTGGGATCCCTCGACCTCAATAAAATTCACAGTTTAGATAAAATCTAGGTTTGGATTGATAACCTTAAATTGACTGTAATGATAATATCGTGGTCTCACAATACATGAATCCTTCAATACAGGTTTAGAACCCTAGAGTGTTGAAAAATTTCCATTCGATTAGAAACCCAATACCAGCAACAACCTGCACCAAGAAAATAACTAAAGAAAGTAAGGAATGAGCTGGGAGAAGATGATATATATAGTGAATTTCCCAGACTGCAATAAGTAGACGGAAGATGTATTCGATCACTCTATGGGGGACACAATGTGTATAAAGTGTGCATTGGTATTGAAGTGTGTAGGAAAGCATACGAAATTTGGGGCCTATTCTATGTGGTAACTAGACCCCCACACTCAATTGCTAGACATGGTGCTTGCACCTTGTACACAAAAAAAACCCACAAAGTTATGTAAAGCTCTAGTTCCACCTCCCTCTCACCGTTAATAAGAGAAGTTATCTCACTGAAAACTGCTCCAATACCTTGATCCCTTGTCATTACTTCGTATTAAAAAATTCTATACTTTTAAACCCTTATATGTTGACTACAATTAAAGATTCGCCATCGACGATTTTCCTATAACGTCAAGAAGTTGCACTGCCTAGTCGATATTTTTGAGTTAAGCCAAGAAGGAAAAATTATATTCACGCTGGCCCAGTGGTAGAGTAATACAAAACTCCATGTCTACGTTGAACTAAATCAATTTATAGTTAATTTTTTCTGTAAAGACACTGCACTTCCTAAAAATAATGCATGTGAGATATGTGAGGACAAGACCCCACACTGCATCGAAGCTCGGATTTTTTAGCGATTTGTCCTTGTCAATTTTATGAACTTAAGGAGGGATGAGTTCCTTAATATATTTCTCCAAGGGATGCGTTAATCATTTCAAAAATCCCATTTTCCAAGAAGAGGCCAACTTCTTACTGTTTGGTGTTGAGAGGTTACCATTAAAAGGAGGCCATATTGTGTCCCTATTTATTTTCCAAGTCACCTTAATTTGTGAAGGAATTGGGCCTGTATGGTTGAGTCTATCCACTGGTATGGATTTCACATCAAGGCACATAAATATTAAAGGCCTAGTGCAATTTAATTCCATTGCTGACCAAATTATTTGACATCAGGTGACAATAATCAATGTAGCGCTAGAAGTTGAATTTCCATAACATATATTTGGATGAGAATTTTTATTAATATCTATGACTAGTGGTGCAACCGAGACTTATCATGGAAGCTGCAAGGAATAGCTTCCAGTAAGTTATCCAGTTGTGTTGTATTATTTCCTATCTACATTATATTATATGCAACTGCATTATATTATGTCCTCTCTGTGTTATATTTTATATGTGGGTGGTTTGTTTATAAAAGACAAAAAATTGTGAGTATATGAAGTATATATAACTTCAATTACCTTTGAAAGGTCGCACACTCACTCGAAATATGGATAGTGTACCTTCAAGATTTTAAATTTGAGGGCTTATTTTTTTTATTTAAAGTCCTAAATTTTGATAGGAATCTTGTAGACATTTTTCTTGAATAAAAGTGTAAATATTTTCTTTGGAATCTCCAAGTGTGTGTCATATATTATAGAAAAATCCTTAGCTGAAATGGAGAGCATATGCATTTTTTATTGAAACATAATACACTTTTTTCTTACTTGAGTTGTCTAAAAAATGTCTCTAATTGGTGATGTATTAGAGTTATTAAATATTCTCACTCATTCGAATGTTGATGCGATGATGAAAATAAGCAAGAACACTCTCATGGACATTAAAACTTGTTTGGAAAATGCACATGAAAAGATTGAATTTTTGCAGTTGGAGTGTCAACTTCAGCAAGATGAATTACAATAGTGGAGTCATCATTCTAAAATTTTTTCTCTTCAGAACATTGCAATCGACTCCCATTAACATCAAGAATATAAAATTTAAGTTTATTTAGTTCCAATTCAAAATGAAGAAGAAAAGTTACCTACAAATGTAGAAATACAACCTGCACTTCCCAAGCCCATCATCAGGCCTTGGGAAGAGCTTGTCCATAACAAGCACAAAAATGGTATTGGATATGACAAGGATGTGTCCTTTAATATTCCAGATTACTCAAATCCCATCCAGTTTCAGAGTGTTGGATTCCTTCATGATATTTCACCTTTAGCTATTCCAAATTCTGCTCCTCCTTCACAACATCCAAAACATATTGTTATATGCCAACATTGTGACCGATTTGGCCATATGAAAGATCACTATTTTTATCTTCATCCATGTTTTCACTATCATAAAATGGACCATTCTTCACAAATATGTTTCAAAAAAAATCTGCCTACAAGAAAAAATATTCATCTTGGATGGATTGCTTCTTGGCAATGGGCTCCAACAACAAAGAATATATTTATGTCATATGTCATAATATCTTCTAGAATATTAAAAGGTCTTGTAGTTGAGTTTTCTCTATATTCCCACCTTGTATATGACATGGAAGCTATGTCCATATAAAAGGTTCAAGGCCACAGCAAGAGACCTTGACCCACAACCTGCGATAGCATATTTCAAGTTGTAGCTAGAGACATAGAAGTTCAAGAAAGCCTGAGCCACAACCTACCATGCCATATTTAGAGTTGTAGCCTTAGCATGCATTTGGTTGTTGTTCAACCTTAAACCATCTATACGGGTTTGAGACCTCCTTCATGTTGATACTCTCCCTCTTCAAATAATTGGGGACACTTCCTCTAGTGGAAAAATTTAGCTCCTTGCCGATTTTGGAAGAATTCCATGAATTTCATTAAGCATTCCAGAGTTGGTGGTCATCGTTAAACCACCACATGCTAATACCTACCATTTTAGTTCAAGGTTCTCCCTTTTTATGTAGGCTGAAAACCTCCCTTTTCCAAGTTGAAGGTCTTCCTCTTCAAAGCATTATGAGCACTTCCTCTAGCAGAATACTTCAACTTCTTGCCAAATTTCAAAGGGTTCCTAGAACTACACTAAGCATTATAGTGTTGGTGGTCATCCTTAAACCACCTCCTTATGCCAACATTTCAGATATCATGTTCAGCCTAGTGCTTGCATGGATTTTTTCCCATTTTTTATTACATCTCTCTTCTTAGACTCATACATACCCCTTCATATTCAGGGGGGATGCTGGACATCTAATCTGCTAAGGGTTAAGGTGTGGAAGTGGAATATACAAAAGAAGTCCAAGATACCTTGGAAGACGAATCAAAGGATCACAAGAATGTATTATAAATTTACATTTCTATTAATAAGAAATGCAATTTCATGTTTATCTTCATCTAATGTTCATTATCATGTATGTTTAACATGTATGATAAATTTCATCCGACACAATTGAACGAGGCTTAGCAAAATCCTGTCAAACAAAATATAACATTTTAGTGATAAATAAGTTATGAAAACATATAATGATACTTATAATAATGCATAACACATAAATATATATATTATCAAAGTTACAATTGCATTCACAATGTTGTATACAACATTTTCATGAATCGATGTAAATATTGTGTTGTGTCATAATTTCTCTTTGCAGGATGATTTTTAACATTGCCATGTGTCTTGTATAGTTTTACAAGAACATAAGAAATATTTGTATCTGACACCAAACATATGTCTCATACCTTACCAAATACATTATAATATTCATCATATTGAAACTCAACACAATATAGAAATATTTGTTCGTGTTCATTACTTTGTCTATAAAAAAAAATTATGGAAATTCCATTTTATTTTCCTTTCATTCCATATTCCATTCTATAACATTATTCATAGATTTTAAGGGGTCAATTTATCGAATTTTACAATAGGTTTAAGTTCAAATTCATTGAGTAACATTCATAGGGGGTCCAATTACAACTTTAGATGTTGTAATTACTGCCCTTAATCCAGAAACATTCACAAGTGCCTTGTTTGATGCCATTTTCCTATATATATATATATATATATATATATATATATATATATATATGTCCTAAGAAATCATATTGTCATTATATTAAAAACACACAAAATTTAAACAAATCTATTCCTTCATAAATTTAACTTCTCAAGAGCACACAACTATCCATAATTTTTCTTATAATATGAGAACCTAAAAGTGCTTAGCAAACAAGGTAAATAAATAACATTGCGAATATGTTATTGTAGATTAACAATATTGAAATAATAAGAAAATATAACCTTCTATCTCGAATTTGATGTATCATTTATGGTATTTAGAGATAATTTTAAATTATAGAAGATTGATCGTAAGATAGTTGTCAATTATAAAATATAATATTAATAATATTAATTAAAGATATTATAATTTTAATTTAAATAATTTAAATGAGTCAAAATTACACTACATTAAATTTTGTTTCCATATATAATTTTACCAACATTTAAGAAATGTTGGCATACTTACATTACATGTAGACATATCCCATGTACTAGGTTGTAGAGTACCTCTTAGTCCTATAATTATGATCCATAAAAAATTCTCCTTGAAGGAACCTTGTATATTCCTCACGACCCCCATGTGTGGGTTGTCCAACTCTGTTCATATATATGTATAATTATTTACATTATATTCAATATTTCAATTTCACATTTCAATATCAATGTACAACCCTTAATATTAAAGAGAAATATCTCTATCCTTTCCTCAATTAATAGGTGATCCAAGTGGAAAGTGGTATAAATATGTAACTCAATAAGGAACTCAAATCACTATAAATATCGAGCCTTGCCTTTCAAAAGGATACATTCCCCTTCACAATGTAGCGATAAAAGTGATGTTTCTTTTTTTAATAAATAATTGGGTGTTTATCATATTGTCAAGCTCGCTCTTCTTGTGTTCAATATGTTTTGGTAATGTATTCTATTTATCTCCTAGCATTGTTCTTGTTATTAGTTTCATGCCAAGAATATTGGCATTTAATATTACTAAATATTAGCCCCCAAAATATAGCTTAGTGGTATCATAGCAAGAATTTTCTACAAGCTATTTAGTCTCACTTTCCATTCCCTAAATTATTTTCCAAATGGCATATGGTCACACAATTGAAACCCAAAGGAAAAAAACAATATAGTCACATCAATAAAATATTTGAGTAGTTGGGTATTCAGGTCTCATACTATCTTGATTTATGGTGATTTATGTCTTAATACTATGAACTTGATGAAAAATGGGATTTGTTGAGAGTGGTTGGAAATAGAGGATGGGGAACTTAGGGCTGAGGAGGAGGAGGGGGGATATAAATTGCTACCTAATTCAAAACTTCCTTGAATCCTCTCTATGTTCTCCTACACTTTCCATTTTCTACTCACACATAATGACCAATTCACTCTTCTTGATAATGAAAAGAAGATCATGACGTTCCATGATATATGCATTTGAAACATAGGCTACTGTGTACCCATCATCTGATTTAGATTTACATATCTACAAGTACCACTTCTTGATTTACATGTATATGGTGATATCTAGAGTGGATTTACAGGTACATCTGTTGCATCCCTTCCGACTTTATCGTAGGTTATATTGACTACCTTATCCACAAGAAACCATATTTCCATGTCATTTACCTCACTATCCATCATCTTCTCGTCATAAATTTCATGACCAACATGCAGATGCTCAGTTATGACTAATCCATTACTACCCTTGCCTTTAGGTTTTGCTGAAATTTGGTTCTGATCATTTTATCTTTTTACCCGAAATTTCACTCAAGTGATAAAAAATGGAGATCTATAAATAAAATATCAAGATATATTTTTGAATATTGATTTTTCTCCTTGTTTTATTCCTAGAATTTCCATCCATAGTGTAAATTTAAAGACTCTCTACTTTAATTTCGTAGTTTCTATCTTTCCCTTGTATTAACCCCTCAAAATTATACCGACTAGGGAAATGTAAAATATCTCTGCCCAATGTCATGGAATCCAGCCTCTTCCTTTGATTCCATTATTTTAAAACCTCATATTGCTTTTAGAATTTTGTAGTACTGATGTAAGTCATATTTCTAACCTTTTTTTATGAATAATCTTGTGTTTACCTAGATATTTACGTAGGTGATTAGTTGTTTCTAGTTATTTAGTTAGTTGTGATGGTTAGTTTGTTTATGAATTCGTAACTATCAAACAAAACTATATATTTCTCTGTAATAAAGAATTTTTTACATGAGTTGATATAATAAGTCACATCTTGTTTATTTCTCCATATTTTTCATAGTATCAGATCCCTCGTAATTGAGGAAGTTGAGAGGATCCACAAAAACAAGTGGTATGAGAAGCCACAATTTCGAATTGTGGAAAAAGTTTTAGTGTGAATAAAAATTTGATATTTATTATAATGATGTATGGTCAACTAATGGAAGATGTTAACTAATGTTGAGAGGTTACACAAAGTGTTTTTGGTCACCTACTACATGACACAGAGAGGAGAGCCCCAAAAAGAGGCTTAAGCACCCCCAATTTGCTATTGCTTATAGCCAATTACAACGTAGTGATGTCTGTGGACTAGAATCCACCGAGAAAATCCAACAGTGCCAAACAAAAAGTTTCGGGCCACATTTTGGGCCACTATGTTGCTGAGGATCATGGGGTCGTAGTTCCAAATAAAATATTTGATCCAAAGCATTTGTTCAACCCCAAATTTCAATTGAGTAATCAATCACCTTGCAGGGAGAACTTTGCATGATTTTTAGGTGTTATCGAAGTATATTCGGTAATTTTATCTCCCTCTAATGCCATTCATGTTGGGATTGATCATGACTATGTTTTGATTTAGCTATTGAAATAAAACAGATCGAGTTCTCCACCTCCATTTTTTATCGATAGTTTGGTTTTTTATGATATAATTCTTATATATTTATTATTCTTTTCTTTTTTTGAATTTTTATTTGAATAATGACGCACTCAAGTATTTCAATTCCAACACCAACGTTAACTTTAACTAATTATGAATTTTGGAGTTCAAAATCTAAAACTTGTTTGGAAGGTATAAGTTTTTGGGATAATGTTGAATCAAGGTTCACAAAACCTGATGCAAATTCTATTGTTGCTATGTTTCTTCTCAAAGAAATAAATATGAGGAACATAAAAAAAATAAGGGAAATATAAATCTTGCATTTTGAATTCTTTAAATGATTTTATTTTTTGTAAAATAACTGGTGCAAAGACTACTAATGAAATTTTTGATATTCTACTTAAAACATCATAACAAGGTAATGAAAATATGAATATTATGAAATTATGAACCCTTATAACTCAATTCAAAACCCTCAAGATGAATAAATCAGAAACTATTGATCAATTTATGACTAGAGTTATGGGTGTTGTCAATCAACTTTTAGTTAATGATGAAAAGTTAAAATATCAAAGGGTTTTGGAAAAATTTCTTATAATTTTTCCAAAGAAATTTGAAATGACATTTCCAAAGAACTAACATGTTTCTTATTATCTCATGAAGCAAGAATTTTTTTCGATGTTGGCACTTTGGAGCATGCTTTCAAGTCTAAAGTTTCCATGAAAAAAGGCGGAGGAAGAGGTTTTGGTTTCAGGAAAGGAATTGTAGAGGGAAATGTCAAATAGAGGATAAACCACAAGTAACACATTCAGAGCAGCCTCAAATAAAATGTAGCCGTAAGTGGATGAATAAATCAAACATTCAATGCCACTATCGTAAGAAATATGACCATTGTAAATATGAATGTTGAAAATTTTAGGATGTTTTAAGTAGAAATAAAGCTATTGTCTCTAAGAAAGAAAAATGAAACATCTAATGTTTTATTTCTTTCATGTCAAGTGAGCAAGTAACTAAGAATATGTAGTCCGTTGATAGTCGGTGAAACAATCATATGTGTTGTCACAATGATATTATTTCATAATATTTATTCATCTTTCACTTGTATTATTGGTTTGGTTTTGGATTGTCAAGTACAATCTTCAACAAAAGGTGTTGTATCAGTTTTAACCAAGAAAAATGTGGTGAAGAATATTCATGACGTTTACTATGTGCCCAATTTCAAGCATAATTTGTTGAGTGTTGGTCAGTTAGATGCACATGGCTATGATCTTGTGTTTCACAACACTACCTGCAAAATTCTTGATCAAAATAAAACCCTAGTTGTAAAGATTCATATGACAAAGAACATATTGTATCAATTAGAAATGAGAAGTGGGTAGTTGTATGTACATAATGTTTCAACATCAAACTAAACTAAGTTGTGAAATTTGTGATATGGTTGTTGACCTCTTAAAACTATGAGTTTTTTTAAAAGACAATCTATGGTAAAAGGTTTTCCCACTTTCTTTGAACAAATATCTCCTTGTACAAGTTGGGTAATGGGAAAACATAAGCGATATATTTTTCCCAAAACTTCTTATAGAACCAAAGAACAATTAGAGTTAATTCATACATATTTGTGTGGTACTATTAAAACACAATAAATTGGTCGAAGTTTATATTTTCTCACATTTATTGATGACTTTAGCAGGAAATTTTGGGTTTATTTTATCAAATACAAATTTGAGTCTTTTTCTAAGTTCAAGTCTGAAGCTGAGAAACAAAGTGTAAATTTCGTCAAATTTTTGAGATCAAATGGAGGAGGTGAGTATGATTTTAAATATTTTTAGATTTTTATAAACAACATTCCATTAAGAAACAAAAAACAACCAGATATACTCCACAATAGAATGGAATCACAGAAACAAAGAATTAGACTATCATGAACAAGGCTAGGAGTTTTCTTATAGAAAGAAATTTGTTTAAAATATTTTGGGTTGAGCAGTTGGATGTTTTGTATACATACTGAATAGATCACCAACTTCTAGTGTTCAAGGAAAGGTACCTAAAGAAGCATGGAGTGGAAAAAAGGTAGTTATTTCACATTTTCAATTTTTTCGCTGTATTTGTCTCACTCGTGTTACGAGAAAACTGAGAAAGAAGCTTCATGATAAGAGTGAGAAGTACATTTTTATAGGATATAGTGAAAAATTTAAGGAAAAATTATTTTGTGATCCCATTACTCATAAGTTTTTCATAAGTCAAGGTGTTAAGTTTATGGTAGAAAAATCATGGAATGAAATGCAAAATGGTACTTGTCATAATCCTTTTGTTGTATTAGATGAACATAAAGCACCTATAACAAGTATTCCAATATTGTAGGTTCAAGATTAAATAATTTCATCATCTAGTAGTGATTTTGATTCTGATAGAAATCAAATAATGAGAAATTTGAATGATATTTATGTTTAAGTGATGAAGAGCTCATAAATTTTGCTCAAAATTCAAAGTTACAGGATTGGGTTGAAACAAAAATGGTTGCGTAGATCTTGTCTTCCTAATTTCGGCACCGTGAATAGTTTTAAAAACCGATGTCGTATGAGGAAGATATCACATTCTAATCGAAATGCCAAATAGGTAAATTTTCAACAGTTCGACCAGGGTTGACTGGGATGCACAATCAGCAAGTGGGTGGATGTACATTCAACAAAAAGGAATATTCCTTTCCACCCAAATAATCATAGGTTGAAAAGTGTTGAAATTCTATTGGTTGTAAATTTTTGAAGTGCCAATTATAGGGCGCCATGTGGTTGGCCCTGAGGCCACCATGTGTCCCTCCGACTGTACACTAAAATTTTGGTTGGGACTACAGCAATCGACCATGCGACCTCCCATCGAGCATGCACAAGACTTACTATTCACACTATATGAGTATTTCTTAACCTCTATGGTTACAGCTTGTATTTAAGGTTTGTTGAAATCATATGTGGGGCGTTGGGAAATGCCAGCGGTCCCAACCTACCAGTGGTTCCCTGGAGTATTCACATTGCACGTTAAATTAACCAACCATCGCAGTAAGAGTTAACCCCCAATGTTCTGTCGTGTTGTGTCACATGGAAAATTATTAACCGTAACCATCCTTCGTGCGGTCAGTGTTAAACGTGCTAGCTTTACCGCAATTCTAGTTTCCAACTCGAGTTCGGACGCAGGTTCTGCCCAACAATTATGTAACCATGGGTTTGGGAGGTGCACATGTGGCCACCCCAACCACTAACACTTATTGCGTGGTTAAGACGGTGAGCGATTTGGTGAGCGTGCCAAAATTGGTGGCCTATGCCTAATTTATCTCCAGTTAAGTGGAGTTCTCCACTTTCAGTGGAGCTTGTCTAGGTGAAACTGGGAAAATAGTAGGAGAATAAATATTTAGCCATTCTGTGTGAATGAAGAGTCATTTTTGACTAATTAGAGCATTCTAGAGCCATTGGTGTAGATAAAACAACCATTAGAGCACTGTAACTACATGTAATAAAAAAAATTTGAGCATAATGAAAGATGGACAACCCATTGGGAGCTGGACCAACAGATGTAGCCCAGGAGGGGTGAAATTCTTCATCATTCCTGTTGTGTAAATTTCATGTGGTGACTTATTTCTCTATTTTACACTGTTGTTCAGTGTTATTTAAGCTTTTTTTATGCTTCTAATTCACTAAAAATAATCTATAATTCATGGAAAAACACCTTAATCCTTATGCAAACTAATGAGAGAAGTATGCACATGTTTTTAAACTGAAAAGAAACTTAGCAAAACAAAAATAATACAGTCATTTTAGATCAAATTGGTATCAGAGCTAGAGTTTATTCTCTGGTGTTGTTTAGTGCAAAGAATTGTTTAACTGTTTGGAAGTTTTAGATGCTTACTAGGCTAATGCTCAAAAGAGGAGAAGGAAAATTGGTGGAAGGAGAAGGGTCTCAAAAGGAGCAAAAGCAAAGGAGAGCAATATTTCCACAATCTCCACTACCTATTTCACCTCCTAAGGAATCAGAAGCTTCATTAAGCATGCCTCATGAGGAAGGAGAAATCCATGAATAAGTTGATCACAAAGAGGAAGAAAGAGTGTTTAGGAAAGCATTTCTTGACATGACTAAGATGGTTGGAATCCTTTATTAAGAAAATAAGGAGAGACTGGAATGAGAAGGATCTAAAATTCACAAGGAAGGACAAGGATCTTCAGGAGGTCATCATGATGAATATAAGTCAAAGAATGGAAATGGAGGAAATGGAGGCAATGGAGAGCCATCATCCTCACCCTCATCATCATCATCCTCTACTTGTTCTTCAATACATCAGCTACACAAGTCAAAGAAAACTGGTAAAATTCCTTTTTTAAAAACTTGATGTTAAATTTGATTTGCCAATGTTTAATGGTGAAGTCAATGCAAAAAATCTTGATGATTGGATTAGAAAATTGGAGGTCTATTTGATAATCAAGAACCTTCAATATGATGATACCGAAATTCAATTAGTTTCATTGAGAATGGAAGGTGTAACACTTGTTTGGTGGGAAGCCAAGACAAAGGAGGAAATCATGAAACATGGTAAGATTATTTTATCATGGTCAGAATTCATTATTGTTATTAAACAAACATTTTATCCATCAGCTCATATGCAGAAATCCATCATGAAATGGTAGAAATTTAGGCAATTAAAGGGACAAAATGTGCAAGAATATACCCAAGAATTTAGGAGAAGAGCTCTCTTATTAGGGATGGATCTGCAGAGTCAAGATACTTTTCTCAAGTACATAGGTGGTTTACATAGCTACCTTAAAAATACTATTCTCATGTGTAACCCCACCAGTCTAGATGAAGTTTGTGTTTAGGCCACACATCTAGAAGCTATAGGGAAAAACATTCCTGAAGAGGGTAGAAAGAAACCTTTTACAGGTAAAGCCAAGGAAAAGACCTCAAAAGGTAAAAATAAAAGAATGCATATGTTAATAAAGAGGGATAAAAAGTGGTTTGTAAACATTGTTGGAAAGAAGGCCATGATGAAACTCATTGTTGGAAATTACATCTTGAATTGAGGCCAAAGAAACCCAATAAAAAATGGAAACAAAAAAATGTTGCTATAGCTCAACATGATTTAGGATCTGATTTAGGCGGTGAATCAAAAATTACAGCCACGCAATTTAAGAACATGAAGGGAAAAGAAATTGAAACTAAATCCAGTACCAGTACATAGAAATGTCACATAAACACTCCAAATGAAGAAGAAATAATATAATTGTTTCATGTGATGGTCATATCCAAACATACCAAGATTGACACAATGTTTGACAGTGGGTCACAAGCAAACTTAATCTCTGAAGATTTGGTCAAGAAAAGTTACTCTTGAGACCATACCATATCCAAAACCATATCCATTGGGTTGGATTTTTAAGGATGCAAATCTATAGGTTTCAAAGAAATGTATATTCCGATTTCCAATCACTGCAAATTTTGTTGACACAGTTGAATTAGATATGGTTCCGCTTGACATCACTAGTATTGTATTAGGGAGTCCTTATTTTTATGAAAGGAAATAGATATTCCATATCCATGAGAATAAGTATCATTTATTCAAATATGGTAAGGAGTTCATTGTTAGAGCATATTGCAAGAAGAAAAAAATTGATATGGTAAGTGCTGAACAGCTAAAGAGGCTGGTAAATTCAAGTAAGAATTTTGTTCTTCTTATGATTAAGCATAAAGCTGGTATTAATCATGAATCATTTTAGGGATGTGATCCTAAGTTGAAATCAGATCTATATGATGTAGTTAATGGGCATCATGAGATGTTTCAAGAGGCAACGGGATTGCCTCCAAACAGGGAAATTCAACATGAGATTGAGTTGTAGCAAGATTTTCCTCTTCCAAATATCGGTATGTATCGCATGTTGATAATGAAAAATGATGAAATAAATAGGAAAATCAAAGAGATGTTGGATAAAGGAATCATAAGGCCAAGCACCTCACCATGTGGTTCACCCATAGTCTTGATACCAAAGAAATATGGGACTTGGCATGTGTGTGTAGATTTTCGAGATTTGAACAAGATTACGATAAAAAATAATTACCCACTCCCAAGAATGGATGATTTTCTTGATCAACTGAAAGAAACAAAGTTTTTCACTAAGTTATATTTACGAAGTGGATATCATCAAGTAAGAATTGTAGAAAGTGATATATGGAAAAATGCATTCAAAACCAAACAAGGATTCTTTGAGTGGCTAATTATGCCATTTGGGTTGTGTAATGCACCAGAAAATTTCATGCGAGTTATGTATAGTGTTTTGCATCCATTCCTTGATGACTTTGTGATTGTGTACTTAGATGAAATTTTAATTTTCAGAAAAACAAGAGAAGATCATGTCTTGCATCTGAATAGAGTGCTTGATATTTTGAAGAAAGAGAAATTGTTTCTTACGATATCAAAGTGTGAGTGTGGAAAGACTTATTTGGTCTATTTGGGACATATTGTAAGAGGAGGAGAATTGAGGATTGATCCTTCTAAAGTGAGGCCATTGTGAATTGGCCCACACCCAAAACAATAACCGAGGTAATAATTATCTTAGGTGCAGCTCAATATTGAAGAAATTTTATTGCTAACCACTCTTCCATCGCAGCTCCTATGCATGCAGTGACAAGTGTGAAGAAAGGCTTCCAATGGGGAGGAAAACAACATCAAGCTTTCAAATTTTTAAAAGAAAATATCAGTTCAGCTCCAGTCCTTTCATTACCAAATTTGAGACAACCATTCGCGATTCAAATCAATGCTAGTGATTATGCCATGGGCGCATTACTTTTGTAGCATGGTAAGCCTATCGCTTTTCATTCTGAAAATTTTAATGGTGCCGTGACTAATTATCGTACATATTACAAAGAACTATATGTGTTGGTACAAAGTGTCAGGAAGTGCAAACACTATCTGATGGGTAAAGATACTATTGTACATACCAATCACCAACCATTACAGTACTTGCAGCCGCAAACAAAATTGCAGCAATAAAGACATTTTAGGTGGATGGGATTTCTCCAACAGTTTCACTTGGTTATAAGGTTAAAGAAAGGTATTTTAAATAAAGTTATAGATATGCTTTCAAGACCAATCGTTAGTGCTTATTCTTTACTAAAAGATGATTCTTTTGTACATGAGAGTTACATAAAAAAATATGCACATGACATTGATTTTCAAGATGTGTATACTAGTTTGAGTGAAGGGAATCAAGTTGAAGAAAAATATTTTCACATGAATAAAAATTTCCTGTTTCATTTGGGCAAGCTATGTATTCCACAAGGAGAGAGGCTAAGTGTCATGAGAGAAGATCATTCATCTCTTATTGCTGGACACTTTGGGGTAAGAAAAATAGTGGCACATATATAGAGGTATTGCTATTGGCCTCGCATGATAGATAATGTGTTGTGTTTTATAAGATATTGTTCTATGTGTGCAACAAAGCCTACTTATAGGAAGCTTGTATTGTAAATGCCGCTACAAGTACCATCAAGGCTATGGGAGAGTGTCTTCATGGGATTTGTTGGAGGTCTAACTATGTCAAGAAAGAAACATGATTATCTTTATGTAGTTGTGGATAGATTCAGTAAAATGTGTATAATTATGCCATGTAAGAAAACCATTACTGTTGAACAAACTGTTGAACTTTATTTTCAAAATGTTTGGGTTCATTTTGGATTGCCAACTTATATTGCTAGAGACAGGGATTCCAGGTTCATTGGGAATTATTGGTCAAATCTATGGAGAATGATGGACACAAAGTTGAAAAAGAGTACCGCTTTTCATCCACAAATAGATGGAAAAACCGAGGTGGTGGACAAAACCATTGTGCATCTATTGAGAGGATATTTCAGCAAACATCCCAAGTTGTGGGATGAACAACTACATTACATTCGACATGCTTACAACTGTGCAAAGCACTCTTGAACACAAACCTCACCTTTTGAAGTATTCTTTGGGTATTTGCCAAAATCACCATTAGACTTCATCTTTGGGAATGATGTTGCAATTGATGGCCATAGTGACATTGATAAGGCTCGAAATCTCATTGAGAAAATTTAGATTATACATCAACAAGATCAAGAACAACTTGAAAAATGTCAAAGAAAATACAAAGAGAGGCATGACAAACATTGGGTTGATCACAAGTTTCAAGAGGGAGATGAGGTATGGTTTCACATTATCAAAGAAAGGATGCAAGGGGAAGGTAAAAATCTCAAACCCATTCGCTATCCATTCAATATCATAAAACAAGTTGGTAATAATGCATTCCAACTTGACTTGCCTTCTTACATGCAAATTTTTTCAATTGTTAATGTTCAAAAAATACACTTGTATGAGCCACCTTTGATCGATGATCAAGTAATTTATGTTCAACTACCTTCTATTTAATATTTCTCACCAGAATTTCTGGATGAGCTCAAAGAAGATATAATTCTTGACAAGAGGACAAGAGCATCTAAGAGGGGAAGTGTTGACTACCTTTGAGTTGGGCTCAAAGGAACTAAACTAAGCAAGGAAAAATGGATGGAGGTTGTAAAGGTGAGGCAGTTGTACCCTCATCTGCTGAACAGGTAATCAAGTCTTTTGGGGTCCAAAAGCTTCTCAATGGGGAGGAATGATTAGGAGTTCATAAATTTTTCTCATAATTCAAAGTTATAGGCTTGGGTTGAAAGTAGGATGGTTGCATAGATCTCGTCTTCTTAACTCTGGCAACGTGAACAGTTCGAAAAACCAATGTCGTATGAGGAAGATATCGCGTTCTAATTGAAATACCAAACGGGTAAATTTTCGATAGTTTGACCAGGGTTGACTGGGATGCACAATCAGCAAGTGGGTGGATGTATAGTCAGAAAAAGGAATATTCCTCAGAATATTCCTTTCCACCGAAAAAATCACAGGTTGAAAAGTGTCGAAATTATATTGGCTGTACATTTTTGAAGGGCCAATTATAGCGCACCACGTGAATGGCCCTGAGGCGGCCACGTGTCCCTACAACTACACACTAAAATTTTGGTTGGGTCCACAGGAATCGACGTTGCGACCTCCCGCTAGGCATGCACTAGCCTTACCGTCCACACTATACGAGTAATTATTAACCTTTATTCTTGTGGCTTGTATTCAAGGTTTTTTGAAATCATATGTGGGGGGTTGGGAGCTGTTAACGGTCCCAACCCGCCAGAGGTTCCTCGTAGTATTCACATGGCACGTTACATTAAAAAAATGTCATAGTAAGAGTTAACCCCCAACATTCTGTCATGTTGTGTCACATGGTAAATAGTTAGACGTAGTCATCCTCTGTGTGGTTAGCGTTAAACCCGCCATCCTTACCGCAGTTCAAGTTTCCAACTGGAGTTCCAACGCAGGTTCCACCTAATGGTTATGTAACCCAGGGTTTGGGGGTTACACATGTGGCCACCCCCAACCACTAAATATTATTTCACAGTCGGGTAGGCAGGTGGTTTGGTGGGCGCGCCAAACTTGGCAGGCTATGCCTAATTTATCTCCAGTTAAGTGGAGTTCTCCACTTTTACTAGAGCTTTTCTAGGTGAAACCGGGCAAAAGAGTAAGAGACTCAATTTTCGCCCATTCTGAGTGAATGAAGATTCATTTTTGACTAATTGGAGCATTATGGAGCCATTGGCATAGATAAAAGAACCATTAGAGAATTGTAACTACATGTAATAGAAAAATTTTGAGCATAATGAAATATGGACAAGCCATTGGGAGCTGGACCAGTAGATGTACCCCAGGAGTGGTGAACTGCTTCATCATGTATTGTGTTTAAATTTCATGTGGTGACTTATTTCTCTATTTTACATTGTTGTTTAGTGTTATTTAAGCTTGTTTTATGCTTCTAACAAACTAAAAATCATCTACAATTCATGGACAAACACCTTAATCCTTATGAAAACTAGTGAGACAGGTATGCACATGTTTTTAAACTGAAAAGACACTTACAAAACAAAACTAATACACTCATTTCATATTATTAAGATAATAATAGTTTTTTTTTTTTTTCATTTTTCTCATTTCAACCTACTTTTTTTGAAGAAACTATAAAGGAAAAGGAATGGGTAGATGTAATAAATAGTGAAATTGATTTTATTGAAACAAATAAAACTTGGGATTTGATTGATTTACCAGGGAATAAAAACTTTATAGGTGTTAAAAAACAAAGTTGAATGAGAAAGGTGAAATTGAGAAACACAATGCAGAGCTATTTGGCAAAGTTTTTTCACAACAACCTAACACGGGTTATGGTGAAAATTTTGCACATGTAGCAAGAATAGATACTATTCAATTTGTATTGGATATTGTGGCACAAAAAAGGTGGCCTAATTAAAAAATGGATGTAAAGTATGCATTCTTGAATGGTGTATTGAATGAATAATTGTAAGCAGATCAACCATCTATATTTAGATTCAAAGGAAAATAACATAAATTGTACAAGTTAAAGAAAGTGGTGTATGACTTGAAGAAAGCTCCAAGTTCTTGGAAAAATAGAATTCATCTTTACTTATTGAATGATTTTTCAGAAAGAGTGAACATGACCCATCTTTACATATCAAGGAATATCATCAAGGTAATATCCTTATATTATGTCTTTATGTTGATGAAATGATGTATACAAGGAATATGTAGTTATATGAATTTATAACAACAATGAAAAATGAATTTGAAATGATAGATATTAGATTGATGGAATATTTGCTACGCATTGAAGTGGAACAATCAGGTAATATTATCTTTATTAGTCAACAAAAGTATTCTATTGGTGTTTAAAAAAAGTTTAACATAGACAAGAGTAAACTAGTAGATGCTCTTATTGAGCTTGGTACAAATTTAAGCAAAGATGATGTGGTTACTGATATTAATTCCACTTTCTACAAGCATCTTGTTGGTAGTATTATGTATCTCGCTGCTACTAGACCCAATATAGCATATGCAACAAGTTATATTTCCAATTTTATGGAATCTCCTAAGGATTGTCATTGGAAAGTTGGAGAATGAGTTTTAAGCTACATTTCATGTACAACCACTTATGGTTTGTGGTACACATATTCATTAGGCAATAAGCTCATAGGTTATCTAGACATGATTTTATAGATTGTATTAATGCCAAGAAGAGCACTTATGGTTATTATTTTCTATTTGGAAAGAATTTGATTTCATGGACATCCAAAAAGAAACCCATAATTGTTTTCTTATATTCCATAGAAGCTGAGTATGTTGTAACAAATATAACAACATGCCAAATAGTATGGTTGAAAGGACTTCTATTAGACTTTGGCTATACAAAAAAGGAGCCTACTTCAATATTATGTGATAATAATTTTTCTATTTCCTTGTCAAATAATAATTTGTTTCATAAAAAAAAACAAACATATTGATACTCGGTCCCACTTTATTCGTGAACTTGTTAAAAATTGTGATGTAACTCTCAAATTTTTGGATTACATGGAATAGTTGTCAAATAAGTTCACCAAAAAATTGGGGAGAGTAAATTTTCAATTTTAGTGTAAAAAAATAGGAATTAAAAGAATGTAACCCTAAAGATTAAGGGGGAGTGTTAAGAATAATCTTGAGTTTACTTACATGCTTACGTAGGTGATTAGTTGTTTCTAGTTATTGAGTTAGTTCTGATGATTAGTTAGTTTGTGGATTTGTAACTATAAAACAAAAGTGTATATTACTCTCTAATAAAGCATTTTTTGTGTGATTTGATATCATAATTTGTGTCTTATTTCTCTATCCATATTTTTAATATTTAATAATCACATAATTTTTTTTTAAGCTACTTAAGAGGGAATTTGAGGTGTAAGAATAAATTAAGTTATTACTATGGATCTTCTATTTCCTTAAATTGTTATAGTAGTAGAAATAAAAGACATTTGGGTTGCACTAGATGTAGCAACTCTAAAAAAACCAAATAATGATGAACTAGTCATTGATGCAGTTGTTATTTTCGATGAAGTAGTTGGATATGTCTATGTCATTAATGGTGAAGATAAGGAGAATCTAGGTAATGTGCTATATGTGCCAATAGAACTCGTCCCTTCCGAATATAGCTTCCAAAAATATTGCATTATTATAAAATTAGGAGCAACAATAATAAACAATTGGATGGACCAAGAAAAGCAAACGATATGCCTATAGAAGAGGCAGATAAACCAAAACCTCCAAAAAATGAATGCATTTGTGACAAGGCCACAAAATTTTCATAAATGGGACCGACATTGCAAATCCAAATGAAGGATGAGATGAGATAGACCTGAAGAATGAAAAATTCAGGGTTCCAAAAGCTATGTCAGATTTCAAAATGAAAAACTTGGGGTAGAAGCATACACACATGGGACAATTAGTGTCACTTCATTCTTCTCTGGAAAGGCATAAATGTAATCATAAATTTTTTTCTATCTATGGTCAGTAAACACATGCATAGAATGAAGTCCCTTCCCCAACTGTCTCTAATGGAAATCTGACTTCTCCTACCATATTTTAAACTTATAGCAAGAAAGGCTTCATTTGATTTTTTCCTTAGTAAAAGGGAGAAATTCAATTTTTCACATCAATTGGATGACTTGAGTTGCAATTTTCAAGAGTGACATGGCAAAATCACCCAGTTAAATTAGTAAATTTGAGTTTATATGCCATAATTAGAGTTGTGCATGGGTTGATTGCTAAGATCTAGCAATCTAGTGGAGTTATTGTTAGTTACACTCAATTATCTGATCTCTAGTCATTATTAGAGTTAAAAGGAGTTCCGTTGAGTAGTTTTAAACGTTGTTAACTCATTGTTCTCTCATTTAACTAATAAATTTACTAAAAATAGTCCCAATCAAGCATGGAATTTGAATTTCCTAGTAAAATGGAGGGAAACGACATAATTTTATATATTGTTGTATACTATTTGAGTGTACACGTCTTGCATTGAAGCATGTGGTAAATTTCTTTAGGATTTGCACAAGGAAATAGGTAATTGTCCTATTCTTTTAGGAGTTAATTTTCTCAAGTATTGCGTAACAAAACAAGAGGAATTTTGAGGGCTGTTTTGGATAAAAAAATTTCAAAGAAAGTCAGTTAGAAGGAGATCAAAATTGTAGTGTAGGGTGCGCTTCATGTGTGAAGAAGTCATTGTAATTGATCCATATTCTCATCTAAATTAATGAAAAGAAGAGAGGTGGTTTTTCCTAGTTGGGATCCCTTGTAAATTCATTGTTTTCCTTGTGTTTTGATGGTTGCAAATTATTTCATGTGTTTTTGTCATGTGTTTTCCTTTCCACAAAGTAGTAGAAGAAATTTTTGTCTGTTGTTTTCAGTTCGAATTTGTTAGCAGTAGAAAAATTATTTCCATTTCTATATGGTATTATATCTATATAAGAATACATAGAAACCTTGTTCCAGATCTTCTCTTAGAGAAATTTCTATTTTCATATTTTTTGGTGCAAATTCTCTTCAGTGCATATTAAATGTCTTTATGGATTGGGGCTTGAGTGAAAATTCTCTTCAGTGCATATTAAATTGGAGGGAAACTCTAATTTTTGTGCTTGGAAATACATGGTGGAAGTTTTATTGGATGGAAATGGAATATGGGAAACACAAAAACTGATATTCCAAAACCAAAAACATCATATGCACAAGCACTTTCTATGGAATAAAGATAGAACAAAAGGTAGAAGGGTTATTCTAGAGGGTGTCAGAAATCATGTGTCTTCAAACTTGCATGGAAAGGAGACTCATTTTGTAGAGTGTAAAACTCTCAGAGATATATTAGAGAGTAGCAGTGATTCTAGGAAATTGGAATTGAGAGAAAATCTCAGGAACATTCACATACATAAAAAAGAAACCATTTCGCAATACCTATCTAGATGCACTTAGGTTCGAGATGAAATTGGAGGAGTAGGACAAAATGTGGCATCATCTAAAATTTTGAGCTTGAAACACGTCCTTCCAAAGTTTTGCAACAACTATAAGGATTTAGTTAATGGAAGAGACAATCTAACAGACTGGGAGAGACTCTTATGATTTAGTGTATGAGGATATTAGAAGAAACACTAGAGATGGTGTCACATCCAGATATGATGAGGAAGAAGAATGTTCTATAGTTGGAAAATGAAAGAATTCTAGAGGAAAGAAGTGCTAAGGCAAGGAAAAATCCAACCAAAACCATGGAAATAAGAAAGACTTCCATTTGTATGGACACTACGTAACCAAGTGTCCACACAAGAAATCTAATAAGGAGCCTGAAGAAAGAGTAGGAGGATATTTTCACACATAAAAATTTAATTTTATTTCACCCTCGTTGCTTGCATGGAAAGCAGAATAAGGGGGAGTGAGTGGTACCTAGACTCTAGTGCCTCATAGCATATGACAGGAAGTAAGGAGTTCTTCAACAACCTAGAGGAGAGAGACTTGAAATTACACATAGATATTGGATATTATGAAAGGTATAGTACGAAAGGTATTGGAACTATCACCTTTAAGAGGGAGTTGGGCTCCTATATTAACCTAGATGATGTAATGTATGTTCTGGGCCCGAAGAATTTCTGTAGAAGAACATGGATATGATGTATTGTTCAATAAGGGGAAATATTGTTTGAAGCATGTTTCTACTAGAAAAAAAAAAACAAATTGGTAGTGTTTGAGTCAAAAATATCTACAAGCTAGAGGTAGATTTTACCATGCATATAGCTATACCTCCAGGGGTGAGGTGGGGTGATATAGAGCCTTAGTCCAATAGTTGCAAATATTTGGGAAAGGTCCATATGAGAGAAACAATAGTTGCAATATACTCTTCTCACATATCATTACACATGCTACAAATGCACACAATAGTCAGTATAAGAAGGATCCATGATAGGTTATGCAATTAGATCTTGAGCGAAAATTGCAGGCTAGTAGTAGTTAGAGACGCATGAGACAAATACAACTCAGAGCCAATTGATTCAGTATTTTAGATGCTTCTTAGTTGAAGTTGTTGCATTAGCAACAACAACAACGAGAGGGAGTTTTTGTTACACTACATTCCTCCACAAGAGCAGGATTGGGGTTGTGCAGAACCATTTTCTTGATAAGAGGGAGTGTTAAAATTATATCGAGAAAATTATTTGAATTGCACCTTAATCAAATGGAGAAATTCAATTTTCCACATTACGAGGATGACTTAAGTTTTAGTTAGTAGGAGTGACATTGCCAAATCACTTAGTTAAATCAATAAATTTGAGTTTATAGGATAGAAGTATAGTTGTTCATGGGTTGATTACTAAGATATAGAATTATAATGGAGTGTTTGTTAGTTAAAATTAGTTATCTAATCTCTATTCATTAGTAGAGTTAGTAGGATTTCAATTTACTAGTTTTAACTATTGTTAACTCGCCGATCTTTCAGTTAACTGACTCATTTACTAAAAATAGTCCCAATCATGTGTGAAGTTTTTATTTCCTAGTTGAGTGGAGGGGAAATTCATAATTATATATATTTTTCTATGCTAGTTGAGTGTACAGGTCTTACGTTGGAGAAGATGGTGAAATCCTTCAATATTTGTGCAAGAAAAAATAAGATTCTCCTATTTTTTAGGAGATAATTTCCTCAAGGATTGTGCAAGGAAATAAGAGGAAGGATGAGGCCTATTTTGTCTAAGTGTTGGTTAGAGAAAGTAAGTGAGAAGGAGATCAATATTAAAGTATACAGTGTGATTCATGTGTAAAGGAGTCATTGTAATTGATCCATATTCTCATCTGAATTAATGAAAAATAACGAAGGGGTTTTTCCTAGTTGGGTTTCACTATAAAACCATTGTGTTCTTGGTGTTTTTATGGCTGCATGTGTTTCTATTATTTTTTTTCCTTTCTACATAATAGTATAAGAAATTTGTGTCTCTTGTTTTCAGTTTGAAGTTATTAACAATAATAAATTTCTCTTCATTTCTACACCATCTTTAGTGGCAGTCAACATGTAGATTTTAGGTATATTATGAAAGATGAAATAAACAATATTGGTGTTTAATTAATAAATAATGCTAAACAATGAACTATTTATGGTGTTTTTAAGTCTCATGCCATTATTGGTGACTATGGTATGGATATTTCTCATCAATATCTACTAGAAATGCATCATATACGATGGTTTATTCAGGTGAGAAAAAAATCCAATTTCATAACCAAAGTTAATAGTAGAAACACCAACCACTTATGCAACATTTAATGTAAATTCCCTATGAAAATACCTCTAGGGGAATTTCTTTTTCCCTATGGCCTCTCACATGATCCCTTGGCCTTAAATATAATACAAATAGATCATCATCAATAATTTTGACACCATCATCAAGCATGACAGAATTTACAACGACATATTATGTTGAGGACCAACTCCTTAGATGTTCCACCTGAGTTTGGTAATGGTTCAAGTGTAAAAAATGGTTCTTTCTAAAGTGTGTCCAAGAAGAGTTAAACCTATTTCTTGGTTGTCATATACAATGTTTATTATGTCTTAACTTTTTCATCTTGGATTGTTACCAATTCTATCCCATATACATCAAATTATTTAATAACTACCTTCACCAAATATTCTATTGTCTCCATCCATCCACTCAAGATTGGAATGTATTACTTATCCTTTGCATAAGTACAACAATATATAGGCTTACCTTCTACATGACTATGAACAATTAGTTGCTTATATTACTCATTGCGATACTTACCATAAGGATTCACATTTCATTTCAACCTTCTTCTAATTATTTTTATAATGCTTCTGTCATGGAACATCCTTAACTAACCTTTTAACACCATTCCTGCCACATCATATTAAAATATAATTATTTATATGATGATGGTTGCAACAAGGTTTTGCATGTTTTTGCATCACATGTCACTTTATGCCCAAGGTTGCAATCCATTCAAGAAGTGGAACAACCTATATTATTTATACATGTTTTTTTGGTTTCTAAAATGAGGCATGAAAAACCTTAATGTATGCTTAAATTCTACTTGTATACTTAAGAGCCAATGATTGATTCTATGTAATAAAATATTGATTCCCTAGACCAAACTAATCCATTAAGGTTATTTTCATCTCTACTCAGTTTTCAATATTTTGACTACTACACACAACTGCAAAGCCCTCTACATAGTTTCCCCACCAAATATTTGTGTTACATGTAAATAATATTGTTGCAAATTTCCCCATGGCTTCATATGAATCTCCATTCATTTCTTCCATGTAGTGTTCAATAACCCAATCGAAGTTACCTAGTAACATATCATTTCTTATGCTATCATACCATTATAGCTCCTTAATATTTATTCTTAAAGTAAAAAATGCACTATGACAATTGGAAATATATTGTTTCAACATGTTAATTCTATCTCATGGTACTTGAGTTGTGTTGCATTAGATTTGAAGAAATCTTCCACCATTCTTAACCATTCATCAACATGAATATTCAAGGTTGCAATAATCATATTTTCATTCTTTTGACATTTGTCTTAATCATTATTAAAAGTATAGCACATGTGGATCACTTCCTCTTCCAAATATTTTTCCTTTTATCCATTCTTATAAAGCAAGGTTTTCAAATTCTCAACATTCCTATAAAAACCTATAAGCTTATTTCTCATCATAATATTCCTTAGATTCTATCCATCTCATTTTCATCTACATTCTAAGACAACCATTAGAACTCACTCAAATGTTCATCAAGACATCTCAAGGTTTGTTTCTTTGCTTCAATTTCTTTCACTTATTATAGTAGACGACACCCAAAATATCACAATATCAAATATCAAGCCACCTTACTTTATAATTTGTGGAAGAGTATAATCTAATACCTATTATGATTGACTCACAATCCACCCATATTCATTTAAAAAAAAATTAAGTTCCTCCTCAGTGCATATTGGAACATAAGGTCATGTGTCACTATATTTCCATCATTGTATGGGCTTGGATATCCTATGCCTACTAAAACTAGACTATGCCATTTCACTTAAGATATACTTGTAATATTGCCTTGATATATGAATTTTCAATGAAACCACGTCCTACTCAACCAAGTTCATTCAATAATAGGCACACATCCAACCATGTCCTTGAAAACATCACAAAAATACTTGACACAACCAATATTAGCACTAAGCACAAGGAAAAGAGAAATAATATCTAGAAATCTTATTGAATCTACAACATACATATATGGGAAACACCCAAGGAAAGTCCCTTAACTTTATTTATAGGAATTTTTTTACAATGTGAAATGACTGAATGCAACCAATTTCCTATATCTCATTTACAAACTACAATTACAAAATACACAATAGTATACAAAAATTATTAAGCCAACCCTTAAGAAATTGTGTACCTACCTCTTATAGGGGCTATAATATTCCTTTTTTCACCTAGTTAGTGAATTTACCTCTATTGCGCTTAACCCTAAATTGAGAAAAAACATAGAGATCCTTTACACTTTTTTAGCACACCTCCTAGAAGTTAGCTCATGATTCCTATTCTTCCAACCATTAAGCTCTTCTTCTCAATCACTATCAAATGGGTGGATTTCTAATGGCCTCTTCCACTTATGAATTAACACCTTTTAGGCTTACTCATTTTATACGGGACTTTCGTTTCACTTTAAATCCCTTTCATTATGTGGACCAGCATGCCCTCACAACCAACCTTCTTCCCTTAGTGACTTTTTTTTTACCATCCATGTCCTACAATTAAGCCTCTTAGTGTACCAAGTCCACCTAAGTTCACTGAATTTGTGTCATGTATTACCAATATCTGTGTCTAAATCATATAAATTCCACCAATTTATTCCTCCAATGCACCTCAATTATGCTTGGTCTCCTTGATTCTAGTAAGCTTCACCCAAAATTTTCCAACTACACTCAAAGTATCCAAGTTAGTACGACTACATCCAAGTGCATAAAATGGTGCACCCAAGTTGATTTCCACCTAATGGGTTTGTTCACAATGTTTGTGTATCATCATTGTGATCCATGGATACTTGTGCTTTAAAAAACTTTCGTCATCCATGGAAATCCCCAAGGATGGATCACCTAACTTTATTAATCCATATATAATCCAAGCACCCAAACTAGTTAAGAATTCTATCCCAACTTTTTCCATCACTTTTCCATCATGTGAAGTGCTTTTGTCTAGATGAGGTTACTCTATGGGGGCTTCACCTCGTTGATCAATTTCTTATCCATGGATAATTTCAGGGAATTTTTTATTAAATTTTAGTAACTTTTGGCAAGTCTTTCGAGTCACTAATATGAAAATTGTAAAATGTTTGGTAATATTTTTGTAAAAATATTCAAATTTTTAATGATTTTATATAGTATCTATAAAATTTTAGAAACTCTTTAGGTTAAATAATTTTATCTTATAAACTTTGGTTGAATCATTTAAAAAATCGAAAGTAGTGAATATTTATTTTAGAAAAAGAATGGATAATTAGCCCAACTAAGAATATTAGCCCCTAAATTTTCTTTGTTCTTATCTTGTTCTCATAAAGGGATATTTTAAATTGTGAAAAATAAGGTAAATATTATAGGTGTTGAGGTAAGGGAAATGTGGGGATTGTGAGTTTTATAGGTATTGGGGCTATAAAAAAATATATTTAATAAAAATAGGGGTTTCTTATATTTAAAATATGTGTTGGGAGAGTGGGAGCAACAAAAGGATTTCAAGAGATATTTGTCAATATATAGTGAAAACAAGGGTATTCTTTAATATCCCAAAAATGCAGGTGTTATGAATTAGTTTTATTGACTAAAGACCCCATGGGTTATACATTGCAACCTCTATCTTTCTTTACCAATTTCTCTTCCACTCTTTTCTTAATATGTCTAAGTAGTGTAAGATGCCATTATATACAATTTCCCTAGTCTATGAACAAAACTAATCAATTTATTTATTACATTCCTTCAATAAATCATGGTACCTAAACGTAGCTCTCATAAAAATCACCAATTCATCATATCCATCAATACAATAGATTAATATGAAATAATTATGACCAAGATAATAATGAAACGAAATTGTTTAAAGCGACTGAGATTGAGGACCTTACACACAAATTTTATGGGTTATATTTGACGTAAGTTGCTAAGAATCCCTATTATAGTGATGTTTTGGTTACTGTGGCTTGTAATATGAATGTGGAAATTCACCGAAATTTTCATAACAACATTAAGTGGTTGGTTATAAACATATAAACATATTCTTCCCAAATCAAGAAGTTTATTCGAAATTAACTAGTTCCATTGGAGGAATATGTTATTTCTAAAATCACCAATTGAAAGATACAACCCACTATACATTGTATCGAGTGCTAAACTATTTCATATTGAATTAAATACGCATTACTACATATGCAATGGTGGCCACGGAAAAACAAAAATAATTGGAGATAGAAAAGAAGTATCTAGACATCATTAGTGGAGAATTTTCTTATGATGAAGTACAATTAATGTTGGAGCAAGATCCCACCCATCTACAATTGAAACATCCTATAGACCATTTGGGTAATTGAAAAATAGAAACATGCTACATACAATTTCGGAAAGTGAAAATCATGCCTAAAATCCTCTTACTTGATAGTGGTTTGACATTAAAATTACGACCCCTAAACAAAATTGAGAAATGAAATGAAGCATTATGTTAAAATTTGTAGACTTCCTTCATATTTTGTGATTTCCAAGTTTCAAAAGTTCTGGACGATAGAGAGGTGAAGCAATCCTTAATGAGGTTGTGTAAATATATTCAAGGGATATAGATAACATGGAAGTAATGGGTGAAAATATGGAAGAAAATGAATATATTTCATTTTTATTTTCAGTTTCATTATGAGGACATAAAAAACCTTCATACTTGTATATGGATTAAGATATTTTAAAAAAATAATTGGAAAAATATTACGAGAAAAGGAAGCCAAAGAAATTGATTTGAATTTTCTTCAATTTTAAAGACATGACTATTTTTAGACTATTGTGATAATTGCTTGAACCTAATCACTATGGAGGCTAGGATTTGATTTGGTTGATTATGTAATTAAATTTTATGTTATGAACATAAGTTTTTCTTTTCGAAAAATATGGAATGGGGCATATGAATAATACAAAATTCTAGTTATTCTAGAAAGTTGTTAGATGGTCGAGACAATATGGTGGACCTAAGTTATTAGGTGGCCAAGTCCATATGGTTGACACTCCCAAATCTTCTCCTAAAAATATCAAGAGGAAAATGTCATTTCAAGAATAACATTGTGGTACAGAAGGAATATACTAAGTGAAAATTAGATCTGAACTAGAGAGAAATGCTATGTTTGCTGAAAATCAATAAAACAACATAGTTGGAGAGAAAGATGTAATTTTAAGAGAAAATGAAAGACCTTTTCCTAAGAAAAAATAAAAATGCCTAGGTAATTTAAGGGGTGCAGACCCTAAAAGAAGAATGTTGCTAGGTAAAATATGTTGAGAATAAATTATAATAATACCAATAAGGAGCACATACGGATATGTTATTCCTGAATACAAGAAGCCTAAGCTCAAAGGGAGTTTCTCGTGTCAGCTTTTGTTTTGGAAGGAACATGTTCTCTCTCCCATAATTTCCATAGGAATTGTGATATTTGAATGTCTATGAATTTATGTGAAATCTTCTTTTATTATGTGCACTTCTGTTATATATATATATATATATATATATATATATATATATATATATATATAGAGAGAGAGAGAGAGAGAGAGAGAGAGAGTTGCGGTTATATGTCTAAATATATTATAGAAAGTATACAGAACAATGTTTGTTATATTGATGCATAAGGAATATATTATTAGTATGTAAAGTTCTAGATTAAAATAAAAAGGGCTTATATTAAGGGAAGTTTGGCTTGCTCTATAGAGATGTAATACCAAGGCATGGAAGAATATTGTTGTATGTTATTGACTAAATGAACTAAAATGTGTTTCTATTTAGAGTGTTCAAATATTAGGAAGTAATGAGTAGAATGAAAATCCCAAAAGAAAACATGGTAAGTTTATATCCAATTTTATAGAAAAAAAATTGAGTACAATTTTTTACTAACTATATTTAAGCAAAAAAAAATCAATAACTAAGTAAGGAAACATATTTTTTTGTAAGTTTAGTAGTAACTCTCTATTAATTCATTTAAAAAACACAATAGGTTACATCATCAAATTCAATACTTGGTAGCCTCAACTTTCCCGTAGGAAACTAGGTCTATTGGCCACCTCAACGAGTTAAAAGCCAACCAAAATTGAAATAGCTTAATCCTATGTCTAAATTCCTTATAATGTATATTGTCTATTGTATATTGTAACATGCTATTATAAAAGTAAATTCTAGACATCCACTTCATAATTCAAAAAAATCTGAAATTTTGTGACTACCCACTTGATCCAGGCATGTCTACTTGATGCAGGTTTTGGAGCTGACATTCAATGCGTCTAAGATGCACATTCTGGTGATGTCCCTGCAGTTTTATTTATTGGATGTCTCTGCACATATCAGCCAAATTGAAGGCTAAATTTGGGTCTCCTCCTCCCTCCTGGATTTTCGCAATGGCCTTTTCCATTATACACTTCATAGTCTAGTAGAGGTGGATTGCATGTTTAAACAGGGTCAATCGCCCTCTTGTGTTTCCTAGATCTATCACCATGGTCTCCATTTCATTGTTTGGAATATCATACTCAAAATTAGTAAAGAGATATATCTCCCAACCTGATATCAAACCTTTTACTTGAGCAGGCATCCCAACAACATAAGCATGTAGTACATTCTACATGTTCTCCTTGTCATATTTCCGTCCTCGCTTCCTTTGAGTCGGCTTGTTATTTCTCACCTTCTCTTTTCCTTTGACTTTTTCTGCCTTCCTAGCTTGGTTTCTCTTCCCTGTGTTTCCCCTACTTGTATATGCTTTCACCATTTTATTTTTTTCGGGGGTATCCAAACAACTGTACCTTCACCCGAATCCACACCGGGGTTCCCACTCTCCATGTAGAGACCAGAGAGATAGAGAGGCTAGGAAGACCTATACAAACAAAAAAATAAATATCATTGTCCAGTATCTGAAAAACCAATTCCTTCCCTTTTTATTGACTGCTACAACTTTCCAACCCACCACCTCATCATTAATTTCATTTCTTTATTTTCATTCCAATATTTTGTTGCCTATGTTGGACTTGCGCTCCCTAGCGCCCAACCTAGTTTGATCCCTTGAAATTATAAGGCTCATAATAATTTTCCATGAGCTTGACACCGTCAAGGCTAGAGTGTTTAATAGAAGCAACAATGCTTCCATTGACTAGGATAGATGTCTCCTTTCCCACAAACATCAAATGAGCACCCCAAACCATAAATTAAAAATGAATAAATCCACATGCACTACCATCCTGGCAGTCAATGTTGGGATGCAGAATCCATACCCAAATCCTTTGAGCACCATCTCACTGCATCACCCTAAGAATTAGCTCTGAAAAAGAGCAAAGGATGTTTCGATTCATAGCAGTACCTACTTACAAATTAGGGGAAAAACCTAGAGGCATAACCGCCTCATTTGGGACCTGTCTCTCACCCTTTCCACAAGGAATTAAAATAACGAGACAACCCTGGAGATAAATTGAATTTGGAAAATCATACTACCGCATTGATACATTTCCTAGACTTAGAACCCTTTCCCTCCCTCCGACCCTGTCTCTCTCTTTCAGCACAGTGATTGACACAGACATAGACCAGATACATAGGAACAAATTCATGTAGCCTTCCCGCTCCCTTGGCTTAAGGATTTGCAATGGCTTCTGTGTACTCACAGAAATGATAATAGGTGCTATACCACAAGGGATGAGGATACATACCAGTTGCAGCATTGCTCCAACATAGAAGCTTCCAACTTCATCCACATCCTCGACCCTGATTCCAGGTCTATCAGCTCCACATGCATTACCGTTCTATCTCACATTCCAATGAAAACATTCCTTTTGTCCCTTTTCATTTCTTCCTGGCTCCAGTTGTGGTTCTCTTTCCCATTCTTCTCTAACAACTTATGCCAACATTAACTCCTAGCTTAAGGTGGCGTGGGACGAGCAACCATAGACGTATTTCTGTCATGAAAGTTCGATTTCCTTGAGAAATCATCAATGTAAAACATGAATTCCATGTGATTAAGGTGTGTTGGCATGTAGTTAAATTTCCAAGTGGAATGAGCCACATTGGAATTGGGACCCAAAGGTTTATGCACAATGCGAGCATACTTATATGAATGGTGAATGTATAATGTTTAACAAAAATAATATGTACCCTATTTCAAAGTGTTTCCCTTCCACCATAATTTGAATTGGGGCCACAAACATATGTCAATCCCTTTGTTATAATAAATGGGGGCACACATAGATATTAATCCTTGCGGTAGGATTGGGGTGAAAAACCTCATGGTATACCATGGTATATAATATAAACAAGTAAACCAACTTTACATGAATGAAATGATGGCACATTGGAAAATATGACCAAACCTTATTCATAAGGAAGCATGTCACTAGTTATGAGGCATGGTGAGAGAAGGTCCTCCTCGCAGACTTGTGGGCATTATGTTTAAATATGTCCCGAAATTATGGACATGAATTAAGTATGAATAAAATAAAATAAGAGGGAATATAAGTGCTTAGAATAGACTCAGATTTCATTGAAAAAGGCTTAAGTGTAACCATCACATTCATGAATTCAAAGGATAAATGTGGTTACAAAAATTAGATGAGAAGGAAACTTCACTCCAAAATCAGGTCATCACATAGGTGAAAGTGTAATGGATGAACTTCAACCTCAATGAAGCTACCTAGGAAATGGAGGATAAAATGCATGATGCATTTCCTACCTTGTTCCAAAAGTAAAGGAAAATAATAAAGAGCAAGGATGTTATTTATTTAGAGAGGGGGAGGATACCATACCCAATATATGATTTCCTTTTTAAATACATGACTTTTTTAGACTATTGTGAATATTGTTTGAGCTTAATTGTTGTGGAGGAAAGGATTTGAATTCACATATTATGTAATTAATTTTTATGGGAAATAACAAAGGAGTAAAGAAAGTCTTCTCATCATTATAGAAAGTTGTTAAGTGTTCAATTCCACATGGTGTACCTTCCAATTTTTTTTGGTAAAAATCCCACAAGAAGATTACCTAATGAGGATAAAATAATTGGAGAGAAACCTTATGTTAGAAACTTAGTTGGAGAGAAATGTCAAATTGGGTAAAAAGTGAGAAAAACATAAGAGGAAGGCTTTCTTTAAAGGAAAAAGGAAACATACTACTCTAAAAAGAAATTATAAAATACCAATAAATAATACCAAAGTGTTTGTTATTCTTAGAGGAAAAAATTTGAGATGAGGGAGGGTTGCTAGTGAAAGCTCATTGGTTGGGAAAAACATTCCCTAAATTCCCCACCAAGTTATTTTGGTCATATAATATTATTATGGTATTTATTATCTATGAATTTTATGGTGTTTATTATGTATGAATTTTATGTGATATTTCTTGTTAGAATTTTGTTCAAGTGGTTTAGTAAAGTGATATGAAAAAAATAGATGTATATGTTATTGATTTATAAACAAGAATATGGTTCAAATTAGAATAATACAATATCAATGATGAAATAATAGGCATAACAGGAGGGACCGAACCACAACCTTTATAGTTAATATAATATATAGAAGAAGACTAATGGTCATAATGATCTCGACCACATTCGTAAGGATTGTGAATATAAAAGTGAAAGAAAAAGAAATAGGAGTTAATATATAGAAATAGATTAATGGGCATAATGATGTCCACGACATCCCTAAGGATGGTGAATATAAAAGTAAAAGAAACAAAACTAGGATTTTGATTTAGTAAAGTGCTAATGTTACTTAAAGACGCTGTATGTAAACAAGATTATCACATACCATAATCATTGATGCATTTCAAATCATACGAATACTGTGCTTACTAATTGAATTGGACACTCAAAATCATATGCTTACTTAGAATACTATATTAAAAGTTAACATTTTGTTCAATTGATCATACAATGGAACAACTTTAAAAGGAAGGTAAAAGAAAAACATAAACTAAATATTATGAGAATGGGAATGAAGGGAAATTCCTTTAGAAAAAATATTCTGAGGATGGGAATGAAGGGAAATCCCTTTAAAATAAATTGTTTGAAAATGCAATTCAAAGAGAAAGTAGTCATTATCCCACTCGAAAATTAAGAAAATATAAGAATAATGATGGTCTATTTAGATAATCTCTTACTATTGAAATATATAAACTATGTTAGCCATTGCAATATAGCATTAAATTATACAAAACCTTGATCCACACAGGGCTAATAAATAGAATTTAAAGAAGGAACTTGAAAAAGCACACAAGTTTACAACCTGTATGATGAAACTACCATGAGCCAAATATTACAGTCAAGATAGAATATACATGTAACAAAACAAATCAAAATTGTTAGTAATTGAACCATAAAACTCAATAAGTACATTGGTAGTACTATGCAATAACAACATATAAGAGCTTTTATAATTTAGAAAGAAAGTATGTAGGAAATCGACCTATGCCATCTGCAAATGGTAACATTATTATATTAGAATTTTTAATAAAATGAAGAAAAGAACATATGTATATATGTATGTATGTGGAAGAGAATATATATATATATATATATATATATATATATATATATATGGAAGGGTTAGAACCGTAAGGATGAAACATCTAGGTAAGCTATAAAAACTCTGTCGAGGAATAAAACCCCAATACTAGTATTAAATAATATGACCCAGTTCTAGGCGAGGTGCAAAACCTGAACTACAAATTAAACATTAGCACAATCATTTAAGAAAACCCTGGAAGGATTCAAGTTGGAAACCCTAGTACAAAAAGGAAAATATCTACATTTCTTAACAGTCATTCAATGAGGGAAAAATGTCTCCCCATTAAGGTAAAATGGTAGCAAATAAATGAAAATGGAATTTAATAGAAATAATAGGGAAATAAGTAAGAAGGAATTACTTAAGCCTATCAAAAAGCTCGATTATAGGAATAAACAGAATCCAAATTATAACCCTCTCAATGAAAGAATAAAGAGGAAATTGAAAACCCAAGGTTCTGCTACTAAAGCGACAAATTCCCGAAGGAAAGTACATTGTAAGGTCTTGGAAGCAATCGGACAGAAGTAGGAGTTGCATATATTCGTGTTCGAGCATTAACGAATTTGCGGAGAACATGAACATTCAACCTGAGGATCTGCGGAGAATTCGTTCTCATCACTTGGATGATACCCAATGCAGTTTCTGCGATTCTGTAATGAACACATTGAAGCATTTCGCACTTGCTTTTACAAATCAAGAGCGGAAACTTTCGCTTCCCCTCATGTTCATTCACGTCGTGTTGAAATATTAAAGTCACCCCGCAAAATTTTAAAAGATGCCAAGAAATAAGGCGCAGCAATGCAGATTGAGTGCGAACACTCGTATTAGCGTTTACATGAATCCGTAAGGAAGAATTAATTCTCAAGGTCGTGCAGCCCACAATTGCAGGTGAAATTAATTTGGAGATGGACAAGAGTCATTTTGCAAGGGGAAGGACGAAGATTTTTGTAGATCGTTTCTATGGAGGAGCAGAAATTAAAAAATAAATTTGCCAAAGTTAAAGCCTTCAACAAACTTTCGTAATGAAGATTAACAAAGGAAGTCATTTTATTTTTGAATTGGCGGACAAGTGGTCCCCACCACTTATATGCCAATCGGAATCGGAATCGAAAAAATTAAGTTGGAGCAGTGTCTTGTTGATATGGAAGAGTTCCGCAAGCGGAACGTTTAATACAAATATATATATAAATCGCCCTCACAGCAGCGGAGTCCCGTGGGTCCAAAAGACCACGTGGCAGAAATCTATTGAATCGATTGATTTCAATCGAAAGGTTTCAATCGGCGGGATTTTGTTGTGTCATTCGATCAGGTCATGTTCCGATCGCAATCAAAAGATTGGATGGGACACAGACTTTGTTGTCAAGTCTTTGCCCGATCGTCGATCGTCGATTGCCTTGCCAATCGGAAGCGGAAGACCGGAGAATGTATTTCCAATCGGAATCGAAAGTTTGGGCGGATCACAAAATGTGTTGTCAAGTTTTTAGCCGATTGTCGATTGCCGACTGCGTAGTGGTCCCCACTCGTACGTCCGACATTTCATATTTTTATGGTTTCGCAAAGGATTTTCCTTTGTATTTGGTTTTCATTTTTTATTTAAGTTTTAATATAGTTTTTGTTGTAATTTTTAATATATGCGCAACATATATAAAAGGAAAAGAGCCGAGAGCCAAAAAAAAAGGGGTATTGTTGTGTTGTATCGTGAACCGCTGTGTGAGCCCGCAGGCAAGTAAAAACACAGTAAGACCATTATAGCACTGGTGTGTGCGTTTTTTTTTTTTGAGAGATAGAGAACATTGTTTTGAAGATCTGTGCACTGCGTTTGTAGCAGTCACCTTTGTTGTTATCCCTCTCTTTAGAGGAAGAATCTATATCAGTTTTTTTTGAAAGGAATAGAAATTTGTTTTAAAGTTCTGAAAACTCTGTCTCCTGTTCATTTTTCTTCTGTTTATTTCTCTGTGTTTACAAGGAGAGCTTATTCTCTCCACTTGGAATTCTCAAAATTCCAACATGGTATCGGAGCTAATCTAGGCTCTTTGAAGATTTCAAAGAAGCTGAAGAAGAAGACCTGTTGCAGCGTTTCTCTCCAGCAGCGTGAAAAAGCTCAACAGCAGTCAAGGTCAGGTATTTCTCAAAGATAAAAGAGCAGTTGTTTATTGTTTAAAAGAGTTTGTTCTTTCAGTAAAGGAAAGACAGTTTGTTTAGAGTCTGAGTTCAGTTTAAGAAGCAATGGCTGGACCAAACACTGGTATGAATCTTGGAAGTGTTCAGCTTCCACAGTTTAATGGAAAGAACTATGATTATTGGGCCATTACCATGAGAGCCCTGTTTGTCTCACAAGACTTGTGGGAACTAGTAGAAGATGGTTTCACAGAACCAGCTGATGAGCAGGCTTTAATGCCTTAACTCAAGTAGAGAAAGATGTATTGAAGAATAATAGGAAGAAAGATGCTAAAGCTCTCTTCTGTTTGTATCAAGCTGTAAATGAGAGTGTGTTTCCAAGGATAGCAGCAGCTAAGAAATCCAAGGAGGCATGGGAAACTATGAAAGTAGCCTATCAAGGTATGGAGAAAGTTAAAACAACAAAACTTCAATTGCTGAGAAGAGATTTTGAAACTCTTTGCATGAAAGAGTCAGACAGTGTTGACACATTTTTCACACATGTGATTGGGATTGTCAATCAGATAAGATCCCATGGAGAAATTCTTGAAGAAAGAAGGATTGTGGAGAAACTTTTGAGATGCTTACCCTCAAAGTTTGATGTTATTGTAACCACCATAGAAGAGACCAAAGATCTCTCACAGTTCACAGTGGATGAACTGCATGCCTCGCTGATAACTCATGAACAAAGATTGAGCAGAGATGAACACTCATCTCTTGAGCACGCCTTCAAGACCTATATGCCTTCAGGAAGAGGAAGAGGTCAAAGAAAAGGAAGAGGAAGAGGCAGAAGTCAGAATAGAGGTGGAAGGGACAACTCTTCACATTCACATGGAAGGAGCAACATTCAAAGCCAGAGCCATGGCCAATGCAACAGCCAGCAAGGTGGACATCAACACCAACATGCTCAAGGACAAAGGTATGACAAATCCAATGTCCAGTGTCATTATTGCAAGAAATATGGGTACTATGCCAATGAATGTAGAAAGAAGCAAAATGACATGAAGAATAGGCAGAATGCTAATGTAGCAAAAGAGGAAAAGAACCCAAGTAATGTGCTGTTAGCTTGTAATGTAGCACAAGATAAAAATGATGATGTTTGGTTCTTAGATTCTGGATGTAGTAATCACATGACTGGAAACAGAGCAATGTTTTCCAATCTTGATGAAGAAGTTAAATCTGAAGTGACCACAGGGACTGATACTAAAATCTTTGTCAAAGGGAAAGGCAGAGTAAGTATTCGAGCAAGGAATGGGGAGCAAAAATTTGTTCCTGATGTGTATTATGTTCCAGGTCTGAAATGTAATCTTTTGAGCGTTGGGAAGCTCATAAACAAAGGTTACAATGTTATATTCAAAGATGATGTGTGCACCATAAAAGATATTCCTCCAAGTAAGAAAATTATTGCTGAAATTCAAATGACCAGCAATAGGATGTTTCCGCTCAAGCTCAATACTGACTTGAAAGGAAAAGAAAAGAACGTAGCAGTTGTAACTCAAGAGGCCTTCCAGAAGGAAGAGAAGGATGAAAATTGGTTATGGCATTTGAGATTTGGACATCTCAATTTCGGAGGATTAAATTTGCTGCACAGAAAAGGAATGGTAAGAGGTTTACCACTGATTGAAAAGCCTGACAGCCTATGTGAAGGCTGCATCTTGGGAAAGCAACACAAAGAAAATTTTCCTTCAGGGAAAAGCATAAGGGCGAAAGCACCTTTGGAGATAATCCACTCAGATTTATGTGGGCCGATGCAAACAGCATCTGTTTCAGGCAGCAATTACATGCTGACCTTCATTGATGATTTCACACGAAAAGTGTGGGTCTATTTTATAAAATATAAAAGCGAAGTCTTTCAGAAATTTTGACAATTTAAAGCTCTTGTAGAGAAACAGAGCGGATTGTATATTAAAGTCCTCAGAACAGACAGAGGAGGTGAATACATATCAAAGGAATTTCTGCGTTTTTGCAGAGAGAACGGCATACACAAGCAGTTTACCACAAGGTACACGCCACAACAGAATGGAGTGGCTGAAAGGAAGAATCGAACCATAATGGAGATGGTGAGAAGTATGCTAAAGGCAAAGCACTTGCCGAATGAGTATTGGGCAGAAGCAGCAAACTGTGCTGTATACATTTTGAATAGATGCCCCACAAAAGCGGTGATGAACAAAGTTCCAGAAGAAGCGTGGAGTGGCAGAAAACAGGGAGTCACCCACATGAGAGTTTTTGGGTGTGTAGCATATGCACACATTCCAGACAAATTGAGAAATAAGTTGGATAGTAAGGGGGAGAAGTGCATTTTCCTTGGATATTGTGAAGATTCCAAAGGATACAGACTGTATAACCCATCCACAAAGAAGTTTGTAATTAGCAGAGATGTGCAATTCATCGAAGAGGAAGTGTGGGATGGAAGTATTGCGAAAACAGTCAATGTCAAAAACTGTTTGTCTCATGATGAAGATGATGAAGATGTGGTTGAGATTAATAACCCATCCATTGCACAACCTCCAGCAGCGCAAGGCCAACAAGGGACACCTCAAGCGGCAGTGAGAACACCCTTGAGAAGAAGCGGCAGTGGTTCACCGAGCACACCACATGGAGCAGAATCGAGTGCTTCATCAAGCACGGCTACACCAAGTGAAAGAGGAACAAGATTCAGAAGCCTTAGAGAAATCTATGAGCAAGGAGAAGCAGATGAAGGTATGAATTCCTTATTTTCTTTGTATTGTCAAGTTGATGATCCTATTCATTTTGAAGATGCAATTAAAGATAGAAAATGGATAGAAGCTATGGATGATGAAATTAAAGCCATAGAGAAGAATAGAACATGGGAGTTGGTTGATCTCCCAGAAGGTAAAGAAGTCATTGGAGTTAAATGGGTATACAAGACCAAAAGCAATGTTGAAGGAAAAATAGAAAGACACAAGGCCAGACTTGTTGTCAAAGGATATAAGCAAAAGCAAGGGATTGATTATGAAGAAACTTTTGCACCAGTTGCAAGAATGGAGACGGTAAGAGCAGTGCTGTCCATAGCAGCACAAAACAAATGGAAAGTATATCAAATGGATGTAAAATCCGCATTTTTAAATGGAGTTTTAATGGAAGAGGTATATGTGGAACAGCCTCTTGGATATGAGAAGAAAGGCCAAGAGAATAAGGTCTGTAAATTGAAGAAAGCTCTTTATGGGCTGAAACAAGCACCAAGAGCATGGTACAGCAGAATAGATTCTTATCTATTGGAGAATGGATTTGAAAAGTGTGAGGGAGAACCCACCCTCTACATCAAAGAAAAGGATGGTAAGTTGTTGATTGTTGTTTTATATGTTGATGATTTAATTTTTTCAGGTAATGATGATTACCTTGTTGAAAATTTTAAAACAGTCATGAAAGATGAATTTGAAATGACTGACATGGGTTTGTTAAGATACTTCTTGGGAATAGAAGTGGAGCAAGGTGAGAAAGGAATTTTTATTTCTCAAGCAAAGTATGTGAATCAAGTTTTGGAAAGATTCAACATGCAAGAGTGCAAAGCTGCAATTACTCCCACAGTAATGGGATTGAAGTTGAGTAAGAATGACAACAGCAAGGATTTCGATCCAAGTTTGTATAAAAGCATAGTTGGCAGCCTCATGTATTTGACTGCAACTAGGCCGGATATTATGCATGCTGTTAGCTTAATTTCCAGATTTATGGAGAAGCCAAAAGAAGCACATTGGCAAGCAGCAAAGAGAATTCCGAGGTATGTGAAAGGAACAAAAGGATTTGGTATTTTATATACTACTTCAGAAAATTCAGAATTGGTGGGATATACTGACAGTGATTGGGCTGGAAGTGTAGATGATCGGAAGAGCACTTCCGGTTATATTTTTCATATGGGTTCAGGAGCCATTTCATGGGCTTCCAAGAAACAGCCTATTGTAGCATTGTCTACAGCAGAGGCAAAGTATGTGGCAGCTACAGCAGCAGCGTGTCAAGCAATTTGGATGAGAAGGATGTTGAGAAGTCTATGTCAAGAACAGGTAAAAGGCACTGTGATTTATTGTGACAATAGCTCAGCTATTGCATTGTCAAAGAATTCTGTGTTTCATAAAAGAACAAAGCACATAGACACAAAGTATCATTATATCAGAGAATTGGTGAATAATGGTGAAGTTGTTTTACAGCATTGTAAAACAGAGGAGTAGTATGCAAATATTTTAACTAAACCATTGGGACAAAAGACATTTGAATTTCTAAGAAAATGCCTGGGTATGATGAATAACCCAGCAGCTGACTTTAAGGGGGAGTGTTGAAATATTAAAGTCACCTGCCAGCCTTGGGCAGTGACAAGAAGAAACAAGTACAAGGCAGCAGAAACAGAGATTGAGTGCGCAGCACTCTGCATTGAAGAAGAATGGGAATGAATTATTTTTGATGGGCCGCAGCCACAATTGCAGAAGAAATTAACAGGTGATGGACAAATCCGTCTTGCAGCGGAATGAAGATTTCCTGTAGATCTTTTCTACGGAGGAGCAGACTAAATTAAAAACAGTCGTTTCTGGCGTTAAAGCCTTCAACAACCAGAATGAACAGAAACAGGCGGAAGTCCTTTTTTGAATTAAGGACTGTATCTCAAACATTTATAAAAAGCCAATCAACCTGAATGTTATGTTGCTGTGTTGTCTTGTTGATATGGAAGAAGTTCCGTAGGCGGAACGTTTAATACAAACAAACATATATATATATAAGAATCAACCCCACAACAGCGGAGGCCCGTGGGTCCACAAGACCACGTGGCAGAAATCTATTGAATCGATTGACTTCAATCGAAAGGTTTCAATCGACTGATCCGATCGCAATCGAAAGATTGAATGGGACACGGACTTTGTTGTCAAGTCTTTGCCCGATCGCCGATTGTCGATTGCCTTGCCAATCGGAAGCGGAAGACCGGAGAATATATTTCCAATCGGAATCGAAAGTTTGGGGGGATCACAAAATGTGTTGTTAAGTTTTTGCCGATTGTCGATTGCCGACTGCGTAGTGGTCCCCACTCGTACGTCCGGCATTTCATATTTTATTAGTTTCGCAAAGGTTTTTTCCTTTGGGTATTTGGTTTTATTTTGATTTAAGTTTTTATTGTAATATTTAATATATGCTACATATGTGCCTAAAAAGGTCCATAATCAGAAGAGAGCAATCAGATTGTTTTTTTTGGTTCTTCTATCGTCGAACGCTGAAGAGTAAATAATGCTAAGGTGTTGTATGTTGAAGACGAGTATTGGTTCCAAGTATAGAGAATTGTTCGTGCACCGCGTTTAGCAGTCACCATTTTCGTGTCCCTCTCGTTTAGAGGAATCAGACGCTTGAAAGTAATAGAAGCTTGTTTTATTCAAAACTCGTTCGTCAACGACGTTTATTTCTCTCATGTTAGACAGCTTATTTCCACTCTGGCTCCCTGTACCCAACATTCCGCGGGTTCGGCTGCAAAGTGTAAACGCTGAACGACCTCCCATCAGATTCTAAAGTTTGTCGAATAAGAAGACTCCAACTCGCTATATTCTCGTGGGTTATATCTTTGATAGCCTAACACCCTTCGCCTCACCATATGCCACCCGTAAGGCTGCTGAATCTCCATTGCTCTCCCCCGTAGCCGTTCTTTTCATTTGACCTCTCAATTTCTCTATAAATGCAGATAATTACGACATTAAACAGTGGTTCCGCGTATTTCGGATTAAAAGTTGACAGTGTCAACTTTGCGGTTCTGAGAATAGCAATCCTGTGGTTCAAATCTTCACTGCTGATATTATTTTCCTTCCCTTCACAAAATTTATTGAAAGCCCACAAATAATCCTCCAGAAGTTCTCGTATGTTTTTCTCGACTTCACCACCTGTGATATTATTCCCGGCAATCTCATGAATAATTGTAGACAATGTTCGCCAAACAAGGGATTGGATTTTTATATATCCCTTATTATTCTTATAAACATGAACCACAATCGTGAGTAATACTTTAAACCTACTGGGTCGTTCAGTGGAATTTTCTTGTACGTTACCAAGAATTAGGTTTGGATTTTGTCCACCTGATCTCAATCCATTGATTATGATGTCAAATGCCCTAACTATTTCCTTCGCCACATCTAGAGAAGCTTCTTTGGCATCCTTTTCTGCTACGATTTTAAGAATAACTTTCCTGAAATACCATACCTAATCCCTTCCAGAGATATGACTGATATTATGTTCTGAGAGTCCTACTCAAAAAACAAGCGTATTAAATTCGTCATCTTCCATATTTTCTCCCATTTTCTCTGTGATCGGTTTCATGGAAATATATTTACATCACGCGCGTAAATGTTGTTTCATCTCTTCCTCGCCCAGAATTTTTGAGTACTTGTGAATTACAGTGTCGGGAGGAAATTCACGAAGTCTAGTAAAATGCTTCATTTCTTTTCTCAATTTTTTTTGGGGAATGGTGCTTTTAATGTCAAACCATTGTCTAGTAAGTGGGTTTTTGGCATGGTGTTCAGTTTCCCAAATGGTCTGCAGAGTTGTTCTGTCGTACAGAAGCTGGGTGGGATCTTGTTCCTGCGGTAACCAGACAGGATCATAAGCAACTTCTCCGTCGATGATGTCATTGTACCTCTCCGGCACCATTACCTTTCGATCTTCAACTACTATTTCAATCCTTTTTTCCATTTTCCATTCGACCGTCACTGCTGGATTCGTCCCCATAAGTCTCTTGATCCAATGGAAAATTTCTCAACAATATATAAACGTTGCTCAGCTTCGAAGCTATTAAAATACTAGAACACTCGCACGCGCATATGTGTTCCTATCATTATTTATTAATAACCCACATAGATGTGCCTCAAAAAACACGTCATTCGACTTGTAACCCTGACCGCTAAAGAGTTTCCATCCACATAGAGATGCCCCAAAGAACAATTCATTTGACATGTGACCCTGACCGTTCAAAAGTTTCTAAATTCACCTTGAATTTTCTCAACTTAAAATCTTGTAATTCTAGACTTTCTTCATTTTTTTTTTTACTTTGACCATGATCCTTTTTACATTTTCTTATTCTAATCTATTGCACCTTTCTGAATTACTAATTAATATATCTTCATTGTTCTTATTCGTTTCCAAACCTTTCTGAATTATAAATTAATATATCTTCATTGTTCTCATTCGTTTCCTTTTCTCTCTAATTGTTTTACCTCTTCTAGATTCTTGCACTTTTTATATGGGAAGATTTTCTTGTCTTTAAAAATAAGTAAAGTATTCACTCTAAACACGGACGTGGGAATACCTTTACGAGAAAACACTATATTTTAGGGAAAACTTCAAAATGAATATAAAACTTTTTTTTAACTTATTAATTAGTTTTTGAAGAATATTTAAAATGAATGAATGATATTTTAACTTTCACGAAACTAAAAATAGTCTATGGGACTACCGGCTTCTTTGTTTTTTTCCTTTTGTAATTCAATCCTTTTCTTATTTAAATTAAATATGTGCTGACCCAACCTTCTAACCATTCCATCATTGAAAATACAATGCCACAGAATTGATGCTAACATACTGCGGTAACCATCCCTGATGACTCTCAAGCGTCACATTCCAAAATGATTTTTTCTTTTTATTCCACTACCCCATAAGTGAAAAAAATACATACGCTTTCTTTCCAAGCTTCTTTAGGTCTTCCACCATCCTATTTCACACCGAAGTTGATGCGAGTTAGTTCTTAAATGAGTAATAAGAACCTTTTCTCTCCATCGAATGCTACCTCCAATGTATTCTTTTTTTTTGGAGATCGCAAGTGGGGTTGAATTCCTGAACATAATACTTCTTCTTTCTACCCAACCCCTTTCCCCATATACCCTTACGGAACTTCTCCAACACAAAATTCTTTAACTCCTTGCTATTTAATGAACATGCCTTCAAGTAAATATTCCATTTTTGCATCCATTTGTTGTTTTGTCTCATCCATGATTTCTTTCTTTCACTCATACCTTCATTCAATATAACTTTTGACCATCTACCTCCTCCCATTTCCTCGATTCTTTTTAGATACCTTATCAGACGCACAATGGAAATTTCTTCGATGGGAGCTAGCCCTGTTTCACTCAACATTATCTCACAGGGAACCAAACTTTTTATTTTGAACTTGCTCATGATCGAGAATTTTTGAACCTTTTCAATTTGTTTCCATTTTCAAACACGGATGCTAATAGCCCACAATTCACACCGATATAATATCACGGGACAAAATAAGAGTCGAAAAAGTACTTTGATCGTGTTCCAATCCCATAACTCTGCCTCTCTACATCTATTTTTAAGTGCATATAGTGCTTTCCACCCTCCTAAAATTCTTTTCTTTCTGCAATACTCCTAATTAAGCTTCTTGTTGAAATCGATCCTGAGGTACTTGTATTCATTTACTTCTTCATGAATGTTGCCTTGAAAGAAGAACATATGCTGGCTTTGCTTCCTTTTATTAGAGAAAAAAATTATTTTGGTCTAACTAGTATTGACTTGCATCCCCACTGCTTTACAAAAATTCTCAAGGGCCTATAGGTGCATCTGCAATCCATGGGCCGATTTTGCAACCAATACAATATCATCAACATGTAGAAGAAGCTTTATCACAAAATCTCCCATCGAACACCATCCCCACCTTGCAAATTTACCCACTCTTCCAGTTTATCAATATATAAACCAAAAAGGGTAGGGGATAAAGGAAAACCTTGCTTGACTCCAATGTCGCTTCTAAAAATTTCTAAAATGCCTGCTGAAGTTATAATTTTTACTTTCACCTCTTCATAAAGCCTACGGACGACAGCTCTATATTGTAAAGGAATTTCAAGTTCTTCCAATCCGCGACACAAATTATCTCCAGGGACCATGTCAAATGCATTTTTGAAGTCAACAAAGCAGCAAAATACTTCTTTGTTTCTCCCCCAAAGCTTTTCAATAATGTGTCTTAGTGTGATCCGATGATCTACTATAGAATGTTTTGGCCTAAAACCTATGTGACCTTTTGCCCTGTTTTCTTTTACTTTTGCCCACTTATTGATTCTATTTTCTACCATGCCACTGAAAAGATTTGCAAAAAAAGGATTGATCATAATGGTTATATAGTTGGAAGGATTATTAATGTCTCCGCTTTTAAAAAGGGGAATTTCTAGACTAGTTTTCCAATCACTTGGGAATCCTTGTTGAATGACGTTGTTGAATATTTTCATGATGTAGGGTGCCAAAATGTTCATTCCCCACTTTAGATATTCTTCTTGAAGTTCATCCAAGTCCTTTGCCTTCCCTACTCTCAACCTTTTAATTTCTGCCTCTACCTCCTGTATTGTGAAAAGCTTTATAGATGTGTTGATTCTTGGAGGAGGCTCAACCTCTAATTTTTTTGATAGAGTTTCCTTTCATAGTAAAACCACTAATTGGCTATAATATTATTTTCAAATTGCTTCTTTCTTGGTTCAAGTGCTTGCCAAAAAAGTTTTGGGTTGTTCTTTCCTAGATATATCAGCTCTTACCCCCTTGTTTGCATGAACTCATATTTTTTCTTTTTTAAATCTTCTTATATAACTTTACATTCATCTTCCTCTCTCCCTTTTTCAAGGTTCTCCTTGCCATTTTGCATTCCTCATCGAATCACACATTCAAAGGAAAACAATTTGATTCTAATTTCCTATTTTTTTCTCTTTTGCACTTCTCAATTGCACCCTGGATTACACATGTTAACTCATGGCTGTTGAGGCTTTGGGGACCAATTTTCTCCTTCTCAATTGATCTTCTCAACATTGTTTTGAATATAGTGCAATTTTCTTGTGTTAGAAAAATTTTTCTCCTTGATGCCAAATGTTGAGAACATTGGGTTTTCCTCCTATTCTGTCTTTCTTCTAACCAAGATAACTTTATATAAATTGGGTTATGATCTGATTTTATGTCCCAAATATGCTCTTCAAACTTAACTTCATCTATTCTTTATGCTAGACTTTGTAAACCAATAACATAGTCAACTAAACTTGTCCCATTGTATGTGTTGCAAGTGAAGTTCCCAGACCTTTTCCATCTCTCTAGACCATTGTTTATAATTAAGTTAAAAGCACCACACAACTTAACCAACTCCTCTCCAAAATTATTACTAACTTTTTCATCTTCTAAACATCTCAGACATCGATAATTCTCCTCTTCAATGAGCCAGATAGGATTGTGATCCTCTTTGCAGCAAAGAATACTAGCTTGTTGATTTGTTGTTCTAGCATTGAAATCTCCCACTAAAAGAACTTTTCCCTGTTGAGAATATGCGGCATACGGATCTTTGCTGTCCAATCCCTTATTTTTGTAAGTTTTTGATACTTGAGGCGCAAAATAACATGCTACAATTTTTATGTCGTTCTCATTCTCTGTTATGTTGAACCATAAATATTGCTTATTTGTATCTTCTTTCACTAACTGAATGTGACGACCTTCTTTTTCTTTCACTAAAACCAGTTTTCCTCCGTACCCTTTGCCATTTTCTGCTGCCTTGTTCCAAACTGTTAACTTCAAATAGCCATCAAACATAGGAGTTTTGCAACCATCATGTTCATGAGTTTTTGTGAGACAAATTATGTCTCTACCTTCTGCAATAGGCCCTATCCCAAGTCCCCTCCTCCAAGGGTAACCTCTACAGTTCCAACAAACTAGACTTAGGTAGACCTAGGTAGGATTTGGTTGCTACGCGGTTTGGCACACAAGACTCGAATTTGAGTCTTCGCCCCTTTTCATCCATGTTGATCCTGTTGTTTTCCTCCCTATTATAGACTTACCCGCTTTTTGTTCATTGTCAACTTGCTGCCCTGTTTTGCCATGAGGCCCAAACACTACAATAACCGCTCTACCATTGTACAACCATACTCTTTTCCCTTCGTTTATTGCTACTCTAACTTTCTCCACTTCTTCTCTTCTCTCTTCTTGTTGCTTGCTAGTTAAATCTTCATCTAGGAAGAAGTGCGAGCCTTTCAAGAGTTTCTTTTTGCTTAAGAGATGATGTTTCTCTTGCACACTTGCCATGATGACTTTTATAGGTCGAGGTCTTTCCTCACATATCTTTCCCACCCTCCTTTGCTTGACAAATTTTCCCTTTCCACTGTAATTTCTCTCTCAAAAAGTCCCCTGTCAAATTGAAAGTGCTTTCATTATTTCCATAGTCTCGTATTCCCCTGACAATACAATTTGTTTCTATCTCTTTTCTTTCTTTATTTTCTCTTTCCTGTGATCTACGAGAACTTACATCTTTTTTTCCTCTATCCTATGACCATTGGTATCCTTAACCGTAGTTTTCATTTCCTTTGGAATGTATGTCTTTGTGTTCTCTTCTATCTTCTTTTCAGAAATGACTATTTGCTGACCCATTTGTGTATCTACGTGAGTTATTTTAGAGATTATCACATCTTTGTTTGATGCCATTGTGTCATTCCTGCTTTTCCATGCTGCCTTCATGTTTTCCCATTCTTGTTTTCTTGCTTCTACAGCATCTTGCAAAATTGTTACTTGCTCTTTCAAAATTCTATTACATTCCATTAAACATTGATTTGCAAGTATGATCTCTAAATGTTTGTGGTCTCTTTCCAATTTGTTGGCTTCTAAAATTTCTAGCCTTGCCCTGGCTTTCATCAGTTCTTGGACATAGAGATCTAATGACCAAGTAAGAGGTGTAGTTGTGGGACTGTACATGATTGACTCTTCTTTATTTTTGTTTCTCTTTTTTTTCTTTTTATGGGTATGTTTTCTTCTTCTTTGTTCCCATTTAAAGCGGGCAAGCCTGTGCTTTGAAATACCTTGATATTATTTTTCATTTACCCAAATCCACTTTCCTGTTTTATCAGCGGAAGAAATTTTGACCTGGCCCAAATGATTTGTTTCCAAAAAATCTGAGATTTCCTTACCATTTTTTATTTTTACTATTGAATTTTTTTCCATTTTGGGATTTCGGAAAAAAATTGGACTTTTCCTAAGCTCTGGTGCTATGAAATCCTGGGTTAAGTTGTTCACGGTGTTGTTCTTCTGAGAATGTAGAGTTACAAAATCCGTACCAACTAATTCTCCCCTTGTTTCCATCTCTATTTCCTTAACTATTGCCTCTACCTATGTTGTCTGGCTTGCTCGGATGTTTCTCATTCTATTCTTGGAGGTCTCTCATATTTTCTCTGAGGTAACGCTACTTGCATCACTTAATAACTTTGTTCATTTTTTTTTGCTTTACACATAAATTTATAAATTTAGATATTTATAAATTTGAGAAATTTATAATTTTTTATATTTTTTTCTGTATATTTCCACAACCTATAATCATGTTGTTATTTATTTCTAGATATGTTTACATGTGAAAGTTTCATGTTTATTTTGATTTCTACATATTTTCGCATGTGCAAATTTAGTGATGTGAGGGATCAATTTATCTTGAAACATGGTTTTAAAGTTTTAATGTAATTGTCAATGATTATTAAGTGGATAGTTGGGATTTAATTCTCAAAAGTAGACATGTTTTTTTTATCTTTTTAAATAAATATATTAATTAACGAATAACCTCATAGGCAAAAGCACCATATAAAATTACATCTGGTATTGATGAGCCATGATGTTGGCTCATGCTATTCCAACAACAGTCCTCATACTAAAGTGGGGTTATATCTCCATGGTTAAGAATGTTGTAACATGTTTTCCTAAATGTATATGCCTTTGACTCATATACTAGTAATTGTTTTGATCTCTATCATGGATTGATGTTTATGGACATTTATCATCCAATTAATTCATATGGATATGCTAGTTTATTATCATTTCAATTTTATTTAACATTTTTTCTTTGAGGTATCGTTTCTCTTATATATCCAAATATATGTAGGGGGTAAGTTTTAAATATTTTAGAGAGTTTCACCTTCAAATAAAGTAATGTTGTATATGGTTTAACAATAGTTTTGAAACTCCTTGATGTGGGTGTAAATGTGATTAAAGAAGGGGCCTTAAAGGTTGTGCTCGCCACACCCTCATGTGATTTGCATTAATCAAGGGGGGTTGTGGAAAACTCCATGCATGTAATTTCATGAAATACCCGAGATGGAAAGGATTAGTAGAAATCCTACTCACTTAAACTTTCTAGAGTTAAATCACTATGATCTAAGAGGATAATTTAATACCTTGACCTCCATCACAATGCATTTTTTTCTAGTTGCTAGTGTTAAGATTTTTCTACTTGGGCTAGTGTCTTTGATTGTGCCAGGAAAGATTTTGTTTACTTGACCATAAAGGTATTTGTGGGAGCAAGGAGTTTTCCTTAGAGTCATGGTGTGTATCTACATGCTTAGAACCTATGACGTCAGTGGGCCGGTGTGGGCATCATTTGCAGCTCCATACACTCGATCTAAGTTAGTTTACTCTCTTTCTTTGGTAATTGGTCTTAATTTTTCTTTGTAGTAATATTTGAGGAGATATGCTTAATTTTTTTGGTTGTGATGCTTTGATTCAGTCATCTTGTAAGGGTTCGGGAGGCTTGGCAACCATTTCACATCATTTATTCCTATATTTATTTCAATCGGTAATGTCTAGGTTGTGGGATATAATTTGTGTAAATAATGATGTCCATCATCATGTGAGCTATGTAGTGTCAGATGAAGGGATACTATCAGTGCATTTTCTTGAGTGTCTGAGATACTTATGCATCATTTTTCTTATATTTTGTGTGAGTATGAGTATTTTTTTAATGGTGTTGTGGAATGGGTGCTTTGTACAAGCTTCCATGACCTTTTTTCAACACTTTCGCACTTCTCTTAAGTCTATGATATTTTTCACGAACGTTGGCAAAGATATAGTGGGATATAACTCTGATTCTAAGGGGGATGTTTATGATATTCTATTTTCTTCTCGCAAGAAGAGGTATATATAGTAGCTACTCCAGGTGTACCCTCCTGGTCTCACATATGCAACAACTTCAACAAATGCAATATAGGTTGGGGGGAGGGGGTAGTGGTCTGTGGGGGAAGAGAGGATCGAGGTTTTCATTTATGAGTTGGCTATCTCTTACCTTAATATAGTTCTAAAGGAATATCCCTCACCCTTGAATGTGTATTATTTAATGGATCCCGACTATTAGATTCATATGTAATGTGTCCCTGCACATGGGCAAGGCAAGAATCAATCCTATCTAAGAAAAAGCATTGATTCCTGATCATTAATTTTATATACTACGGGGAGAAAAATATATTTTACTGCTGCAATTCCTATTCTTTCACAACTACACCCAATAATGTCTTCATTTTCTATTGCATGGCCATTGAGTTCAAATATTAATTCTTCCTTCCCCTGGTGTGCCCAAGGTTAGGAACCCATGTCAACATATTCCCTAAGATCTCTAAATTTGAGTGGGATTGCCTCTCCACCACAACTTAAGTCTCTATTTTGCAAATTTTCTTCATTTTAAACTTACTTAAATCCTTTTTGAATCATAAACTGTCATGGATATTCCACTCTACAGTTCATCACAACAGATTATAATAATATATTAAAATACTGAAATTTTACACTATTACAGTTTTATTAAACTTTAATATATGTAGATTTAATTGCAATTAGTGCATGATTGCGAATATAAATTATGAATAAAAGTAGAGAACAAAAAAATAAGCTCACACACACATAAAAAACAAGATATCATCTCTTAGAAACCCTTTCGGGAGAATATCCAGCTAGAAGATGAGGTCGCTTGGCTCACTTTCTCTATCTTCAAATATGGCTGCAGGTACAAAGGAGTAATGCATGTTCCACATGGGTTGCTACAATGCACAGATCCTCTCTATGTGTTTGAACTCATATCTTCCCTCACTATCTTTTCTCAGCTATGGAACAAAATGCTCTCGAAAGAACAGAATGCATCTTCCTCCTAGTAGTTTTGTTATAACACATCTTGATAGCCTACTTGTGGTTAATTTTGACTATATAAAATCTTAAATACTCTTACAAAATAGACTCTTTTAGAGTCTATTATATCAAAAATACATGGCTACCCTATTTTCCGTGAATAATGGGGGTTGACGCAGCATCCTCCCGAACTATAGGTGTGAAAATAGGAAGGCCAACTTCTGAGTGGCATAAATTTTTCATATGGACTCTGATTGATGCACTTCTAGAACCGTTGGAAATGTATCTTGTGTAGAATACTATGAAAAGGTTAAAATTTAATAGGAAAATTCTTACCCACAAAAAAATTCATTTGATGCGTAAAAATGCTCTCGCAAGGTTTCATACATTATTTTTCCAAACTGGGTGATGCCATTAAATGCATCTCAGAGAGATGAAAAATAATATAGTGAATCAATCTAAATCCATTTTTGGAGGCTTTTAGTCACGAAAAGATTTTATTGAATGAGGCGGGGAAATATTTCCTCCAAATTCTCCGTGGTGTGCCATTTAGGTTTGCTTGGAAGTTATCCCTTCAACCTAATATACCAAAAATCATTATCCCTAGGTCATGTAGTTTTCGATCTCTTCTGCAAAATTGTATCTTTTTTCAACTATGCCTAAGCCTTTGGTGCCAAACCCTTCAAACAATTTAGGAAATTTTCCTCTTCCTGATCTTCCATGGAAGGCTCATAGAGTTTCAAATTATCTACATTCAAAATTGAGTAATTGTGCATATATTATGGTAAATAGAGTCAATATGCATTATCACCCACCTTTTCTAGTATATGAAAGGGACCATACGTTAGAGCCTTGATTTTATTACTAGGCCTCTGTATTCTCTCCTTGTATAGCGGTAACCATAATCTATCTCCCACCTTGAATGAATTCTCTGTTCTGTGTTGAAGATGCCTAGCCTTATAGTTATCTTGTGACTTCTATACTGTTTCCGCTACCTATGGATGGGTCCACTTGATATCTTGTGACTTTTATAGTTATCTTGTGACTTGTATAGTGTTTTAGCACTCAAAGAATCTCCTCTAATATATTCCCTCACTCCTCCTTGTTTCCCATATGCAATATCCAAAAGTGAAGGTTGAAAAATTCCAAAACAAGTCTCAAATGGAAAATTTCCTATAGAAGTGTGGACAACCCTATTATAATAATGATGTATATATACTGGATTTTCATCCCAAATCTTTGGATGCTTATAGTTTTATGCCTTTAAAAGTTAGATCAAAGTTTTTTTGACTACTTTTTTCTATCCATCTGTCTATGTATGGAATGTTGTACCTATACTCAACCTGTATCCATATTCTCCCAAAATGCAGTCCATAATGTACTAAACAAATCTTGTATCCTTGTCTAAAATGATGCTCCTTGGAATCCCAAAGTGCACCTAGACCTATCTAAAGAAAATGTGTGTTGTTTCTTTCCCATTGATGGTCTTTTTATAGGGCATTAGAACACACATCTTGTTGAACTTGTCAGCTACCATGAATAGGTAGTCATGTCCCTTCCTGTTTGTCGATAAACCTCCCACAAACTCCATGGAAATTATTTCCCAACGATGAGTAGGCATATGTAAGGGATGATATAAACCTTGTTTCATGTTGCTAACCTTAATGGTACAGAAAAGGATGCATCCTCTTATGAACCTAGCTATTTTTTCTTTCATCTTGGTCCAATACACATACCTCTGCAAGTTAGCGAAGGTCTTCCCTACACTAAAGTTCACTACAACCTTGGAGTTGTGAACCACTCTAATTAGTTGCATTCACTCACCTTTATGAACACGCACCTTATCCAACCTATAGAGTAACACATCATCAAAATGGTAGTCAAAGGTTTTTTCATCATCCTGCACATGAATCTGACTCTGCAACTACTGATACACCTCCTTGAAGTCCTCATGCTCTAAATATGTCTCTCTGTATGAATCATGCGTGAATGGATTCAGGTGCATAAGGGCTCCCAAAGGTGTGATATTTGATGTGGGTGGCATTTATAACATGTTGGATAATGTGTTTATGCTGACATTATTATACTTAATCACCAAATGAAACTATTGTAAAAACCCCATCCACTTGTAGTTCCTATTTTTTTGTAGCTTACATTGGGCATCGAAGTATTGTAACTTCTTCTGATCTTTGTCAATTACTGTCTCCTTTCACGTTATATAGTTCTTCCACTAATTCAGATCTTGCACCATGGAATGAGATCCTTATCTTCGGTAGGGTAGTTAATAACTACCCCATGAAAAAATTCAGAATGGTAACATACAAGCCTTCCTCCGTACATTAAGAAATTTCCCATAACATACCCACTTGCATATGTCTACACTTTGAAAGGTCGTTGAAATTTTGGTAATGCCAATATTTTTTGTTGAATAGTCTTCTTCTTTAACTTTTCGAAACCCATTTCTTGACCTTTTCCCCACTATAAATTCTTGCCACTTGTTGTTATGGTGTGGAGCAATGATGCTACCACTGAAAATGTGTCTATGAATATCCTTAGGTACTGTCCCTTCCCATTGAAACTCCTGACCTCAAAAACATTAGTAGGCACCGACTATTTCATGATGGCCTCCATCTTAGAAGGATATATATTTAAATCTCCTCCATTGATCACATACCCTAGACACACCAAAGACCATTGCACAAACTCACACTTCTTGAGATTTGCTAGCAGCTAGTGCTTCTTCAATGTTTCTAGCACCTGCATCAAATGCGAAATATGCTCCTCCGTGGTAGCACTATATACTAGTACATCATCTAGATAGAAAATAACAAATGAATATATATAAGGGCAAAACATATCATTCATTAATCTCATAAACATAGCTGAGGCATTACATAGGAAAAATGGCATAACAAACCACTCACACAAACCTTGCCTGGTTTTGAAGGTAGTCTTCCATGTATCTTCTTCTCTTACTCAAACCTGGGGATATCCATACTTCAAGTCCAACATGATGACATACTTTTCTTGTTGCAATTAATGTAGCATATCATCTATATTGGGTACAGGGTATCTATTCTTGAGCATGATTTTATTCAACGCCTTGTAATATGTACATTTCTTCCAAGTCCCATCCTTATTTGGCACAATGATGATGGGTGACCCACATGGTGATGTACTCAGTCGAATAAAACCCTAATATAGCAGTTTTTGCAAATTTTTCTTCACCTCATGTGCTTCTATAATAGAATTTCTATACAACCTAATATTTTGCAATGGGGAGTCTGGCAATATCTAGATCGCATGCTCCACTTCTCTCTTAGGTGGTAACCCTTTAGGTTCTTGGAAAACATCCTTGTATCCATGTAACATCTTCTAAAATTGTTGGTTTTTTTTATTAGTACACCCCTCCATGGATTTATTTCCTCTTATTGACTCTCTTCAAATCGAATTTCTCATAAAAAATATGAAAAATACTTGTTGCTAGAAATGATAATTTTCTTAGCTTGATTGGAGCTTACAAGTGAAATTTTTGACCTACCTTTCTGCATGTTTATGATGAAAAATTTTCCATCCTTCATTAGCCGATACATATTGATTCTCCTAGGGAATATTTAATATCACATGTACATATACGAACTCCCAAATACAAATCCACATACATCAAGGGAAACTACATCTAGATATACTTCATCAATAGAATCAACACTGATAGAAAATCTAATTCTACACTATTTTGTTACCTTTAGCTTTGAATCCTTATTTACCTAGCCCAATTGATATGGGTTTGGATTATCATGAACTTCCAACCCCAACTTCTTGACTACCTCTGCTGCGATGAGATTCACATGTGATCCTAAATGAAATAGAGCAGCAATCTTTGTCTTATTGACCTGTATCTTTATATGTAAGAGTTTGGTCATTTATTTCTCTTCCTGTTGCTAAAGGCTACCCAGATTCACCTCCTTTTATACTGGCGCACAAATGATCTTCTCATCCACATCCGAGTTCCTTTCAACTTGGTTTCTCGAATAAAATATTATTATTAAATTAAAAATTCAATATAAATAAATAATATATTAAGCTATATATAAATTATTTAACATGTAAAACTTACAAACATAATTAGAATTTTTATGAAGTGATATTTATGTGTGTCAAGAGTATAACCTTCTTAAAGGTTAAGTTGTTTATGAGTTCATGTTTTCTCATTTATTGAGAAAAATTAAAAGGCTCAAAATTAAAATTATGTGGTTTTTTCTTGTTTTAATAGAGACATAAAAAGATATGATAACATTCCCCCTCTTAAGGTTTGCTTTTTTTTTTTTTTGACGAAGCTTCCACCTATCACAATAAGGCTAATTGCCTAGATCTAGCAATATGAGAGGTTATGACCAATGGAGGAATTTATATTACGGGGCCTTGTCTTTATCTTTACTACTAATTGCACAACCTTACAACTTTTTTCATGCTAGGAATAACTCTCAAGGCCTTTACTAATGGACATCAAAAGGTCCTTAGACTAGGAATATGGACACCATTAGTATTCTTTTCATGATAAAAATTAGTACGAGGGAAGGAGAAAACACCTTTATTTCAAAAAGGAATCTTCTCATTCTCAAGGGCCATGAATTTGGCATTGAACAGCCACATAGATCCTCTCTACATAATCTTAGGAATATATAGGATATCAATTACATTAGGATTTTTTTCCCACCATTTATATTATTTAAGGAATGTACCATGGGTAGGGGAGGTAAACAAGGTCATTATGCCTTACAAAATCCTTTTGGTGTCAAGGGAAATGAGCTAGACTAAAAAACTACATGGATATTATTTAATGAATATTTGGTCTTAAGTTGGGATATGGGAACCATAGGATTATTTATCACCACATATCAGAGTTAGTGTCTATGCTATGGTTAGGAGAGGAAAACAATGGCCTTAGTCCCTAAATTAGTCTTTTTCATGCTCAATTGCCACGAACAAGAACTCTAGCTAGGAATATGGGCATTTAGTATGTTTTTCCTAATAAAAATGGGTCCCATTGACTTTAATATGGCCAAATAAGGACATTAAATAAAAGGGACTTGAGTCTTAAATAATCAGTGGCCAATAAAAAATATTCAAACCACCACATAAATTATATTCTCTAAGGGATATTCGTTGGCCTCTAGAAGGGATATGTCTACCATTCAAAGGCTTTTCATACTAGGATTGGGTCTTGGAGTATCATAATTATACCTTAATGAAATTAGGTTGATTTCAAATCATATATGATGATTACAAGTTTAGGCTTGGTCTAAATAGGAACATCATTAGGGGATTAGGCCTTATTTTAATCTTTGATGATTAAGATTTGGAAGTAGTTCTCCAAGAACAACACATAACGTATAAAAGAGATCTTAGGCATATGTGGGGGATATTTAGTGTCATTGGTATGTTCACTATATTAATAATGGGTCTTAGGCTTGTACCATTACAAAGGGATGAAAACAATGGCCTCAATCCAAAAATGAAACTTCTTTGGACCAGACTACATGAAAAAGACTATAAAGAATAATATAAATCATCTTTGATGGATTTTAGGCCTCCATCTAGGATAAGGGTTCGATTATGATGTTTTCCACATCATATATTGGATTTAGGTCTTATATCATGGATAAGGAATGAAAAAGGGCCTTATTCCTAAAGCAACTCTTTCTCATATTTAATGTCCATGAACAAAATATTTGAATGGAAATATGGGAACAACTAGTATGTTTTACATAAGAAGGATGGGTTTTATGGCATCTACAATAGATATGGAAGGAAATAAAGATCCTTAGTCCCTAAGAAACTTTATTTAGTTCAAGGAATGTGAATAAGGCTTCAAACCTCAACACATATCCTATTTAAGATATATATATCATTTCTGTGTGATATAGGTGAAATTTGAAGGTTTTCTGTGACATATTTGGGTCTTGTGGCCTTTAGGTTTGGCCTTATATAATTAGGAGTATTTTTGCACCATGCATGACACTTGGGGCGTTAACCATGGTTAAGGAAGGATCATAAGTTTCTTGGATCATATTTGAATCTTCCCATGATCAATCTTCTTGAGGAAGTATTTTAATTACTACAGGAATCATCTCTAAGGGATATTTGGCCTCTATGGAGGATCTTGAGTCACCATGGGTATGGTTTACATGATGATAATGGGTCATGGGGAATGTACTATCTCAAGGGCATGAGAAAAGAGGGCCTTAGGCCCTAAATAAAGCTTCTTGACTTGAAGGACCATGAAGTAACCCCAAAACAACCACATAGATACTCTCTAAGGGATATTTAGATTTCAACTTGGATATGGGAGCCATGGCATGTTATTCTATATAATTAAAGAGCCAAAATAATTTTTAGTATGTACGGTTTTCTAATAATAGTGTCTGCACATTCTAATAATGTGAATGAATTATTAGAATTTGTGAACATTTTTCTAATGCATATATCTATGGAATAATATGGCTTTAGAGTAAACTTCTAGATTTATATCAATTGAACATGCATAAATCATCATACATTGAATTCAAATTAATAAATTCATTCTCTATAAATATAGTGCAATAATAAACCATGGTATGTAACAATGCCACAAAAAACCCATAAGGGTGGTATTCTAAGGCATTTATCTCTACTATGTAGAATGAAATTCAAAGGTTTGAATAATTTTAGGGCTAGAAAGATTACAAATCAAAGGTGAGTTTCTTCTATGAGAATAGTTCATGCCCCATAATAGGCTATCCATGAGCATTATTGAAACACTTCACATTATAAGATCCAATTGGTAATGGAATAGAAACAATTATCAGAGAATTTCAAGCCTTTCATGATACTTGAAGTGACCATGTTATGAATTCCCAAATGAAGAGGAATGAACTTACATAATAATTGAAGAGAAGGGAACCCAACTCAATTCCAAATATAAAACGAGCTATATTTAGGGCTCACCTTTACGCTAGCTTTGTAATTCATATTAAAATACATTGGATAGGACTTGGATTGAGATTTCCCTTGCTATGCTATCCAATTTCTAAGTGGAAGAGCACTCGTCCAATAAATTCAGAAATTGAACGCGAACAATTGGAGTAAATTGAATCAATCATGGGTTATAATAAAAAAAATACACAAACCCACTTGAAATTTATGATTTCAAGGAATTTAGATTAGAATGACATGGGAACATTTTTCTCACAAGGGTGTAAAAATTTAGCTTGGGGTTGATGGTGAACATCATAAATATCTTGGTTTTATCATCTTCCACTGAAATTTTCATGAGTATCAAAAACCTAACACATCCAATTTCTAGATTTCTTAACCGCCTTAATATACAAATTTAGCTTTAAATGAGTAATTCATTGCAAATTAATGTGTTTCATAGTCTCTATGAATATTTTAAATGAAATGGCTCAGTTCTCTCAAATTATGATATGTTGAAGGTTACCAGTGTTGATCAACATTTTGTGTAGAATTAACACCTACCACGGAATTTCTTACAGATAATGACTAAAGATGATTGCAAAATCTCCAAAATCACTTCCTTAGGGCAGTTGAAACCAATTCTAGAGTGGAACTCCAAAACCACAACTAGGTTGACACATGGCACCCATATTATATGAAAATATAGTTCCCACAACACCACTAGCTAAAAGTGTAATCTATTCATTCCAACAGTTTTTAGTTTACATTTCCAAGAATTTGTTAGGTTATTCTTCGTAATTTTGTTTTAGGAAGCTTCTAGATTATACCTAGGGATTCCATTCATGACGTTATTAGGTTATACCTCAAAATTCAGTTTAGGAAGTTGTCAAGGTATTTTGGGTTTCTGTTGGAATTTCAAAGAACCCAACAACCTTACCTCATAAGTAGCTCATGTTTTAAAAAATATAGGTTCCAAGCTAGAGATAAGAGAGATATAGAAAATTAAACGATAGTATGTAATTTCTAGATGATGCATTCGAATCCTAGATATTTTATTCCATTATGGTTCCATGAGTAGAATTTATGTGTGATGGATTCAACACCATGACCTTTATAAAAATGACCCACTCAGGATGTGCAACTGGTAGTATTTTCCCCTTGCATGGCTTGAGTTATGTCTTGTATGGTTTCATTTATTTCCGTAGTTGTAGTTGGTGTGTGTATTTCCATTTTTTGTAGCAACAATCATTCAACTAAGATTTTGTGACATTGTTTCTTGAATGATTCACTTTATTTGAATTTCTGCATTCAGAGTGCCACTCCCAGTTATTCTAAAATTTCAATTCATTAGTTGATAGTTATTTGAGATATTTTCTATTCAAGTCAAATAATATTTTCATAAACCAATGTCTTTAATTTATAGAATAATATCAAGTTTCTCCCAAAGGCAGAAGCCTTGTACCTACATATACAATGGATGACATCTCAAAGATGACATGCGACAGTTGAATAAAATTGTCATGTTGATCTCCATTAACATTTTCATTTTTTTAAAACAATATCCATACACATTTTCATTGATTGAAACTAAAAATATGATAAAGCACAATGCTCGTAATATCACCCAAACTCATTCCTCACATGTTACCAATAAAAACAAATCATAAAATGGAACTAACTTCGAAGGATTCTTAATTTAGCCAAAATTCACACTTCTAAGATGAATTAAACAAATGAACAGTTATATATGTGTCCAAAATCAACATTTTCAATTTTTTTTTGTGAATTTAGATAAAGAGTATATATCTACAATATATATGTTATTTAAAGATAAAAAATACTAAAAATCACCTGGCTCAATCAACCAAGACTCGTCTTGCAGCCATAGCTCTGGCTTCTTCGCCATCTTCTATAAATAACATACAACCATGAAGTTTTCTTGTTTTCTACTTGCCAGGGCTGCTACAACATCATTATAAACAAAAAGCTTCACATTTCCTGGAAAAATATTTTTGAAATCATGACAAAGGTTAGACTAATGTCGAGACTCCAAAATTAACTAAAATGAGAATACATCAAATCTTCTAGGGCTGTGAAGTAGATTGAAATGAAAATAAAAGGAAGAATTAAATGGTGTTGTAGTTCCATTCCTAGAATATGGATTCCTAGCTAACAACGCATTCCTCGATTACAATATTTGGAATACAACAACACATATTTCCATTGAAACCTTCTATGCAATGAGGATGAAGGGGGGGAGGCAGGAAGAGGATCAAAATTAGAGGTAGGGCTAGTATTATATTTATTTCTCATTGAATGACAACCCATGTTATTATACGGATTGGTATTTTTAAGGCAATGTACTATTTACTGGGTATCTATTTCACATATGAAAATCCCTCGCTCCTCATCGTTGGCAATATGATGCAGAGTGTTGTCCTTGATGGCAACCCACTGAATGAAGATGAAGACATGAGAATGTTGGCAGGTGTTGTCCTTGATGGCAATCCACCTGATGAAGTTATTCTTGACCTGATGGACTTGGTAAATGATGTAAATCTGATATGAAATGATATTTGTTAGCAATATGAAATGAAGATGATGGCAACTTACTTGATGAAGTTGTGCTTGATAGAATATGTCTTGATGAACCAAATCTGATGTATCTACAGTGAGTACAGAAGGAAATGAAGAAAGGAATTCAGCATGTGCTAAATCTATGGTGAGAAGAGTATGTCTCTAAGCATACGCGTATTTGTCTGGGGGAATTCACGTATGCACGCGAAAAAGAACGTGCCAAGTCGCGTATGGGAAAAAGCGCTCAAAAATTGCAAAACCAGGGGTAACCACCATGGTATTGACCCATTTTATTGGGTAATGATTCACCTAATTGACCCCGTCCAAGAATACCATTGGATGTAATGTGGTTTTGACTCATGGTATTGAAAAAGGGTAAACCTATATAAAGAGAAGAAAGTCATTGTGCAAATCATGATAGTGGGGGCAAGATGTCTGAGCTTGAATGAATACTTCTCTCTGAAGTATATCTGAATGGAAAGGGTTACAGTTGAATGATAGATCTGAATGCATGATACTCCAATGAATAAATGATGAAGAAGGGAATCTTGATCTAGAATGTATTTGTATTGGCTAGATCTGTCTATGGAATGATTAGATCTGAGATGAGGCAAACATCTGTCTAAAGTCAAGGGTAAAAATCTGTGTGATGTATCTGTTCTGAAGATTTGCAATGACCTAAATGTTTGAAGAACCATACGCTTGTTTACCGTAGAGGAAGCGCGTATATATGCGGCTTCGCTGAAGAAAAAGCGCGTATGCGCAATGAAATTGGATCTGTAATATGTACAGAAGTATACGCTGGTTTATGTGAACGGAAGCACGTATATACGCGACATCAGAAGAAGGAAAGCGCGTATGCAAACTAGGGTTGTTGAAGAGTACGCGGTAAGAAATGTACGATACGTACAGTTTGGTTTGCGATATACGTGATAAGTTATATGTATCTGTTTCATGGTTGGTAGTGCTTAAAAATATGGAAGGGTCCAGTGCGAAAATATGATGAAACGTGGCTGCAAGTCATCCCCTAAAAGGCTTTGGATCCGGTGTGAAAATTGATGAACGTGGTCCATAGAGTCTTGAGGTTGTAGCCTTGATCGGGGGGGTAGAAGCTCCCTTCCGGGAGTTCCAGGTGAGGCTGGTAAACGAGATCAGGGGGTCGTAGCTCCCTTCCAGGAGAGGTTGGTAAACGAGTCAAGGGGTTGGAGCTCCCTTCCAGGAGAGGCTGGTAAACGAGTGCAGGTGGGTGCCTGCGTGCTGGTAGGAGTCTGCACCAGCACATATGTTGTAAGATGTTTTCTCTATAATAAATTTTTGAAGGCTGAGCAACGACAGCGGTGGTTTTCTCCCGACTTGGGTTTCCACCTAAAAATCCTGGTGTTCATGTGTGATGCTTTGTGTGATGGTTTATTCTGTTCTTGCTGCACATGTTTACTGTTTATTAAACATCTGATGAATGCATGATGGAATGATATAAGTAAAGAATTAATGACATAATTAGATCTCTGTGTATACGCTAGTTTCTTAAAGGGTATCCACGTATATACGCAAGTCTGTATCAGGAAAGTCGCGTATGGTTTTAGAAGAAAGAAAAAGTAAAAGCTTTGAATATGCAGTAAATACTGATTCACCCCCCCCTCTTAGTATTTTTCCCAACAATTGGTATCAGAGGCAGGTCCTTCTGCAGAAGCTTGATCGCTTGAAGGAGATCCGTCGCAATGGGAAGTCAAGAAGGAGTAATGTCTATAAAGCCACCTCTATTCAATGGAAGCAATCTGATATTCTGGAAGGTACGAACAAAAGCATATCTGCAAAGTCTTGGTGCGGATGTATGGGCAATCGTGGAAGAAGGTTATCAATACCCGGCAAGTATTCCTACTGATGCAGCAGAAAGGAAGAAGTATGAAATCAATGCCAAAGCAGTGAATGTCTTATTAGGAAGCATGTATGAATCAGAATTTGCTAAAGTGATGCAGCTACATTCAGCAAAAGAAATATGGGACAAAATCATTCTGAGCTATGAAGGAGATACAAAGGTAAAAAGTGCAAAACTCCAAACTCTTAGAATCGAATATGAAAATTTGAAGATGCATAGTGATGAGAGTGTTGCCAGTTTCTTTCTTCGTCTGGATGATATTGTAAATCGAATGAGAAATTTGGGTGAAACCATAACTGATACTACTCTGGTGGAAAAGTCTTAAGATCCTTGACTTCAAAATTTGACTCTAAAGTTTCAGCTATTGAAGAAAGGCAAGATCTGCAAACTCTTACTATTGTTCAATTACATGGTATTCTGACTGCTTTTGAAATGAGACAAGGAGGTCCTTCTCAAATCAAAGAAGTTGTTTTTAAGGCGTCTGCAAAAGGAAAAGAAAAGGAAGTTGTCAAAGAATCCAGCTATATATCTAAAGAAGAAGAAGAAGCAAATTTTGTGAGAAGACTTCAACTAGGTACCGGAAAGTTCAAAGGTAAGCTTCCTTTCAAATGTTTTAATTATGGAAGAGTTGGTCATTATGCTGCAAAGTGTCCTTATAAAGAAACTTCGGCTAAAGGAAAAGAAGTAGCAATAAGGAATAAGAATCGATCTAGCACAAGAAAAAGTTATTATACTAATGAAGACAGTGATGGGTCATCTGATAGTGAGGAAGAATGTGAAGAAGATTTTAGACTTCTCATGGCATTTGAACAAAGAGAAGAAAAGGATACTTTTGTGGATGCTCTAGAGGACAATGATTTTCTTGAAGAAAACAATCAACTCAAAGTAAGCCTAACAGAAAAGAACATAATCATAGAGACTCTTGAAAATCAGCTTGAAGCAAAGGAAAAACGCATTGAGGAATTGGAGTGTGAAGTAGCAAGTCTAAGGAAAGATAATGAGAAAGTGAAGACTCTAAATCTTAGATTTGCTAAAGGTTCAGAAACCTTAGATGAGATTATCAAGATACAACGGTCTCCTCTTATAAAAACAGGTCTTGGATATACTGGGGAATCTTCCCAGACTTCAGCACCAAATTATCTGAAAGCAGCCACAACTAGTTCTCTACATTCAGCCACTCAGCAAGGGAACAAAGGATCTTTACAGATAAAGCATGATCATCTCAAATCAAGGAACACTAACAGGGAGATCTTTCAAATAAGCTACAACCAACAGGTAAATTCAAATAGAAGACTTCATGATCGCAGAAATTTCTACTTCAATGGACAATGTTTCTCATGTCACAATTTTGGTCATAAAGCTGTTCAATGTGTTGCATATAAAACCATCATGACAAGAGAAGCAAGAAAGAAAAGGATGAATATTGAACCAAAGAAGAACACCTATAACAAATTTTCTCCTCTTCAAAACAAAGTTGAATGTACTTATTGCAATAACTTTGGTCATGAAGAATCTGAATGCAGGAGCAAGGTCCAGCCAAAAGAACATGTTCCCTCAAGCTCTAAAGTGTGGAAAAAGAAAGAAATACGGGTTGAAAATTGTGGGATAGCGTTATTTGCAGAAGGTGAAGAAAATCAATGGTACATTGATAGTGGGTGCTCAAGACACATGACAGGTGAAAAAAGCAAACTCCTTACATATAATGCTCTAGAAAAGGAAAAGAAAGTTACATTTGGAAATGATACTCCTGCTGTAATTAAAGGAAAAGGGTCAGTGTTTCTAAAAGAAAAGGTGAAGGCTAATGATGTCATGTATGTGGATGGATTAAGTCATAACCTATTAAGTGTAAGTCAAATGTGTGATCAAGGAATAGAAGTGGTCTTTAGTTCAAAAGAATGTGTGGTTCGTGATCTTGATACAGGTAAAATCATTATAAAAGGAAAAAGAAATCCAAGCAACCTATATGTACTGAACGGCATAGAGCAATGTTACTTGAGCAAGTCTTCAGAAAATTAGCTATGGCATAGAAGGCTGGGGCATCTGAGCTTCTCTCAAATCAACAAAGCAAGCAGACTTCAAGCTGTTCGTGGTCTTCCCAATATTAATCTACCAGAAAGTATCATATGCAAATCTTGTCAATTCGGTAAGCAGACCAGAGTATGATTTAATGCCAAAGAAGGATCATCAAGTGAGCCTCTTGAACTCATTCATACTGACATATGTGGACCTATGAGGAAAAAGTCACCACGTGGGGAAGAATACTATATCTTATTCATTGATGATTACTCTAGAATGTGTTGGATGGGGCTCATTAAACATAAAGATGAAGCATTTGAAAAATTTCAGATCTTCAAAGCATTAGTTGAAAATGAATTAGATCTAAAAATCAAGTGTCTTAGATCTGATCGAGGAGGAGAATATACATCAAATGAATTCCTTGAATTTTGTGAACAACATGGCATAAAAAGACAATTCTCTGTAGCAGGTACTCCACAACAAAATGGCGTAGCAGAAAGAATGAATAGAACAATTCAACAAATGGCTAGAGCTATGCTCGATGATTCTAGAACTCCTGACATGTTCTGGGGTGAAGCAGCTAACATTCTCAACAAGGCTCATGTTCAGGTAAATAGTGACAAAACTCCATATGAACTCTGGTATGGTAATTCTCCCTCTGTGAAGCATTTTAGAGTTTTTGGAAGTAAATTCTCTATCAAAAATAATGATGAAAAGCTTGGCAAGTTTGAACCTAGATCAGATGAAGGGATATTTCTTGGTTACTCATCTACAAGCAAAGCATACAAATGTTACAATAAAAGGCTTCGAAGGATTGTTGAATGTATTGATGTTGTTATTGATGAGTCTCCTGCAGCTCCTAAAGAAGAAAAACAAACAAAAAAAGAAGATGATGGTGACTTATGTCTGTCTACATCAAATAGAAATGATATAGATAGTGGATCCAATGAAGAACTTGAAGATGATCTATTTGAAAAAGCTCCATCCAGATATGTTCAAAAGAATCATCCTGAATCTCAAATTTTGGGAGACAAGGAATCAGGTGTACGAACAAGGAGAACTCTTGTAGGATCCTCTAGTCATCTGGCACTTCTATCCACAATTGAACCACACAATGTCAATCAAGCTAGCAAAGATGAATGTTGGAAGCAAGCCATGAATGAAGAACTTCATCAAATTGAAAAGAATGACACTTGGGAATTGGTACCAAGACCACATGATAAAAATGTCATTGGAACTAAATGGATTTTCAAGAACAAGTTAAATGAGAATGGGGATGTTGTAAGAAACAAAGCTAGACTGGTTTGCAAAGGGAATACTCAACAAGAAGGTATAGACTTTGAAGAAAATTTTGCTCCTGTAGCTAGACTTGAAGCCATTAGAATGTTTCTTGCTTTTTCAAGTTATCAACAAATCAAAGTTTATCAAATGGATGTTAAATTTGTGTTTCTTAATGGTGATCTAGAAGAAGAAGTATATATAGAACAACCGGAAGGATTCATTTTGGGAAATGATGAAAATCTTGTTTGTAGACTTAAAAAGGCTCTATATAGTCTCAAACAAGCTCCAAGGGCATGGTATTATCGTCTTGACAAATATCTTCATCAACAAGGATTTTCAAAGGGGTCTGCAGATAGCAACTTATACACAAAAGTTGAAAATGATAAACTATTGATTGTAGTTGTATATGTTGATGATATCATTTTTGGGAGTAACGAAGAATCTATGAGTCAAAAATTTGCTTATGTCCTGCAGCAAGAATTTGAAATGTCTTTACTTGGGGAACTAACATTCTTTCTTGGCTTGCAAGTGCATCAAACTGTAGATGGTATATTCCTATCACAAGAAAAATATCTTAAGAAAATTCTGAAGAAGTATGGCATGGAAGAATGCAAACCTGTAAGTACACCAATGATAACCGGATGCAATCTCAGTTCTCATGATGATTCTCCCACGGTGAATCAACCAGAATACAAATCAATGATAGGAAGTCTACTTTATCTCACTGGGACTAGACCAGACATTATGCATGCAGTTGGGATTGTTGGACGATTCCAAGCTAATCCAAAAGAGTCTCACCTTCAGGCTATTAAAAGAATTTTCAAATACCTACAAGGAACTCAAGACCTTGGTCTATGGTATCCAAAGAATGCTGATCTTACTCTTCATGCTTACACTGATGCAGATTGGGCTGGAAGTGTTGATGATCGGAAAAACACTAGTGGTGGTGCATTCTATATGGGACCCCGGTTAGTATCTTGGTTCAGCAAGAAGAAAAATTCTATTGCCTTATCTACAGCAGAAGCAGAATATGTGGCTGCCGCATCTTGTTGCACTCAACTCCTTTGGATGATGCAAACCTTACAAGATTTTCAAATCAAATGTACACCTCCTGTCCCCATTAAGTGTGACAATACAAGTGCCATAAGTATTTCAAAGAATCCTGTTATGCATTCGAAAACCAAACACATTCCCATCAAGTATCACTTCTTACGTGAACAAGTGCTTGAGCAAAAGGTGAAGTTGGAGTATGTTCCCTCCAAAGAACAAGTTGCTGATATCTTTACCAAACCTCTGCCCAGGGAAGTGTTCGAGTATCTAAGACAGAAGTTGGGAGTGTTCTCTGCCAGTCAAAAGAACAAATCTGCTTAAATTTAGAAGATGGCATTGGATACGCGGATTTCCTGAAACACAGTCGCGTATATACGCGAGTTCATGCACAGAAAACCGTGTATGTCTGATTGCTGACAATTTTCTGTTTGGAGTCAGCTCTCTTCAGCACAGCTGCAGTACTGTTTGGTATCTCTGATACTGTTTGGTATCTCTGGTGGTGTTCCAGTTCTCATAATTCTATTTCTAATGTTTTGATAAATATGCCTTGATGATTTGTTGGTAAAAGTGTTCAGGATGCACAGATTCAGGGGGAGCATCAGCTTTGCTGAGTATAATGCATTGTTGGCATTATGATGTTTCTGAAATATGTTCTCTTTCTTGAGAACTTTCTGGTATTGGTCTTAAAGTTATATTTTTAGTTTGGTGAAAAGGTCTTGATGAGACCCATGATGTAAAATTGTACTATTCAGTCATGTGAAGGACTTGTCAAATTTTGTAAACCCACTTGGTTGGGTAGCTGAGTTGAAATGTGTAAACCCACTTGGTTGGGTACTTGAGTCTCATATGTAAATTCACTTGGATGGATCTTTGATGTAAGTATAATTCATTGGTGATAGGAAAGTCATAGAGTCATGTACTTCATTGAAAATATGTTTTGAAGATTTAGCATGAACTCAGGGGGAGCTTGGTCACTTCAGTATATCAAATCTGCACTTTGCCCTTGATGTCAAAGGGGGAGAATGACATGGTGTTTGAATGAAGAATGGTGTCAAAAATGGGGAGAGTGACATGGCGTCATTGTATTCTTAATGTACCTATCTGTTGTGATGATCAAACACCATCGTGGTTGCCATCAAGTCCAAAGGGGGAGATTGTTGGCAATATGATGCAGAGTGTTGTCCTTGATGGCAACCCACTGAATGAAGATGAAGACATGAGAATGTTGGCAGGTGTTGTCCTTGATGGCAATCCACCTGATGAAGTTATTCTTGACCTGATGGACTTGGTAAATAATGTAAATCTGATATGAAATGATGTTTCTTAGCAATATGTTGAAGATGATGGCAACTTACTTGATGAAGTTGTGCTTGATAGAATATGTCTTGATGAACTAAATCTGATGTATCTACAGTGAGTACAGAAGGCAATGAAGAAAGGAATTCAGCATGTGCTAAATCTATGGTGAGAAGAGTATGTCTCTAAGCATACGCGTATTTGTCTAGGGGAAGTCGCGTATGCACGCGGAAAAGAACGTTCCAAGTCGCGTATGGGCAAAAGCGCTCAAAAAGTGCAAAACCAGGGGTAACCACCATGGTATTGACCCATTGTATTGGGTAATGACTCGCCTAATTGACCTCGTCTAGGAATACCATCGGATGTAATGTGGTTTTGGCTCATGGTATTGAAAAAGGGTAAACCTATATAAAGAGAAGAAATTCATTGTGCAAATCATGGGTGAGGGTGCAAGATGTCTGAGCTTGAATGAATACTTCTCTCTGATGTATATCTGAATGGAAAGGGTTACAGTTGAATGATAGATACGAATGCATGATGCTCAATGAAGAAATGATGAAGGAATCTAGATGCGGAATGTATTTGTATTAGCTAGATACGTACATGGAATGATTAGATACGAGATGAGGAACATTTATGCGAAGTAAAGGTAAAAATCGGTGTGATGTATGCATTGCGAAGAATTGCAATGACCTAAATGTTTGAAGAACCATATGCTTGTTTGTCGCAGAGGCGTGTATAGAAGCTTCATTGAGAAGAGAAAGTGTGTATACGATGATATTGAATCTGCAATAATATTTACGAAGTATACAACTGATTTATGTGTGAATAGACGCGTATATACGCGACATCAGTGAAAGGAAAGCGCGTATGCAAACTAGGGTTTGTTGAAGTCTGTGGTAAGAAAAGTCTGATCTGTTCTGCTGGTTTACAGATATCTGTCAGTGAGTTATATGTATCAGTTTCATGTTTGACTGTGCTTAAAAGTATGGAGTGGGTCCAGTCTAAAAATATGATGAAACGTGGCCTGCAAGTGGTGTCCTAAAGGAAGCTTTGGATCCAGTGTGAAAATTGATGAAACGTGGTCCATAGAGGTGCTGAGGGTTGTAGCCTTCAGTCAGGGGGTTGAAGCTCCCTTCCAGGAGAGGCTGGTAAACGAGATCAGGGGGTCGTAGCTCCCTTCTAGGAGAGGTTGGTAAACTAGTCAGGGGGTTGGAGCTCCCTTCCAGGAGAGGCTGGTAAACGAGTGCAGGTGGGTGCCTGCTTGCTGGTAGGAGTCTGCACCAGCACATATGTTGTAAGATGTTTTCTCTATAATAAATTATTGAAGGCTGAGCAACGGCAGCGGTGGTTTTCTCCCGACTTGGGTTTCCACCTAAAAATCCTAGTGTTCATGTGTGATTCTTTGTGTGATGGTTTATTCTGTTCTTGCTGCACATGTTTACTATTTATTAAACATCTGATGAATGCATGATGGAATGATATAAGTAAAGAATTAATGACATAATTAGATCTCTTTGTATACGCTAGTTTCTTAAAGGGTATCCGCGTATATACGCGATTTTGTATCAGGAAAGTCACGTATGGGTTTTAGAGGCAAGAAAAAGTAAAAGCTTTGAATATGCAGTAAATACTGATTCACCCCCCCTCTCAGTATTTTTCCCAACATCTACTGCGCAATCCCTACTGAAGAATGGCTCTGAATGAACTCAAATTGCTCCAGGATTGACTATGCAATCCTCAATGGCATCTCCACTGAGTGTTGGATGCAATCAATGCATCACTATAGTCACAACTGATAGTCACACTTGCTCTTTCACCTACCTCTCCACTGGTCTCTACTGAAACTGCCATGCACTATAGTCAAGTGATGTATTCTTCAGTTGATTAATGAGTTATTATTTATTGAATTAATTAAATAATTAATTCACACCACTCTCACTAGTGTATCAATCAATTAGAATAGATACAACTAGCTCAACTGAGTCTAACTGAGTTAAACTAAATACAACTCCACCAACTACTTCTACAACTACATCAAAATCTGTCACATGAGTTCTAACTGAAGTCCTCCATGCATTAGCTCCAGTAAACCCTCAGGAATAGCGTAATTCCTTCTGTCAGCTGCTGTGCCACATTCGTGCACTTAACTGAAGTGCTCCAAGAGAATAAGATAATGTTTAGAGTCCAAATATTATTAAGAGCTAATAATATTCGACATATCTATTTTTAGATTGGCAATCTAAAAATAGATTCCGCCCAATATGTCTAAAAATAAAAGTCCATCTATTTTTCCAACTTGACCAACCATCCACAAATAGCATCTTGCAACTCATAGAATATGATCGACATGTATAAAAATAGACTTTGCACCAAAAATAGCCTGCAGGCCCACTTAGTGAAGGCGACTCTTATCACTAAACTCATCATCTTGTTGAATCTCAACACTCCCTATCAAAAATACAGGGATTATCTACCACTCGATCCTGTCTCTATGATATTCGAATTTTCTCTTGGTGAACGCCTTCGTCAGAATATCTGCATCCTGATCCTCCGTAGGAATGTAAGAAAGAAACATGATCTTCCACTGCACATAATCTCTGATATGATGGTACCGGATGTCAATATGTTTAGATCTATCATGAAATACTGGATTAACCAAGATTTTAATGCAACTCTGATTATCACAATATATCACAGTAGGATCTAAGTGATAACCGAACAAACCGACCAGGATCTTCCTCATCCATATAGCCTCGCATGCAGCCAAACTTGCTGCCATGTACTCGGCCTCCGCTGAACTGAGTGCCACGGATCTTTGTTTCCTGATGTACCAAGAAACTGCTATAGATCCGATATTGAAAATTCCTCCAGATGTGCTCTTTCTATCCATTGGGCTTCCTGCCCAATCTGCATCCATGAAGCCATGTAACTTCACCTCATACGACTTTCTGTACCACAATCCATACCCAGATGTGCCCCTGAGATACCTCAAGACATGCTTGTCTGCCTTCCAAAAGAGCTTGGTAGGCTCAACCATAGCTTTTGAAAGCTGGTTCACAGCATAGCATATGTTCGGTCGTGTATTGACTAAATACATGAGTGAACCAACCAACTGTCGATAAACAGTGGCATCCACTACCTCTGCCGATGTAGCATCCTCTTTCCTCCAACCACCAGGAAGAGGAGTGTCGATAGGCTTGCAGCCTTGCATGTGAAACTTCTCTAGTATCTCTCAGGCATACTTTCCTTGAGACACAAATAGTCCACCCTTCTGCTGCCAAATTTCCAGTCCTAGGAAATAATGAAGGAGGCCCAAGTCCTTCATCTCGAACTCCTTTGCAAGATTTGCCTTGCATGAGTGTATCAAAAGTTCATCACCTATTAGTATTAAATCATCTACATAAATTACAATGATCAAAATATTACCCTCCACCACAATCTGGTATATGTTAGGATCCGCCTCACTCTTGGTGAAACCAAGTCTGGTGAAATAACTGTCTATCCATGTGTACCAAGCATGAGGTGCTTGTTTCAGCCCATACAGCGCTCTTTTGAACCTACACACATGTGACTCGCTACTGAAGATTTTGAATCCTTCAGGCTGCTCAATGTACACCTCCTCCTCAATGAATCCATTGAGGAACACAGTCTTCACATCCATCTGATGAATGTGCCAACCCATCTATGCTACGAGAGCAAGGATGGTCCATATGGAAGAATACCTTGTGACAGGTGCAAAGGTTTCTTCATATTCGATCCCCTCGATCTGTGAGAAGCCCTAGGAAACAAATATTTCCTTATACTTCTCGACGCTCCCGTCAGTAGCTTGCTTCACTTTGTAGATCCATCTCGAACCTACCACTGATTTCCCTTCCGGCCTTGGGACAATCTCCCATGCACTATTTCTGACAATCGAATCATACTCTTCCACCATGGCATCTACCCATGCGGGATCCTCCACAGCTTCCTCAAAAGAGGATGGTTCCATCACGATACACTTGCTCATCAGAGCCATGTATCCAGTAAATTAGTCAGGTGACTGTCTATGTCTGTGTTGTGATGTAGGGTCTCCTACATTCTGTGTTGCATCAAGATTTAGTTGCTTAGCTTCTATAGTGCGCTTCCGCCCTCTGATGTTTGGTGCTGCATGAGTGGTTTCTTTCACTCCATGAACCTCCTCTTGTGGCTAATACACATCCTGAGGCTCATATTTAGGAACAAGTAGCTCCTCATCTGCATGCAAGTGTAGCTCCCTCTCAAGCGACAACTTCATGGATTTCTCCTCATGAAATTTAATATCTCGTTGCACGACAGTCATCCGACTATCTGGAAAATACACATGATAATTGTGGGGTGTTTCTGTGTACCCCACAAATATCCCAACCTCTGCGGTCGGGGCTCCAGCTTCTTCCTGGCATCCTTCGTCACATGAATGTAAACAGGTGAGCCAAAAATCTTCAAATGAGAAATATCAGGCTTCTTACCAGAAAAAGCCTCTTCGGGTGTACTCATGCCAAGTACTCTATGAGGACAACGGTTTTTCACATAAACCATAGTGTTGCATGCCTCAGCCCACATGTGTATGGGAAGGCCCTGTTCATGCAACATCGCCCGTGCAGCACCCACGATCGTTCTATTATTTCTCTCCGCAACCCCATTCTGCTGTGGGTTATGAGGTGCTATGAGTTCTCTTCAAATTCCTTCTTTGCTACAGGTCTTTGAATTCACCAGAGATGTATTCACCACCATTATCTCTCCTTAGAGCTTTGAACTGCTTCCTTGACTCTTTCTCAACCAGTGCCTTGAACTCACAAAACTTTGAGTATGTCTCGCTCTTCTTCTGCATGAAGAATATCCAGCACTTACGAGAAAAGTCATCAACAAATATCGCATAATACCTATGCTTTGTTGTTGAAGCAACCGAGAAAGGTCCACACACATCTGTGTGAATTCTCTCAAGGATCGTCATGGCGCGACTATCCTTCTCATGAAAAGTGGTCTTCACAAATTTTCCCAAAGTACATCCCTTGCACTGATCTAACTGCACAAGTGTACCCTTGGGAAGCCCAGTAGAAATTTTCTGCAAAATTTTCAAAGCGCCATGGTGAAGATGGCCCAATATCCTGTGCCACAATTCACCCTCATCCCGGCTCACCACTCCTTCTGCTTTGTCTGCCATTTCTGCGTAGCCGTCTACCTGCAATTGATAAATATTCTTAACTCGAATCCCTATCCTCCTGGTTTGACCAGTTGTTTTACTGTGCTGGAAGGCTTTTCCCTCGCTAAAAACAACATCATAACCCTTGTCTCCCAACATCACCACAGAGATCAGATTCTTCTTCAATCCTAGAACATGCATGACATCCTTCAAGATGAAAGTTTTTCCAGAATACCTCTCAAAGGAAATGGTCCCGATACCAGTCGCCCTGTATCTACCATCATCGCCCATCTTGATGTGCACTCCAAGATCCTTTTCATCCAGATCACTAAACAAATCTTTGTCTCCGGTCATATGGAAAGACACACCACTGTCAAGAAACCACACTGATCCCCTCACACTTGAAACCAAGCATGCGATCAAAGAAATATCCAGCTCAAACTACAAGGCTAAGGCCTCTCCAGCTGCAGATCCAGCAGCCTGCTTATTCTTCTTCTTTTGTGGACAGTTAGTGGCAAAATTCCCATGCTAGTGATGACAGTGAAAACACTTCACCTTGGACAAGTCCTGCTTCCTGCCATTAGCACCGGATTGAGAAGGATTTTTCTTTCCCTTCCCTTTCCTTGCTTTGGCAGCCAAAGCACAATTTTCTTCGTCTTCATTCTTTGATGAAGATTCATCCCTGGTACCCCGCCTTATCTCCTCCTGCACAAGATCCAACCAAAGTCACTCCCATCCTCACAGTTTCTCCCGTCCATTGATAGAGTCCTCGTAGCTATGCCAACTCTTCGGAAGCCCAAGGAGAGCCAAGCTCACCAAGTCTTATTCATCAATAGTAACCCCCACACTTCCCAGCTCATCCTTGCAGTGGAAAAACTTTGTGAG